>OX422207.1:236488518-237688518 GCA_949130495.1 Sambucus nigra
AGGCTTGATACTTATGTGGCTCTTAGGATGAAGAAGGGGAAGGACAAGGAGGTGTCCCCAAGTGTCGCGACCACGATTGTAAGTAATCCGACAGTTTACTTTTTGTTAATTATGTTATAATTTTTTAATTTACTTATTTTACTAATCATGTGCTTTTTGTCGTTTCAGGCAAAGCTTAAGGGAGTGTATGAGTCGCAGTCTGATGCCGACAAGGCATCTTTGTCCAAAGACGCACTCAGCCAAGTGCTTGTCTTTGATCGCAAGGGGAGGACAAGGGGGTGAGATCGCGGGTGGCCAAATCTAGGATCATCGAATTGGAGACAAGCGACACCGGGTTGGCTCAAACGGTGGATTCTCATGATGCGAAGCTGTCCCATTTGGAGGCGATGGTCTAGGATATGTACTCATTCGTGAAGCGTTCGTTGGGCAAAAACCGTAAGGGTAAAGGGAAGTAGAATGTGGTGCGGAAGGAGGTTCGGGAGGAGGATGTGTGGGAGGACGAGAACGAGGATGTGGACCTCGCTGCTTCATCGCCGACACGTGCGAACTTTGATGATCCACTTCCCTATTTGGCTCCCTTCAACAGACCAATATCGACACTTGGTTGGCCGAGCGTGTTTATAATGGACATATTTGATGGCCAGCGGATAGGGCGGGGGTTAAGGGACCCGAATATCATTCAGGGTGCACTAGCTCATGGACGTGAGCTTCAAGACATTGAGTCCAGTGTGCTCGTCATGCATGTGATGCTCGGGAAGGAGAACTCCCAATTGTGGTTGCGCGAACAATGCGGCACGACGTATATTAGTGGATGTGTTAATTTTTATATCATGTGGCCTACTCACCTCCTCAGTGTTAACCATACCCCAGACATTTAGTGACATTGATTTAAGTTTGAATTGAATTATTTTAAATTATTACATTTGAATTATATTTGGATTATATGATGATGCATATTCTATCTATTTTGAATGTATATTTGCACTATCTTTATTTTATCTGGATATATAATGTTTGAACAGGTATAACGTTGCTATAACAGGTACATATATACTGTTGGGCAGTGCCAGTGGCCATACTGCCCAGCAGATTTTTTTTCAATTCTGCCCAGAATTGCCACGATCAATGATCGTGACAAGTCCTTGATAAAGGAAGTTGTCACGGACTTGTCACGATTTGTGATCGTGATAATTTTTTTAAACACTGTCACGATTTTGTCATGGTACTTAACCGTGACAAAGCTTGCCATGGTCAAGGCTCGTGACATGACCGTGACAATTCTAACGAACTTGTCACGATCATTGACCGTGACAAGTCCGTGATAAAAAAATTTATCACCCCCAGAATTGTCACGGTCATTGACCTTGACAAGTTCAACTTGTCAAGGTCAATGACCGTGACAAGTCGGCAAATTTGGTGTAGTGTTCACCTTTAAAGGAGACTCCTCCACCAACTGAGGTTGTTCCACTAATAGCGGGTATTCATGAGTTAACGTCCCCTGGTAAAATTGATGTTTTCCTAGAAGAACTCCGATAAATGATGTTTTAAACCTATGTTCGAGCATCAAATGTGTCTCTTCTAGTGTGAAACAACAGTTATAACACCTTCTCCACATTCAACCATTCCCTTATTATTGGCATTTGGAAACTTCTCAAGTTTTGAAGTTGCTTTGAATCTTTGTTATAGTGCCATTTGAGGCTTTGGTTAACTTCTCATTTTGTACTAGGTTAAAAAAAATATGTTCTTGCATTTGTCAACTCATTAGTCTTAAAGAAGATGTCTTACAAGAGCTGGAAACTAGAATCTCTTCGCTCAGTCTTTCTTGAGATGATGGACCAAGTGGATGCAGAGGAAAATGATTTATCTGCTGACTAAGCCCAATATTCTCAACTGAAAATTGAGGTAGTAAGAGGCCTACAAGATTTGATGACTATTCAAGCTAGAAGGGATATACTTTACAAAGAAAGGAGAACTGGAGAAGTAGTTGACCCAAATTAATACTGAGTTGGAAGTAACTGCCATAGAGGAGGTGAACTTCTAATTAAGATTGAACTAGTTGATAGGCAAAATGCAAGTGTCAGTTAGTAATAGAGACTTGTTCGGGGAAAACTGTACCAAATTAAAACCAAAGGAACACCAATTTAGGTCATTTGTATTCATACATTTTAACAACATATAAATGCCAATATATTTCATTATGATTTTATGCCTTTACTGATTTGTTTTTCGTATGGATATATAATATCCTTTAAGAATATAGCATTTGTTTTCCTCATGTGTATATGACTTTTCATATCCCTCTGATGGTATGATCCACCTTTGAATGCTCAGTATATTTGGAAAGGTCATTCCTACGTTGGGGACCATTTTCCATAGGTTCGTTCGTTTGATCATAAAGAGAAAATGGTCTTCCAAACCAAATCTCCTTCATTAAAGGTCCACCTTTTCACCTTCTTATTATAGCAATTAGCTATTTTCTTCATTTGGACCAATATGTTATCTAAGTCTCTGACTCTATCCTCCTCTATATTTCTAATTCCATGTGCATAGCTTTCTCATATCCTTCTATAGCCAATTCATTTTGGGCTATCAATTTTAGTGAATTTAGAGTGATTTCAACCGGTGGGGCAATATCATGTCTATAAGTCAAAGTATATGGAGTTACTCCAGTACTTGGCCTTTTAGAAAACCTATAAACCCATAATATTTCTAGAAATAAGTTGTGACAATATTTTGGATTCTTTTTTATTACTTTGACCATGTTATTTTTAATTACATTATTTATAGACTATGCCTAAAAACTTGATTGATCATAATAGGGTGATGCTTTAGTCAAAGTTATCTCTCACCTTGATGTTAATTCCAACACTTTTTTTTACTCATAGATGATTTCATTGTCTGATGTTATGGTTTATGTAATTCTAAACATATTCATAATATCTTGCAAAGAGTTTACTAATTCATTTTGGGTATCTAACTTTAAAGCCTTAGCTTCTACATGCTTGGTAAAATAATTTGTTGCCATAACTACAAAATTGTGAAGCTTGGAAAATGAAGGATAAATTTTACCAATGACATCAATTCTCCATTATCTAAATGACCACGGTTTCACTACATATTGCAAACCAATACCAAGCACATGTTTTAGAGGGCCATGTTTTTGGTATTTTTGACATGATTTAGATAAGTCCTTATAATCTTCTCAAATGGAAGGCCAATAAAAACCATGCCTTCCTAGCAATCACCTCATTTCGAGACCATCTTGATGAGACCCAAATATTTCTTAATAGACTTGGGCAATGGTTGTTAAACCTTCCTCTTTACTTAGACACTCTAGGATCATTCCATCGACACCTCTTTTAAATAATTTTCTACAATACATAACATAATTGGTTGATCTAAATCAAACACCCCTATCAATTTTGATATTTGGATCAGTTAGATATTTAATTAATGGTTTTGTCAAATCTTCATAAACATCCATATTTTTAATTTCAACCAATGGCCATCTATTATGAAGTAGTGGTAAGGGTTTAATAATGAAACTTAATTTTAACTTACCTTCGAAGTTATCATCACACTTAAATCTAGAGTCTTTCTGAGCCATTTCATTAGCTCTGGGCCATTTCATTGTCCTCTTCATTTTAGATGTTGGGAACATAGTTTAATGTGAATTCATCAAATTTTGAGAGTAAGTTCAAAACCACTTGGTTATATAAGGTTAAACCATTATTGATATATTTATATTCACCAGTTAACTATCTTATGACCAACTGATAATCCTCATAGATTTCAATTACAAAAGCATTATAGCTTCGAAAGATCTCTAAATCCATTATGATAACTTCAGATTTCGCTTTATTATTGGAACATAATTTTTGTTCTAATCTATATCCATGTTTGGTTTTGATATGTTCAGGGGATTCAATAATTACTCATATTCCTGGTCTTATCTCAGTCTTCGAACCATCAAGCCATAATTTTCATGTGCTTAATAATATCTATCATATCTCATATTCACCTTCTCGCTCATACTCATGTGGATTATCTGCCAAAAAGTCATCCATTGCTTAGACTTTTATAGCCCTCTGAAGTACCTAGTGTAGGCAAATCTAAAACAAAGTTAATGCCCATTTACCAAACCTATTATGCAAAATAGGCATTGTCATCATGTATTTAATCAAATCAAACTTTAAAATGACATATACCTCTATAGGAAATAAGTAAAATATTTATTTCATTATTGCAAAATACAAAGTTAAACATAAGTTTTCCATTACAGGGTATCTATATTCACAGTCATTCAGAAATCTATTTAGATAATACACAACCGTCTCATTGTCCTTCTCACAGTCTTGTGACAATAGAACTCCAATTAATGTATCAAAGTCCAAAACGTAAAGCTTTAATGGTATATCTTCCCGTTGAGGTGCCAAAACTGGTGACTTAGCCAAGCATTTCTTGAGTGTCTAAAAAACTAGTTCATGCTCTTCCTTATAATACAGTTCTTTTTGATACTTTAGCTTCAAGAAAGGAGAAAATACTTTAGTTTTCCCTGAAGCATTAGATATAAATCCATGAAGGAAATTAACTTGTCCCAAAAACCTTTGTAATTGTTTTTTGTTTTAGGTATTGTGATTTTAATTATGGCTTTGTCCTTGTTTATATCAACATGAATTCCCTTTTGGTGTACCAAATACCACATAACATTCCTTACAGAAACTCCAGATGAACATTTTAAAGGATTTATTTTAAGTCAATAAAGCCTCATGCTTTCAAAGGACTTTGCACGTGTGTTATATGATCAATCAATGTTTTTTATTTAACGATTATGTCACCAATATAACATTCCAAAAAGGTGCCAACCATATCATGAAAAATGGTATCCATTCCCCTCTTATAAGTGGCTCATGCATTCATTAATCCAAATGGCATTATAATCCATTCGAAGTGTAATACCCTGTAATTTTAATATTATTTAATTTTCGTGTGCACTTAGTTATCAATTTAATTGGGGAAATTAAATTGGGTTTCAATAAATATTAATTAGCAAGTAAAATATTAATATTTATTTATTATTATTTACTTGCGTGTGATAAGTAAATTGATATGTGATTTATTATATATCGCGTATGAGTGAAAAGCGACTGTGTATTATATTATGTTGATTTAATGGGTGATGCGTACATTTGCACATGTCGGGCCCGGTTAATGAGATGTTAGTGTATTTGTAGCTGGTTGACTCGGATGACCTTTTTGAGTGCACCAATGATCCAAAATGGGCCGAAATAATCCAGACTATGTACTCGGGTGTTATAATTAGGGTTCAACGGTTTTTAAATGTAGAGGGACCCGTATGGGGTTAGTGATATTTTTACACCTAGGTTTTAACCTAAAATAGTATTAGGGTGTAATCAGGAGGTATTTAAAGGTTAGATAGGTGGATGACAACCCACTTTTCAATCTATGCATAATTGTGAGTTAGAAAGAAGTTAAGAGAACAGAAAAGGGAAGAAAATGGGATAGAAGAACTTAGAGAAGAGAAGAGAAGAGAAGAGGCAATATCCAAATTCAAACCATTCCAACGAATGAAACTTTGGATTCAGATCCTTAAAGTCAAGTATTTACTTTCTTTAGATGCAATTATATACTTAATTGCCTTCAAAGTTAATTAAGAACTAAATCTGAGATTAAAGATATGAACTTTGGTATTTTATTGAAGAAGTTTTAAAGGATGATTGAGCCTCTGATTTTAAGTGAGATTAATTAATGGTAAATATGAAATAATTTTGTATTATAATTTTGGGTTACAAGTATGAACATATTGAGGGTGTGACAATCTATGCAAATTCAATGTTTAATTAATTCTCGGTTGGTGGTATAAATAAATTATTAGGAATCCTTGTGTGTATATGTGGATTTTGGGTTTGAATTAATGTTATAATGCTTATGGGATGTTAATATATTGATGTGGGATGTTAATTTCATGCTTAGGGAGGCTTGGGACCTCCATTAGAGAGTTTTGGAAGAGAAAATCTGAGAAAATAGACGATTGGCAGCCTAGAGGGAGCGAATCAATTTGATTGACTGAACTAGTTCGGTCAGCCAAGCGAATCGATTCGGTTTACTAGCCTGCCCAAATTTTGTTCACGTATTGTTTTGACCCGTTAGAGCTTGGGGAATAATTCCAGGGTTTGGTACGTGTGTTAGGCCAATGAATAGATGAGTTCGAGTGAGATGAATCGGGAATTAAAGTGAGTGAACACTTAGATGTATAATCGAGAAGTCAGTTCAAACTTCGAGATTTGTGAGACTAATACATAGTGGGATTACGTCCGAGGTCAGTATTATATATATACATACTGTGGGAGTTGTATATATATACATATGTTTGATTGATTCTTTCTTATGTTTAATATACCTACTCGGTAGTGCTATCGTTAGGAGGTTGTGCGTACTAGGCAGTCCACCCTGGTATTGACCAACAAGTGTTGGATTGATTCCCCTGGTCATAGTCTTATTGCATGGATATTATCCATGTGTGAGGATATGTGTTGGTTTGGAGACCGGTTGGGTGCAATGTTGTATGGTTGTGACCACCGGACATATGTTTATGACCTCCACTGTTTGTTTGTATACGTTTTGGATCGGTGGTGAGATTCCGACCTGGTGGCCCAATTATCGTACGTTGTATACCTGGAGCTCGATAGCACATGAGGGATTTATCCGCGAGGTCCATGCTCTAGTGATACAATTATACATATGTAGCGAGCAAAATATATGTATATTTATATGATATAGTGTGTATATTTATTTATAGCACGAGTGTAGATATGGTATTATATTATGTGAACCCTTATTTATAGCACAGGTATTGCTACGATATTATTTATGAATGTATACCTAGTGAGGGTAGTATATGCTTAAGTAATGGTGAAGTTTAGCTGAATTGGGCTTGGATAGCGGTGATTGTCCTAGTTAGAATGGGTAGTATAATTAATATAATAAAATGAACACGTTAGGTGCGCACTGTAGATGAGAGGTGGAGTTTTATCTCATCCGAGTGAGACCAATTAATTAATTGTGAAAGTAATGCACTTGTGTTTTATTAATTTAAACCACTTAATCACTTGCAAAATATTTTCAAATATTTTCGGGCTTTGACCCATAGGAAAATTTGTTTTCTTATTTTCTTTTCAAAACCCCAGGTATACAGCACTAGCAGAGACAGCAGGGATAGATCTTTCTTGTTGTTCTGGTACCTAAGGACACTATGAGATTGACTTAGCCGTCTCAGATCTATCTATCTAGATAGGACACTTGCCATTCCAGTTTTTGAAAAATCGAGCAACCATGAAACAATCTACTTACGCGCAAATGAACATACTATGATTTCATCTAAGTTTTTCTAATAACATATATATAAACAAATCAAAGAAAACTTTATTATTCAACTAATCAGATTTTAATAATGCGGAAATTAAAATTAAATTAATAATAATCTGATTTATTATGTTACAATACAATATATCAAATATGATTAATTATTCCAACTCAAGTTATTGAAACAAGTAACAATTTTCATTATAAATCATACATAGAAGAAGATGAGGCAAAGAAGAATAACATGCATGATTTTTAACGTAGTAAAACCCACCTAATTAGGGAAACATCCACGGTGACCTCTAAGCCATAAAACAAAAAATCCACTAAAATAGTTTTAAGGTTACAAGCATTTAACGAGATACACATAAAGACGGGCCTATTCTAAGTCCAAAAATATACCAGCTCCTTTAGGTTGTGTTTAGACTTCTTTAAGGCTCTGAAGGTATCCTCCCCGTTCTTTAGCTTGGCTCATTTAATCCTTTAGCAAATCATCCACTCAGTCGAAATTGATCTCTCTCTCTCAACAACATACTTTCTTTATTTTGAGTTGTGCAAAATGTGTAAGTGAATATGTTCTAAATGCAAACCATGCAAGAACTTAACTCTTAACACAAGCATATAAGTTTTCTATTGAACCCTAAAAAATACATTTTCAATCAACAAGCTCATATAATCAATTCACATATATTTCAAGATATTATCATCAAAGCGTATAAATCTGAAAGAATCAATTTAAACATTTTTTCTTTTCACAAAAATATTTTTCAAGAAATTTTAGAAAAGAAAATTTAACTTGCATTTCTCTAAACAAATATTTATAGTAAAAAATATTAGAGAAATTATCATTTTAAGCATAAATTAACAACATGAAATTTTCAAGAAAGAATTCAAATAATATAATCATTAATCCTATAAACATTCTTTCTAATCAATATGTAAGAACACTCATATGAACACTATCATGTAGACATAAAATAATCACTCCAACATGTGTTCTCAAATTCTCAAAAATATAAAATCCAATTTTCTGAGGAAAGTGTTTTACAAATTATTTCACAAATATAAGAGAAATAGGATCTATAAAGGATTTTCAATAAACATGCAAGATCTGGAGAAATTCTGATTTTAACATCATATAGCATCCAACACAAAAATCAGAATATTTAGATCATAAAAATATCCAATAAAATTTTGGATCTAAAAATCTAGGACTTTTTAGTTTTTGTAAAAGATTACTTCATCATGAAAGCACCAAAATCCTCTCTATAATACCATAATATTTCAATATCTAAAATATGAGATGATGTGCAAGATCATTGAGAATTCAAAACAAACACAAAAATGAGATGAAGTAGAAATTAACACAATGTGTGTAAAGTAACTATTTCTCTCTCTTAGATATTTTCTCCAATTCTCTATATTTTTCTCTCTATATATATCTAACCCTCTTGTGTTTCTCACTCTAAAAAATGTGGTTGGAAATATAAAAAATCTAACTCCAATAAACTCTTTAATGAGGTTTATATATGTAAGAAGCGATTATTCTAGAATGAAGGGTTCATATTAAAAGTTTTAATCCTAAGGTTGAGATTAATTTGAGTAATAAAAAATTAACAGATTAGAACAACTCAAACTGTCTAACTGATTAAGTCGGTTTATAAAACCTAAAACCATTACAGATGTAAACCAGTCTTGTATAGGGTTTATTAACAATTCTAACGTTCATATTCAGTACAACTGGCATAAAAATCTAAACCAGCATTCTAAACCAAGTTAAAAGGGTATAACCGAAATGAGCTGACAACAGTCCGAATATCTAAAAGGGATAATAAATCCTAAACCAATAATAAGCCATTGATTAAATGCACTATCGGACAAAACCAACATGTATAATATCGATCCCTTGTTATCCTAATTGATCCCATGGTTCATGGCTCCAAATTCGATCATCTTAACAGTTACCTATGGACAAAATCTTCTAAGGTCTTAGTTTCTAGTAGGTAATTAATACATGTCATGAAAACGTACACTAGCAGGTACTATAATGGTATGGCCACATCAGTAAGCCTATAGGTAAGGACGAAATCTTACAAAGGCTCCTAACAGGTACTCTGGGTCAAATGAAGTCACATAAAGATGAAACCAATATAATATATCTGTTCAGAACAATAATTTTAGTTGGATGGAAATGAAACCAAATTCTGACAACTAAAATAATTTTGTGACAGTGGCCGTGATAGATGTCTTCATCAGATTGGCTAGATCCTCTCACTTGGGGGAATATCTCATCATCATTCTCTACATGTGACAGTGACAGATGTCTTCATTAGATTGGATAGATCAACACACACATGCTCATTGCATGCATGGTGGGTACATGACACCCCCCCAAACACTATATATAAAGGTCATCCTCTACCTTGTAAAGGGTTCGATGATTACAACCCTAGCAATAACTCTATCATTTTGCAGAATAGAGAGAGAAAGCTTGAGAGATTGTATCCATGGACATTAGTGCCTTCATTCAGTGATATTACTCACACACACTCACAATGAACGTAGGCCAGATTGGATGAACCACTTATATTTTAGTGTTCATCCTCTTCTCCTCACCTCAATCTCTTATATTTAGTATACTCTTGTGCTGCCATTGTTATCACTAGTTCGAGCTTACAAACACCTTGACTGGTGGTGCTATTTTCGGCATTACCAACAAGTATAAACGCCTAAAGCTAGAAAGCTTCTAATTGAAGGTTAAAGGTAATAACCAACCAAAGAACGTGTGTCATTTTATTAGCATAAAAACATGTTTAAAAAAATTGTTTTAACTTTCAAAATAATTCTGAAAATTATTTTAAGAATAAGAAATTCATTTTAGACAAAACTTATGCCAATTTTATCTAAAAAATTATTTTTAGCAAAAATAATCTAATTTCACTTTTAGAAAATATTTAGACAATCAATCACATAATCTCAATCAATATATGCATGAGTGCCTAATGTGTGTCAAGTGCGTATGTGCATACACACATGATATACCTTGACTCGAATATGTACGTTGAGTAGAGTCGAGGCATTTTGAATAGTTGAGCGGCATTGCATGATGTACCATGGAGTGGCATCAGACTAAAAATATATTTTGACACAATATCCAAAGTAGTTGAAACGCCTAAATAATATAGACTCAAGTAAGTCAAAGAGTTATGGTGTTTCAATCTCCCCCTTTGAATATTTATGACAAAACCCTTCGAGTACATCATGCTACTCTTAGGAAATAAAATAAAATAACTTAAGTCCTATAGAACAATTACTATTCTACCCGGTCAAAAAAAATAATCCTAGAAAATAAAAATGACAATACTCAACTATACATCAACTACCTAACACCTTCTTGTGATTTCCTGCATAAAACTTTAAAACCAAACTCACAAGAACAAGTGTAAGATATCATAGAAATTGATAAATCATTAAATACGTGATATCATGAATATAATTCAAAAATCAAAACTAATAAGAATGATGTACTCTTCTCCCCCTTTTTGTCTCAAATAGACAGAGGATAAAAACAATGATAACATAGAGAAGATTAAAATATAACTACCAGAATAAATATATAAACGGGTATAATCAAGTATCACTCCTATATTGACATGATTTTAAGAGATGTCTTTTGCATTGACAAACATCCATATCCTAAAATCTCAGAGGACATAGAATTATCATGATTATAATAGGAAAATATGTAAATATGATAGAAAAATGAATAAATGTACATTCATCTAGTCTTCGGAGAAATTTGAAAAAAAAAATCAAGGGTAATAAACATATTCGACATAATTTAAATAAGATCAACATATACTAGAGTAATCGAAAAATAAGGTCTCTCCCCCTCAACCAATGTTATGGTTACAAAATATATTATACTAAGAATTCAAACCATAATAGGGGTTCTAAATTTAAGATATAGAGTAAGAATAATTAGAGGAGATAAAATAACATCTTGTCGACCATGAGGTCATACATATAAAAATTCATCGTCATATTATGGATATAAAAAAAAGAATCAGATTTGTAACCTAAAATCATATGATCAAGAAATAAAGTATCAACGCTCCAGATGGTTAAATCTTATTCGGAGCAACCCGCTCTAATACCAATTGAAAAACTGAGCGTCAATGAAACAATCTCCATACGTGCAAATGAACATACTCTGATTTCATGCAAGTTTTTCTAATAACATATATATAACCAAATCAAGAAAAAAAATTATTATTCAACTAATCAGATTTTAATAATGCGAAAATTAAAATCAACTAAATATAATTTAAACTAAAGTCAAATTAATAACAATCTGATTTATTACATTACAATACAATATATCAAATATGATTAATTATTCTAACTCAAATTACTAAAACATGTAACAAATTTAATTCTAAATCATACATAGAAGAAGATAAGGCAAAGACGAATAACATGCATGATTTTTAACGTGGTAAAACCCCACCCAAAATGGGAAAACATCCAGGTGACCTCTACGCCACAAAATAAAAAATTCACTAAAATAGTGAAAGGTTACAAGCATTTAACGAGATACACGCGAAGACAGACCTATTCTAAGTCCAGAAATATACCATCTCCTTTAGGTTATGTTCTGACTTCTTTAAGGCTTTGAATGTGTCCTCTCCGTTCTTTAGCTTGGCTCCTTTACTCCTTTAGCAAATCATCCACTCAGTCAAAACTGATCTCTCTCTCTCAACAACATACTTTCTTTATTTTGAGTTATGCAAAATGTGTAAGTGAATATGTTCTAAATGCAAACTGTGCAAGAACTTAACTTTTAACACAAGCATATAAGTTTTCTATAAAAAACTAAAAAATACATTTTCAATCAACAAGCTCGTATAATCGATTCACGTAGATTTCAAGATATTATCATCAAATCATATAAATATGAAAGAATCAATTTAAATATTTTTCTTTTCACAAAAATATTTTTCAAGAAATTTTACAAACGAAAATTTAACTTGCATTTGTCTAAACAAATTATTTATACTAAAAAATATTTGAGAAATTATCATTTTAAGCATAAATTAACAACATGCAATTTTCAAGAAAGAATTCAAATAATATAATCATTAATCCTATAAACATTATTTCTAATCAATATGTAAGAACACTCATATGAACACTATCATGTAGACATAAAATAATCACTCCAACATGTGTTCTCAAATTCTCAAAAATATAAAATCCAATTTTCTGAGAAAAGTGTTTTACAAATTATTTCACAAATATAAGAGAAAACAGATCTATAAAAGATTATCAATAAACATGCAAGATCCGGAGAAATTCTGATTTTAACATCATATAGCATCCAACACAAAAATCAAAATATTTAGATGATAAAAATATCCAATAAAATTTTGGATCTAAAAATCTAAGACTTTCTCGTTTTTGTAAAAAATTACTTCATCATTAAAGCACCAAAATCCTCTCTATGATAACATAATATTTCAATATCTAAAATATGAGATGATGTGCAAGATCATTGAGAATTCAAAACAAACACAAAAATGAGATGAAGTGGAAATTAACACAATGTGTGTAAAGTAACTATTTTTCTCTCTTAGATATTTTCTCTAATTGTCTATATTTTTCTCTCTATATATATCTAACCCTCTTGTGTTTCTCACTCTAAAAAATGTGACAGAAAATCTAAAAAATCTAACTCCAATAAACTCTTTAATGAGGTTTATATAGGTGAGAAAATATTATTCTATAAACATTAAATGAAGGGTTTAGATTAAAGGTTTTAGTCCTAAGGTTGAGATTATTTCGAGTAATAACAAATTATCAGGATTATAACAGCTCAAAATGGCTAACTGATTAAGTCGATTTATAAAACCTAAAATCATGAAGATTTAAACCAGTCTATTATAGGGTTTTAGTAACAATTCCAACGTCCGTATTCAGTACAGCTGGCATTAAAATCTAAACCAGGAATCTAAACCAATCTGGTTTAATGGGTGACTGGAAGTTAAAGGGGTATAACCGAAATGAGCTGGCAACAGTCCGAATATCTAAAAGGGATAAGAAATCCTAAACCAATAATAAGTCATTGATTAAATGCACTATCGGACAAAACCAACAGGTATAACATCGAATCCTTGTTATCCTAACTGGTCCCATGGTTCATGGCTCTAAATTCGGTCATCTTAATCGTTACTTATGGATGAAATATACCCATGTCTTAGTTTCTAGTTGGTAATGAGTATCGGCTATGAAAATGTACACTAGCAGGTACTGTAATGGTATAGTTACATCAGTTAGCCTATAGGTAAGGACGAAATCTGGCAAAGGATCCTAACAGGTACTCTCGGTCGAATAAAGTCACATAAAGATGAAACCAATATAGTATATCCAGTCACAACAGTAGTTCTGGTTGGTTTCATCTTTATGTGACTTAGTTCTAGTTGGGTGGAAATGAAACCAAATGCTAACAACTAAAACAGTTTTGAATCCTATGGTTTTTACAAGTACAGGCGCCTAAAACTAGAAAGCTTCTAATTGAAGGTTAAAGGCACTAACCAACCAAAGAACGTGTCATTTTATTAGCATAAAAACATCTTTTAAAAATTTATTTTATCTTTCAAAATAATTCTGAATATTATTTTAAGAATAAGAAATTCATTTCAGAAAAAACTTATACCACTTTTATTTAATAAATTACTTTTAGCAAAAATAATCTCATTTCACTATTAGAAAATATTTAGACAATCAATCACATAATCTTAATCAATATATGCATTAGTGCCTAATGTGTGCCAAGTGCGTATGTGCAGCCACACGTGATATACCTTTAATCTAAAATGTACATTGAGTTGAGTCGAGGCATCTTGAATAGTTGAGTGGTGTTGCATGATGTACCACAGAGTGGGCTCGGACTAAAAATATGTTTTGATACAATATCCAAACTAGTTGAAACGCCTAAATAATATAGACTCGAGTAAGACAAAGATTTAAGGTGTTTCAGTTTTTCCTTCCGGGTGTGTTACTCGTAGTTGGATAGGACTTTACTTTATGTCAGAGATAATTTATTTATTAATGTTATTTCACTGGATTATTATTGTTAGTGACCGATGGTTTATTCGGTTCATATTTATTTATTCGTGCATTATTCATTCCGTTCATTTAGTTGTATGATTTTATTCAATTATATTCATATTGCTTGTTGCGACAGTGATGCTAAGAATATAATCATATGGGATTCCTATTTTATTTTGGTAAAGGATTAACCACCCGGTATTAGAATAAATGGGTTATCACAGTTGGTATTAGAGCATTGATAAGAACCCAAAAGACTTAATTAATTCTAGATAAAATTTGTCTTACACGCATATATGTCTTTATTGTAGGACAAATTCCATTTACGATTTCAAACGCTTTAATTCAAGGCAAATGCACGTTAAAAGGAGTTAAAACTCAATTCTCGTACCAATTACCTCTCCCTAAACCTGAACTTGAGCCTAAACCAAGTCCAGACTAGTCCCGATCCTTGTGTGTATTTAGTTTGTACCTTTTAAATTTTTTTTAGAATTTTATTTATGTCATATATAATTTTTAGAATTTATTTTATATTTTATTTTGAGTCGTGTATATTTTTAAGATTTATTTGTGCGTATATTTGTATATATTATAGTCTGTATTGTTCTTCAGCTATTTTTATATTTTTATGTAAATATAATAGGTGTGAATTTATTTTTAGTTTTTATTATTAATTTAGTTTTATTAATATTTTATTTTTAATACGTTAGGTTTATGAGCATTGTTTTATTTTTAGGATTAGGAATTTATATTTTTTTAGTTTTAATAGAATTTATATTGTTTAATTTTATTTTATAAATTTGTATATATTTATTAGGTTAGGATTTAATTTTTTTAACTTTAGTAGACTTTATTTTAGCAATAGTTTTATTTATATTTTAGTTGAGTGTTAGGTAGTTTTATCTTTAGTTGCAAACTAAACCCGCACACCCTTTACCATACACTTTACTGCACACACAAATATCCCTCATCATCTTCTCAAACACACCAAACATATTCCCTCTCCTCTATCTAGAACCTACATTAAAACTAATAACTCCATCCTACCCATTTCCGACCAAAACTCACCACCTCTATACCACCCATATACCCACATCTCACCCCTTATATCTACCCGAGATCTAACCCTGTTTCCAGCCGGACCTACTCCAAACCTTAACCATCGTCGGCCTGACCATAGCCCCATCAGTGACCACTCATTTTCCACCAGCTACACCTAACCCAACAACCTCGAAAACCAATCGACCCATCTCTGAAAACCTGATGTGAACCCAATAAAACTGGAATCCATGAACGATCCATGTTTTGTCCTTAACCCGTCGGCACCAAACCTGGACCACCAACCTCCACACTTGAACCTGAGCTCCTTACCCGACCTACTCCATTGCTAACCCAGCCTGCCTAAACCTCCGATCTATCCCCAGCCCAACAAGAACACACTCCACACCCACCAAAGCTAAATCCAACTTACCATTCCAAAGCCCAAACCCATTTCATTCTCCAAGACCGATCTCATACCTGCTAATCTAACCCATCTCTCAAGCCAAATCCAAAACCAGGGATAGCAACGGGGCGGGTTTTCAAAAATTCTAACCCACCCCATTTAATAAACGGGGCGGGACGATTTTTATTTGTATTAAATCCTGACTCGCCCTATTCAATAAATAGGGTGTGTCGGAGCTCCTACGGGTCGAGATAGTTTTTAAAATAGTAAATTAAAAATATTACATAATAGTCTTAGAGGCCTACAATAGTTTGCATTCCCATATGTGAGACAGTCCCCCAAGTATCAATCCAGGTTTTCCACATATTTCTTTTACAAAATTAACATATATATAAAGGATTTTTTTAGTGTTTGTGTGTGTGTGTGTGTGTGTGTGGTTCAACTGTAATTAACATACATATAAAGGGTATTTATGACGAGACGGACGATTTTATTTAAATAAACTCCTAACACTCCCCATTTAATAAACGGATTTGTTTAAAACCCATACCCGCTCCTAATTTATTAATCGGGGTTCAAAACCTGCCCCATTAGGGGCGGGCCGGGGCGAGGCTCTTATGAGCGGGTTAAATCGCCTTCCCTATCCAAAACCCATTTAAACCTTCCCACGCCATAAAATCGATTCTAGCCGAACAAAAAAATAAAATAAATAAAAGCCCCACATGTGTTTAAAGTGCCATATGTCCCCTTTCCGAAAATACCCTCGTCTAACTCTCACACCTCTTCCACATGCATATTTAAACATTCCCATTATATCCTCATGCCACCTCTCCCACATGCACATCTACTCATTTACGCCCAATACCCATTTTAGCATATATACATGTCTATCAAATTCTAATTATACCCCTAGCCTCATTTCACATATAAATTGAAGACTTGGTGACATTTCAAAAGGTCTCCATTTTAGTCTTAAACTTGGGATAATTCTTATCCATCCCTCTATAGAGAGTATTTTTATTTTTAGCAAATATCTCAATATAGAGTGATGTGGTTGAATTTATCTCTTTGGATGAATTCTTCTCCACCCCTCAATAGAGAGCATTTGCATTTTTAACAAACATCTCAATATAGAGTGATGTGGTTGAATTTATCTATTTGGATGAATTCTTTTCCACCCCTTTATAGAGAGTATTTTCATTTTTAGCAAATTTCTCAATATAGAGTGATGTGGTTGAATTTATCTCTTTTGGAAGTAAATTCTTCTCCATCCCTTTATGGAGAGTGTTTACATTTTTAACAAGTATCTCAATATAAAGTGATAGTGTAGAATTTATTTCTTTGGATGAATTATAATGTACAATTTTATAGTGAGAGGATTTATAATTTATAGAAAATCTCTCTCATTACTTAAGAGTCCATTAAAAATTCATCCATTGTATATATTGTACATAGTTTAATTTATTTTATAGTTTTATTTAAAAAAATATATTAGTGAGTGATTGTAATTAAAAATTGAGAGAATTTTAATTCAAGAAAAAATTGGGTTTGATCTATTCTTATCTAATTCTTCTTGTTTAATCCTTGCATGCTTTCATTTGTTTATTCTATGTCTTGGATAATGATTATGGAGGGTTAATCTCCCATTCAAGGTATGAATTGAAGCTCCCATGAATCCAATTTAGTTAGTTTACTTGTTAGCACAATTTTGTGAATTTTACTTATCTCAAATTTCTCTTATTAAATATTAATTATTATTTAGTTACTTTAAAAATTAGCAAATTTACTTAAGTAATAATCCTTTAAAAATCATTAAAAAAAGAATAATATGAAAATGATTCTACACTTGTCTTCACATATTTTGTTCTTCACGCATGAAAGGTGGATTGATACACTTACTCACCCTATGCATATTTTTAGTGTGTTTGTAGGTTGAAGGGATTTTGCTTAGAAAAGGATTTGGAACAACGATTACACTTAGAAGCATATTTTTCCATCAAGCATCGGTTTTTACTGTCCTTTGGATCTGTGCGAACTTGCCACATTGTCAGTGTTATGTTTCTTTAACATAAAGTCGTATACTTAGGATTTTTGTTTCATAATGAGCATTTACGTTCTTTTACTATTGTATATATTTGAAGTGAATCTCATAAAATTTTGGTTTGGTTTCAGATGTCAAACGCTAGGAGAAGTAGACCAGCATGTGCAACGAGAAGGGTCATAGAGAGAAAGGAGGATCAACCAGAGCCACCGGCTACTCAGAGGACTGTGACCTCAGTAGAGGTCACAGGTATAGTAGCCCAAGTGGTTAGTGCCACTATGATTTCCCTAGCACAGCACTTTCTATAGGCACATCCAAGGCCGTGCGTAGCAGCCCCAGTTCACACTCACCCAGTGCCATCAGTATGGGAACGAGTCGGGGAGACCTTCTAGAAGGGCCATCTGCTGGAGTTATATGGGAGTGCATATATTATAGTAGCTAGCCAATGGAAGAAGGATATCCAGAGGCATTTGCATATGGTAATAGCTACGTTAAAGCTAGTTGGGTAAACTCTTCAATGGTCGGAGTCAAATACCATATCGGAAGAGAGGGATTCAATGACTATACGGGAGTTCTAGGTGCGGTTTGACCGCAAGTTCTTTCTATCGGCAGTTCAGAAAGATATGAGGAGGATATTTCTAAATCTCTCGCAAGAGAGATAGGTTGTGGATGATTATGAGGAGGAGTTAACCCGTTGGTGAACTTTATTCCCAATGAGGTGAACACTAAGGCGAAGAGGATTCCCAAATTTATAGATGGGATTACTTAGAGGATCCGCCAACATTTGTTGTGGAACACGACATTGAGGACTTAAACTAAAGTTATTAATGTTACATTGATTCACTGCCAGCACTATCACTTCCATCTAAGGGAAGCGAAGAGGACAACAGAGTTGAGCCAGCAAGGCAAGACTGTGGGCAATGGTGCCAGCGGAGCGTCGCAGCATTAGGGTAGGCAATAGGAGCAGGGTTCTCAGTGGGGACTCGACTAAGAGATTCAGGCTAGGTAACGGTAATTTAAGCATGTCCATCATGGCCAGAAGCATACTCCTCAAGTCCAATAAGACCAGGATAAACTGACTAGAGGCCAACAGGGTCGAGGTTATCAGGGTCAAAGATAGGGGCAGCCTCGCTAGGGGCAGTAAGTCCAGAGGTCGATAAATTTTATAGGGAGATGTTTCGCATATGGGGAGCGGGGCCACATACGGCGTGCATGCTCGAATAGGGCTAGGGGTCAACAGTAGGAGGCCCAGTCGGGGTAGTAGATACAGTAGCTTCAAGGCCATCATCAGTTCTAACGTTGCCGCCTCTGCAAGGGCAGTTATAGTTTAGGCAAGTGTATAACATCCGAGGGCCAGTTTTACCGCCAGTATCGATAGCAGTTGAGGGTACGTTTCCAATCCATGGGCACATGGGTGGGTTTTATTTGACACGGGCGCGTCATATTCTTTTATTAGTACTAGATTCATGCGTGTGATAGGTTTAGTGAACATAGATATAGATATCATTTTGATCGTAGATTCACCGTTGGGTAGTAGAGATCTCATGTATTATATCTGCAGAGGAGCGGGAGTGGACATGGGGAGGCTATGCTTAGTAGCGGATCTGTTTATTTTAGAGATGGACGAGTATGGTGTTATTTTGGGTATAGAATGGTTAGCAATGTATAGAGCAATGGTGGACTATTACAATAGGAATATTGTGTTTGCTATTCCAGGTAGGACATGTTTTTTTTAGCGATGCATCATCCGAAGGGAGGATCGAGCACGCACTTATTTACATTAAGAAGGAGACTTTGGAGGGTACAGTCATCTCGCTAGATCCGATCCCTGTTATTAATAACTATTCTGATGTGTTTTATGAGATATCAATTTACCATCGAGTCAAGAGCTTGAGTTTATGATCGACTTAATGCTAGGGACTAGGCCGATAGTGCGAGCACCGTACATATGGCTCTTTTAGAGATGCGAGAGTTGAGGGATTAAATTCAGCAGCTATTGGGGCAGGATTTTATCCGTAGGATTACATTACCTTGGGGTTCCCTAGTTCTATTTATGATGAAGAATGATGGGCGTTGAGGTTATGTATCGACTACGTGGAGTTGAATAAGGTCATGATTCGGAACAAGTATCTGTTGCCGCATATTGATGATTTGTTTGATCAGTTGAGAGGATTAGCCTACTTCTCGAAGATTGATTTGAGATCAGGATGCCATCAATTACATATCAGGGAGCGATATATCCCTAAGACCACTTTTTGGCGAGATAGAGGTCTTATGAATAGGGTTATGCCATTTGGGAAAACTAATGTGCTAGCAGTTTTCATGGATCTCATTAACATGGTGTTAAAGGATTTCTTGGATTAGTTTTTCATTCTGTTAATAGATGACATTTTGGTTTATTCTCGGATAGTGGGTGAGCATTTGTGTATGGTTCTTTAGACTTTGCAAGACCACCAGTTGTATGCCAAGTTCAAGAAGTGTGGATTCTAGTTGCGAGAGGTGAATTTCTTGGGTCATATAGTCTCTGAAAGAGTGATTTCTATGGATTTGAGAAAGGTGTCAGCGGTAAGAGAGTGGATCCAGCCCAGGACATCAAAGGAGGCTCGTAGTTTTCTGGGATTAGTAGGTTACTACCTCTTGTGTATCAGAGGATTTTCGAAGATTGCAGGTCCCTTGACGAATTCTAGTCGTAAGGGAGTACCTTCTGTATAAGATGATCAGTGTTAGTTATCTTTTAATGAGCTAAAGGATAAGTTAAGTTTAGCACCAGTGCTCGCATTCCCTAGGGGAGGAGTGGAGTACTTTATCTTTACCGATGAGTCATTATAGGGACTTGGGGGAGTTTAACAATAGGAGGAACGGGCTATAACTTATACACATTGCAAGCTTAAGACCCATGAGAGGAACTATCCCATGCACGATATGGAGTTAGTTGCAGTTGTTTTTGCCTTGAGGATTTGGAGGCAATATCTACTGAGGAAGAAGTTTTGGTTGTTCATGGATCACAAGTCACTGCAATATCTTTTTACACACAAGGAGCTGAATATGAGGCAGCGTATATTGCTTGAGTTCATGAAAGATTATAAGTTTGACATCCATTACCATCCGAGGAAAGCTAACGCAGTGAAAGATGTGTTGATCTATATAACGACGAGGCAGCTGGCAGCAGTGTGGAAGGAAAAGTGGGTTGAGCTTAATCAGGAGGATAAAGTAATCCTGACATATATAGTAGTGATGACCGTCACACTTGAGATCATTTTGAGGGTTATGAAGACACGTTAGGGGATCTTTCTTGTCATTCAGTAGTTATTGGAGGGTAGATCGAAGTTTTACTCAGTCGGTTATGAGGGTGGCTTAAGCTTTAATGGGAGGTTGATTGTCCCAGGTGACGAGGACCTACAGTGCGCAATTATGGAGGAGGCGCATGGGTCACGATTCTCTATGCATCTCTAAAGATATAAGATGTAATAGGATATAAGTAAGAAGTATTGGTGGGCCGGTATGAAGCAGAAATAGTAGAGTTTGTCATCAGGTGTACCACTTATCAGATGATGAAGGTCGATCATTAGAGAGCAGCTAGGATTCTATAGCCATTGGGGATTCTTATGTGGAAATAAGAGAATATTTCAATTCACGTCATCACAGGGATACCGACATTGTAGAGGGCTCACGATTCAATCTAGGTCATTGTGGATCGATTGACTACGGTAGACCATTTCTTGCCAGTTTGGGTGGATTATACAATAGGGCAGTATGCACAGGTTTTCATAGAAAAAATAGTGAGATTGCATGGGGTGATGCTCAACATTATTTTGGATTAAGAAAA
Organism: Sambucus nigra; assembly: GCA_949130495.1. NCBI lineage: Eukaryota > Viridiplantae > Streptophyta > Magnoliopsida > Dipsacales > Adoxaceae > Sambucus > Sambucus nigra. The sequence continues at coordinate 236,510,323 of OX422207.1, forward strand.
AATCTTTGTGTCTAACTTCTGGCAGAGTTTTCAGGAGGTGATGGGGACGGAGTTGCGTTTGAGCATAGTGTATCACCCGTAGATCGATGAATAGACGGAGAGGGCGAATTAGATGTTGGAGGATATGCTGAGGATTTGTATTTTGGACTTTAAGTGTAGACACTACACCAAATCTGCACTATTGTCAAGGTCATTGACCTTGACAAATCACCCTTGTCAAGGTCAATGACCGTGACATTTCGAGGCGAAACAACTTTTTTTGTCACGGTCATATCACGGTCATTGACCTTGACACAAAACTCGTGTTTTGTGTCACGGTCGTGTCGCGATCAATGACCGTGACACGTTTTTCACAGTTTATAACCGTGACAAAGTCGTGGCCCTTCTTAAAAAAATTGTCACGATCAATGACCGTGACAATTTTGGGCAGAATTTAAAAAAAATCTGCTGGGCAGTATGGCCACTGCCACTGCCCAGCAGTATATTTGTACCTGTTATAGCAACGTTGTACCTGTTCCAAACATCATATATCCAAAAAAACTAAAGATAATGCAAATATATATTCAAAATAGAAACTATTTAACAAGAAACAACATCACCATCAATTATCTCAAATCTACAAACTATTTGCATGGAAAAGAGATTTTGTACCGCGACGCTCGGGGACACCTCCTTATCCTTCCCTTCTCGTTCGAATAGACACATAAGTATAGAGCATATGTGGCTTACCCGTAGGGCCACTCCCTGTCTTTCGAATCAAAATAAAGTAAAATTAGTATCCGCCCCTCAAATATAGATAAATATAAATCGTAATTGAAATCGAAATCGAAATCGAAATTGACATATAAATATAAATACATTACCTGTAGTGTCACTCAAACAGCTAACTTTAGCTCATATGGCACCTCCTTCCAAGTAATGTACCCCGGGCAATCGTGTCAAATATAATTCTCTTCATATCTAAACACTAAGAAATACCATAATACGATGGAGTTATGCGTTGCAAATTCCTTCCAACCGTTGTGTAGCCAAAAATCAGCAATTAAAGTTGTCAATTCCACCTTTCAATGGTCTCCCATGTTTTGCTAGAAGTTCCAAGTGGTGTGGTATGGAAAATGGAATTGATAACTTCAACTGGTGATGTTTGGCTACATAACGGTTGGGAGGAATTTGCAGAGCATCGCTCCATAGGATTATGGCATTTCTTAGTGTTCGGATAGACGAAGAGATTCAGTCTCCTCTCCACAAATAGGACACCCCAAATAACTATGTATTAATCACCTATTAAAGGTAAGAAGCGTATATTTATGGATTAGTATAAACAAAACTTAGATGTAGTTGGAATGTTTATGTATTAATCTCCTCTCCACACACGCACACTACACAAGAGTGAAAATGATAAAGTGCAGATCAATTAAAAGCATTAAAAATGGATGTTTCGGTACAAATTGAAATATTTATTACAAATTGAAAAATTGTTTCAAATTCGGGTTATCATAAAAAATGGATTGATATTCGATAGGAGCAGCCAAGTCATCCACACTACTATTTATACGCCTTGGCGCGTGTTGGACAATTGACCACGGCGCGTTGTTGATATACTCCGAGTAAAACACTTGCTTAACCTTTTGAAATGCACAAACAAACGGCTCATCGCTCACATGGTCGTTGCTCTTCAACTTGGACAAGTCAACCATGATCAAATTGGTGACAGGATCAACTTTACAAGCATTTTTATCCTCAACTCTTACCCATTCACAGTAAAATACAACCTCTTTGAAGCTTATATAATCCAATTCAAATATATTTTGGATTACACCATAGTAAGTCATTTCAGCTTCAACGAGGTTTTTATCTTTTGCGCTCGCTCGAAAGAAAGTAAGAGCCTTGTATGAAATTCCCGAGTTCTGTACATTTGTACTTTCCTCGTACACTTTAGCGCCGAAAATGTAACCGTTCAATCGATACTTTTTGTACTCTTGTGCCACGAACAAGGGTCAAGTGGCTGGATGAGCAAGCCTTGATGTCGCATCACCCATCTTTAGGAGCTGAGAATATAGATAAATTAATTATATTAGTGGTAAAATTTGAGTGTAATGTAACGTTATATAACGACTGTTTTCATTATAATTACCTCTTGTGTCAACCATAGCATAAATTCGTTGTCTGATTGTACCATTGTTTTTCGTCTTTTATTGTTCTCACAGGCTTCATATTTACTGTATATTACAAAATTAATCATGTGTAAAATAATCTAAAATAATATTAAATATTATAATATTCGAAACTTACTTTTTCCATTCTTCGACATCTTCATGTGTGTCAAATAGATAACGAGCTACTTGTTCATGTTGCAAACTCGTTAATTTCACTCGTTTTCCCATCACATTACCACCATCATCGAGGAATTCATCAGTGTCATCAACGTTGGTCGAGTCAGGCATATATTCCCGAGTATATATTGATGACTCCACGGTGATGTATTCCTCTGCAATTGATCCTGTAATATATCGCGTATTCTTGACGTAATCTTTAAAAACTTTCATCAATCTTTCAAACGAATACATCCACCGATATCTAACTGGACCACAAAGAAGTGCCTCATCGCATAGGTGTACCAACAAGTGAACACTTATGTCAAAGAATGCTGGGGGAAAATACTTCTCCAATACACAAATCGCTTCATTCACAGCCAATTTTGCGGCCACTATGTGTTCTCGATTCACTACCTTCTCACACAAGAGGGAGAAGGTAATACTAATTTGCATAATAGCCCTACGTAAATCCCTGTGCTTGGAGAAACAGTGCTTAAACAATAGAGGAACCAATTGCATGATCACATGCCAATCGTGGGACTTACACTTATGTAAATCATGAGTAGCATAATTCACAATCCTTTGCAAGTTGGACGAAAAAGTAGATGGGCCCTTCAAATTATATATTGTGTCTAGAAGCACCTTCCTCTCCCCACTCGTCAAAGTAAACGCACCAGGGGGAATTATTGTCCTTCCCCTACTATCTTTTTTCAACCATAGTTGTGGCTTAAGTTTTAACGTTTTAAGGTCTTTTCGTGCATTTTCTCCATCCTTCGAATGACTCCCCCCAAGGCAAGTACCCACAATATGTTCAACGAAGTTCTTCTCTGCATGCATCACATCCAATACATGGCGCACCGGGTTTTTCTTCCAATAAGGCAAGTCAAATAAAATTGACCTCCGAGACCATGCCTTTCTTATCTCAGTTTCATTCCCAGTTGGGGTCTTCTTATGCTTGACATTCTTAAATTTGGGATTCTTACCTGGCATATTTGGGCCACATTCAGAAGATTTACTTTCAATTTCTGAACCTGAAAGTTGTCTCGGCGGTAGCCTATGTTCAACTCCGCCCAATAAAAAATTGGAACCTTTCTCGAATCTGAAACTATGAGCTGGGGGTAAAAACCTCCTATGGCAATGGTATACATTTTTTAAGCTAGAGGATAGACGAAGAGATTCAGTCTCCTCTCCACAAATAGGACACCCCAAATAACCATGTACTACACATCCGGATAATGTCCCATAAGTTGAAAAATCATGAATTTCCCACATCAACATAGCTTTCAGCGTAAACTCTTCTTTTCTAAAAGAGTCAAATGATTGCACACCCACTTCCCACAACTCATTTAATTCTTCTACCAAAGGATCCAGGTAGATATCAATGTCATCACTTGGTGCCTTTGGCCCAGGTATCAATAAAGCCATCATCAAAAATTCAGGTCTCATACACTGTGAAGGAGGGAGGTTGAGTGGGGCTAGGATCACTGGCCATACACTCTGATTGGTGCTTAGATTTCCAAATGGATTGAAACCATCTGTTGATATAGCCAAACGAATGATGCGTTGTTCTCGAGCAAAATCAGGATACTCAAAATTCATCCTCCACCAGGCAGTAGAATCAATAGGATGACGCATGATATTACCCCCTACTTCTGCCCTAGCATGCCAAGTCATTGCCTCTGCAATCCATGGTACTGTGAAAAATCGCTTTAATCTAGGCCCAAAGGGAAAATATTTCAATACTTTTTGAGGCACTTTTGAGCTTGTGCATTCCTTACTAGTAGATTGGACATATCTAGGTTCATCGCATACCGGACAACGATCGAGATTTTCATACTCCTTTCGGTATAGTATGCAGTCATACACACAAGCATGAATCGATTTATACTTCATTCCCAAACCTTTCAAACTGTTCTTCATAACAGGATAGCTATTTGGAAGTGTATTCACCTTGGGTAATAAGCCCTTCACTCATTTCAGAATTCCCGTCACGCTATTGCCAGACAAACCGTACTGCGTCTTCAAACTGTGCAAACCAACCATGGCATGTAAATTTGTATGATCTTTCTCACAGCCAGAGTATAACGGTTGGGTCGCCTTAAATTTTAAACTTTGGTAGTCATCGTCAAGTTTTATCGTGTTATCTTCACGAGCACTTGAATCTTCTACATCATCAGTAACCTCATTCTCCTCAGCTTCATAAACTCCGTACGCATCATCAACTAAATCCTCTAACATATTATGATCTACGTCGTCCACTTCTACATCTATTCTACTTGTTGAAGGTTTTTGTGAAGGTTGGTCGGGGACAAAAGGAACTTTCAATTCACCGTAAAAACTCCAAAATCAATAACTATCTTGCATACCCGATCTTAACAAATGTAGTTCAACTGTTTTCCACTCAAACACCTTACCATTATTACACCTAGCACACGGACACGAAACTCTTCATTATTACGACATCTCTTTGCATATTTCACAAATTCGTTAGCACCTCTGCGAAACACATCCCCCATTCTATTAGTCTCACCCATCCACTCTTTGTATTTCGGATATCCCATCACAGCTACCACAACTAAACACCTATTAAAGGTAAACAACACTTAGATTTATAGTATGTTTTATTTAATTATCCCATCATTTAATTATCCTATTAAAGGGTAAGTGGTCATATCCCATTCAAGACTGCATTTTTCTGTAATATACTTAACAGCTCATGCAAATTGTTACGATTTGAAAAAAAATCGACAGCATATCCCCTTAGTTCTCCAAGTACACGACGTAGATTGGCAGGTGTGAGTGTTATTTCAATTGGTCAATTGAAATAACAGTCACACTTGTCAATCTAGTATGTACCCAGAGAACATTAAGATACGACTGCAGAACTTCCTCCAAAAGTAACAACTTTAAGCCAATAAGAATATTATACAGAAATTATACAGTCCCAAACTGTCCAAACGGGACAATTCGAGAGATCTCATTACAGGAGTAATTACTCTCGAACGGGTCTAAGGGCTATTGAATGCGTACGCATAAGAACTAGAAGGCTAGTATCTATGCACACTATATTTAATTTCAAGTATGTTTCATATAATGGGTTAATTCAAATACAAAAATAAATTCATGGGTTAATTCAAATACAAAAATAAATTCATGGGTTAATTCAAATACAAAAATACAAATTCATGGGTTAATTCAAATATATACACACACACACACACATAGTAGTGACTGTCTATTTAAAATAATCTCAATATTAATTTCATGTATTGAATTTCTACTATTGTTTTGTGCTTTTTATAAATCATATTCAATGTTAGATATGTGTTTTGTTAAGATATCTAAGTTGTTCTATTGAATTATTTTTTGTATCTTGAAGTTTAAGTTCTAAAATAATCAACCTAAAGTTGTGGTTCATAAAGTATTATCACAAATATAAACTAAGAGTGATAAAATAACTTTGAGGCATATAAATTAATTGTGACAAAGTAAGATTATGCACCAGAACCTAAAATTTAAAAAAAGCGTTTTTATTTAAACCCCACTTTTCTTTCTATAACTCCTATTTTATTAAACTTTAAATATAATTAAGGGTGTATAGAAAGAAAAGTTAAATAGGAATAAAAACAACATTTTTTAAAATATGAAGGGCTCACCAATTTGATCAAATTTTTCAACAACATAGACTAATTGATCTTTATTATTTTGAATGAAAATTACTTATTTATTTTGAATGAAAATAAATTGTTATCCAATATTTTTGGATATTACTTCCATTTACATTTTTGGATATTATTTTTGGATATTAAAGAAAATTACATTTTTGGATATTATTTTTGGAAATTTATAGAAAATTACTTATTTATTTACATTTTTAACCCCTACCCCCACCCTGCCCCACCCCCTACCCCCCACCCTACCCCCCACACTGCCCCCACCCTTCCCCACCCCTACCCCCACACTGCCCCACCCCCCACACACGCACACACACACGCACATATATACACACATACACACATATATATACACACAAACATATATATAAATGGGAGAGAGAGAGAGAGAGAGAGAGAGAGAGAATTAAACCTGAAAGTAGAGAGAGAGAGAGGGGGAGGGAACGGCGCGGGAGGGAAAAAAGAAGGGGGAAAGGGTTTTTGCTGCTAACATTGTCACGGTCGTGTCACGGTCATTGACCTTGACAATTATTTAAAGAATTGTCACGGTCAATGACCGTGACAAGTCCGTGACATGTAAATTTGTCACGGCCTTGTCACAGTCAATGACCGTGACAAGTTCTTGTCACGGTCGTGTCAAGGTCAATGACCGTTACACAAAACGCATGTTTTTTGTCACGGTCAATGACCTTGACAAGGGTGGCCGGCTAAAAGGTGACAATTTGGCCATTTTGGTGTAGTGAGATGGGAGTTGTATTTACCTTTGGTAAAGTTTACGTAGGCTTTGTTCGGGAGACCTTATCGTTCACCCTCTTATTGGTTAAAAGTAGGGGACAACAAGCTTCTCGGGAAGAGCTTGATTCAAGAGACATCAGTGAAGATTGAGTTGATGAGGAGTCATATTAGGGTAGCTCAGTACCGGCAGAAGAGTTATGCCGAAGTGAAGCAAAGATTTTTAGAGTTTTACGTGGGTGATCAGGTGTTGTTGCAGGTATATCCAATGAAAGGAGTCATGCGGTTCGGGAAGCAGGGAAAGTTGGCACCAAGGTATGTAGGTAATTTTCCCATCATCGAGAGGGTGGGTTCGGTTACATATAAGCTCGCTTTATTGAAGCATTTGCAGCGGATCCACGAAGTGTCCCATGTGTCGTCATTGATGAGGTATCTCACGGATGACGAGACTTACCGACATAAAGATTTAGAGGAGATTGACTTATAGCCAGATATTTCTTACGAGGAGATACATGTTGCCATTTTGGGCCATATCAAGCAAAAAAGTTCGATCAAAGGTGTTATGATGAAGACACCACAATGTTGTCAAGTCGACGTAAGAGCGTGAGGATGAGATGTTGTAAGGACACAAACTTCCAATTGAGTCCTTTGTTGTTTTTGGCTCAATTTCGGACAACAACATTTGAGTCATAGGACAGTATTGAGTGAGTACCCTCCAAGCCAATGACGTCTGAAGCTTTAGTTGAAGACGTAGCGACCTGTATTTAAAAGCAAAGATTATCAAAGTGTCAAGTTTCAAGTGCCATGTTTCTACATCAACGACAATTGATTCCATAATTCTCTCTCTCTCTCTCTCTCTATATATATATATATATATATATATATATATATATATATATATATATATATATATTTAGAGACTTGGAATAAATTTGTAACGGGTGTAACTTTATTTTATATAAAAAAAATTGAGCTTAAAATGAAAATTTCATGTTCTATTTTTTCGTTCGAAAATGTCATTCGAACGAGATTTTTGTCCAAACGAGTTTTGCCAACAAGCTTCCCTTTTCTACACTTACTTTTCGTTAGATGAGTCGTTTGAACGAAATATCATACGAACGAAGTGGTTCGAACGAAATGAGATTTCGGGCGGGAACAGTTTTTGGCAGTTTTTACCCTACTTTCCTACTATTTTACCCACTAACTTCCTACCAGACTTATTTAGTGCGGGAACCTCTTTTGAAAAATTAACTTTTGACATCTTCAAAACACACATTGAAAGAAAATTTTTTAGAAAAAGATTTACAAGTTCAAAAGTTCATGTTTAAGTGTGTTTGAGTATACTTGAATTAAATTCTTCCAAAACACTTACACCCAAAGTTTAGTCTATCCAAGTTCCTGCATTGATATATATTTTCTTGGAAATGTTGGCACCAAGTTTACTTTTCTACCCAAAAAGAATGGAGTTTGGATCTTTTCTCTACCCCAACAAAAGGAGAACCATTTTGTTTATGCTACGGTGTTCCCACTTGAAGAAAGGCTTCGTGTGAGGGTGACAGTGTCCAAGAGCCCCATTGGAGGAGTTCGATACTGTGAAGGAGTCCACGGTTATTCACTAGGCGGAGGTTGAAGATCGAAAGAGCGCGTCAAGGCTTGTACGAACTCAAGTCGATTTGTGTAAGTCCTCTTTTGTCGAGTCTTTGTAAAACTACCATACTTAGTGAATTTGTGGCCAGGGTCGTCCGAGGTTTTTCCCATTTGGGTTGTCCTCGTACATCGGCGCGTCGTGTGATATTGTTTATTTTATCTTGCTCAAATCACCTTCGAATGCATGCATAGGTTAACAAGATAAAATTGGTTTAATTATCACACTTGTCTATTTTTGGTGCTAAAATTAAATTGGGTGCAATTTAAGTTAATTTAACTCAAGTCGTATATTTAATTTGGTTTGGCCTAATTTGGTAATATTGAAAATATTGGGTAGGCAAATTTTAGGACTTGTGTTAAATTAATTTCGGGCTAAAAGTAAATTTCTCATATTTTACTTTAAGTGTTATTTTTGTTTTTGAGAAAATCTAAAATTTGGTTTGAGTGAATTTTGTGCGTGTGTGTGTGTTCACCATTTATCACTTCTTTAGGTTTAATTTTAATTTAGTTTTTAGAAATTAAAATTTGTGTTTAATTTATTTTTTCATCTTTTTATGAAAAGAAAATCAAATAAATTTGAAAATTGAATTTTGTTAGAAACCATCTTTATTCCGCACTTATTGGAAATTAAAGTGAAAGAATTTTTTTAAATTGGGGGTGAAAAGGAAAAGGGACCCGAATTCCCCATTGAATGCAACTTTACCGCGTTCATGGCTTGTCATGTTAGTGATGGAGAGATATTGTCATACGATGACATCTCAAATCATGACACTTTTGAGGCCTTTGTTTGTGAAGCTCTAAAATATGATGGTAGTGAGAGTGGAGTAGAGAGAGAGAGTGAAAGTAAAAATGAGGTTGATGTGCGTGAACTTCAATTTGCTTTTCAAGAATTATATGTCGAATCTATAAAATTAAAAAGGGCAAATTTGAAGTTAGAATCTAGTTTAAAGGAGCGTGCCAAGGTTGTCTATGAGAGTGCGTTAGTTGATGACCTTAGGACATGAGAGAGAGCTCTTCGAGAGAAGCTTGAGTATGTAGAAGGTGAGAGAGATAGCCTTAAAGGCTTAATGGAATACTTGAACAAGGAGTTTCTCACATTTTAAGAGCGCAATATTTTATTAGAGTCTCACATTTAAGATTTAGAAAATAAATTAAAAGACTCTACTAAAGTCATATTTAATTTGGAGTGTCGTTCGTGGAAATTAGATAAAATATTAGGAACGGTTCAAATTAAAAATGACACGTGTGGTTTAGGCTTCAATACCTGTAATGAGTCAACTCATATAACCAAAACCAATGTTTTGAGATAATCACCTAGGAAAGCCTTTATAGATCAATCCTTAGGTACCACCTTTCGACACGTTTTTACTTGTTCACACTATGGTCGAAAAGGTCATCTTAATAAATTTTGTTTTGATCTTAAAAGATTTTTTAGAAAATCCCAATGTAAGGCAACCGAGGTAGCCAAGATTCCTATACCCCGAAATCGTTATTCGTCATTAGTTTGGGTTAAGAGATCCGACTTGGTAACTTCACAAGATAAGATTTTTTATTCTCATTTACTTTCAGACGATACCTCCCTTGCTAAATCCAAAGATTGAATGTGTTAGTTATTTGCATACTCTAGCTTTTTGTGCTTCATGTCATATATCATTGCTAGTTGTATGCATGTTTAGTCATTTTCTAGTCATTGCTTTATTTCATATCCCATTGTTGATGTAAAAAACTAGATTGCTCTAATTATTAAATCACAGATAAATAAATAAGACAAAGATTTTTAAAGTGGTTCGGCTAGGAATAAAGCCTACGTCCACTGTTATGTTATTGCTGAGTGTTTGTGGAATTCTTGATTACAAGTTCTCTCAAGAAATTCCGGTCCCCTTTGAATGAGGATGATACAAGGTATTTATAGCCTTGAGGCTGTACATGAAAGGTTCGATACATTAAATGATATACATATGAAAGGGTAATACATTTAATGCAGAGTGCGTGCCAAGAATATAAGCATTCAATGAATATCTGAACTGTTGATTATCTGGCAATTAATGATACGACCGAGATGCAGCTCGGACCGCCATAGCTGTTCGCTGATCAGGAGTTCCTCGGAACATTAGAGTACCTCGGTGCGTTATAGTTCCTCGGTGTGATAGATTTCCTCGGTGTGATAGAGTTCCTCGGTGTATTCTCTTTGCTCGGAAAGAAGCATGGTTGGTCGGGAAATGATCTTCCTCGCTGCTATTGTGCCACATAGATTGACACGTGTCTTCGTATTATTCGTCCACATCAGCATATCAATTTTGGTATCAACAGAAGCCCCCAATGTTTCATATTTCGAATTTTGAGGAGTATGTAACATTCTTTCTCGGTATATGGCAATATTAAATGACCTTCCTGGTTTTCAGGAACATTGTATTCAAATTTCCTTCTTATTTCGCTGTTTTCCGCCTTTTTTATAAGCGCTTCGATCTTCGTGCAATTTTTGTCCTTTTAGCCGCCGGAAGTTCAGTAGTTTCTTTTTGGTAATCATTTCTTTCGCCGCTTCCCAATGCAAAGTATTTAAACTTCTTTGGTAACCATACCGTCGTCTACGTTTTCCATTTTCTGCATTCAAGCTTTCTATTCTCTTCTTCTCTCTTGTGCGTTCATCCTTGTTTCCGTTCGTTGCCAACATACCCCCTTTCTTTCTGTAAGATATTCTTCCTTTCTTCTGTATCTCTTTTATTCAATATGGTTTATATTGTGGAGTCTGTTGAGAAATTCCGTTCTGATTTTTCCATTCCTTCGTGGGTAACTCTAGAGACTCATTCTGAGCCTTTAGATTACTTTCGATTGGCTGAGGGACATTGGTTCCCCAGTCTTTTTGTTGCTGAATGTGGTTTTTCCTTTCCACCAAACCCATTATGTCTTGAGTTTTGTCAATATTTTGATCTTGTTCCTGCAAAAATAGCCCCCAATTCATGGAGAATAATTAATGGGGTGCACAAATTAAACCTAACTCATGGGACTCGTATTGGGATCCATGAAATTATGTTTTGTTATAAATGGGCTATTCTAGATAATATTTATTATTTAAAAACTAGGTATCTGAATAGGGCTCTTGTAGTTAATCTCGCTGACTCAAATAGAGATTATTTTGAGCATGGGTTGATCATAAAAAAATTGGCAACATGCGCCTTTAGCTGGGGATGAAGCGTACAACGGTCCCAGATGCCCCCCATATGGCAATGGGATAGGTTTATTTTTCATTTTATTTTACTTATAAAATTATGCTTTCATCATGTTTGATAAAATGTATGATCGATATTTCATTATGTATCTATTTGCAGTTGATAGCAAAAGAAAAACTCCAAAGGAATCAGAAGTGAATATTAAACATCTTAAACTTATCTGGGGTCTGCATAAGACGATTGCTGACGAGCATATTAGGTCTGCGTCATATTTGCTACAGTATAGGAGTTACACAACCTCTTATACTGCTCGCCCTGTTGAACCAGCTTCAACTCCAGAAGGTTCATCTTCAGATTCTCATATCCCTTTATCTCAAAGAATGGGCAAGAAAAGAGCTCCTCCTGCTCTATTTGATGAAATTTCTTCTGCTGTTGGAGCCAAGAAAGGCAAAACTGATGTCCCAGAAGGGACTAAAAAAGTAGATGCTGGGTCCTCCAAAGCTGCCGAGAAGCCCCCAGTAGCCCCGAGCAAGAAAAATGCTCTTGCAGATGTAATTACAATCTCCCCGACCAAGACTTCTTCCTTGGTTGATGCTGCTGACCCTCCTTTGAAGAGATTGAGGAAATCATCCTCAGTTAATCTTGCTGGAACTGCATCTTCTCTACCCGCTGGTGGTAGTAGTGTTTCAAACATCATTTTTCCGAGTTCTTCAATGAGCTCAGTTATACCCGAGGTTCTCGGGGTTGATGAAAAAATTCCTAGGGATACACTGACATCCCTAGCTGCTCGTCATCTTTCTTCAGTAAATTTCTCATACCTTTGGTCTTTCTTTCTTTTTTTGAATTCTTGTATTTGTGTTGACTTTATTGTTTTTCTTATCTTTCAGCTGGTGAACTGCTTCAATACCATCGTGAAGAAAGATCAAGTTATTAAAGCTTCCAGTTCCTCGTCCGATGTTGACAATGCTTTGTTGGGTTTAGCCCAATCTGTGAAGGAATCTCGCCAACAGTACATCGAGGAGAAAACTGTTTGGGAGAAAAAGTTGGCTGTGGCTGAGGCTGATAAGATGAAGATGGCTGAAACCTCCAAGAATTTTGAGGAGAAAGTTAAAGTTTTGGAGGTTAAACATCAGGACTCTGATGATAAGTTGAAGAAGGCAGAGGAAGAATTATCTACTCTGCGAGATATCAAGGTCAAGAAAGAGGAATTTGAGGTGAAACTCTCCTCGGAGAGATTGAGGAGAAAAGTCGCAATCAAGAAACATTTCAGTGCTGGTTGGGAGAAAGGATGGGAGAGAGGGATAGCTGCAATGACATCCCAAGTCCAATATGGGAAGTCGAAATACTTCCATGAAGGCTGGGTAGCTGCTCTGCAAGAGCTAAAGGTCCAAGACGATTCAGATCTATTCCAACAACATCTCCCTGGTCCTCCTCCACCAATTGTGGAAGAAGAAGAAGATGAGCCTGCCTCAGATGAGTCTTCTATGGCTATGGGTGATCAAGTTTCTGCCTCTCAACCCTCTGCCACCGAGGACGTTTCTTCCATGCCTCCTCCTCCTCCCGAGAAGATTCCTACCGACCAAGCTGTTGTTACCACCGAGCAACCGAGCTCCTCGTCCCAGCCTCCCGAGAAAGTCTTGGGGGACAAGGAAAAGGTGTGAAGTTGTTCGGTATCATTTCTATATTTTCTTTGTAATCGAACAATGTAACTTTTTGATGATCTAATAAAATATATCTTTGCTCATCTCTGTTGTTGATAACTTATTTTTGTTGATTGTTGTCTTTTTCTCGTCCTTAGTTTGTTGCTAGAATGGAATTGATCTCTTCACATGATACTGAGCTGATGCAGCAATGTCATCAATACTATAAGGCTGGTCATACAGACCTTAGTACATCGGAAATTGCTGATATCATTGGTCATGGTGCTTCAGAACAGGCTATTGAGGCTTATCGGTACTTGAAAGATTTACTCAACCGAGCTGTGGCCAATAATGTGGCGTATTACGAACTGATCGAGGAACTTCATGGTTCCATAGAGGATCTCCAAGGTCAGCACAATGAATCAATGGCTTTGTTACACAAAGATTATGAAAATAGATACCAACAACTTTCTTCTAAAACAGGCCATAAGAAGATCATTGCTGCATATGATATTAGGGAAAGGACCCTAAAAGGTGAAGTTGAAGCCTGCAGACAAATTGCCGAGATCCTGGAACAAGAAAATAATAATTTGCAGAAAAAATTGGCTCAATATGAATCTGCTGCTTCATCTTCTACTGCATTAATACCAGTTACTGATGAAGGCTTCTCGTTCTTAGAGGTCGAAAACGCCAAACTAAGGCAAGAGCTGGAGGACTTAAGAAGATCTGCCATTTTTGGAACTGCTCGGGGACGAGGAAGAGGTTCTCGGGGGTGAGGAAGAGTCCTCAGCCAAAATGTTGAAGAGGCTCGCACTCAGTCTACTCTGAAAACTCAAGCATTCCAGTTGAAAGTAAAAGACCGTGCTCTGACTGAAATGTCCAATAAAAATCTGTCTCTGGAAGATCAGCTTACATCGACGAAATCTGCCTTGCATAATAAGGATCTTTTTGCCAAAAGCCTTCATGAACAATTGGATAGATTAACCTTCCAATTCCATAAACAGCCAAGGGAGTTCTGGATGGCAGGATACAATGAAGCCCTTGTTCACCTGGATGCTCGTATTGAACATGCCAACAACGAAGGTTATAAGCAAGGATGGTTGAATGCACTGGGTGTGTTAAAATTGGAGCAAGGGCATTTTTTATGGGACTATCATGCTCCATCATTATTAGACCTGCCTGTACCACCTTTTAAATTGGACATGGCATGGATCCCAGCTCGTTCCATTCCTCGCAGCCTAATTTCAAAATACCTTGGTGATTATAGCCTTCATTCCCAAGTTGAATTATCTCATCCTAAGCATCTCTTGGATACACCTTCTGTTATGAACGTCAGAATGCTCAGAGATGTTAATTTCATCAATTCTCCCCTTTGCCTAGAAGACCCTCCTGCCGGCGAGGAACCTGTTTCTAAAGCACAGGGCAAGAAACCAATAGAATAGTAATATCCAAGTAACAATTTAGTACATTCTTGTATCCTGTAATCTTAAATTTAATGAAAGAATTTCATTCTCTATTTGCCAATTTTGCTATTGTCTTGTGTTTATCAAACACCTTTATATTTGCACATATGTATCTGTTAAAAAGATAACAATAATATTGTTCATTAAGCAACTTAATAAAAAGTTACAAGTATTAGTAATGTTTCTCGATCACTTAATAATAAAGTAATGAGTAAAAATGTTCAAACTGTTTCCAACCAACCAATGTGGGTGAATAATGTTTGTCGACCAATTACAGTTGATGGGTTTTTATCCCCGACCAGCTATACTTGGTTCAATTATAAAAATGCGTCCGACGAACTAAGATCAATAATTTGTCCTCGCCGACCAACTACAGTTATTGGGTTTTTATCCCCGACCAACTATACTTGGTGTATTTTTTGAATATTTTGTTCTTCAAAGAACTCTTTGTAATAATATTACCTCCCGACCAACATAAGTTGTAATATGAGAGTATATTTTTATCTTACCAACCGTAATTGATCACGCTGATGTAGCTGGTGTATACCTTTTAACCAAAGGAATATTTTTGGCTCCTTAGAGCCGTCCTCCTAACCAAAGGGGGTTGGCTACTTATAGCACTTTTTGGCTCCTTAGAGCACTTTTGCTCCGTAGAGCTGTCCTCCTAACCAAAGGAGGTTGGCTACTTATATCACTTTTGCTCCGTAGAGCTGTCCTAGCACTTTTGCTCCGTAGAGCTGTCCTCCTAACCAAAGGAGGTTGGCTACTTATAGCACTTTTGCTCCGTAGAGCTGTCCTCCTAACCAAAGGAGGTTGGCTACTTATAGCACTTTTGCTCCGTAGAGCTGTCCTCCTAACCAAAGGAGGTTGGCTCCTTAGAGCACTTTTGTTGTGTAGTGTATTACACTAGTATTCCCCGAAAAACTTTCAACCAGAAAGAAAATGGCGAAACATCCTCGTTTTATTCATAATGAAAGAAATGCTTTACATTTGACATCACTGATAATACTTGCGCAGGTGTTCAGCATTCCATGCGTTCTTAAATTCCTCTCCTTCTAGAGTTGCTATTCTGTAAGTTCCTGGTCGAACAACCTCTGTAACTCGGTAAGGTCCATGCCAGTTTGCTTCCAGTTTATTCTGCTTCTGAATGACCTTCTTTAGCACATAATCCCCCTCATTTAGATCACATTTCTTTACCCTTTTGTTGTAAAACAGAGCTGTTCGTTGTTGATAAGCAGCATTCCTAATGGCTGCCTCTTCTCTGACTTCTTCGAGCATATCCAAATCCAGTTTTCTCATCAAATCACTGATCGGAGAATTGAAATTTAACACCCTGTGTGTTGGTAGGCCCAACTCGGCAGGTATCACAGCCTCACTTCCAAATGCTAGCATATATGGTGATTCTCCTGTTGCTGCTCGGGGAGTTGTTCGGTAAGCCCACAAAACTGAATGTAGCTCATTAATCCAATTTGCTTTAGCCTCACTTAACCTCTTCTTCAACCCATTTAGTAATGTTCTGTTCGTCACCTCAGTCTGTCCATTGCTTTGGGGATGGCCTGGTGCTGAATGAAACTTCAAGACGTTCGACTGATGACAATAGGCAGCAAATTCTTCATTATCAAATTGCGTTCCATGGTCTGTGATGAAAGCGTGGGGGAGACCATATCGACAAATGATACTCTTCCATATGAACTGATACACCTTCTCGTACGTCATATCAATTAGTGGTTCAGCTTCCACCCACTTAGTAAAATAGTCTACTGCCACGACGAGATACTTGAACCTTCCTCGGGTCGTCGGCAGTGGTCCAACCAGATCAATTCCCCACATGGCAAATTTTCAAAGGTGATGTTATGGGTGTCAACAATGCCTGTGGAGTTCTTCGGATGGAGGAAAAATGTTGGCACTTGTCACACTTCTTGGCATAGGCTATACAATCAGCCCTCATCGTCGGCCAGTAGTATCCCTGTGTCATTACCCTTTGCAAAAGTGTCCGACCTGCTACATGAGCTCCACAAGATCCTTCATGAATTTCTTCAATCAATTCTTTGACTTCTGATGGATGCACACATCTCTGCAAACCTGCCATAATCCCTCGTCTATACAAAACACCATTAGTTAACACATACCGAGCAACTTTATACTTCAATTTCTTGGCAGCTAGTTTGTCCTCCGGCAATTCTCCTTCTTCAATGTATGCTCTGATAGGATCCATCCAAGATGGTCCTAAATCAAGGGTAATAATCTTCACCGTCAGATCTTCTTCTATGCTCCGACTTTCTAATACTTCAATGGGTATTGTTCTTCGCAGCTCGGTGCGCGTAGCTGACGCTAGTCAGGCCAATGCGTCTGCTCTAGCATTCTCCATTCTCGGTATCCTCACCAATTGAATAGCATCAAATTCTGTCAATAACTCCATCACTTTTGCATGGTACTTCACCATTAACTCTCCCTTCACTGCATATATTCCCATCATCTGATTCACAATTAATTGAGAATCACTGAAAACAATTACTTGTCGTGCCTCCATAACTTTCGCCAAATGAAAACCTGCTATCATAGCCTCATATTCAGCCTCATTATTGGAAGCTTTGAATTGGAATCTCAAGGCATACTCCATGTCAATATCATCTGGGGAGTTTAAAACAATCCCTGCTCCACAACCAGCCGTGCAAGATGATCCATCTACATATAATCTCCATGTATGTAACTCGTCTTCAAATTTCTTATCTGTTAGAGTTCCTCGGTGAAATATCATCTGTTTTCTTTCATCATCCCCGGGTATCCTTCGTTCCTCGTTGGTCACTTGTTCGCGCCCTTCTACCAACCGGAGTTGGTCGGGGTTTGAATATGATGATTTTTCTACATCCACAAGTCCTTTTACCAACCTTGGTTGGTCTGGATCTGTGTCCGTTGATCCTGTATCGTCCAAAGGTAGTTCAGCAAGCACCTTTTGCTCCTCGGGGGTATCCGGGTATGTGAACTCTGCTATAAAATCTGCCACGGCTTGCCCCTTCAACGATGATCTGGGTTCATACACAATATCATATTCACCGAGCTCTATTGCCCAGTACATCAATCTTCCTGATTTTTCTGGCTTGTGAAGGGCTTGTCTTAACGGCATGTCGGTATACACAATGATGGTATGGGCCTGGAAGTATGGCCTCATTCTTCTACTTGCTTCAATTAATGCCAGTGCTAATTTTTCCAGCTTTGGGTATCTGATTTCCGCACCTCGGAAGGCCTTGCTTGTGTAATAAATTGGCTTCTGGACTCCATTCTCCAATCTGATCAACGCCGAGCTAACTGCATTTTCTGATACTGCCAAATACAAGTACAGCTTCTCTCCAGTTATTGGCCTAGACAACAATGGTGGGGCTCCCAAATACTTCTTCAAATCTTGAAAGGCTTTCTCACATTCATCAGTCCACTCAAAACTTTTTCGCAGTGTTTTGAAGAATGGGAGGCATTTATCAGTTGCTCGGGATACAAATCTGTTGAGTGCTGCAACCCGTCCGGTAAGACTCTGCACTTCTTTCCTCGTCGTCGGAGATCGCAGCCCTAAAAGAGCCTTGATCTTTTCTGGATTTGCCTCAATACCTCGTTGGTTGACGATGTATCCGAGGAACATTCCTTCTCGTACTCCAAAGGTACACTTCGTCGGGTTAAGCTTCATCTGGTATTTATCCAGTTGATCAAAAGTTTGACTCAAGTCAATCAAATGATCTGCAGCTCTCTTGCTTTTGGTGAGCATGTCGTCGACATAGACCTCCATATTGCGGCTGATTTGTTCGGTAAAAACCTTGTTCATCAACCGCTGATATGTTGCACCTGCATTTTTTAAACCAAAAGGCATAACATTATAACAATAAGTTCCCCTTGGGGTAATAAAAGAAGTACTTTCCCTGTCTTCAGGTTTCATTTTGATCTGGTTGTAGCCAGAATAAGCATCCATGAAGCTGAGTAGCTCGTGTCCCGAGGTAGCATCCACTAGTTGATCAATTCTGGGCAATGGAAAATGATCTTTTGGACATGCCTTGTTGAGATCAGTAAAATCAACACACATTCTCCATTTGTTGTTCTTCTTCTTTACCATCACCACATTTGCCAACCAATCTGGATATTTCACATCTTCAATGAATTGGGCTTTCTGGAGTTTCTCGACCTCCTCTTGTATGGCCTGGTTCTTCTCGGGACTAAACACTCTTCTTCTTTGCTTCACAGGCTTGATCTCCTTATTCACATTGAGTTCATGACATAAGAAGTTTGGATCTATTCCTGGCATGTCTTCATGACTCCAAGCAAAAGTATTCTTCCTGTTTCTCAAGAAAGTTATCAACTCCTGTTTTATTGAAACATCCAACGATGATCCTATCTGAGTTACTCGTTCAGGATGCTCGTCGTCCAGGATAACAATTTCTGTAGATTCCACAACCTGCCCTTTTACGAGTTGAGATTCATCCCTAGGGTCAAGAGTTTCAATTTCTGCGCCTTCCTCCACTTGGTAAGTAGTAGTCTTTTTCTTTAACTCTTCAAGTTCCTCTTGCTCGGCAGACGAATAATAGCATTCTCTAGCTACTTTTTGATCACCTTTCATAATTCCTACTCCAAAATTCGTTGGGAATTTCAAACACTGATGTACTGTAGATGAAACTGCTTCGAACTTCTTCAATCCAACTCTTCCCATGATGATGTTGTAGGCGGACTGCACATTCTTATCCATCACAAAAAAGTGTATTCTTTCTGTTCGACAAGCAGGCCAAGTTCCAATGAGTATATCCAACTTGATCGTCCCAAGTGGAAAAACTTTCTCGCCAGCAAAACCCAGAAGGGGTCTGTGATAAGGTTCCAATTGAGATAATTTTAAATTCAAGCTGTCAAAGCATGAATAGTACATGATGTCTGCCGAAATACCATTGTCTACTAACACCCTTGAAATGACCACATCCTTCATCCTCATTTTGATCACTAAAGGATCATCATGAGGGTAAAGAACACCTGGCAGGTCGTTTTTTGAAAAACCAATCACTAGCTTCTCTTTGTTTACCTTCCTCGGACGATCATCCTCGGCCAGGTTTATCCGCTGAATGTACGAACAAGCTTGAGCCTCTCTGAGGTAAGCTTTTCTTTCTGCAGTAAGGTCTCCTCCTCCTGCATCTCCTCCTGTAATAACATTACAATCAAATGTCCCAAAACGTATGGAAAATACCTCTCGTTCAGGTTTCCTTGGCTTCTTGGGAAGATCGGGGTCATCATCTGGATCCTCTTCATGGTCCCTCCTCTTTTTCTCCTCTGCACGACGAGGAGATCTAGATCTCTCTCTAGTTCTATCATCATTCTTCCTTTCGCCTCTGCGATCTACATACTTTGATAATTTTCCTCTTCGGATGAGTGTTTCAATCTCGTTCTGAAGGGCTATACAATTTTTGGTCATATGACCATGATCTTTGTGAAACTCGCAATATTTGGCTTTATTCCTCAGGTCGGGATTTGTCTTCAGTTTCTCTGGCCACTTGATTTCCTCGTTATTCCTGATTTCTTCCAAAACATGATTAATACCCATTTTCAATGGAGTATAATTATCATACTTCTTTAGGACTTCAAACTTTATCCTGTTATTCCTGGAATGTTTGTCACTACCATTACCTTTCTGATCTTTCTTCTTAGAGTTGTCGACCTCCACTTTAACTTCTTTATCCATATTCTTCTTCGCAGCCATAGCCTCCTCGGCATTCATGATTTTGGCCGCCTTTGCCATCAACTCCGACATATTTTTAGGTGGATCTTTGGCCAAAGTGTAGTACAGCTTGTTAGGCAGCAAACCACTCATCAGAGCAGTGATTGCTGTCTTTTCTTCATAATCTATGACTTCCAACTTCTCGTTATTGAAACGAGTTATGTAATCTCTAGTACTTTCACCTGATTTTTGTCTAACACTTAGCAAGTGTGCTACTCGCTTTACCGGCTTTGCTCCAAAACAAAAATTGCCAATAAACAACTCGGCTAACTGAACAAAAGTTGAAATCTTACCCCGAGGAAGACTATTGTACCATATCTGTGCAGATCCGGTAAGAGTTCCCGAGAATGCTCTACACCTCATCTCGTCGGGGACAGCGTAGATATCTGCAGCAGCTTGGTATTGTTCTATATGAAGTACGGGATCTATCTTTCCATCGTACTTGGGGGTCACTACAGGTGCTTTGAATTTTGACGGTGTAGGGAAATCCACAATGGCTTGCACAAAAGGTGTTCCTTGGACAAAAGTTCTCTGTAAGGGGTTCCTTGCCTTAGCCATTTCTCCCAGTCTATCCTCCAACCGTTGGATGGAACCTTTCCATGCTTCATTCCCTTTCTCGGGCCGCTTAGTCCGAGCAACTGATTGCTCTGACGTAGCTTCCTGAGATTTATCTCGACGAGTAGCTGGTCGTGATTGTGCTGATCCTTCTCTCAAACGTGATGGTGGTCGAACACTTCTCGATGGAGCTCTAGGTGGACTCATGTTTCTCCTTGGTCCTAACCGACTGAAAGGATACTCCCTGCTTAATCTTTTCAAGGCGCTGGTTCTCTCCGGAGAAAGTGTGACACGTTGATCTGTATCCGTAGCCCGTATCGATGATGTTCGCCCAGGTTGATACGTAGAATCAGTAGACTCCCCATTGCGGTATGACCCAGTACGTCTGGATTGTGACTACCCACGATCACTCCTATACCCTGAATAGGTAGGTGCACCGCCTTGAAGAGTTTGAATGAGTTGCCTCACAGATTCTTGCATGGCGGTTTGTCCTTGAGCCAGATTCGTCATAATTCCAGCCAGATCTGGGGATGCAGATGGATTTGGAAGATTTCCAGTATTTCCAACATTTCGATTACTGGATTCTGGATTATCTGCCATTGATGATAAATGATTTTTATGAGAAACGATAATAACAGTCGCTTCCCACAGACGGCGCCAATCTGTTGATGTAAAAAACTAGATTGCTCTAATTATTAAATCACAGATAAATAAATAAGACAAAGATTTTTAAAGTGGTTCGGCTAGGAATAAAGCCTACGTCCACTGTTATGTTATTGCTGAGTGTTTGTGGAATTCTTGATTACAAGTTCTCTCAAGAAATTCCGGTCCCCTTTGAATGAGGATGATACAAGGTATTTATAGCCTTGAGGCTGTACATGAAAGGTTCGATACATTAAATGATATACATATGAAAGGGTAATACATTTAATGCAGAGTGCGTGCCAAGAATATAAGCATTCAATGAATATCTGAACTGTTGATTATCTGGCAATTAATGATACGATCGAGATGCAGCTCGGACCGCCATAGCTGTTCGCTGATCAGGAGTTCCTCGGAACATTAGAGTACCTCGGTGCGTTATAGTTCCTCGATGTGATAGAGTTCCTCGGTGTGATAGAGTTCCTCGGTGTATTCTCTTTGCTCGGAAAGAAGCATGGTTGGTTGGGAAATGATCTTCCTCGCTGCTATTGTGCCACATAGATTGACACGTGTCTTCGTATTATTCGTCCACATCAGCATATCAATTTTGGTATCAACAGATGTTAGAAATTATGACTTGTTTATCTTTTGTATTCTATTTATTTTAGTTTGCATTAAATGAAAGATACAAAAAGATTTTAGTTTATCATTTGTGTTTATCTTATGAGTTATTTAGGCTTAATGAAAAATACAAAATGATTTTTGTTTGTCTTTTGAGTAAATATTTTTGTATGTTTTGTTAAAAATTTCAAAAAACTCAAAAAGATTTTTGTTTTGTGTGTATTTTAGTTTGACACACTTTATGTGGAATATACTTGGGTTTGAATCCCTTCTTTTTCACTTCCATGTGGCTATAACTTTTGGTTAAGATTGTAATCCTTAAAATGTTCTTTACCATGCCTATATGGAGTAGTTGGATTTTGCGTTGCTTAGTGGATTCTATTTTTATATGCCTCTGTTCACACATGGACGAGCTCATTTGAAATTTAAATGTCACATGTATATTTAAGCTAAGTGAGATGTTCTCCCATCAATTTAGTCATGTGCATTTTGCTATGACTATGGAGGATTTGTGTATGTAATAACTGTTTTCCAGATTTTAAAAAAATGAAAAAATATGTTTATCCGGTGTAGTTGTTTATCAATGGATTCAGGCTGCGAAAGGCAAAATTACTTTGCGTGAAAAGTCACCATTGAATTATATACCTTAAAAATGTGGCATAAAAAGGAACATTTGCCAAGGCCGAAATAATTTAGTTAATATGTTCAAAAGAAAAAGTAAAAGAAAATTATGAGGAGTTTGGTTGGATATATTAATAGGTTTGCACAATGACTTTGAATCCTAGTTAAGTTTTTTTTGTCATGACTTTATTGGTTTGTATAATCATCAAAATTCTAGGCTTGAGTGCATTGTGTATGTTTATTCATTGAGTTCAATTTATATGTTCACATGAGGCTATATCTAAATGTGATAAATTTTTCCAATCAAATGAGAACTCCGTGAATATGTTTTAAGTGATTGGGTCGAAATTTAATTGTTACTAGTTCACACCCCTACACTTCCGTTTATCACATGTATTTTGACACATTTTTTCCATACGAGTGTGAAAAGCTTAATGTATTTTGTGTTATGTGTGGTGTTTATACCAATATATATATATATATATATGTGTGTGTGTGTGTGTGTGTGTGCGTGTGCACGCGCGCACGCGTGTGCGTTAGTGATATTCATTATGTCTACATATATATGCTAATTTTTTGGGTCTTATCCTTGCTTGCTAGTCCATCTATGCTTCTAATTCATAATTGGTATCTATCTTGTTGCATATTTTGGTTGATATCACATGTTTAGTATCTTATGTGTCAAATTGGTATTATTTTTTTGCATCATCGTTGGTATCCTTTAATATTTGTATGGATTAGTTATGTTTTTGTTCCCCATATGCTTCCATGTTCTTATCACCTTATGCATCATCTTGTTTACTTGTTTCCCCATACATATATCCCTTATGTAGTTTTTAGAGGGAAAATGGTACTTAGTTAAATTGGGGGAGAAATGAGTAATTTATTAGTTCTTTTATCCTTTATCTATTCCTGAACAAAAAGGGGGAGAATGATACGGGGAGAAATAGTATCTAATCCTATGGTAATCATATCTTAGTTTAGGAGATTTATCTTAGGGGGAGAGTGTTAGCTTCTTAGGTTGATCATATTGGATAAAAGGGGAGAATTAATTTAGGGGGAGCACTTATTTTACATGCATTTAATATTCTTGATATTCCCTATGCGTTTGATAGTTTGCTTAAGTGTGCATGAATTTTTCTAAGTGGCAACTTTCATCGACAGAGCTATCTACCCTAAGTGGTCTTTGAGTCAAGCTTCTTATTTCTATTTTTGGGTGGGAAGTTTTTTAGTCTAGTAGAGCTTGACGGCCCTTTAGAATTTTATTTGGTTTTTATCCCGGAATAGCTAAAGGGGGAGATTTGTAAGGACACAAATTTCCAATTGAGTCCTTTGTAGTTTTTGGCTCAATTCCGAACAAAAATATTTGAGCCATACGATAGTATTGAGTGAGTATCCTCCAAGCCTATGACGTTTGAAACTTCAGTTGAAGACGTAGCGGCCTGTATTTAAAAGCAAATATTATCAAAGTCCCATGTTTCTACGTCAACGACAATTGATTCCATTGTCTCCAAAAGGTATAAATGTTATATATATATATATATACACACATCCAGGCTCTTATGCGGACGCAACTTGCGGATTTAACTTGCGAACGGATTTTTGTGTATTTTTTAAAAATTGCAAAAAATTAAATTTCGACTTGATTTTATCGTGTGGTATTTAAACATTCTAGGAGACCTATGTAAAAAAATCAGCTTAGAATGAAATGTTTTACTATTTTTAAAAAATCGATCAAACATATGTCAGTTTTAAAGAGCTTTAAAAACTGACATATGTTTGACCGATGTTTTGAAAATTGCAAAACAATTCATTTTGAGATTATTTTTTTTATAGGGGTCCCTTGAAATGTTTAAATACCACAGAAAAAAATCAAGTCGAAAAAAGTTTTTTTGCTATTTTTTAAAAAATACGGAAAAATCCGTCCGCAAGTTAAGTCCGCATTAGAGTCGACCTGTATATATAGAGAGAGAGGCTTAGAATAAATTTGTAACGGGTGTAACTTTATTTTATATAAAAAAATTTAAGCTTTAAATGAAAAATTCATGTCCTGTTTTTTCGTTTGAAAATGTCGCTCGAACGAGATTTTCGTTCGAACGAGTTTTACCAACGAGTTTCCCTTTTCTACACTGACTTTCGTTGATGAGTCATTTGAACAAAATGTCGTTCGAATGAAAAAGTCGTTCGAACGAGATTTCAGGCGGGAACAGTTTTTGACAGTTTTTACCCCACTTTCCCACTATTTTACCCACTAACTTCCTACCAGAATTATTTAGTGCGGGAACCTCTTTTGAAAAATCAACTTTTGACATCTTCAAAACACACATTGAGAGAAAATTTTAGAGAACAAAATTTACAAGCTCAAAAGTTCATGTGTTAAGTGTGTTTGAGTATAAATGAATTAAATTCTTCCAAAAATCTTACACCCAAAGTTTAGTCTATCCAAGTTCCTACATTGATATATATTTTCTTGGAAGTGTTGGCACCGAGTTTACTTTTTTACCCAAGAAGAAAGGAGTTTGGGTCTTTTCTCTACCCCAACAAAAAGAGAACCATTTTGTTTATGCCGCAGTGTTCCCACTCGAAGAAAGGCTTCGTGTGAGGGTGACAGTGTCCAAGAGCCCCATTGGAGGAGTCCGAGACTGTGGAGGAGTCCACGGTTATTCGCTAGGCGGAAGTTGAAGATCGAAGGAGCGCGTCAAAGCTTAGACGGACTCAAGTCGGTTTGTGTAAGTCCTCTTTTGTTGAGTCTTTGTAAAACTATCATACTTAGTGAATTTGTAGCCAGGGCCGTTTGAGGTTTTTTCCATTTGGATTTTTCTCGTACATCGGCGCGTCGTGTGATATTGTTTATTTTATCTTGCTCAAATCACCTTAGAATGCATGCATAGGTTAACAAGATAAAATTGGTTTAATTATCACACTTGTCTATTTTTTGTGCTAAAATTAAATTTGGTACAATTTAAGTTAATTTAACTCGTGTCATATATTTAATTTGGTTTGGCCTAATTTGGTAATATTAAAAATATTGGGTAGGCAAATTTTAGGACTTGTGTTAAATTAATTTCGGGCTAAAAGTAAATTTCTCATATTTTACTTTAAGTGTTATTTTTGTTTTTGAGAAAATATAAAATTTCGTTTGAGTGAATTTTGTGTTTGTGTGTGTGTGTTCACCATTATTCACTTCTTTAGGTTAAATTTTAATTTAGTTTTTAGAAATTGAAATTTGTGTTTAATTTAATTTTTCATCTTTTTAAGAAAATAAAATAAAATAAATTTGAAAATTAAATTATGCTAGAAACAATCTTTATTCCGCACTTATTTGAAATTAAAGTGAAAGAATTTTTTTAAATTGGGGGTCCTATCACTTTATCATATGCGAAAAAATTATCCAAAGCTCTTCGTGGTAGGTACGTTCAATTTTAGGGGAAGAAACTCCGTTATTAGGGGGGATAAAGTAATACACTGTACTTTTATAATTATTTAATTTCCATGTGCATTTTATTATCACTTTAAATTGGGAAAATTAAATTGAGTTTCGGTAAATATTAATTAGTGGGTAAAGGATTAATATTTATTATTATTATTATTATCATTACTGTTATTATTATTTACTTGCTTGTGATAACTAAATAGATATCTGATTTATTATATGTCGCGTATGAGTGAAAGTGACAGTTTATTATATTATGTCTATAGAGAGTTACATCGACAGATTTGTTTATTTACGGGCGACGCATACTGTACGCATATATCGGTCACGTTTAACGAGATGTTAGTGTATTTGTAGTTAGGTGACTCGGATGACGTTTTTAAGTGCACCGGTGATCCTAAATGGGTTGAAATGGAACCCCGGGTGTTATGATTGGGTTCTAAGGGCTTTTTAGATGTAGCAAAACCCTATGGGGCTATAGTGTTTAACCTAAAACGGGATTAGGGTGTAATCAAGAAGTATTTAAGGGTTCGGGAGGTGGATGATAACCCAGTTTTCAATCTCTCCATAATTGTGAGTTAGAGAAAGTTTTAGAGAATAGAAAAAGGAAGAAAAGTGGAGAGAAGAACTTGGGGAAGAGAAGAGAAGAGGCAATCTCCGGATTCAAACTATTCCAACGGGCGAAACTTCGGATTCAGATCCTTAAAGGCAAGTATTTACTTGCTTTATATTCAATTATATAGTTAATTACCTTCATAGTTGATTTAGAACTAAATCTGAGATTAAAAATGTGAACTTCGGTATTTTATTGAACAAGATTTAAAGGATGATTGAACCTCTAATTTTTATAGAGATTAATTGATGGTAAATACGTAGGAATTTCATAGTATAATTCTGTGTTACAAGTGTGAACATGTAGAGGGTGTTAGAATTAATGGAAAATCAATGTTTAATTAATTACGGGTTGGTAGGACTATTGAAAGATTAGGAATCCTTGTGTTGTGGGTTTCGAGTTTGAATTGATGTTAAAATGATTCTAGGATGTTAATATATTGAAGGGGTTTGGAGGAGAAAATTCGAGGAAGAAGATGATTGTCACACCCCGCCTAATTCTGGTGTCGGCCGCCACCAAAACTATGCCTGGGATGAAATAAATAAAATACCATTCTCAGCATGTGATGGATATGAAACATAAATAAATCAACCCACACGATAAATAATTGAATCAATCCAAAATGATAATAACAACTGAGTGATAAAAGATCCATCACATGTTAAAACCTCGAATAAATTCAATCTCCAATAATGATTTAATTAAAAACCGAATAATAATAAACTGCGAATAATCCAACTAAAATCCTCTAACAACTTTGAAGCGAATGGGCCAATAAAACCCCAAATGAAGCCTCATAATGAAATACAACTGAAAAGAAAGTCTAACTAAATAAAGCAGTAAAATGAATAAACTCCAGCTGCACCTCCAAACCACAAACTCTGATAATCCTATGCAGCTTCTCCAAAACTTATCCTGAAAATGTTAGTCAACGCACGAGGTCTGAGCCCCGAGCATTAATACACACTACTCCCCTCAAATAGGATCCGTGAACCCAGACAGTAGCATTATACGCAATAAATATCACAATAGAATAATTTAATTAAACAAGATAATTAAACGTGGGAAAGAAAAATTACTAACCACCCCCAAAGATTCCGATTAAAACACGCCAATATCATTTTAATTATTCCACAGATCCAAAGAGTTAATTTAATTAAATTAACCAAATTTTATTATTGTTCTCACTTTTTATTATGGCGGTCCTCATGCCCTGGGTGGTAATTTCCACCAAAGTTCAACACTTCCACTTGTCAAAATGACCGTTGATTCGTTTAAATTGTCGATCCTGCAATTTGACATGGTTCCACACACGACACAACATAAAACGCCGGCTGTCCTGTTTAAACTGTCGGCCCTCGCTATTTATATCACCCATATTTTAATACTCGTCTTATTATCGTAGGTATTAATTCTCAATTATCAAATCACCTCACCTATTTTATCGATGTGAGATCCTCAAAAATACCCCTTAGTCCCATACCTAAGGGTCGTCAAGTATACATACGTCCTATCCTACATATAGGATGAATTACCAAGAGAAAACACGTCCTAGTCTCATGTCTAGGCTGGCGAAATATGGATACAACGTAAAAATCTTCCCCACCCCGAAATATAAAATGCCCACGAATTTACACTAACTAGTCTCATACCTAGCAAGTATAGATTTAACCAAGGCCTACCCACTAGTCCCATACCTAGTAAGCATCCTAAAATAGGGTTAAGAAAAAAGCTATCCAAACGTCCATGGTCCCCGCGATGGCAAATGTGAATAAAATAAATCACACAATACACAATTCATAAGAATAACTTAGCACTTAATCATAAAAGTCCCAATCAGTTTAATTCAAGAATAACTTCGTCGTCGTTTTCAACATAATTATATACGTTCAAAAAGGTTAAATTAATTAAAATGCATCAATATTCGATACGCCATAATCGGTCTCTTTTATAAGTCATCTAATTTTTATAAATGAACGTACCCCAATTAACCATATAAATAACCTTCATAAATTCTACATGAGAACCTACACCCAAAAAAAAATCTAGCTTACGCGCCCAAGGTTTCAAAGATTAATTCATATTAAAAAAAATCACAAAAATAGTCCCAAAATTTAGTGTCCGCTTTCTCTAATTAAGTTACTAATTGATTTTAATCAAAAACGTATGATTAAGGGTTTAGGTGACACTTAAAACGCATGATACTAAAGGAAAGGAATGGAGTATTCATGCCTGAGTGAAGATCGTTTTGAAAATCTGATTAGAAATCTGGATTACTCTGAAAAAATTAGCAAAGAGTTGTTTTTGGACAAACTTGATTAAACCCCAAAATTAAGACTTCAAAACTTATGACAAATACTTGATTAAGTTGGAGGTTGATGATTATAAGGGAGAGGAAAAATATTTGGAAGAGCTCTCTGATGAAAAACTTGAGAAAAAGTGATTATGGAAGGTTCCCCGTGAATTAGAATGGTTAAATACCAATTAACAATCCTAAACCAACTTAAACTCTAAAAATTAAGAATATGATATGCGCCAAAAACTGGCAGGTCGATCGATTGACTCCCTGGGTCGATCGATCGATCGAGCAGGTCTGGCGATAATTCCCCCACAAAAATTATATAAGATATAAATTTAAAAACTTAATCAAAACTCCATTTTAAATTCGATTGAAATTCTATTCTTCAAATATTAAAACCAACATATTTAATTTATAAAAATCATTAAATCCAAAAATTTATTTTTCTCAAATATTCCACTTAATTAATTAAATTAATTAATAAAACATGGGGTGTTACATACTTCCCCACTAGCAACGGACTTTCATCCTCGAAATTCAGCAAATCGTAATTGCGCAAAATAAAATAACGCTCATATATGCCTACCCGTAGAGTACCGCAATTAGACGCTCATACACCTAATCCTACCCAAACGTACCCTCGAATAAAAATACAATATATATATGAAAATAACAGCATCCCACGCTCTCCTACGAATCACCAATTGACCCTATCTTCAAAGGTCATCGCAACACCTAGATCCTTTAATCAAATCACCAAACTGATTTTCATAATACTCAACATATGTACTAACAATCTCCAAAACATATCCCATCTCCAAAAATTTACTTCTAAGTCTCTTCATTTGCAAAAAATTCTAGTTTTATCCTCAATGCCTACAATTCTTAAATCCTCAAATTAAATCACCTCACTACCTCAGAAATAGATATACTCAAAAATTAATAAAAACAAACTGCCAAATAAATATCGTCTCCCAAATAAATTCTAAGGATCTTCACATCCAAATTACTACTCTAACCAAAATGCTTATAATGTTCTTAGTAAAAACTCTTTATCTCCAAGAAACGCATCTAACACGTATGCTAGACCCACTATCTCTAGGATACGAATCAACAAAGGGAATCAAAGATCGATAACGCAAAAGCTAAACGGACTCATAATCCATGAGATCTAAGGCCATGCTCTGATACCATCTGTCACACTTCGCCTAATTCTGGTGTCGGCTGCCACCAAAACTATGATGGGAGTGAATTAAATAAAATACCATTCTCAGTATGTGACAGATATGAGACATAAATAAATTGATCCACAAGATAAATAATTGAATCAATCTCAAATGATAATAAGAACTGGGCGATAAAAGATCCATCACATGCTAAAACTTCGAATAAATCCAATCTCCAATAATGATTTAATTAAAAATTGAATAATAATCAACTGCGAATAATCCAACTGAAATCCTCTAACAACTTTGGAAGTGAATGGTCGAATAAAAACCCAAATGAAGTCTCATGATGCAATACGACTGAAAAGAAAGTCTAACTAAATAAAGCAATAAAATGAATAAACTCCAGCTGCACCTCCAAACCATAAACTCCTATAATCCTATGCAGCATGTCCAAAACATATCCTCAAAAAGATAGTCAACGCACGAGATCCGAGCTCTGAGCATCAATACACACTACTCCCCTCAAATAGGGTCCGTGAACCCAGACAGTAGCATTATACACAATAAATATCACAATAGAATATTTTAATTAAACGAGATAATGAAACGCGGGAAAGATAAATTACTAACCGCACCTAAAGATTCTGATAAGAACACACCAATATCATTTTAATTATCCCACAGCCCCTAAGCGTTAATTTAATTAAATTAACCAAATTTTATTATTGTTCTCACTTTTTATTATGGCGGTCCTCCCACCACGGGTGGTAATTTCTACCAAAGTTCAACACTACCCCTTGTCAAAATGACCGATGATCCGTTTAAACTTTCGATCTCGCAATTTGACAAGGTTCAACACACGACACAATATAAAACACCGGCTGGCCCGTTTAAACTATCGGCCCTTGCTATTTATGTCGCCCATATTTTAATACCCGTCTTATTATCTTAGGTATTAATTCTCAATTCTCAATTCTCAATTATCAAATCACCCCACCTATTTTATCGATGTGGGATCCTCAAAAATACCCCTTAGTCCCAAACCTAAGGGTCCCCAAGTATACATACGTCCTATCCTACATATAGGATGAATCACCAAGAGAAAACACGTCTTAGTCTCATGTCTAGGCTAGCGAAATGTCGATACAATGTAAAAATCTGCCCCACCCCGAAATATAAAATCCCCACGAATTTACATTAACTAGTCTCATAACTAGTAAGTATAAATTTAACCAAGACCTACCCACTAGTCCCATACCTAGTAAGCATCCTAAAATAGGGTTGAGCAAAATACTATCCAAACGTCCATCGTCCCCGCGATGGCAAACGTGAATAAAATAAATCACACAATACACAATTCATAAGAATAACATAGATCTTAATCATAAAAGTTTCAATTCAATTTAATTCAAAGAATAACTCCGTCGTCGTTTTCAACACAATTATTTACGTTCAAAAAGGTTAAATTAATTAACATGCAACAATATTCAATACGCCATAATCGTTCTCATTTATAATTCATCTAATTTTTATAAATGAACGCGCTCCAATTAACCATATAAATAACCTACATAAATTCTACATGAGAACCTACACCCAAAACCATAAAAACCCAAAAATCTAACCTACGCGCCCAAGGGTTTCAAAGATTAATTCATATAAAAAAAATCACAAAAACAGTCCCAAAATTTAGTGCCCACTTTCCCTAATTAAGTTACTAATTGATTTTAATCAAAAACATATGAGTAAGGGTTTAGGCGACACTTAAAAAGCATAATACTAAATGAAAGGAATAGAGTATTCATGCTTGAGTGAAGATCGATTTGAAAATCTGATTAGAAATCTGGATTCCTCTCAAAAAATTAGCAAAAAGTTGTTCTTGGACGAAGTTGATTAAACCCCAAAATGAAGCCTTCTAAACTTATGACAAATACTTGATTAAGTTGGAGGTTAATGATTATGGTGGAGAGGAAAAACTTTTGGAAGAGATCTTTGATGAAAACTTGGGAAAAGTGATTGTGAAAGGTTCCCCGTGAATTAGAATTGTTAAATACCAATTAAGAATCCTAAACCCACTTAAACTCTAAAAATTAAGAATCTGATATGCGCCAAAAACTGGCAGGTCGATCGATCGACTCCCTGGGTCGATCGATCGATCGAGCAGGTTTGGCGACAGTTCCACCACAAAAATTATATAAGACAAAAATTTAAAAACTGAATAAAAACTCCATTTTAAATCCAATTTTAATTCCGATTGAAGTTCTATTCTTCAAATATTAAAACCAAAATATTTAATTTATAAAAATCATTAAATCCAAAAATTTATTTTTTTCGAATATTCCAATTAATTAATTAATAAAAACACACGGTGTTGCATACGTTGGCATCCCAGCAAATCGAACTGGTTCACTAGGGGAGTGAATCGATTAGGTTGATCAAATTAGCTCGGTCTACTAAAAGATCCGGTTTGGTTCGCTGGCCTGCCAAGATTTTGTTTACGTGTTGTTTTGACTCATTCAAGCTTGGGGAATGAGCATAAGGGCTTCCAGGGTAGAGTGGGACTACTGGAGAATATTGTAAGAATTTGGTAGGTGTGTTAGGCCAACAGATAGGTGGGTTCGGGTGAGACGAATTGGAAATTCAAGTGAGTGAACACTTAGATGTATAATCAGGAACTCAGTTCGAATTTTGGGATTTAGGAGACTAGTACATTATGGGATTGCGTACGAGATCAGTATTATATATATATATATATATAATAATGCTCTTGTGCGGAAATTATAGGCACTATCTCTCTCTTTTTTGGGCTCATTGCCAGGTGATACATGTCCATTCCACACTCTTAAAATGCGGGATAGTCCGCATAAGAGCAGTACTATATATATATATATATATATATATATATATATATATATATATATATATATATATATGTTTGTGTGTGTGTGTGTGTGTGTGTGTGCGTATTATAGACTTTTATATATATACATATGTGTGATTAATTGTTACTTATATTGAACATACCTACTCGGTAGTGCTATCATTAGGAAGTTGCACGTAGTGGGTAGTCCACCCTGGCATTGACCAGCGGGAGTTGGATTGATTCCCCAGGTCATAGTATTGTTGCATGGACACTATCCATATGTGAGGATAGATGTTGGTTTATAGACCGATTGAAAAATATGTGGTATGGTTGCGACCCCCGAATGTATGTTTATGATTGCCTTTATTTATTTGTGTACGTTTGGGATTGGTGATGAGATTCCGACCTGGTGTTCCCGTTGTGGTGCATTGTTTACTTAGAGCCCGATAGCACACGAGGGATGTATCCGCAAGGTCCATGCTTTTTGGATACCATTATATGTATATAGCGAGCGATATGTATGTATGTTTATATGATATTATGTGTATATCTATTTATAACACGAGTGTAGCTATGGTATTATACTATGCGAAACCTTATTTATATCACGCATATTGCTAAGATATTATTTATGAATGTATACCTAGTGAGGGTAGTATATACTTAGCTAATAGTGACTATTAGCAGGATTGGGCTTGATAGCGGTGATTATCCTTGTTAGAATGGGTAGTATAATTAGGATAATGAAATGAACGCGTTAGGTGAACATTGGAGACTAGAGGTGAGGTTTGATCTCATGTGACTTCCACCGAATAATTAATTGTGAAAGCAATACACTGCATGTTTTATTGATTTAAAACATTTAATAACTTGAAAAATAATTTCAAACATTTTCGGGCTTTGACCCGTGGGCAAATTTGTTTTCTTGTTTTCTTTTTAAAATCCCATGTGTACAGCAGCAACAGGGATAGATCTTTCTTGCCATTGCGGTAGTTTGGACACTTTGATATTGACTTACCTACCTCAGCTCTTTCTATCTAGATAGAACTCTTGTCATTCTTATTTTCCTTTAGAGCGTGTTTCCCGTAGTTGGATAGGACTTTACTTTATGTTAGAGATAGTTTATTTATCAGTTTTATTTCGGTGGATGATTACTATTAGCGACTGATGGTTTATTCGGTCTACATTTATTTATTTCTTCATTATTCATTCCGTTCATTTAGCTTTATGGTTTATTTGTTTATATTTATATTGCTTGTTGCAACAATGATGCTGACAATGAAACCATACTGGATTCTTATTTTATTTTAGTAGAGGATTGACCACCCGGCAATAGAATAAGTGGGTTGTCACACGAAGGTCCCTAAATTACTAGGTCACGTAAAAGCACTCTTATGCGCATCTTGTTCGGTTATGCATATTTGGTTGCATCCCGAGTGGCCATCCATTATAGACATGATAGCGTGAACACCATATCTATCAACCAATAGGTATGCCACTGACATTAAATATTCTTCTTTTGGAGAGATTGCATTTAAATTTTTAAGATATGGATGGGAATGAATTCGAGGTATGGATTTAGAGTGTTTAGGACGAACAACCCTCAAAAATATATGAGCATATTCATATGGAAATTTCGAATGAAATTAGGATACGGACTAGATTGAGGTGTATTTAGTATCTTGAAATAAAAATATGAATGTAAGTTAATACTTGTAGAATTAAGATTCGGGGTCGTGACTTGGATATTTTTAGGCTACTCCGACGGGAGTTAGTCACATAGTAGTCGATTTAATTTATTACAGATGTATATAGTAAATTATCGAATATTTAATTTAATAAAGGGTCTTTTACCTAATAGTGAAACTTGGTGTAATACATTTTGAAGGGTAGAGGTATGAATCGAATGAGTAAGTCAGGGTAGTTGGGTGACAGTACTTTAATAAATTAATTAATGTGAAATTGATGAGATTAATCGGTGTACTTTAAAATGTAACGAATTCGGCGAATGAGCGAACCAATGACTTAGATCAGTAGAATTTGAGTGAAATACCTACTGAAATATTTTAAAGGATATTTGGCATACTTCGAGTAGTGAGGGATACTCGGTAATATATGATAAGAAGTGTAATTTGAATTAAATAATACGTAATATATTCGGAGGATATATATGCTACGTATGGAATATATGATAAAGGGTTTTGTGTATACCTATAATGATTTGTACGATTTATTATGTGTATTACATACCTACGCTACTTTCTATCAGGAGGAGGTTGCGCGTTGTGGACAGTCTTATCCTGATGAGCCCATTAGGGGGATTTTAGACTAGTCCTTGAGCATAGGAACTTGGACATGTGCTATCTGAAAGAGTGATAGTTTCGACGGTTGAATGGGAGCATAGGTATGTGTGTGACCCATTTGGTGAGGACTATGTTCGCCTCCAATATAGGTGATTTGTGATGATGGTTCGAGTGAGACACTGAACCATTAGTCCTTTATACAGTGCGTGATGTTCCGGGATGTGATAGTGGAGTATGCATGCACCGCATGTCTCAGTCTAGGGGTGTCGTATTGTGTATAGATATATTTAGATTAATATATATGCTTGTGGTTTATTCTACTATGTGTGCTGGGCAGATGATGCATCGAGTTAATATGTATATAACGAGGGGATAAATATACGTTTATGACTTATTCTACTTGTGTAATTAGTAAATGAGAAAGATAGTGACATTTAAAATAACTCTAGTGGGTGGAGGATTAAACATATAATGAGAAATTCATAATTGGTTCATTGATATAAAGAATCCAGTAACGTATTGTATGGGAAATACGGGTGGGCACAACAAGTTAGTATAAAGAAAGAGACTTGATACAGCTAGTTAGGTGGGGTAGCGTAACTAGGAAAGGTTAGCAGGCAAGCGTAAGGTGTGCACATTAGATGAGGGATGAGTTATACCTCAAGAGAGTACGACATTAACTTAAATATGAAGAGTGTACATGCATATTTAATTACTATAATTTAACTGCTTACTAAATATTTTTAAAATGTATTACTTGGGTTTTGACCCGTGTCAAAATATTTTTCAAAACCTTTTAGGTGTCCACTCACAGGGATGCCCAGTTTGAATATTCTATATAAGGATACGTAGCTGCAGCTCATGTGTAAGTGGCAGGACTTGCTATAGACACTTCATTCATTTATTCCTAGTGTAAGATTTTTACTCCAGTACTCATTTGGGAATGTAGCCGTCAGTTATAGTAATCAATTTATTTATTTGACCTTGTGTATCCAAGTTACTGTATTCAGTTTACTGTTGTATTTTATTGTTGAACCAGTAGTTGATTCGGTTACTTTTATTTATATTGTCCATCTGTGTTGAATTTATTTATCAGTTTGTGATTGATGTTTTAATTAATATTTACCTTTGCATGTTGTTAATTAATGAAAGATAAAATTTGGCACCAGTTTAATCAAATTACTAGGTGGTTGGTAACTTTAAAAAGTTTTTCGACAGTGATGCTGAGAATGAGCCATATGAAACCAATGTTTTATTTTGATCACAGGTTGGCCACCTAGTATTTAAATAGGCTGGGTGTCACAGATGGTATCAGAGCATCAGGTTCTAGAGTCCTTAGGATCTGTGCGGCTTATTACGTTTCAGCGTAGCATTATTTGATATAAAGCCTTATTATAAGATTGTTCTATTCCTTCACATATGCGACTTATGCTCTCCTACTATTAGTTATAATTAATGTGATTCATATACTAGTTCGGTTGGGCTTCGTACACCAAATAATTTTAGAAGACCGACGAAAGCCGTTAGAAGGAATGCAAGAAGAGAGACTCAGCAGAAACCAAAAAATATTCCGAGAACGGTAACCGCGATAGGAGGCACAATAACAATGGGAGGAAAATATCCAAAGACAATTGTGTAGGGTGGAATGTAGTGGCACCCATGATTAAATTTTTGATTGAGTTTGTTTTACTTATAAGAGCGACGTTGTAGCTGTGGGAGTCGGTCACCGTAACTATGGAGGGATAACATGGATAACTAGGAGTTTGGGGTGCGGTTTGACCACAAATCCTCTCACCAACTATTTTAGTAGAAAGGAAAAAGGGATTTCAAGACTTGTTTAAAAAGGGTCATACAGTGGTCGGTCATGAAGAAGAGTTAAAGTGTTTAGCAAACTTGATACCAGACGCGGTGGATACGGAGAATCGAGAAGGTCCGTAAGTTAATAATGGACTCATAGGTATAATATACGATCATGGATGGGGAAGTCTAAAGAGAACGACCGATATCGTTGTTGTCATTATCATGAGAAGGGAGTCAAGAGAGTTGGAGTATCTAAACGAAGGGAAAAACTGAAATTAACAGTGCTAGTGAGGCTCCACAGGAGGGTATACCCTGTAGGGAAACCTTTGTAATGATTGAGGTCAAAAGAATTCCTACCAGGTGACGGTGGATTCAGTGAGGGCCATCAAAGCCAGTAACGAGTACTATAAGCAGAGCCAAAGGGACAATGGGGTAGCAATCAGGGACAACTATACTAGGCACGGGAGACAAACAACCCCAACATGGCCAGAGGACGGGGAATGACACAGTGAGGTGTTTTATGTGTAAAGAGTAGGAATACGGGTGTGAATATTATCCACGATAAACTTGGGGATAGGATCGGGATGCCCAGTAGGGGCAGTTATAAGAAGTTTTTGGTTCAGTTGGGATAAGGGTGTTATGTCCAGGAATCAGTTGAACCGTGAGTTCTATAGGTAATTGAAAGTATGATATTTTATCCCGGAATGATTTGGGGTCTGTGTAATACCCCGTACTTTTGACTATAATTATTTTTGGGATTAATTAATTAATTACGTATTAATTGGAAATTAATTCGGGTTATAAATACTAATGAGATGCGAATTGGTATTTGATTAGGTGCATATATGATTATATATGTATTTGGTATTATAAAATTTGTCGTGGGATTTATATACGGCATTTTAGAAATTTTGTTGAGACGCGTGGGACCGCCGCGTCACGGTATTATATTTTGTTAATAAAAGTGAGTTTAAAATCTATAATCCGTATGGTCGTTTTGAGCGCGCCAACGCGTCCGGAAGGGTCGAGATAGTCAGAAAAC
This sequence comes from Sambucus nigra, assembly GCA_949130495.1. Lineage (NCBI taxonomy): Eukaryota > Viridiplantae > Streptophyta > Magnoliopsida > Dipsacales > Adoxaceae > Sambucus > Sambucus nigra. The sequence goes on from OX422207.1 coordinate 236,548,659, forward strand.
ACTAGCCGGGGGTATAGTTTGGGTCCCGGGGTATTTTTAGGCCATACCGGCAACTTAAAGGGTATTTTGGTAATTTTACATTTTGAGGAATTAAAAGTGACGAAAATTGGAGATGTAAATCTGATGTGGAATTTGGCCCACTAAGCCCATAACTAACCCATATTAACCTAGAAAGCTACGTAGGTTATCATTTAGGTTTTCTAAGTTTCCCCAAATCAAAACCCTAGCCACCTTAAGCCACCATTGGAGAAGAGCTTGGAGAGAGAGGAATTTCTGCAGAAAACTTCATCTAATCTACACCAAACTCAGAGACAACCAAGGCAAGTGACTTTATTCCATTTAATTTCTGAGAATGTTTCCTCTATGTTAGAAAATTCGGATTTATGGTTTGTTCTTGAAGAAAATATGAAAACCCATGTAGTTTACATCATAGGAATTGAGAAATTGTGAAGAGAATTGCATGTAGTATGTTAGGTAGATGATTTCCCTTATAATAATTGTGATTTGAAGGAATTAAAACGAAATAAATTCTGGGATTTGATGATGATATAAACCTAGGGTTCATGTTCTAGAGAAATTGGGAAAAGTGTAGAGATTTGTAAATTTGGTTGATGTTATGATGATTTAATCCTTGAAAACATGTTAGGAGATGATGTAAATATGTTTAGGATGAATTAGAGACCCTAAAACGTTATTTGGATGAACTTTGGAAGAGATTAGAATTGATAAAAATGGTGAAAAACGATTTTTGGAAAAATCTGGGCCGAAACTGGTAATTCGTTAGAAGCAGCCCCCAGGTCGTTCGAACGAACTCGTTCGAACGAGCTTCCAACGAGTTGACCAGTCGTTACTAACGAGTAGGGATTTCGTTCGATATCTCGTTCGAACGAGATATCGTTAGAAGGGACAGTTCGTTCGAACGAACTGGGATCTCGTTCGAACAGCCTCGTTCGAACGAGACTTCTAACGACCTGACAGTCCAAACTCGTTCGAAGTCTCGTTCGAACGAGACTTCTAACGAGCTGGAAGTTTGGTCCTTTTTGGACTGTTTTGACTTTTGGAGTTCCGTAAACTTGTTCGAGGATATAGTTAACCTTCGTAGTGATAATATTGGGACAATTGGGTATTTATGAGAAGGAATTTACATACGAGAGTGTTATTACATGGACGGTTTGGGTTGAGACGTGAGTGTCTACTACGACGTGAGATAATTATGGCGCGTATAATTACAAACCGGAATAGTATGAATTGTGTTAATTATAGTTAGTATGAGAATATATACTACGATTAAAATACGGTACTACTAAGACGTGTGTTTACTTAGTATTGGTATATGGATTGTGTGTATGACATACCTACCATACTTGCTATCACGGGAGGTTGCGTTCGCTTAGGACCCTCTATTCCTTGTGTGCCTACGGGGGGGATATAGACTGGTACCTCGATGAACATAGGTCATAGAAAGACTTATTGTGATATTAATAAGTCCGCTGACCGTGGGAGCGTAGGTATGTGCGTGACCCACGTGATGGTGACTGTGTTCGCCTCCACTATTTGTGATTTGTGTTATCTGGACTATTCCTGAGAGATTCGGAATATGTGATCCTTATGTACGTGATGTACTGGGATGGATAGCAGAGTATGTGTGCACTACAGCTTAGATTGCGGGGTGCTTGTATTGTATATTTATAATATGAATAATATACATTATATTAATGGGAATCCTCATGTTAATGTTGTAAAAATATTACGGTATTGTTTCAAGATATATAATGAGTTAACTGATAGTTATATCATTGGCATATTTAGTAACTGAGTTTACGTTAAACCTCTATTTAATTACGAGCGTTGTTATGTTAAATGGAACCGAGTAATATGGGTAGAACCTTTGGCAGTCTAGCTAGTTATGTTGTCAGTTAGCTAGTAGTATGGGTCGTTATAGATGGGTATTTGCGTTAGGAGTGCACAGTTAGACGAGAGGTGAGAATATCATGTGAGTGCACGTCCTAACATGTACTTTGCATTTAATGTTTTAAATGTTTTTAAAGCACTTGCAGGTTTTTAAAATATAACTCCACATTCGGGCTCTGACCCGTTTGCTTTTCAAATCTCTTTTTCTTTGTAAAACCATTTTAGGTGCCCAGCCACAAGGACACCAAGCATAGGATACTCATTCAGGTGACGAGCTGTAGCTGCTTGTGGAAGCTACAGGGATTTGCATATAGACGCTTCTATCTTTTGGATTCCAGAGTCACTATCTATCAGTTGTAGGGCATGTCGCCCATTTCTATTTAGAGCATCTTTTACATTTCAGTTTTCAGACTTTAGCATGTATCGTTTCAGTTTATTCATTTCAGTTATGGGTTTGTAGTGAGGGGTTTCCTCCAGACTTTATTTACTCTATTGTGATGGTTATTCGTTTTACTTCAGTATGGTGAATGGTGTTATTTATTTCTTCATTACATTTGTTGCATGTTAATCGGACTTAAAAATTAAAATTTGGCAACTTGATTTTTAAATACTAGGTGGTTAGTAATAATAAAATGTTTTCGACAGTGATGCTATTAACTGAGCCAACTTGGCATTTTGAATTAATTTTATAAAGGAGTAGCTACCCGGTATTTAATTAGTCGGGGTGTCACAGTCTGCTTTGTGTGGCACGAGAAATCATAGTAGTTCGTTAGTACTAGATTCGCATGTGAATCGGGCGTAGTAGAAGTATCGATAATATTACTATAGTGTGTGTATATTTACTCTAGATGTAGTGGGATACCCTTTAGTTCCATCTGCAGAGGAGCAGGAGTGGATGTTGAGAGGATGTATTTTATAAGGTAAACTTATTTTGAGAGGTGATATTCGAGGTATGGTTCTATCCAGGGTACGAACTGTTGTGCGATGGTGGGCAAATATAGCAAGACTATAGTATTCATTGTTCTGGGGTAGAATATATCCTTTGGGGATGTCTCACCTGAGAGGGGGTCGAGCTCACAGCAAGATGTTATGAAATAGACTTTATAGAGTATAGTTGTCTAGTTATATTGGATCTTACTGCGTAGTGACTTTTGCTGATGTGATTCAGAGTATATCGAGTTCACCATTGAGTAGAGAGTTTTAGCTCATTGTTGTTTACGTGCATAGAACTTAGTGGTTATGAGAGCATCGTATCATGTGACGCCTTGAGAGACATTGGGCATAGACTATTTGATTTATGTATCAGGAGATAAAAACTGGTGATATCTTAGTTTTGTGTCCCACTAATTTTGACTATCGGCAATGCTAAGAAATAGTGCATTGGGGAAAGTTCTTTTAGGCTTAGTTGCGGGATGTTATATGTATGGACCTTAATAAACGTTGGGAGTAGTGAGACGTTGTTGGATATTAGTGCAGCGGTTTTTAATGTTAAATTATTGAACGTGTAGAGAAAACACTTTAAGCTAAGAGCTATTACGATATATAGCCCGAAGAGTCGGGTAGTGCTGCGAAGGAAGTACTGAGAGAACTTTTACACCATAAGCTAATGGGTGGGGTAGAATCGAAAAGAAATAAATTTCAAGTGTGGGGTAATCGAAAATACCCATATGATATCGCCACACCGAGAGAGTGCAGAGATGAACTTTAGAAAGTGTGTTATGTACTATACGTTAATGATATTATTCCGAAATTTTTAGGCTACAATACATAGTATGATGAGAATTTGTATTCGTTGTTACGAGATATGATTTATTGGTGCTAGTTATCACCTGAAAGAGGGTCTAGTCTATATATATTATTGTGTTTCTCATAATAGACTTATAACAAAGTGGTTGCATTGTTATATTTGATCTCGGTGAGTAGGGACGGTTACTGATGGGATTTAGGGTGGATATATTTATTATCAAGCGGGGAGATATAACTCGTGATTAATTCGCGCTAAGAAACTAGTTTGTAGGAACTCAATATTGTATGATGTATTTTGTAACATGAGAGTGGATGAGTATACTTTTATGTTAGGAGACAAGAATTTTGTGGGGTACGTGATATGGATTAAGGACCTAGTTGATCTCAACGACCGACAATGTTAGGTAGTAATGTAACAGGTGGTTCCTTGTTTGGAATTTACTTTGCGAGACGTCCCACGCATGAACTTAACACAATGTTAGAAGTGGAGAGATGTGTGGTCATTAGTACATAGGTTTGGTGCCTTGGTTAAAATATACATATGAGGTAATAATTGTGAGTTTAAAGTTATATTACAATTTAAGATTAGTAGAGCCAGGTGACTTTCATGTTGATGAGCATGGGTACAGGATGTATGGGCACCTTGGATCATTAATTTAATTCTAATATAATTCGCCATTACAAGGGGTAGATATATGGGTAGCGATTTTAAGGGCAAGTGAGTAGGGAAGTATTCGAGGCTTGGAGTACTAGACTCGTCTGAATTTCGAGGACGAAATTCCTTTGTAAGGGGGGAAGTATGTAGCACCCCGTATTTTTTAGGATAAATAATTTAATTAATTTGGTGAATTAGAAATCAAACTAAATTGATAATTTGGAGAAATTATTTTATTTACAGAATTTATTTCATTTGGAAGATTTAATTTATTTGGAGAATTAAGATTTAAATTAATTCGGGTTATTTCTTTTAAAATACATGTGTCGTAAATTGAGGGTGAAACTGGAGATTCTATTTAAGTAACTCGACTGACGATTCTGAATGAACGGTTGGTTCCGAATAGGTGGAAATAGTCAAAATTGAGTACCCGGGAGTTATATTCGGGTCTCTGGGGCTTTTTAGACTAATTAGAACTTATTTTGGTGACTTTGGGGCTTCTTAATGGTAGATGAAAAGTCAAAACGGGATTACACTTATAAAATGAAAGGTTTGGGCTTAGAGAAGAGTTATTTTCATAAAATCAAAGGTTAGGAGAGTTATACAAAGAGGTAGAGATAAAGTGAAGATAATTGAGAATGAATTTTAAGAGTCTAGGGGATGATTTGAGGAATTTTTGCAAGAACATTCTTGGAGTAAAGATTTTGGAAGAAAATTATTGGAGGTGTATCAATATCTTCACAAAAATCAGACACTACAAAATTATCAAGGCAAGTAGTTAAACTTTCTTTCATTTAATTTGCGATATTGCGATTCATATCATAGTGAGTGTTAACCATAGTCGTTTTTTTTTAATAATTTAATTGAAATGGGTCTTGAGTGAATTAACCATTTTGATTGATATGAACTGATGATTAGTACGAAATTTATTTTATGTAAAGATATGTAACACAATTAGATTTCCAGAAATCAAAGTTAGACTTGTTAATTGAGAATTGTAGAATCGAATTGAAGAAAATGATTAAATAAAAGTTGTAAAACACAATTCGTGAAATCGTGAGTGATAATCGATACCATTGAAGTTTAGAGATTGATATGATGAGTAGATATTGTTTAGTGTGTCTAATAAACATTGGTTATGATTGGGATGAGTCTTGAGAAGAAACTATGAAGGTTTGATGTGTAAAAATTGAGGAAAACGAGTTGGAGAAGAAGGAGGTTCGTTGTTCAGAAGTAGCGAACTAGTTTGGTTTTGAAGCCGAACTGGTCCAAATTAACTATTTGTCAAAAATAAAATATTTAGATCTTTTCATTAAGATCGTGTGGGGGCTGACCTCGTATTTTTTTGATTTTTTTAATTACTTATGATTTTTCTACGGAAGGGTGTCTAAAATCGAAATCCTCTGTAAGAAATAAAGTATGGATAATTGAGGGATGTCCGTAGATGAGCGTAGGACTCTAAAAATATTAAGGAATATTATTTTTACCTTGAAATTGGATGGGAATGAATTCAAGGTATGGATTTAAAGTGTTTAGGATGAAGACCCTCGAAAATATATTAACAGGTTCGTATGAAAATTTTGGATGAAATTAGGATACGGACTAGATTGAGATGTGTTTAGTATATTGAAATAAAAATATGAATGTAAGTTAATACTTATAGAATTAAGAGTCGAGGTCGTGACTCGGATATTTTTAGGCTAGTTCGATGGGAGTTAGGCACAGAGTATTTGGTTTAATTTATTATAGATGTATATAGTAAATTATCGAATATTGAATTTAATAAAGGGTATTTTACCTAATAGTGGAATTTAGTGTAATACATTCTGAAGTGTGAAGGTACAGACCGATTGAGAAAGTCAGGGTATTATAGTTGGGTGACACTACTTTAGTAAATTAATTAATGTGGAATTGATGAGATTAACCGGTGTAATTTAAAATGTAACAAATTCGGGGAATGTGCGAACCTATGACTTAAATCAGTAGAATTTGAGTGAAGTGCCTACTGAAAATTTGAAAGTATAATTGGCATACTTCGAGTAGTAAGGGATACTCGGGAATATATGATAAGAAGTGTAATTTGAATTAAATAATATGTAGGATATTCGGGGGATATATATATGCTACGTATGGAATATATGATATAAGTTGTGTGTATACATATAATGATTTGTATGATTTATTATGTGTATGACATACCTACGTTGCTTTCTATCGGGAGGAGGTTGCGCGTTGTGGACAGTCTTATCCTGATGTGCCCATTGGGGGGGGGGGATTTTAGACTTGTACCCTAAACATTGGAACTTAGACATGTGCTATCTGAAAGTATGATAGTTTCGACGGTTGAATGGGAGCGTAGGTATGTGCGTGACCCATTTGGCTGGGGATTATGTTCGCCTCTGATATGTGTGATTTGTGATGATGGTTCAAGTGAGATACTGAACCATTAGTCCTTTATACAGTGCGTGATATTTTGGGACGTGAAATAGAGTATGCATACGCCGCAGCTCTCAGCTTAGGGGTGTCGTATTGTATATATATATTTAGATTAATATATATACTTATGGTTTATTCTACTATGTGTGCTTGGTAGATGATGTATCGAGTTAGTATGTATATAACGAGGTGATAAATATACTCTTATGACTCATTCTACGGTGTGTAATTAATAAATGAGAAAGATAGTGACGTCTAAAATAACTTTAGTGGGTGGAGGATTAAACATATAATTGAAAATTCATAATTGACTAATTGATATAAAGAATCCAATAACGTATTGTATGGGAAATACGGGTGGGAACAACAAGTTAGTATGAAGAAAGAGACTTGATACGGCTAGTTACGTGGTGTAGTGTAATTAGGAAAGGTTAGCAGGCAAGCGTTAAGTGTGCACATTAGATGAGGGAAGATTTTTACCTCAAGAGAGTGCGACACTAAATTAAATATGAAGAGTGTTGTTGATACCAAATTTAGTCTGCTGACATGGCTCAATTGAGTGAAGACACGTGGCAATCTGTGTGGCAATAACAAACACTTCCGAACAACATCTTGACCCACTCAGATACTCCGAGCAATAGATATTCTTCGAGGAACCATACTGCAACGAGGAACTCTGCTTCCCTGATCAACTCAGACGCTCCGACCAACAAGAATTCTCCGAGGAACTTTAATACACCAAGCAACTTATGAGTACCGAGCTACTTAGGCGGTCCGAGCTGCACCTCGAACAGAGCATTAATAGCAGGATAACCAACAGATTAACTGCGCATTAAATGCTTATTATTATCATACAAATGTATACGCCTAATGGACAGCTATGTATTATCCTTTCACATGTACAGCCTGAGGGCTATAAATACATTGTATCATCCTCATTGTAGGGGGGCCGGGATTTCTTGACAAAACTGGTGATCAAGAATTCCCAAACAGTCAGTAATAATAAAAACAGTGGACGTAGGCCATTCTTATAAGGCTGAACCACTTTAAAATTTCTTTGTCTCATTTTATTTTATCTGTGATTAAATAATTAGATATAATCTAATTTTTTACATCAACAGATTGGCGCCGTCTGTGGGAAATGACTGGTAATATCGTTTTTCATCAAAAATAATTCATTACAAATGGATGATAATCCAGAACCCAGCAATCGAAACGCTGGAAGCCCTCCAAATCCATCTGCTCCGCCAAACGTTCCAGATCTGGCTGGAATAATGACAAATCTGGCCCAGGGCCAGACAGCCATGCAAGAAACTATGCGACAACTCATACAAACCCTTCATGGTGGAGTACCGACCCATTCAGGACATCTAAGTGTTCAAAGAAATACCCGTTTACTTTCTTCGCGTACTAGGTGTACCGATTCATATCGTACTGAGGAGTTTGAAGATTTTTCTTATCAACCTGGACGAACTTCGTCAGTACGAGCCACAGACACTGAACAACGTATCACTCTCTCTCCAAAAAGGACTAGTGCGCTAGAAAGGTTAAGGAGGGTATCTCCTTTTGATCGATTAGGTCCTAGGAGGAACAAAATTCCTCCTAAGGATGCGTCGAGGAGCTTTCGACGATCATTAGACTTAAGGGAAGGATTTGCCCAGTCGCGACCCGCTGATCCTCAAGATAAATCACAGGAAGTCACCTCAACACGATCAGTTGCTCGAACTAACAGGCCCGAGGAAGGAAATTATGCGTGGAAAGGCTCTATTCAAAGGCTGGAAGACAGACTAGGGGAAATAGCTAAGGCCAAGAACCCACTACAACGAACTTTTATTCAAGGGACACCCTTTGACCAGGCCATTGTGGATTTTCCCACGCCGTCAAAGTTCAAAGCACCTGTTGTGACTCCCAAATATGATGGAAAGACCGACTATGTTCATGTAGAACAATACCAAGCTGCAACCGATATCTATGTTATTCCAGATGAGATGAGATGTAGAGCATTCTCAGGAACTCTTACCGGATCTGCTCAAATATGGTACAATAATCTTCCTCGGGGTAAGATCTCAACTTTCGTTCAACTGGCCAAGTTATTCATTGGAAATTTCTATTTTGGGGCAAAGCCAGTTAAACGAGTAGCGCATTTGTTAAGTGTTAGACAGAAAGCTGGTGAGAGTACCAGAGATTATATAACTCGTTTTAATAACGAGAAACTCGAAGTCATTGATTATGAAGAAAAGACAGCGATTACCGCCTTGATGAGTGGGCTGCTGCCCAACAAGTTGTACTACACTTTGGCCAAAGATCCACCCAGAACCATGTCAGAACTGGTGGCAAAAGCGGTCAAGATTATGAATGCCGAGGAGGCTATAGCTGCGAAGAAGAATATGGACGCCAAAGAAACCAAGGTGAAAGGTGATAAAGTTAAGAAGAAAGAGCATAAGAACAATATTGGTGACAAACAATCAAAAACAAGGTCTTCATGGGAGGTATTGAAGAAATTTGATATTTACACTCCTTTGAAGATAAACATCAACCATGTTCTAGAAGAAATCAAGAACAATGAGGAATTAAACTGGCCACAGAAAATGAAGGCAGACCTGACAGGAGGAATAAGGCAAAATATTGCGATTTTCACAAAGATCATGGCCATATGACCAAAAATTGCATAGCTCTTCAGAATGAGATTGAAACACTTATTAGACGAGGAAAATTGGCAAAGTATGTTGATCGTAGAAATGAAAGAAGAAACAGCAACCGAACAAGAGAAAGGTCTAGATCTCCTCGTCGAGCAGAGGAGAACAAGAAAAGAGACCATGAAGTTGATCCAGAAGACGACCCCGATCTTTCCAAGAGACCAAGTCATCCAGAACGTGAGGTATTTTCAATACGCTTTGGATCATTTGATTGTAATGTTATTACAGGTGGAGATGCAGGAGGAGGAGACCTTACTGTAGAGAGAAAAGCTTACCTCTGTGAGGATCAAGCTTGCTCATACATTCAACGAATAAATCTAGCTGAGGAGGATCGCCCGAGAAAGGTAAACAAAGAGAAATTGGTCATTGGTTTCTCAAAGAACGATCTCGCAGGTGTTCTATATCCTCATGATGACCCATTGGTGATTAAAATGAGGATGGAGGAAGTAATGATTTCAAGAGTACTGGTAGACAATGGTAGCTCACCAGACATCATGTTCTACTCGTGCTTCGACAGTTTAAATCTAAAGCTATCTCAACTGGAGCCTTATCATAGACCCCTCCTCAGTTTTGCTGGCGAGAAAGTTTTTCCACTTGGGACGATCAAATTGGATATATTCATTGGTACATGGCCTGCTTGTCGAACAGAAAGAATACTCTTCTTCGTGATGGATAAAAATATTCAATCAGCCTACAATATCATCATGGGAAGGGTGGGATTGAAGAAGTTCGAGGCAGTGCCATCTACGGTACTTCAATGCCTAAAATTTATAACAAATTTTGGAGTAGGAGTTGTAAAGGGTGATCAAAAAGTAGCTTGGGAATGTTACTATTCATCTACCGAGAAAGAGGAACTGGAGGAATCAAGGAAAAAGACTACTACCTACCAAGTGGAGGAAGGTGCAAAAATTGAAACATTGGATCCTAGAGATGAGTCCCAACTCGTGAAAGGCTAGGTGGTGGAAGCTACTGAAAACATCATTCTGGACGACGAGCACCCTGAACGAACAACTCAAATAGGTTCGTCGTTGGAGGCCTCATTAAAACAGAAATTGATAACTTTCCTAAGAAGCAGAAAGTAAACTTTTGCATGGAGTCATGAGGATATGCCGGAATAAACACAAATTTCTTATGTCACGAACTCAACGTGAATAAGGAGATCAAGCCAGTAAAGCAGAGAAGAAGAGTATTTAGTCCCGAGAAGAATCAAGCTATACAGGAAGAGGTTGAGAAGCTTCAGAAAGCTTGCTTTATTGAAGATGTTAAATATCCAGACTGGTTAGCAAATTTGGTGATGGTAAAGAAAAAGAACAACAAATGGAGCATGTGTGTAGATTTCACCGACCTCAACAAAGCATGCCCAAAGGATCACTTTCCCTTGCCCCGAATTGATCAATTAGTAGATGTTACCTCAGGACACGAGCTGTTGAGCTTCATGGACGCTTATTCTGGATACAACCAGATTAAGATGAAACCTGAAGACAGGGAGAGTACTTCTTTCATTACCCCTAGGGGAACTTACTGTTATAATGTTATGCCTTTTGGTTTGAAAAATGTAGGTGTAACATATCAGCGGATGATGAACAAGGTGTTTGCAGAACAAATCAGTTGCAATATGGAAGTCTATGTTGATGATATGCTGACAAAGAGCAAGAAAACAGCTGATCATCTAGTTGACTTAGTCCAGACCTTTGATCAACTAGATAAATATCAAATGAAGCTGAACCCGACGAAGTGCATATTTGGAGTACGAGAAGGCATGTTTCTCGAGTACATTGTCAATCAACGAGGCATTGAAGCAAACCCTGAAAAGATCAAAGCTCTGTTAGAGTTGCGATCTCCAACGACGAAGAAAGAAGTGCAAAGTCTTACAGGACGAGTAACAGCACTCAACAGATTTATATCGTGAGCAACTGATAGATGTCTCCCATTCTTCAAAACGCTCCGAAAGACTTTTGAGTGGAATGATGAATGTGAGAAGGCTTTTCAAGACTTGAAGAAATATCTGGGAGCACCTCCACTATTGTCCAGGCCAGTGATGGGAAAAAATTGTTCTTGTATCTGACAGTGTCAGAGAATGCAGTTAGCTCGGCATTAATAAGAGTGGAGAATGGAGTGCAAAAACTGATTTATTACACAAGCAAAGCCTTTCGAGGAGTAGAGATCAGATATCCAAAGCTGGAAAAATTGGCACTATCATTTATCGAGGCAAGTAGAAGAATGAAGCCATACTTCCAGGCTCATACTATAGTCGTATATATCGATATGCCATTGAGGCAAGCTCTTCATAAACCAGAAAAATCAGGAAGATTGATGTATTGGGCAATAGAGCTCGGTGAATATGACATAATTTATGAACCCAGATCATCGCTTAAAGGGCAAGCAGTAGAAGATTTTATAGCAGAGTTCACCTATCCTGATACCATCGAGGAGCAAAAGCTGCTCACCGATCAACCTGTGGATGTTACAGAATCATCAAACTCAAGCCCAGACCAACTTAGGTTGGTAAAAGGGCAAGAAGTGATGATCGGAGAACAACAAGAAATATTAGGAGAGGGTGAAAGGAAGCAACAAATTTTCCACCGAGGAACTCTGTCAGATCAAAAATTTGAAGACGAGTTACCTATATGGAGTTTATATGTGGATGTCTCATCTCGCACAACAAGCTGTGGGATAGGGATTGTTCTTAATAGTCCAGACGAGGTCGTCGACATGGAATATGCCCTACGCTTCCAATTCAAAGCTTCGAATAATGAGGCTGAATATGAAGCCATGATTGCAGGTCTTAGTTTGGCAAAAACCATGGGGGCAGAGCAAATTATTATCTTCAGTGACTCGCAATTGATCATAAATCAAATGATGGGAGTATATGCAGCCAAAGGAGAATTAATGATCAGGTATCATGTAAAGGTAAGGGAGTTGGTATCAGAATTTGCTGTTATTCAGCTGGTCAGAATACCAAGAATGGAGAATGCGAGGGCCGACGCCTTAACTTGATTAGCATCAGTTACTCGTACCGAGCTACGAAGAACAATCCCAATTGAAGTTTTAGTTGGTCAGAGTATAGATGAAGATTTGACGATGAATTTTACTACCCTTAATTTAGGACCATCTTGTATGGATTCCATTAGAGCATATATTGAGGAGGGGGAATTACCAACTGACAAACTTGCAGCCAAAAAACTGAAGTTTAAAGCTGCTCGTTCTGTACTGAATAATGGTATTCTGTACAGACGAGGAATTATAGCAGGTTTGCAAAGATGTGTGCATCCCACCGAGGTGAAAGACTTGATTGAAGAGATCCATGAAGGGTCCTGTGGAGCCCATGTAGCAGGTCAGACGCTTTTGCAAAGGGTTATGACGCAAGGATACTACTGGCCAATAAAGAGGGCTGATTGTATAGCCTATGCCAAGAAATGTGACAAGTGTCAACGCTTCTCCATTATCCGAAGAACTCCCCAAGTGTTGTTGACACCCATTACTTCCCCTTGGCCATTTGCTATGTGGGGAATTGACTTGGTCGGACCACTTCCAAAGACCAGAGGAAGATTTAAATATCTCGTCATCGCATTGGATTATTTTACTAAGTGGGTAGAAGTTGAGCCTCTTATCGACATGACGTATGAGAAGGTGTATCAATTTATTTAGAAAAATATCATCTGTAGATATGGTCTTCCCCATGCATTTATTACCGACCATGGAATATAATTTGACAACGAGGAGTTCACTGCCTATTGTCATCAGTCAAATATCTTGAAGATCCACTCGGCACCAGGTCATCCCCAAAGCAATGGACAAACTGAAGTAACAAACAGAACGCTACTGAATGGCTTGAAGAAAAGACTGAATGACGCGAAAGCAAATTGGATCAACGAGCTACAATCAAACTATGGGCTAACAGGGGAATCTCCATATATGCTGGCATTTGGAAGTGAAGCCGTTATACCTGCCGAGTTGGGTCTCCCGACACACAGAGTACTGAATTTCAATTCCCCTGTCAGCGACTTAATGAGAAGATTGGATTTAGACATGCTCGAGAAAGTTAGAGAAGAAGCAGGCATCAGGAATGCTGCTTACCAACAATGAACAGCTTTGTTCTACAACAAGAGAGTAAAGAAGTGCGACCTGAAAGAAGGAGACTATGTGCTAAAGAAAGTGATTCAAAAGCACAACAAATTGGAAGCAAACTGGCATGGACCTTACCGAGTTACAGAAGTTGTTCGACCAGGAACCTACAGAATAGCAACTTTAGAAGGGCAGGAGTTTAAGAATGCATGGAGTGCAGAACACTTGCGCAAGTATTATCAGTGATGTAAACTCTCATGTAATACATTTTCGTTAGTATGAATAAAGCGACAATGTTCTGCCTAGTTCTCTCCTTTTGTTGGAAATTTTTTGCGGAATACTAGTGCTACACACTACTCAGCAAAACTCAGACTACTCAAAACTATTCCTAAAAATGCCAACTAAGGTTGGTTAGGAAGTAAAACTATTCCTAAAAATGCCAACTAAGGTTGGTTAGGAAGTAAAACTATTCCTAAAAATGCCAACTAAGGTTGGTTAGGAAGAAAAACTATTCCTAAAAATGCCAACTAAGGTTGGTTAGGAAGAAAAACTATTCCAAAAAGTGCCAAAGTTGGTCGGTAAGAAAAAATCCACTAAATATGGTTGATCGGGAATAAAAACCCACCAACTGTATTTGGTCGAGAAGGAAAATTTACCGACCTTGGTTGGTCGGAAAGTGATCGAGCAAAAATTTTTATACTCGTAACTTTTTAAATTACTACCAAGTTGGTCGAGAAACAAAACATCATTAAGTTTGGTTAGTTGTCAAATGATTACCACAAATTCAAACTAGTCGACAATAAGTTTTAATCAACTTTAAGTTGATCGACAAATAACACGATGTTGTTATATTTTTAACAGATATACATATATAAAGTGTATTACAACCACGAGGTAATGGCAAAAATAAAAGTCTTTCATTAAATCCAAAAACAGAATACATTGAGAATGAAATACAAATTAATTATTACATCAAGATTCCTATTCTATTGGTTTCTTCCCCTCTGCTTTTGAAACAGGTTCTTCGCCAGCAGGAGGATTGTTTAAAGCATAAGGGGAGTTTATGAAATTAAGATCTTTAAGCATCCTGATGTTCATCACTGATGGTCGATCGAGTAGATGCTCGGGGCGAGATATTTCAGCATTGGAATGGAGACTATAATCGCTAAGGTATTTAGAAATCAAACACTGAGGGATTGCCCGGGCAGGGATCCATCTCATGTCGAGTTTGAAGGGTGGCACTGGCAAGTCGAGCAACCCATGATTATTATAATCCCATAAGTAGTGACCTTGTTCCAGTTGCAGTACACCCAGGGCATTCAACCACCCTTGTTTGTAACCTTCATTATTCGCATTTTGGATCCGATCATCCAAATGGTAAAGAGCCTCATTGTAGCCAGCCATCCAAAATTCTCTAGGCTGCTTGTGGAACTGATAAGTCAACCTTTCCAACTGCTCGTGAAGACTTTTTATAAAGAGTTCTTTATTCTCCAAGGCAGACTTTTGTGCAGAAAGTTGCTCGTCGAGATTCCTGATCTTCTTAGACATCTCAGCCAATGCCTGGTTCTTTGGCATCAGTTGGAAGGCCTGGTTCTCCAGAGCAGATTGAGTTCTCTGTTCCTCGACAGTAATCCGAGCAGCTCTTGATCATCCCCAAGGAGCTCTTGCTCATCCCCGAGTAGATGTAGAAGGGCCAGCTCTCCTTAAGGTTTCTAATTCATCCCTCAGGTTGGCGTTTTCGACCTCCAAGAAAGGGAGTCCCTCGTCGTTCACAGGGACCAAACCGTTTGAGGTGGAAGCTACAGACTTCAACTGAGACACCTCTCTTTGCAGGTTATTATTTTCCTGCTCTAACAACTCAGCTATCTGTCTATGCTCTTCGACCTCACCCTTCAAAGTTCTCTCCCTCACATCGTAAGCAGCAAACAGTTTATCGTATCCCTTATCAGCACTGAGTTGCTGATACTTCTTCTCATATCCTTCGTGCAAAAGGGTTGTAGATTCCTTATATTTTTGTTGAAGCTCTTCAAGAGTCCCTTGGAGATATTCAATCATTTCATAATATTCTACATTGTTAGACACTGCACGGTCAAGCAGGCACTTCAAATACTGGTAGGCTAAAATTGCTTGCTCTGAAGCACCTTGACCGAGGATGTCAACGATTTGTGCTGCACTCATATCTGTATGACCAGCTTTGAAGTACTCATTGCATTACCTCAATAATTTTGTATCATGAGCAGACAATAACTCCATCCTGGCCATAAACTAGTAAAGGAAGAGAAAGCAAGAATCAATAAGAGTTCAAACAGAGCATGAAGAAGAGAAACAACAGTATGAATAGGCGAAACTTCAAATTTTATTACATCATAAAGGAGAAGTATAAAATTCAGAGTTACATTTGATAAAGAAAAATAAACAGAGAGAAAAATCCGAACAACTCTACACCTTTTCCTTGTCTCCCAAAACTTTCTTCGGAGGCTGGGACGAGAAGGTAGGTTGCTCGGATGGTACAGATGGTTGCTCGGGGAGTGCTGAAAGTTGCTCGTTTGAAACAATGGATGGTTAAAGTTGCTCGCTGGTGGACTGGATAGCTGGGGAATGAGGAATTTGATCTCCCATCACCATGGAGGATTCCTCAGAGGCGGCGTCATCCTCTTCATCTTCTTCGGGAGTTGGAGGGGGGTCCGGGATGTGTCGTTGAAACAGGTCAGAATTTGCATCGACCTTCATCTCTTGCAGAGCAGCGACCCAGCCATCCCTAAAGTATTTGTGGCTACCATATTCCACCTGCGACATCATGGCACCCAGACCTTTATTCCACCCCTTATCCCAGCCAGTGCTGAAAGACTTTTTTATAGCCAACTTTCTTTTCATTTTCTCCAAGGAAAGCTTCTCGGAAAGAAGATCTTCGGCAGCCTTCAGCTTATTCTCTACTTCTTCCTTTTGACGACCTACTTCACGAAGTCGGCCCAACTCTTCTTCAGTATTTTTGAGCTTACTTTCGAGCTCCCTAGCATTTTTGAGCTTCTCATCGAGCTCTTTATTCTTCTCTTCCAAGTTTTTTATGTTCTTCTCCAAACCTTTGGAGACTTCAACAGCTTGGTTTCTCTCCTGCTCGGTGGAATGAAGTTTCTCCTCCCAAACAACCTTATCATCATCATACTTCTGACAAGAATCTTTCAAAGACTGCGTCAGCCCCACCAAAGCTTCCTCTACACCAAACGAGGAGCTTGAAGCTTTAATAGCTTCATCTTTCTTTAAAATAGTATTAAAACAGGTCACCAACTGAGAAAAGAAATGATATCAAGTCAGTACACAGATGTAACAAGGGAAAAAATGAAAGTTGAGGACAATGATACTTACAGAAGCTATATGATGATCAGCTAATGAGGCAACCATGTCCCGAGAAAGATTTTCTTCCATACCTTGGATCTCAGGAATGATCCAAGACTTCACCGAGATCATGGCAGAGCTCGGGGCAACAAAAGTGGGAACACCACTTCCAGTAATCGGGGGCTGAGAGATGGATTCAGCCAAATTGATCGAGGAGCTCTTCTTCAGCTTCATCGGGGGAACATGAATGGTCTCAACTAACGATGTAGTCTTAGTCGGAGAGATAACAATCACCTCACTTGGAACAGCGGCCTTGCTCGGAGCCACTGGGGGCTTCTCGGCAACCTTCGCAGTAGTAGCCGTAGGGGGTGCATCAATCTTCTTTGTCCCCTCTTCTGAAACATCATGTTTACTTCTCTTTGCCTCTCCAGCAACAGAGGAATATTTCTCGAAGATGGCAGGAGCTCTTCTTTTCTTCATTCTTTCACTCAGAGGGATATGAGACTCAGGTGAAGAACTTGCAGAAGCAGGTACTGGTTCTACCTCACTTATCACCGGACGAGCAGTAAAAGATGAAGTGTAACTCTTATACTGCAACAAATATGAAGCTTACCTGATATGCTCGTCAGCAACAGTCTGATGTAAACTCCAGATAAGTTTTAGATGTTTTTAATTAACTTATGTCTCTTTTGGAGACTTTCTTTTGCTATCAACTGCAAATAAATGAAAATTAAAATATCAGTGACACATTTTATCAAACATAAAGGAAGCATAATTTCAAAAATAAAATAAAAACAACCTATCCCATTGCCATAAGGAGGACATTTAGGACCCTGGTACACATCATTTCCAGTCAATGGAGGGTGTTGCCAGTTTTTCATAACAACCACATGCTCGAAGTAGTCCCTATTGGCATCTGGGAGATTGACCACTAAAGCCCTATTTAAAAACCTAGTTTTTAAATAAAAAGTACTGTCACCAACAGCCCATCTATAACAGAACATAATTTTTGGAATTCCTATACGAGTTCCATGAATTTGATTTAATCTATGAACTCCATTAACTATTCTCCACGTATTGGGGGCTATTCTTGCAGGAACCACGTCAAAATATTAATAGAATTCCAGATATAAAGGGTTTGGGGGGAAAGAAAAGCCACATTTAGCAACAAAGAGACTGGGGAACCAATGTCCCTCAGCCAAACGAAAATAATTTGAAGGCTCGAAAAGTTCCTCCAAAATAACCCATGAAGGAATAGAGAAATCAGAACGAAATTTATCAAGCGACTCTACAGGGTAAACCATGATGAGTAAAGAAAATCAAAGAGAAAGAAGAAGATCTTACAGGAAAAAGGATGAGTCTGTTGACAACGAATGATAAAAGGGATGAACGCACAGGAGAGAGAGACAATGGAAAACTCAAAGAGAAAAATTTGAAAAAGTAGAAGACGAGGGGATTTTCTGCAACGCTTAAATACCCTGTCTTGGGAACGGGTAAAGATAATGATTATAAAAAGAGACGGTTACGTTACCAACGGCTAAAAAGACAAAAAGGGCACGGGAATCGAAGCGGTTATAAAAAATCAAAAAGTCCGATTCTATAAATTTGGAAGGAGAAATAAATACAAAAGAAAATACTCCTAAATTTCAGGATGACCATCTAAAACCGCCATATTTTGAGAAAGAATGTTCCACACTCCTCAAATTTCGAACTGTGAAACATTGGGGGCTTCTGTTGATACCAAATTTAGTCTACTGACATGTCTCAATTGAGTGAAGACACGTGGCAATCTGTGTGGCAATAACAAACACTTTCGAACAACATCTTGATCCACTCAGATACTCCGAGCAATAGATATTCTCCGAGGAACCATACTGCAACGAGGAACTCTGCTTCCCCGATCAACTCATATGCTCCGACCAACAAGAATTCTCCGATGAACTTTAATACATTGAGCAACTTATGAGGTCCGAGCAACTTAGGCGGTCCGAGCTGCACCTCGAACAGAGCATTAATAGCAGGATAACCAACAGATTAACTGCGCATTAAATGCTTATTATTATCATACAGATGTATACGCCTAATGGACAGCTATGTATTATCCTTTCACATGTACAACCTGAGGGCTATAAATACATTGTATCATCCTCATTGTAGGGGGACTGGGAATTTCTTGACAAAACTGGTGATCAAGAATTCCCAAACAGTCAGCAATAATAGAAACAGTGGACGTAGGCCATTCTTATAAGGCTGAACCACTTTAAAATTTCTTTGTCTCATTTTATTTTATCTAGTGATTAAATAATTAGATATAATCTATTTTTTTACATCAACAAGTGTACATGCTTATTTAATTACTGCAATTTAACTCCTTTCTAAATATTTTCAAAATGTTTTACTCGGTCTTTCACCCATGTCAAAATCTTTTTCAAAACCTTTTAGGTGTCCAGCTACAGGGATGCCCAGTTTGAATATTCTATACAAGGATGCGCAGTTGCAGCTCATGTGGAGGTTGCAGGACTTGCTATAGACGCTTCATTCATTTATTCCTAGTGTGGAATATTTACTCCCATACTGATTTGGGCATGTTTCCCTCAGTTATAGTATTCATTTTATTTATTTGACCTTGTGTATCTAGGTAACTGTTTCAGTTTACTGTTGTATTTTATTGTTGAACCGATAATTGATTCGGTTACTTTTATTTATATTGTCCATCTGTGTTGAATTTACTTATTTGTTTGTGATTGATGTTTTAATTATTATTTACCTTCGCGTGTTGTTAATTAATGAAAGATAAAATTTGGCACTAGTCTAATTAAATTGCTTGGTGATTAGTGGCTTTACCGCCCGGGGAGAGCGAACGGAGCGCTAATGCGATAAAATAAATACAAATCCACAAGTAGCAAGGTATAGAGCATCTAAATAAACCCAAAATAATATAAATCCACTAATCTCAATCTCTTCAATTACAACAAGTCTCTCGAATTAAAATTACAACTATCTAACTCGAATAAAAAATACAAATCTCCAAAGCTCTATACATCAATGAAATAATTAATACAAGTGGTGTCACATCAATGTGTACTCTTAATTATCCATGTTTTCTTAATCATTGTCACTATATTAGACTGCCATTCAACATACCTCACGTTCTAATGAATCCGGCCTTCAACATCCTTTCAAATTCCCCATTTATTTTTATTATGACTTCTAGAGACACAACCTGTGGCAATTGTTTACAAGTCGTATATCCTTCTTTGATTGGAAGTATATTCTCCACCAATTTTCAGTCTAAACTAAGCAATTCAATTTACTCCCAAGAAAAATAGTCCTTATACTAATGTAAAATATTAAAAACCAATTGTTGGTCTTATTTACTCACGTTTGCATTGATGTATATCACCTTTTTATTTTGTTCGATTCCTAAGTTCACATATAATAAAGGGCACGGTTGGTTTACCATGAGTTCTTCATATTCTATTGGCGAACTTTTTAGATCACCACTATCTTAGGGTTTTTCATCATCTCTATCTTCTTGGAATACATAGTTGGCCCAATTGATGGTCCTCTTTTCACTGATTTTTTTATTCAGGTCCAAATATCTAAACTTATACAACATAATGGACAAATTTTCGTTTGGCTTTTCTAAACCAATAGGTGTGATACCGATTAATCAACTATTTTTTTATCAATGTGTTCACCTTGACGGGACCCACATTTTCTTGGTAGAGTCCAGCTTCAACGCAATTAGAGCTGATGTGGAATGGCAAAGGATCTGCGTCCAATCTCTACCAAGTAAAGCGTTAAAGATTGGTTTGCCATCAATGATAAAGAAAAAAGTTTTAAACTTTTTTGTGCATACTTGTGCTTAGATTGTGTGCAAACTTGCCAGGAAACTTTATGGTCTTGCCAACCAATTGATTATATTAGCCTTGTGATAATCAGGCGATTGTGTACCGTTTGATGCTTAAATTAAGAAGACTTTTCAATGAATACTAAACAAACTTCAGGACTAAATTAATTAGAATATAAGAAAGAATATGTAAAGTGTAGAAGATAAAGGTAAAATAAGATCTGAAATAATTAAAATAACAAAGTGTAATAATTAAACATTAAAGGAACACAACTTACATAATGGAATGTAAAGCAAGTTACACTATGAAATGTAAAAAGATAATTTAAATGCAAAATCAAAAGAACTTTTCATAAATTGTAAATAGAATTACAGTAAATCCACCTTACACACTACTTCGAGAAAGAAGAAAAACTGTAAAGAAAAAACAAAGCAAAGAAAATGAAAAAAAAAAGGAAAAAGGTTTAAATGAGTAATGTAGTTTTTTGTTGGTGGAGTCCTCTTTTTCTTTGTACTTGAGTTGTTTATTTATTCCTTTGACATGAAACTTTTGTGGTAACTACTTGGTGGTTGCCCATTTAAATGTTCCCGCCTAGGTGAAGTCGTGCCCCTAAAACCATCATTTAAGTGGTTACCACACGTACAAGGTCTTAACAAGTGTCAATTGCTTGTGCAACCATTTGTATTAATCTTTCCCTTTATATCTCTTGGTTATAATAACCGGTTTGTATTTCCACGTGGAGATACTCTATCGATCGATAATAATATGTTGTAAATATTTTTTTATATCAATTAGACAATGTGGGAAGACAATCATAAGATACTCTCCATAAAAACATTGCACATTTATTAGAATTTGAGTCTCCAGAAAAATTTCCACCTGTTGGTCAACCTGCAATAACAAGAAGTAGGAGATTGATTTGTTAGAATTTGTGCAACTTTATAACCACTTTTCGGTGAATAGAACCAAAATTAATGGAAATGCCACGTGTCAATTTAAATTAAATATAATTTAAAAGCATTGAAAAATTTAAAACAAAAAATGATAAAAATCTGAAAATTCAAAAAATTACGTAAATAATAATAAATTAATAAAAAAATATTTAAAAAAGAAAACCCATTCACCCACACCCACCTACCATTGATTTTGGACAAAACTCACCAAAAAATTTCAAAAAATACCCCCCACCCCCCGATTGGGCCCTAAAAATGGAGAAACCTTTGTTTCCAAACCATCTCTCTTTCTCTTTCTCTGTCTCTTTTTTCAACCACCCCACCACCCATTTCGAAATACACTTAATTGAAGTCAAAACACAAATCTAGTATCCTCCTTATGAGATTTAATAGCCCATGTTTGAATAAATTACAATCAAATACAAGTCTATTATGAGTTATTTGTTATTGTTTTTGCATGTAGATGTGCGTTTATAACGGGCTTCGCTCTTAAATGTAATTTTGAAGGTGGCAATGTGATTTTGATCATATTTGCATATGTGAATTTGATATAATTATGAGGTTTCTTTTTACGTTGATGGAGACAAATAGAGAATGGTGGCCTTGTGGGTTTGGGGGGAGGAGATGGTGGAAGTGTGAGAGAGAGGATGACAGTGATGGGTTTGGTTTCTAATGAGGTTGGTAGGCGATTGTGGGGGAAGAGGCGGTGGTGGGCAGTAGGTTGAATTGATTCGATTTGATTTGTTAAATTATATTTTTGTTTACATAAATGGTGGATGAAGGTGAAGATGTATTAGTGCTAGAGGAGGAGGGTAGAGAGAGAGGACGAAGGTTGAGTGGTGGTGATGGAGGGTGGAGGGTGGTCGGGTGGAGGTGGTAGTGGAAGGAGGGTCGGGGGAAAGAGAGGAGGTTTAGTTTTTTTTACTATTTTTTGTTAAAAATGATTTATTGTTAACTTGTAAATGCATTCTTTTCATTCTTTATTTTTATAATATTTTTTGGGATTTTAAATTATTTTAATTTAAAATGTGATGAGACACTTAAAGTTAACAACTTTTCTAACGATTATGGGCAAAATCTAATTTTAAATTATAATGTATTAAATTCTAATATAAATAATTAGTAATGTAATAAAGTCTAAATGAACCAAAAATATATTAGTTTAAAAATATTGTTCAATTAATCACTTGATATGCATTTATTAATTTGAGTTTTTGTTAAATTAAGATTGTTTTCCATTAATTGAAATACTATAAGGTGTTAATGATTCCAAAACATTGTAGCAGTCTTTTACGAGGTTTTGTAGTCATGAAACGATAATTTTTGGTAAGAATTATATTTATTTGAAGATGATGGTGCATAATATTGATTTTATTTTATTATTTTAGATTTCTCATAATGCATTATTGGAGGTATAAAATTATTTTTCCCCTGTTATACATATGTGATAAAAGACAAATATTTTTTACTAGTACTTTTACGCGATAAAATACAAGGAGTCATATGATAAATTTTGGAATGGTTCTTTTAAATCTTAAGACCGACCACGGGGCTCCTCAATGCTTCTGGGAGTTTTGATAACGAGGACAAACATACATATTCTCCACCTATACAGAATATGTATCACATGTCCAGCGTGGACAAGATGGATGGTGTTTTTTGATTACTAAATATGCTCCTCCTATTATAAAGGTAGTTGATCTAAAGTATAATAGGAGAAATGGAAGAAATAATATAAATTAGGCCTTGTTTAATTAAAATATATATTTTTATTTTCGTATACACGCACACACACACACACTGTGTGTCTATATGTTTGTTTTTATTTTTACTTTTCGTTGTTGACGTTTTAAAAACTCATTATGCTAATATATCCATATAAAACATTGTAAAAAAATATACTCCACAAACTTATGCATTGATATTTAATTGAATAGAATCCAACCATTTAAAATTGATACTTATCATGTGATTAAAAAGTTTAACACATGAGCTTGTGGATTCAAATTTTAGGAAGAATTTTTTGTGCTTAACATTTACTTATAAAGCACATGTTTAGTTTTTTTGTTATTGCTTTTGTTTTTCTTATTGAATGAGGTTTTGAGCAATTTGTTCCAAAAATAACTTATAAAACTTCTTTTTATGTTGTACAAAACTGTTTTATAATGAAAAAAAATCATATATATATACACGCACACTAGCGGATGCCTGTGCCGAGGGCACGGCGATAAATTTGCCCCCGTGATAAAACCCAGGCCATAATAAAAAAAATTAAACCCATCCCATAATTTTAAAAAAATAAAAAAAATTATTCTATAAAAGAATTTAAAAAAAAAACTTTTAGCATGACATTTCATGCATGGGCATGAAATGAGAAAATGTCATGCATTAAAAAGTGGAGATATTTTTTCAAAAACCATGGCTCCATATATATATATATATATATATATATATATATATACACACACAGAGAGAGAGAGAGAGAGAGAGAGAGAGAGAGAGAGAGAGAGGTTCACAAATGAACCAAAATAATGAACCTAATAAGGCATTAAAAAATAACATTTAATTCCTTGTCGTAATTGGTCCGCGCCAACGACAATGGACACGTGTGTGATACAAAACCCATTTCGACCCTATTTTCGCCTTTAACACCCCCACCCTCCACCCTAACCGCAACATCTGCCATATGACCCTAGCTAATGTGCACCCAATAAATCTTGAGCCCAAACCCCATATACCGGACCTCTAACCTCATGCTCCTACCTCCGATCGATCTCCTGCTCGGCGACTAGCCTGACCATCCAACCTCACGTCCGAATTCTTAAATTCAGACCTCCTACCGGAACCACATCTCTACCCACAGCTTAAACACACCCGACCACCACAACATCCTTATACCTCCATCCAAACCTATCGGACCTCTAATTATAAACTCCAACCTTATTCCTACCTAAATTCGACAACCAAAAACACATCTCTATCCAAGTCACTATTTTCGGTTAAACCCAAAATTCCCCTCTCACCCACCTATCAAACTAAACCCACTGCTGAAACATGTTACTCTAAACCCAATAAACCATCACCTGCCCCAAATCAAAAAACAAACCTTCAACCTCAAACCGCTAAGCAAAACCCGTAAAACCAACTACCGGCGACCTCCCTAAAAGCCGGCCGACCTCCATCCAACTCCTACCCAAACTCCGATAACATCCAACCCAGAAAACCCGTGTATTAAAATGTAACACCCCGTATTTTGGAGAATATGGAAATTAATTATATTGATTGATTTAGGAATAATTTGGAGAAATTATTCAATTCGGATGATTTAAATTTAATTAATTCAATTTAAGTTAATTTCACGTGTGCCGTAATTTGAGGTGAATATAAGATGATTTTAAAAGTAACTTTGATGGTGATTTTGAGGTCACAATTGATTCCGAAAGGGTCAAGATAGTCGAAAAAGTGTACCCGGGGGTATAGTTTGGGTCCCAGGATAATTTTAGGCCAACCCGACACTGTTTAAGGGCTTTTCGGTCATTCGGGAGTTTGTGGTTTAGAGAACTCCGAAAATGCTAAATCTTATATCTGATATTTGAGAAAGGAACTAGGGTTAGCATAATCATAATAGAAGAGAGGCAAGAGGAGAAGAAATCCAAATGTTCCTACACAGTTTTTCCCCCCGAACGCAACGGAATCGAGATTGGAGTGAGGGGAGAAATACCACACCATCTTATCAATGAATTTCAGGCCTTCTATTGAGAGACAAGTATTTAAATGGCGATTTATATTAAGCATGTTATAATACCCATGTAGATTAGGGTATAATTTCATGATTTTATAAGCTTTATATGAATTTTGGGGGGGTCGGTTAATTCATAAACTAAAGTAGGAACGTATGTAGAGATGTTCCTTAATGATGATAATATGAAATCATTGGGTTTGGGTTGGTTAATAAGAGAGAAATTTGATTTCTTGATTAATAAAGATGATGAACATGAGAAAAGTAGGGTTTTATGTTTATTAAAGGAGAATTTGATTCTTGGATTTAATCTTTGAAGTTATTTACGTAAAATTTTCATCGGAAATTATCCCAATGTGAAGATAAAATAATATTTGAATATATTTGATTATTAATACTGAATCTTGATGGGTTCTTAGTTGAAGAACATGAATCTTGAATGACTTAGGGTTTAATTGATGAACACAAGATGTCAATCTGCCATAATTTTTTATGTAATTTTATACGCATTCCATTTCAATTATACTTAGAGTTAGAGTGAGATACATACATTTATGGAAATATCTATGTCTTAGATTTCTAATGAGCTTTGAATCAGGTCAATCAGAGTTCTCTAGATGGAGTAATCGATTTTTAACTATAGGTTGTTTGATCTGTCAGCATAGTAATCTGGCAGAATTTTTTACATAACTTTAAACGTATGTCATTTCAATTGTCCTTAGAGTTAGAGTAATATTCATACATTTCTGGAAATCTATATGTCTTCTATTTATAAAAAGATTTGAATCAGGTCAATCAGAGTTATGTAGAGGGAGTAATTAACATTTTATCACAGGGTGTTTAATCTGCCAGAAAATTTACGACTCGATTTGGTTTACCAGATTTTGATAATTTCTCCTTTTTAATCCCAGAGCTTGTGGATAACTATCGGGAGCATTTTTGGAACATATTTAGAATATAATGAGGGATATATTGTATGACTGTAGGCCTTAATAGGTTTGAGACTTAGTCATGTATGCGAGAGTTAAAGCTAAGGCTTGTTAGGCTTTATTATTAATTCGAGAGAATGAGAATGGATCATGGAGAGGATAAGGGAAATTATAAGGTAGACCAATAGGACAATTGTGGATTAACTACTGAATTAACTTAGGGGGTAACAATAGGCCCTTCGAGTATAGAATAATACTCGGGAATATATGATAGAGAGTATATATCAAATAAAATTGTACAGTGAGCATTCGAGAGAAAAATATTACGTACGGGTGATAATCATAGGTTAAGTGTATACCAATATGGATTGTTTTTTATAGGTTGAGTGTATACCTATACGGTTTTATTATTATAGTTCGTGTGTGTATCTATATTGAATCTACATATGGATAGGTTTTGTGTATCCCTAGTATGTATTATTATGTGTATGACATACCTACGTTGCTTGCTATCGGGGGGAGGTTCCGCATCGTGGACGGTCTTATCCTGATGAGCCCATTGGAGGGATTTTAGACTTGTACCCAGAACATAGGGCCTTGGATACGTATTATCTGCGATTATGATAGTTTCGATGGTTGAATGGGAGCGTAGGTATGTGCGTGACCCATTTGGCTGGGGACTATGTTCGCCTCCACTATGTGTGATTTGTATTTTAGGTTCGAGGAGACATGCCGAACCATTTGTCCTTGATATAGTACGAGAGGTACTTGGACTAATAGCAGAGTACGCGAATGTGCATCACGGTGGCCAGGCCGGTATATATATATATATATATATATATATATATATATATATGCTTGGATGTTTTCTCCTACTTATGTGTGACAGTAGTGAGGCTAGATAGTGTGTATCTAAACAAATATTTATCTACTTATGTGGGATAATTGTGAGACGATATAGTATGTATCTAAAGAACGATTAATCTACAAAAGAGTAAATAGTAGGGAGATTAGATAGCGTAAATCTAATTAATGATGAATCTACTAAGGTGTAAATAATAGGAAGATGGATGGTGAATATCTAAAATAAAGTTTAAGTAGAGAAACTTAAATGGTAAGGCTTAAACCATAAAATATGTGAAATGGTAACGTGGGTTTAATAAGAACAGAGGAGAGATGTTAGCTATTAAGGGTATTCAGTAGCTTATTGTATGGGCGATACGAGTAAGTTAAGGAGAATCTTAACTATGATTAAATGGTAGTTCAGGGTATTTGGTAACGTACTACATGAGCGGTACGGGTGAGCTAGACTGATTTGAGGGTCATTAGATACTTGATACCTAATTATATTGGGTAGCTTTACTAGGTGGGACGTTAGGTGTGCACTATAGATGAGAGGTGAGGAAACTCAAGGGAGTGTCTGTAACCTAACATGTGTAGCTAATAACTGTTCATTTAAATTGATATTTAAATATTTGCTAAATATTTTCAAATGATTTTTACTTGGGCTCTGACCCGTACTTACAAAAACCTTTTTCCAAAACCTTTTAGGTGTCCAGCCACAGGGATGCCAAGCAGGATGATATGTTCTAAGGATGCGTAGCTGCGGCACTTGTGGATGCTTGTAAGATTTGGAATTAGACACTTCAGTTATTTCATTCCTAGTGTAGGGTGCAGTTCAGTATTTCATTCGGGCGAGTTGGACATCAGTTATTTCTTTATGTCAGTCAGACTATATATTTGAACTTTATTTATATTGAACTTTTATTTGGATTTGGGAACCGATGACTTATTCGGTATTATTTTATACCCCTTGTTTATCAGGTGATTGTTCATCTTATTCATTTATTACGTGGATGGTTAGTTATTGTATTTTTTTCCGCATATTGTTTTGTTTAATAAAAGATAAAATTTGACAGTGACTTTTTTAAATACTAGGTGGTTAGTAAATGAATTAAAAAGTTTCAACAGTGATGCTAAGAATGAACCAATTGGGAATCCTATTTTAATATAATGAAGGCCTGATCACCCGGTATTTAATTAGGCGAGGTGTCACATAAAAATGAAATGGAATGGAGAGATAGTAAGGCAACAACGTTGTCGAGAGAAAAGAAGAGGGTTGATGGGGTGGGAGGGAGTAGGGGGTAATGGGTGTGTGTATTAAAAAACATGTGTGTCCATTGCCTTTGACGCAGATCAATTACGACAACGAATTAAGAATTATTTTATAAAGTCTTATTAGGTTCATTATTTTGGTTCACTTGTGAACCTCTCTCTCTCTCTCTCTCTCTCTCTCTATATATATATATATATATATATATATATATATATATATACAATTATGAGATTTTTTATAAAAAAAATTGCCATAAATATGAATAACGTGGTCAAGTCAAAATTTGTCGTTGTGTTCTTCAATAATACTAGTGGGCCAAACTATATACTTATTAAGGTTTGAAATAATAAATCACCTGTGCAAAGATCTAAATGAAAGCTTGATTAGTTGCTAACTTGCTACTTAATTTGAAGGGTTTTTTTTAGCTTCAACTAAAGATAATAATACTCCTTAATATTATTCAAATTTAAAAAGTGATAGATATGGTCCTAAAATAGCTCCCATAATCCAATCAAATTGATTGTTGATGTAATGTCCATGTTTATATTTTATTTTTTATTTTTTATGATATCCCAAAAATGTAGGTAAAAATACGACATTTCCAAAAACCATTGCCTTAAAAAATATTCGAATTTTTTTTTGTTGTCTAATAAAATGATATTTATGTATTCGCGATCTCTTCCTAATGACTCGATCGTAAAATCCTTCCAAAAAACTCTAAAACTAAAATCACCACTCCTCGTGTCCCCAACCATTAACATTCGAACAAGGTAATAGAGGTTTCTGATCTTTCGTCCTTCGTTACATTAACACTGATATTTAATAAATAAAAATTAACTTCTGAAAACAAACTATAAGAATAATATTAGTTGGATATGTATTCAAATGATCAAATCAAGATAATTTGTTAAACAAATGATATCTAATACTAATACTAGATTGATGATGTTGGCATTGCACCATGTTATGACACATATAGTGCTCACCAAAGAATACCAACATGAACTCATTATTGAGAGAATAAGATCCATGTAATCCCATAGGGGGAGAGAAAGAGAAGTAAAAGGAGCAAAATGTATAAAGTAAATAACACACTTAGTTATTAATAATGTTAAAATGAAGAGACATTTAAGTCATGATTTACGATCTTAGCTACCCAAGTAGAAATAAATATCCACCATATTGTCAGTTAACAAGGTTTAGATACATAGCTCAACAAAAGTCCCAAGTTAGGGAAAAACCCCACACTATGGGTGAATTCTCACCAATTTTCCTTGGCCTAAGGTTGAGTGAAATAGCACCGCCAAAAATCTAAGGAATAAAACATGACCAAGGTTGGAAATGTCGAAGGAAACAACCTTAACTAGCATTATAGGTTAGAAAAAGGAAAAAGGAAAGAAAAATTGACAAAGTATAAATCAAAAGTAAACAAGAAAAAGTCTTGTGTTACAAACTATCGAAACTTCTAGTATATTTCTTAAATTATTTATCTAAAAAATGATATCAAAATTACAAAAGAAACTAAGGGTATTAGCGTGAGAGGGCCAGTGAAGAATCACTTAGGTCGCCATATTCTATACCTAGAGGATCAAGTTGATCCAGAGCACCCGACAATGACGCAGTCAAAATAGCATAAAAATAAGCCCAAGAGTCCTCTACCCCCGATGACAATTATTAATTATATAGGTAGTGGTGCGAATACTAATGCCTGAGCTCATAATCCTTCGGGTGCTTAGTAATACACACCGTGTTGAGAAAACTATATTTGTATATTTGTTGTTTAATAAATTCTAGGTTAGGAGGGAGTCCTCCATTCTAACGTTATATCCTTCATTCAAGAGCAAACTAATTTCACATAGACAACACGAGAAGACTTTTTATCCGGCACTACGTGACCTTTTAAGGTATTATTTCTTATCATATCACCATATTTACTTCTCCAGTTATGATGTAATAGCATTTAGCTCGCACACTTCTTGGCCAAAGGATAAGTTCTTAGAACTTAACTCCTAGAATTCTAGAATTCTCACACATCGTCTAAAAAAATTTGATAATATATATAAGAATTTCATTTTGCTTTAGCAACATTTCCTTTGTAAGGTCATTAATTCTCTTAGAAGATTCACTACCAGAGCGCAATACAACATTCTCATCTTCAAATAATATAATATTATATTGTTCTAAATGTGTAACAATGTATAGTATCATTGATACTCAAGTTCATGTTGATCATCTCGTTCAAATTGTGGGTGCCATTCACCACACTCCATATATATTGGCTAATTGAAGCATCAATGGTTTTTGGGGAAAAGTGGACCTTGCTTCTCATTATCTTTTTATAACGCATAAACATTCCCTCTTCAACATGCGAAAAGTTGGCAAACTTGTTTGGCAAGTCAATCATTATATAATAAGGAATTTGAAATTGGCTTTTGAATCTCCTATGGATTTTCAAAGTACTGGCGTATTAAACCCATTGTTATAATAACAAGAGTACAATAAACATAAACAAATTGAAAATAAGAAGGATAAATTAATTAAAGAAGATATTTTACAAACGGTGAAAAAAACCACTATAAAGCGTAGTTAGTGTTACTGAAATGCCGTTACACGAACTATTGAATCCCGCAATTGATTGATAACAGCAGGAAAATGGAAGTGTTGATTTTTATCTAGGGAGTATATATATCAATGAGGATCAATTTCGCAAGGATTATAAAGTAATGGGGGTGATACGTTAATTGGGTACTCACAAACTCCAAAAGTAAGCTTGGAAAATACCCAAAAAAATCCCATTTCCCAACCTTTCTCTCAACATCTAACATAAAGTCAAACCCGAGACAATTGTTGTAAGAGTTTATGGGTACGCATGTGTCGTTCAGCTATTTGGCTGTCTTGATCCCAATTCCCAAAACACATTTAGATTCATAATTTAAGGTTATTTGAAAAGCTTTAGGTTTTAAATAATGTACCTCTTCATCTTCATCCCATATCTACCTTATGCCATAACCAATAAGAATGACGGTTTAGGAAAAAGGTAAAGTATCTTAGATGAATTAATTTACCTTGTGACACCCTGCCTATTCTAATACCGGGTGATCAATTATTTATTAAAATAAAATAGGAATCCAGTATGATTTCATTCTCAGCGTCACTGTCACAACAATTAATGAAACATAAGACAAAATAAAGTCATACTTACAAGTGAACAGATAGAATAACGGAACGCATAAAATAACCGTGAAACGAATAAACCACTGGCCACAACAATTAACTAACCAACGTAACCTAGTACTAAAAAATAAATAACATCTCTGATATGAAATAAAATCCTATCCAACTATGGGCAACACACCCAAAAGGAAAAACTGCAATGAAACTGCATCCTATCTAGATAGAAATGACTGAAGCGGCTACAAACAAATCGAGTAGCATCCCCAACTACTGATCGTAGTGGGATGAAAGATATTTCCCTGCTGCTACAGCACACATGGGGTTTTAAAAAGAAAAAAAAAAAGATTCTCCATGGGTTAAAGCCCGAAAATGTTTGAAAATATTTTGCAAGTATTTAAATGCATTAAATAACTAAAACACGTGGTGTATTACTTTCACAATTAATTTACCAGTCACACTCACATGAAACTTATCCTCACATCCCATCTACAGTTCGCCCCTAATGCATTCATTTTATTATCCAAATTATACTACCCAGTATAACTAGGAGAACATTGTTATCAAAGCCCATCCCGCTAATTTCCAACATTAGCTAACCATATGCTACGCTCACCAGGTATATATACATAAATAATAACATAGATACACACTTGCTATAAATAGATATACACACGATATAATACATAGCTACACTCAAGGTGTAAATAAATATTCACTCAATATGATAACATAGCTACAGATGCCCTAATAAGAAATATACGCATCACATTTCACACACACACACACACACACACACACACATATATATATATATATATATAGTGAAAGATTCATAAGCGAACATATAAGATGAACATCTTAATGAACCTTAACAAAAAACACCTAACACTCAATCAATTTTAATTCATATGTTGTAATTGGTCTGCGTCAGCAGCAACGGATACGCGTGTGATACACGTGTTTTTCAATACACCCGTGTGACACGCATGTCCTTTGCCCCTGGCGCGTGTTACGCGCGCGTCCATTGCCGCTGGCGTGTACCATTTACAACATAAGAATTAAAATTAATTGAGTGTTAAGTTTTTTTGTTAAGGTTCATTAAAATGTTCATCTTTTATGTTCAATTCTAAACATCTCCCTATATATATATATATATATATATATATATATATATATATATACGTATAACCGCATCCCTAAAGTCGGAACCTCACGAATGCATCCCTCGTGTGCTATCAGGCTCCAGGCATAGCACGCACAACACTGAGCCACCAGGTAGAAATCTCACCACCGAACCCCAAAAGCGTAAATACAAACAACGGAGGGGGTCATAAACATACATCCCTAGAATCGCAAACCACAGCGTACCCTACCGGTCTTCAAACCAACACTTATCCTCATACACGAATAATGGCCATGCAACAGTAATATAACCTGGGGAATCAATCTACAATGTCTCGGTCCGAATATATGGGTTACCCGTAATCAACCCGGTCCGACCTGAGTGTTAGGTGTGAAGTGCAATCAAATAACCTAAATAATGTTACTGGAACAGTTTTATTTAATTACCATTTTACTTGTTAGCATGCGATTCCAGCTTCAAATCAAGCTACGTGAGAAACCCGTGGGGGAGCACCTTGTAGTCCAAGCATACAGAACTTCTAACGTAAAATAAAAGAGAGTACTTACTATATAAAGCTCACAAAATATGAAACCGCGCCCAACTTGCCATAACAAAACGAGGGAGTGAGTGGAATGCTCGGTGACAAATATACAAATGCAATATAGAATCGAACGGCTAAAAGAAGACTCTAACACATTATATCTACGTGCACATGCAACAACCTTATATATATATATATATATATATATATATATATATATATATATATATATACACTTAATGCGTAAACCCGTTTTATGTTCGAAAACATTATTTATCCAGATTAATTCACCTAAATTATGTAAAAGACTACATTTTTCTCATTTTAACATTTATCACTTTATTTAACACACAGGTCAAATATTTGAAACAAATCCACTTGGTTTGATCGAAAGTCATTCTTTACCAAAATTACCCTTTTCATTTTAACTAGACCACATTAGTATTTTTATTAAAAATTACCCTTTCAACGAACGTCAACACCGTGTTAGAAAATACTTATTTAACTTTTGAAAACCTTCCACAACACACCTTTGTGTTAATTATGAGTTAAGCCTCTGAGCTTACTTAATTATCCATTTGCCTACTTACTTTATCTTTTCTTTACCTTATGAAAATTAATCAATTACATAATTATTGTCCATTTTATCCTTTACCGGAACATTTATTAATTTATTCAAGTTGCCTTAATACATTTTCACCACACACCCCATTTCTTAATATGTTCCTTATTCCCTTATCGTTTTCTCGAAATCTTCAAATAACTGGATACTTTAACTTGATCCATACCGCCGGCTATGCGCACCATATGCTCTAGCCAGTGATGTCGTGTCTTTTACCACAGGGCTCCGAGCCCTACTTAATATTTTCGGTGTCATTAGAGTTCCTTTTTAATGTGTTTTAACATTTTGCAAATGTCCACATTATACCACTTTTCTTTTTGCCCGACCGAAGCGAAAATCCAGGGTTCCACTCCAACTTGTGTTACACTTTGAAATCATCAATTCATGTCCTTTACACTTTAGGCCTGATTTTATTCCAAAAATCATGTTCATTAGGACTATCATACGTAACACCCTTTTAAACATTTTTATTTTATAAAAAAAATTCACTTTATGCAAAATAATTATTTTACCAATTTGTTTTCAAACTCACCTTTTACTCCTTTTTAACAACTATTAATTTTTCAAAACACCATTAAGTTACACACACTAACTTCTTAAGTGTTTTTAACACCTTTTTAACCTTTTGGAGTAATATTCTTCTCAATTGGAAACATCTTAATTTAAATATTTTCATTTTCAAAAATCATTGAACATATACTTCTCATTTTTCTTATTAACACATGCAATCTTCCAACCTTACACTTCTCTCGCCTATAACCCTTTTTCACACACTTTGAAGACTAGAATTTTTACTTTTCTTATTTCATGTTTAAACCTAATAAAAACCTTTTTTAAATTTGTTTTTATATCCATTATCAAAATGCTATAAGTTTATAGCATGAGAAGATGGGTTTTAAATCCTAAAATCCTATTAAATGAGTTGAACATATTTTTCATTCTAAAAATTCATAATACTTTGCAAAGAATGAATTTTCAAGACCCAAAGGACATTTTTTTTCTTAAAAACTTAAACCAATGTCCCATTTTTATAAAATCTTCATTTTTGCAAGAAATCAAACTTGGTTTACCAAATATCTTTAACAAGATAAAAATGTAAAATTAAAACATTTTTATTTCATATATCACCCAACTTCTTGAAACATACCATCTACATGAAAATCTAAATTATTTCAAAAAAACCTTAAAATATTTAATCATCATTTATATCCAACAATCATGAGATTTTTGTCAGCATTTATATTCCATAATTTTTTTTTGATACCAATCCACTAAAAATGCATCATTTTATCATATATTTATACTCTTAAATTTTAATAACAAGACTACTAATTACACAAAATAGTGTCTTAAACTAAGAATAGATTTTCATACCTCAAATGAAGCTCCAACAACGGAAGGCATGAAATGTCTAAGAAGATGGTAACCTCATACCTCCTAAGGTGGCCTCAAGGAGGTTTCATAGCTCCACGAAGCTTGTCTCCATGAAAGCCTCAGTAATACCCTCTTCAAGTTCATGAAACTCCCATCTTTATCTTTTAAAAAAAACTCCAAATTTCGTAGCTATGCGCAACAATAGTGGAAATGGGTATCCAAATCTTGTATATGGTGAAGAATAGAAGAATATGATTGTTTAAAGTGGATGTTTGGTGGTGAAGTGGTGGTTTGAGGTGGAGAAAGGTAGGGTAAATGGTCAACTATGGTGGAAAACCATCTCCCTCTCTCTCTCTCTCTCTCTCTCTCTCTCTCTCTCTCTCTCTCTCCTTCAAACTCAAAAATAAACCCAAATGAACCAAGCAACCTTTATAAAACACCCCCAAACCTTAACAATCCTGTTTTTGCCCATTTATGCTTACCAGATTTTGATAACTCAACAATCCAAAGACCAAAAACATGACAATGCACAAGGTAAACTCGGATTAAAAATTTCAGCCTAACCTCGTTCGAACGATATATGCCCCTCGTTCGAAAGAGATTGGCTTCTTGTTCGAACTTTGCTTTAAACGACCTTCGAATGACCTGGACCTGTTACATAGTGGCATCTCGTTCAAACCTCATTTCATCCCCACTTCGAACGACCTGAATCTCATTCGAATGACCTCCACTTCGTTCGAACGACCCCCACTTCGTTCGAAAATTTCCAATTTGAACCCTCAATTTTCCAACAATTACCATCAAGCCTTCAAATTAGTCAAATAAGAATATAAACTCAATCATAATCATCCAAATCTCCATGTCTTTATATTATTACAACTTGTGAGGGGAAAATAAATAAATATTAGGGCGGGGTATTACAAACTTCTTTCCTTGGGGAATTTTATCCTCGAAATTCTCGATCATCAATTCTTAAAATTCATAGGGTTTACCAATTCTCATTCTAAATCTTAGAAACCCTCTAAGACCAAATCATCGGACTCCTCAATAACTAAGATCACGCCCCAGATCCTTACATAGGGATTGTCACCAAAATCTCAATATACGACATGCTCTAATGTTCACCATCATTCTTACCATTAACGTCACATAACCGACCCTGAGTCTCCACTCACTTGATGATCATGCTAAATTAAATACTAAGACCTCCTTTGAAAATACCCCAAAGTATACATGTGGCTCCACGGGTAATCTTCTCTAGTGATTTACACTCACCCCAGAGTGAACCATAGCACAACCAATTATTAAACTCATCACCAAGAACCATTTCCATTCTTAGGACTACATATCCAGTGTCCTCGTGATTTTCAGGTCATCCTGACTACACAATTGCGTGAGCTTGACGTTAGCCACACATTGTTAATTATTCACTTTCGGGAGTAATACACCGGCCAAATCATCACCGCGAGCTCAGTTGACACCTTCTGTTGCGTCACTTCGATGACCCTAGTACTACTCTAGGAGTCTCACCTTTGTACACTCACTTGAGCCTCGCACCAAATTCACTCGCCGTGGCAAAGAAATATTGTGTGCTAAGTTTACTCGAATTCTAATACTATACAATATCCTCAAGTTATCATCCAGCTCTTTATAACCAGAGCCACTGACTGTCATAAGGTCACTAATCCTAAGAAAAGTAAATACTACGAACAACCCGTGGGGGTGAAAGCGCAACCACCCATACACTGAACTTTGTGCAATAACAAGAATACATCAGATGGGTCTCACCCAGTTATCAAGTTGCATGAACCATACCAAGTCCACCCACGCCCTACCAGGCCCAACCATGTTCTGAGAAAATCTGGTTCGTATGTGTTATACTATGATTTACAAAAAGGGAACCTATACTATATGCTTGAAATCTTATCACTCATCGCAGACGTTTTCACTAGGTAATATCCTAGCCACATACCCTAACTTGAGTCACCAATCATGACGAATCGAATAACACCCATTCATCCTTGAAAAATGGAAGCAACGTATGAACTTGTCATTCTTTATAAAGTCAATTCCCGACATCCTTCCATGGGAGTAAGTCCCTCCTCCTCACATCCTTGGCACACATGAACTACTTTAGTTAGCGAATGCGTAACGCCCTCATTTACACTGACCTAGTCCATTTACCGGTGACGACGTCACTAACCTACTACATCTATGTTACTGTCTGTCTTACCTTATCGTGATCACAACCCCAAATCCTCTTAGGCAGTATTTCGTTCAAGAGAGACATTCACTCTATTGTATCTTTTGACTATATGAGATTGTCACTAGCTTACTTCTAGGTTTTACCCAAACTGAACTCACATGATGGCCACACTAGTCACCATTAGCATTCTAAGGGTAGTAAGTATCATACAGGGCTACATCTTCTAATCCATAGCGGCTTGGCAGGACGTGCCAAGAACTAATCCTTACGTTGCTAAGGCTATCCTAGCATATCGTCAACATACTCCAACATTTTAGTCATGTTTCAATATTACCCCACCTTGGTTTCCATTTTCAAATCTCCACACGGCGCCATCGTCCTGACCCTAAAATACTTTTCCCAATACTCTTTAAAATAAAGTGTCACATCTCCACTTCTAGTAATTCCATGAAACCGGAGCACTATGCCCCATAACAACACGAGATTTTAATTTCTCCTTGGAGGATACACCACACATATGTGTCGATTCGGGAAATTGTGCCCGACACATACAATAATCGACTCTTTTAAACCTTCACTAGCAACCTGAGATCATAATCTAACCTTCAATATAATCCTTACTAAGACGCAACCTCTTCTTCATACCGGACTTAACTGGCCTCCTAAGGACACCAAACACTGTCTATGTAACAGTCCTCAAGACCCGACAAGATTTTATCATCCATACTTTTATCATTGTTGGTGCGCTTTACAAGCCATTCAATACCCATATCCTGATTACTAGGTGCTCGCAAAGACACTAGTCTACAAGATTCTATATATGGGGCACCTTAACCATTGAATACCTTAAGACATCACACCAAGTCGATTTCTATCCCCAATGACGCCACACACAATTTGTCCTACGAGGACTCCAAGATGCCCTTAAGTCACACTCACACCAGGATTACCTCGCATCTAGTCGTTACCTTGGCCACTAAAATGACCCCTAACATTTAGATAATAATATTATCTCCCTTCTGAAAGGTTGTGACCATAAGCCACAACTAATACTACCTGGAAGGATACAGGACATCGTCTACAGCCTATAAATCTCTAGGTTTGCATCACCGATATTACTAAAGATCATATTCCTTGAAGTCACATCATATTTTCTAAAACCCCGATATTGAAGACTATCTAGAAATTTCTCCTAAGCCTCCTCAGCCATCATCATTGCTTATGTAACATACTTATCATAATTTGCCCATAACTCTCATCATACTCTATGAAGTACATCCTTCGACCAACAATCACCAAGGCACTTACTTATTGATGATATTATAAATGGTATCACCTGATCAAAGTGATGAGTAAGCTCTAACCAGCACAACAATGGAGTATAATAGATATCTATAACACAGAAAGAGATGAGCTGAAGAAGAAGATAACACCAGATATAAGTGGTTCATCCTTTGGAGGGCCTACATCCACTGTGTGAATGTGTGAAATCCATTAAGTATGGGCTCTAATGGTCTTGGGATACAGGAACTTGAGCTTAGACTGATGATACCAGAAATGGTATCACCAGATCAATATGATGAGTAAGCTCTGACTAGCGCAACAATGGAGTACAACAAGTATATATAACATAAAAATAGATGAGGCAAAGAAGAAGATAACAGCAGATATAAGTGGTTCAGCCTTTTGAGGGCCTACGTTCATTGTGTGAGCGTGTGAAATCCACTAAGTATGAGGTCTAATGGCCTTGGGATACAAGCACTAAAGCTTTCTCTCTCTAATAATGTGTTTGACAGAGTTTCGGTAAGGTTTTTAATAAGCGATGCAAACACCATAATTTGGTGATGCAAACATCATTTCTGGCCAAGGCGTAATTCCCCAGTTCTGGATGGATTGGTGATGGTCGGCCTTAGCCGATGTGATGTGATCTTGGACAAGGCTATACTTGACATATCACTTATAACGATATTATCTTACCGACTTAGACACAATATACATCTTAAGTGTTGACTAACACGGTTCATCATGCCTACTAAATAAGCAATTACCTTATGACGTGATACTATCCCAAGGATCAAATTCACTTAATCACCTCATCAGTACTAACTACCCAAAAGTACCTAGTTGAAGAACTTAACGCATTTTTATCACCATCAACATTGTTTAAGTATGACGCACTAGCTACCTAATCTCCACGGTTGACTTTACATGATTCATACTTTTAATTCACTAGATGTCATTCACCATTCTCTTAATCTCAGTTGGCTTATCATATCATCACGGATTGACATACAAGCACCTCACACTAAAAACCTGTGAAGTTTTCACTATTAGCTTGCACGGACACTCACAACTTACTAGCATATCTAAATCAGAAGCGCAGAAGCTATTAACGATAACTAACTTAGTCACCTGACACTTGGTAATGAATTTACCCATCGTGTTAACCTCTTTGACTTCACCGTCGAGTACATGAACTAACCCGTCCACAAAACTATCGTGACAAACCCAAACCAACACCGACATTGAAAGATCCAATACCGAGCTCACCATGTCACTCCCGAAGGAACCTTGAACCTAAAGCTTTGATTCCATTTGTAACGCCCCCGCCCGGATTTATGGGTTACCCATAATCAACTCGGTTTGACCCGAGCGTTAGGTGTGAAGTGCAATAAAACAACCTAAATAATGTTGCTAGTACAATTTTATTTAATTACCGTTTCACTTGTTATCATGGGATTCCAGTTTCAAATCAAGCTATATGAAGGTCCCGTGGGGGAACACCCCGGAGTCCAAGCAAATAGAGCTAATACCGTAAAATAAATAGAAATTACTTACTTATATAACGATCTCAAAAATCACATCCAACTTGTACTAACAAAATAATGGAGTGATCTGAATGCTCAGTGGAAAATATACATATGCAATATAGAATCGAATGGCTGAATGAAAAATATGTTATACCTGCGTGCACATGCAACTACCTTATATATATATATATACTTAATGCATAAAATTATTTTATTTCTGCAAACGTTATTTATCCAGATTCATTCGCCTTAATCTTGTAAAAGACATCATTTTTCTCATTTTGACGTTTTTCACTTTATTTAACACACACAGTTAAATATTAGAAATAGCTACACTTAATTTGACCAAAATCCATTTCTTTATCGAAATTACCCTTTTTATTTTAACCAATCCACATTAGTATTTCCATTGAAAATTATCCTTGCAACACACGCGAACACCGTGTTTGAAAATACTTATTTAGCCTTTGAAAACCTTTCACAGCACACATTTGTGTTAATTATGGGTTAAACCTCTTAGCATGCTTAACCACCCATTTATCCACTTACTTTACCTTTTATTTAACTTATGGACATTAATCAATTACACATTTACTTGTCCATTTTATCCTTTACCGGAACATTTACTAATCCATTCAAGTTAGGTTGTCTTAACACATTTTCACCACACAACCCATTTCTTGACATGTTCCTTATTCCTTATATTTTTCTAGGAATGTTTCAATAAGTGCATACTTTAACGGGCTCCACACCACCGACTATGCGCACCATATGCTTTGGCCAGTGATTTTGGGTCTTTCACCCCAGGGCTCCGGGCCCTCCTTAATTTTCCCGGTGTCATCCAAGTTCCTTTTTTAATGTGTTTTAACATTTTGCAAATGTCCGCATTATACCACTTTTCCTTTTATCAGACCAAAGCCAAAACCAGGGTTCCACCGTAACTTGTGTTACACTTTGAAATTTTTATTTCATGTCCTTTACACTTTAGCCTTGATTTCATTTCAAAAATCATGTTCATTAGGACTATCATGTGTGTAAAACCCCCTTCAATATTTTTATTTCATAAAAATGTTCCACTTTATGTAAATTTATCATTTTAACCATTTGTTTCCAAACTCACCTTTTACTCCCTTTTCACAAGTGTTAATTTTTCAAAACACCATTAAGTAACCCACACTAATTTCTTAAGTGTTTTTAACACAACCTTTTTGAGTAATATTCTTCTCAATTGGAAATATCTTTATTTCATTGCTTTCATTTCAAAAATCATTGAACATATAAGATTATTTTATAAGAAAATACCCTTTCTTTTATTAACCTGTGTAGTCTTCCAACCTTACACTTCTCATGCTTATAACTCCTTTTTTCACACGCTTTGAACACTAGAATTTCTACTTTTCTTATTTCATGTTTAAACCCAACAAAACCTTATTTAAAACTTGTTTTTATGTCTATTATCAAAACACTACAAGTTTATATGCATAAGAAGATGGATTTTAAATCCTAAAATCCTATTAAATGGGTTAAACATATTTTTCATTCTAGAAATTCATAATACTTTGCAAATAATGCATTTTTAAGACTCAAAGAACATTTTATTTGTTAAAAACTCAAACCAAGGTCCCATTTTTATAAAATATTCATTTTTCCAAGAAATCAAACTTAATTTTCCAAATATCTTTAGCAAGATATAAATGTAGAATTTAAAACATTTTTATTTCATAAAAATATTTATCATCCAGCTTCTTGAAACATACCGTTTACATGAAAATCCCAATTATTTCAAGAAAATATTATAATATTTACTCATCTTTTATATCCAACAAATATGACATTTTGTCTACATTTTTATTCCATAAAAATGTTTTATATTAATCTACTAGAGACCCATAATTTTATAATATACTTTCTACTCTTAAATTCTAATAACAAGACTACTAATTACACAAAATAGAGTCTTAAACTGAGAGTAATTTTTTTCACCTCAAATGAAGCTCTAGCAATGGAAGGCATGAAATTCCTAAGAAGATAGCAACCTTCCACCTCCTAAGGTGGTCTCAAGGAGGTTGCCTAGATCCACCAAGCTTTTCTCCGTGAATGCCCTATCAAAACCCTCTTTAAGTTCCATGAAACTACTATCTGCATCTTTTCCAAAACCTCCCAACAACATATCATAGCTATGCTCAACAATGGTGGAAATGGGTATCCAAAGATTGGATATGGTGAATATAAAAGAATATGATGGTTTAAGGTGGATTTTTGGTGGTAGAATGGTGGTTTGAGGTGTAGAAAGGTGGGAAAAAGGCTCAATAATGGTGGAAGACCACCCCTTTCGTTATCTCTTCTTACAACTAAAAATAAACCCAAATGAACCAAACAACACTTATAAAACATCCCCAAACCTTAACAGTTCCATTTTTTCCCATTTGGGTTTACCAGATTTCAACAACTCAACAATATAAAAGCAAAAAATGTGACAGCGCACAAGGGCAACTCAGATTAAAAATTTCTGCATAACCTCATTCGAACGAGATACACCCCACGTTCAAACAATATTGGTTTTTTTTGTTAAAACTTAGCTTCGAACGACCTGGACCTGTAATGCAATGGGATCTTGTTCGAACCTCGTTTGATCCCCACTTCCAATGAACTGAATCTCATTCGAATGACCTCCACTTTGTTCGAACAACCCTTTCTTCCCATTTTCTCCAAATTTCTAATTTGAACCCTCAATCTTCCAATAATTAGCATTAAGCCTTCAAAGCAGTTAAATAAGGATATAAATTCACTCATAATCATCTAAATCTCCGTATCTTTATATTATTACAACTTATGCTGGGAAAATAAATAAAATATTAGGGTGGGGTATTACACAATTCAACACCTAATGGTTAATTCCAGGGTGGACTGCCCACTACGCGCAACCTCCGAACGATAACACTACTGAGTAGGTATGTTCAATACAATCAAGCAACAACCACACACGTGTGTGGGTGTGGGTGCATATATATATATATATATATATATATATATATATATATATATATATATATATATATATATATATATATATATATATATATATATATATATATATACGTGTGTGTGTGTGTGTGTGTGTGTGTGTGTGTGTACAA
The DNA here is from genome assembly GCA_949130495.1 of Sambucus nigra. NCBI lineage: Eukaryota > Viridiplantae > Streptophyta > Magnoliopsida > Dipsacales > Adoxaceae > Sambucus > Sambucus nigra. The sequence goes on from OX422207.1 coordinate 236,592,079, forward strand.
GTCACCCCAATACGTATATATATAAAGTACTCGCCTCGTACGCAAATCCCAAAGCGTACTGGTCTACCAATCCAAAAGTCCAAACTGACTTCCCAATTTTTATATATAAGTTTTCACTCACTTGCATTCCTGGTTCCTCTCACCCGAAACCATCTGACCGTTTGCATAAGACACATACCAAACCCTAGATATATTCTCCAATAGTTCCACTACATCCCGGAAGCCCCTACGCTCATCCCCCGCGCTATAAGGGGTCAAAACAACGTGTAAATAAAATCTGGGCAGGCCAACAAATCGAATCGGGTCGCTTGGAAAACCGAACCGGTTCACACAATCAAATCGATTCTCTTTCCCAATGAACTAGTTCGATTTATTGGGCTCCCATTAATCTTTTTCCTCAGGTTTTCACATCTAAAACCCTCCAATGGAGGTCCCAAGCCTCCCAAAACAATAAATTAATACCCCAAATCAATATAATATCATCTGAAATGTATTATAACATGATATTAAACTCTAATCCATCATCTAAACACAAGGATTCCTAATCATTAATCAATTCAACCAAACCCATAATTAATTAAACTTGAACTTTCATTGATTCTATCCAATACCAATCAGAGGTTACACAACTTCAATATCTTCATTATAATTCTCAAAGTTTCAATCTTTAATTCTCGAATTTTCGTTCCCAACTAATCATGAATGTAATTAACTACATAAGTGCAATATAAAGAAACTAAATACTTACTTTTGGATATGAATTTCAAGTCTCTCTCTACGCAGGGATGATTCTTAATCCGAAGATGCTCTTCTCCTATCTTCTCCGAGGTTATCTTCTCCCTTTCTTCCTTATTCTCTTATTTTAAGCTCTCCCTTAATCTCAATTGTGTAAAAGCTAAAAGTGAGGTTGTCATCCACCTCTCTAAATCTTATATACTTATTAATTATGCCATAATCCCCTTTTTCCATTAAACCCTAGGTGTAAAAAGACTATCATACCCTTATACGGACCCTCCTATATCTAAAAAGTCTCTGGAACTCAACCATAACACCTTGGTACCTATTCTGGACTATATCGACCCGTTCCATATCACTAGTGCACTCGAAAAGGTCATCTAAGTCACCCAACTATAAATACGCCCACATCTCATTAATTAGGCCCGACACGTGCGTACAATACGCATCATCCATAAATATATAAATTCGTTGATGTAACTCTCTATCGACATAACATAATAAACCGTCACTTTTCACTCATAAACGACATATAGTAAATCAAATATCTATTTACTTATCACACATGAGTAAATAATAACAATAATAAAAATTAATACTTAACTCGCTAATTAATATTTATCGAAACCAATTTAGTTTCCCCAATTAAATTATTAAACCCATGCACATGCGAAAATTAAATACTCATAAAAGTACAACGTATTACATTCTCCCCCTTAATAATTGAATTTTATCCTCGAAATTTGAACGTACTTGCCACAAATAGCTCTGGATATTTTTCTCGTATGTCATCCTCGCGCTCCCACGTCTACTCGGCAACATTGTGGTGTCCTTATAGTACACACACAAATAGTACCACCTTTGATCGAAGGTTTCACTCACTAATAATACCACCTTTGACCAAAGGTTTCACGCACTACGACCCAAAATGGCAACAAATCTCACCTCATAAGAAATATCCGATTCTAAGTATATCTCCTCTAGTGCTATATGCCGGTAAGCCATGTTATCCCTGGGATACCTCCTCAACGACAACACATGAAACACATCATGAATCTGCTGCAAATGCTCCGGTAAGGCGAGCCTATACGAAACCGTCCCTACCCTCTCAATAACGAAAAAAGGCCCCATATGCCTAGGTGTCAAATTTCCCTTCTTCCTAAACCACATCACTCCCTTCATGGGAGATACCGGCGATAATAACTGATCACCTACGTCAAATTCCATAAATCTTCATTTCTAATCGACATAACTCTTCTGCCAAACCTAAGCTACCCGAATATGACCCCTGATCGACTTAATCCTTACCAACTTCTCTTGGATCACGTCCAGCCCGAGAAGCCAATGTCCCACACCTCTAACCAACTAGAGGGGGAATGAAAAGGTCTCTCATACAAAGTCTCCAATGGAGCCATGCCAATATTAAATTGGTACGAGTTATTATATGCAAAGATTACCAAAGATAAATATTACTTCCAACAACCCTTAAAATACAGAATACACATCTTCAGCATATCCTCCAACCTCTAATTTACCCTCTTTGTATGCCCATCATTCCGCGGGTGATATACCGTGCGCAAATGCAACTTCGTCCCTATTATCTCCTGAAAACTCTTCCAGAAGTGGGACACAAAGATCTTATCCCGGTGTAACAACTCGCGTAATTTTGGGCTATTTTAATTAATTTTTGGAAAATGGAGGAAAATAGAGTTTTTGATAAAATTATTTTTATTGCTCAAATATGTTGGTTATTATTTTTAAAGGTGAGAATTTCAAATGGTTTCGAAATCGGAGTTAAAACGGATTTTAAAATGATTTTTAAATGTTTTTAACTCTTGGAGTTGTTTTGACTTCCAACTCTTCATTTCTTTCCCTTATTTAAAGGAGTCTTTTGGATTCCAACTCTTCATTTCTTTGCATTATAAAAGGAAGTAGTGGGCAACCCTTTTAACCTACTTTTGGCACAACTTTTTGGCAGCAAATATATTTTATATTCCTCTTCTTTTTATATACACATTGGCCCTTGAGATTTGTGAGTTCCAACCTTAGATTAGAGGTGTTCTTGGGGCTATTTTGTTGGAGGTTCTTGGAGGAGCTTTTGTAGATCTTTTGTGTTGATCTTGAGGATGTGATCATTGGTTTCTCATCATGGTTTGAGGTATGGGGTTTTACACAATATGCTCCTTAAATCTCGCGAGTGTCATTCTCTTTGAATTCTTGTTAATTGAACTCATATTTGAATTGATAAATTCATTGAAATCTGGAAAATAATTGTTGAAATTATTTTGATTCATGTGGTATCATTATATTGTTGATGAGCACGTTGTCATGAGATTTTAATGTGGCACGGATGTTGGGCACCCGCCAAAATTCCTGTTTCTCGGGCTATGGCTTGATAAAGCATATACGGATGTGGTGAGGCCTGGTGACCCAGTTAAAGTGTTGTTGAGAAATTATATTGATAAATGCTTTGAGATTTGCATTTTGATTTGAATATTCATACTCGTGTTGTTACGTTTTATTCGTTGCTAATCCGTATTTGTTGAGCATAATTTCTTGTCGTATTGTGTACTTCCCCATATTTTCTTTTAGTGGCAGGTTAGCGCGGATTTTGGGGCAATATGGAGATTGATTTTAGCGAGGATTGTTTGGGAAAGATTTGTATTATTTTGATGCATGGAGCTTTGCAGATTTGTATTTTATTTTTGAGTTAGTTGTTGTATGTAATTCGAGAGACTTGTTGTAATTGAAGAGACTGAGATTAGTGGATTTATATTATTGTGGGTCTATTTAGATGCTCTATACCTTGTCACTTGTGGATTTGATTTATTTTATCGCATTAGCGCTCCGTTTGTTCTTCCCGGACGGGCGGGGTGTTACAAATGGTATCCGAGCTTAGGTATACGGTAACCCTCGGGGCTTGGATTTTGGGTTCATTGCGTGGTTAGCAATTTTTGGAGATAGAAAATTTTAGGTGAAATTCGTGAGAGGTTTCGGAATTAGATGTGAGGAATTTATTTTTGGGAGACGTGAATTATTTTTGGAGATTGTTAGCCTGATTTTTTAGAGTTAGACATTCGGCGAATTTCGAGGGCGAAATTCCATTGTTAGTGGGGAAGTGTAACAACTCGCGTAATTTTGGGCTATTTTAATTAATTTTTGGAAAATGGAGGAAAATAGAGTTTTTGATAAAATTATTTTTATTGCTCAAATATGTTGGTTATTATTTTTAAAGGTGAGAATTTCAAATGGTTTCGAAATCGGAGTTAAAACGGATTTTAAAATGATTTTTAAATGTTTTTAACTCTTGGAGTTGTTTTGACTTCCAACTCTTCATTTCTTTCCCTTATTTAAAGGAGTCTTTTGGATTCCAACTCTTCATTTCTTTGCATTATAAAAGGAAGTAGTGGGCAACCCTTTTAACCTACTTTTGGCACAACTTTTTGGCAGCAAATATATTTTATATTCCTCTTCTTTTTATATACACATTGGCCCTTGAGATTTGTGAGTTCCAACCTTAGATTAGAGGTGTTCTTGGGGCTATTTTGTTGGAGGTTCTTGGAGGAGCTTTTGTAGATCTTTTGTGTTGATCTTGAGGATGTGATCATTGGTTTCTCATCATGGTTTGAGGTATGGGGTTTTACACAATATGCTCCTTAAATCTCGCGAGTGTCATTCTCTTTGAATTCTTGTTAATTGAACTCATATTTGAATTGATAAATTCATTGAAATCTGGAAAATAATTGTTGAAATTATTTTGATTCATGTGGTATCATTATATTGTTGATGAGCACGTTGTCATGAGATTTTAATGTGGCACGGATGTTGGGCACCCGCCAAAATTCCTGTTTCTCGGGCTATGGCTTGATAAAGCATATACGGATGTGGTGAGGCCTGGTGACCCAGTTAAAGTGTTGTTGAGAAATTATATTGATAAATGCTTTGAGATTTGCATTTTGATTTGAATATTCATACTCGTGTTGTTACGTTTTATTCGTTGCTAATCCGTATTTGTTGAGCATAATTTCTTGTCGTATTGTGTACTTCCCCATATTTTCTTTTAGTGGCAGGTTAGCGCGGATTTTGGGGCAATATGGAGATTGATTTTAGCGAGGATTGTTTGGGAAAGATTTGTATTATTTTGATGCATGGAGCTTTGCAGATTTGTATTTTATTTTTGAGTTAGTTGTTGTATGTAATTCGAGAGACTTGTTGTAATTGAAGAGACTGAGATTAGTGGATTTATATTATTGTGGGTCTATTTAGATGCTCTATACCTTGTCACTTGTGGATTTGATTTATTTTATCGCATTAGCGCTCCGTTTGTTCTTCCCGGACGGGCGGGGTGTTACACCCGGCTGTAATTAATGTTGAGAGGCACCCCGTAAAATCTCACTATCTCTGCTATGAAAAGTTAACCATACTGCCCTATCATGTATTCCACCCAAACTCGTAATAAATACGCCATCTTGGTCATTCGATCCATAATAACCCAGATGTAATCGTGACCCTCCTTGTGACGTCGTTAACCCTGTGATGAAATTCATCGATATACTTTCTTATTTTCACTCCGAAATCTCCAATGGCTACAAAACCTCGACTGGTCTCTGATGATTAACCTTCACTATCTGTCAAGTGTTGCACCAAGAGACAAACTCTAATATATCCCTCTTCACATCGGCCAACCAATATTGTATTTTATATCCTAGTATACCTCATCCTCTCTGCGATGCACCCAAAATCGTGACCCATGATCCTCCTCCATAACTGTGCACCGCAAGTCCTCATTATCTGGGATAATCAACCTACCATTGAAGCATAACCCACCCTCTGAATTGACTGAGTAAGACTTTTCTCCCCTTTCTAATTACTATTATATCCTCTCCTGATAATAAGGATACCCTACCCATGCCTTCACAACCCTCAAAATAATCTTAGGATGGTCATCACTGCTATATAGGCCTGGACTACCTTTTCCTCTTGATGAAACTCATCCCACTTCTCCTCCCACACTGCTACTAATTTTTGTGTAGGCATATAGCCCAACGAATCTGCCATCACGTTAGCCTTTACCAAATAATACTAAGTATTACACCATGTACCACATGCACACATGCATAATTATCACTTGTGCAGCTCACATGCATCCTAAAAATCTACCACACCTACTATATGTGACCATACAATAAAGGTATACTAGTTTAGCCTACTAATCGTGACTCAATAGTTCTTGAGATTGCCCCAATTACTCAACTAGCGGTGTAAACATCCCTGAGTACTCTCGACGTTGCACTTCTTGGCTCCGCTGGCCTTAAATTAAATAATAGCTCGTTGCTCGCTACATTAAATTTTCACCATGCAATGACTAATGTGTTAAACCACCGTCTCAGAGACCAACTGTCTTTCAACTCTTGACACTTATTAAGCCTCATGCATGGGATGTCTTTTAAGATAAATCTAAGTAAGGAACCCTCCCGATACACTATCGCCTAGCTCTGTCAGTTATCGAGACCCATAGGCCTCAGACACAGTACTGGGACATCCCAAGGTAATGTACTCCTATGGATAAAACCCTACCATAAAAGCTGCCAAATCTAAACTTTTAACTCCCACGTATCAAAAGGAGTTGTATAATTTGGCACTGTACTATCGCTTAATCCTCGGTGCTAAGTTGATCATAAACTCAATCTCCCGACTCGGTGGTAACCTCAGTATTTCTTGAATCATATCAATAAAGTCCCTAAACACAAGGATCTAATCTAACGAGACAACTATACTCTCTAAAGTCTCTTCCTCGATATAATATAAATGCGTGCTCGATCCTCCCTCCAAATGAGGAATCACCACAAGAAATATATCCTGCCCTGGAATAACGTTAGTCTTGTTGTAACAGTCTAACATCGCTCTACACATTGCTAACCAGTCCATACATAGGATAACATCGTACTCGTACATATCTAAAACAAGCAGGTCTAATAATAAACATAACCTCCTAATGTTCATACCCACTCCCCTGCGAATGGAATAAATGAGAGCCTCATTACGCAATGGTGAATCTACGGTCATAATAATATTTGACGTCGAACCCACTAACCCGTCTCATACGTGAATCTAGTTCTAACAAAAAGTGTGATATGCATGTGTCAAATAATACCCGCCCCAAGTGCTCGTGGATAGGAAACATACCCTTAATCTCTAATGGTGCTGGCAATAACACGATCCACGAATGTTATAAATACGTCCAAACCGCAACTTTCCATGTGGAGGCGACAATGATGAAAGTACTGATGGGGCTAGAAGCTACTGTAACTGCTGCCCCGACTAGGCATTATGTTGTTGACCCCTTGCCCTACTTGGTCATGCACGTCGCATATGGCCCTGATTGCCACATATGAGACATCTCCCTATAAAAATTTGCTTTCCTCTGACCCTCATGGCCCTAATGAGGTTGCTCCGATCTCTAAAATGACTAGCCTTTAGTCTATCTCCTTAGGCCCGGCTGGCCCTAAGGAGCATGCTGCTGGCTCTGATGCCCCTCTTATAACTATCATTACCCGGCCTAAATCTCTTATCCGAGTCCCCCCGCTGGGAACCTCACTTATATTGCCTACTCAGCTGTTGTGACGCCCCACTGGCATCGTTTCCCCCAGTCTTGCCCTGTTAGCTCGACTTTCCAATCCTCTTCACTTTTTTAGATGGAAGTGATGGTCCTAGAAATGAAGCAACGTGGCATTAACGACATCAATGTAGGTCCTCAATGCGGTGTTCCCCAACAAATCCTGACGGATCCTCCAGTAAGCTTGTCCATAAACTTGAGAATCCTCTTCTCATCAGTGTTCACCTCATTCGTCACAAAGTTCGTTAGGCGAGTGAATTCTTCCTCATACACGACCACTATTCGGCCCTCATTCATGAGATTTAAAAATCTCCTCCTCATCTCTGTCTGTAAGGCTAATGAAAATAACTTGCAGTTAAACCTCACCTAGAACACCCGAATCGTCATCACATTTCTCTCTTCTAGCATGGTAACTAACTCCTACTACTGAAGAGTTGTCCCGACTACCTTTAATGTAGTTAGTACCTACTTTTGAGTATCTATGCACTTAACCATATGCAAATGCCTCCGGATATCCTTCTTTCATTGGCTTGCTGTTAATACATCCGTACTGCCCTAAAACTCGGGCAGATGGCCATTCTAAAAGGCCTTCCTGACTCTATCCCACTCTGATGACACTAATTGAGTATGTACTAGTGCAGCCACTAGAGGTTGTGGCTATAGCTGGGGCAAGTGCTATGCCATGGAGATCATGGCGGCATTAACTGCTCGTGCTACTATAATTGCGACCTCTGATGCGGTCACAGTTCCTTAAGCGTCCTGCAGCTCCGACTAAGCCTCCACTTCTGCAGCCCTCCTCACTATATGAGCTGGTCTGCCTCTCCTTACGTTTGGAATCTAAAACCAAATTGAAATCGTATGAGATTCACTTCAATCATAAACATTAGTAAAAGAATGTAAACGCGTAATATGAATCAGCAGACTTAAATATAGGGCTCTGTATTAAAGAAAACACAATGTTGATAATGTAGCAAGTCCTCACAAATCCTAAGGACACTAGAACCTGATGCACTGATATTAATTGTGACACCCTGCCTATTTTAATATCGGGTGATCAATCCTATATTAAATTAAAATAGGAATCCATTATGATTTCATTCTCAGCATCAATTTCGTAACAAGTAATAAATCATAAGACAAAATAAACCACACATACAAATAAAGGGATTGAATAATTGAACGCATAAAATAACCATGAACTGAGTAAATCATCAACCACTATAATTAACCATCTAACATAACTAAATACTGAAAAATAAATAACATCTCTGATGAAAAATAAAATCCTATCTAACTACAGGCAACACGACAAAAAAAACACTATAATAAAATTGCATCCTATCTAGATAGAAATTACTGAAGCGGCTACAAATAAATCCATCACCATCTACAGCTACTGCTTATAACGACATAAAAGATCTACCCTTGTCGTCCCTTTTGTTGGTGCACGCCTAGAATTTTAAAAAGAAAATAAGAAAAGAGATTTGCCCACAGGTTGAAGCCCGAAAACGTTTGAAAATATTTTGGTTTGAAAATATTTTTCAAGTATTTAAGTGCTTTAAATAACTAAAACATTTAGTGTATTACTTGAACAATTAATTTATAAGTCGTACTCACATGAGACTTATCATTACCTTTCATCTTCAGTGCACCCCTGATTCATTCATTTTATTATCCTAATTATACTATCCAGTCTAACTAGGACAACAACCGCTATCAAAACCTATCCCGTTAATCGTCACCATTAGTTAACCATATGCCAACCTCACCAGGTATACTTTCATAAACAATAACATAGTTATACAATTACTATATTTATATGTATACACGATATAATACATAGCTACACTCATGCCATAAATATATATTAACATAATATGATAATATAGATACACCTGCGCTAATAACAGATATACACATCACATCGCGTACACATACATATATATCACTCGTTATATACGTATAACCGTATCCCCAGAGCTGGAACCTCGTGGATATATCCCTTATATGCTATTAGGCTCTAGGCATATCACGAATCACACTGAGCTACGAGGTTGGAATATTACCACCGAACCCCCAAGGCATAAACATAAACAACGAAGAATGTCATAAATATACATTCGGATGATCAAAACCATACCATATCGCACCCCACCGATCTCCAAACCAACACCTATCCTCACATATGGATAATGTCCATTTAACAATACTATAACTTGGGGAATCAATCCAATTACTGATGGTTAATGCCAGGGTGAACTACCCACTATGCACAACCTTCTAATGATAGCACTACCGAGTAAGTATGCTCAATACAATCAAGACACACACACACACACACACATATATATATATATATATATATACAAGTCACACTGACCTCATACGCAAATCCCGCAGCGTACTGGTCTACCAATCCCCAAGTTCTAACTGACTTCCCGATTTTTATATGTAAGTGTTCACTCACTTGTATTCTCGGTTCGTCTCACTCAAACCTATCTAACCGTTGGCCTAACACACGCACCAAACCCTGAAAATACTCCCCAGTAGTTCCATTCTACCCTGGAATCCCCTACGCTAATCCCCCAAGCTCTAACAGTCAAAAGAGTGTATAAACAAAATATGAGTAGGCCAGTAAACTGAATCGGTTCGCAAAACCGAACCGATTCGGTCCCCCAGCAAACCAGCTAGATTTGGTGGACCTTCCTCGAATTTTCACCTCTAAAACCCTCCAAAAGTGGTCCTAAACCTCCCCAAACATAAAATTAATACCCCTCATCAACATAATTTCCCCCCAGAATTATTCTAACATCAAATTAAACCCAAATTCATCATCTAAACACAAGGATTCCTAATCAATAATCAATTCAAACAAACCCAAAATTAATTAAACTTTAACTTTCATTGATTCTAACACCCTACCAACATTTTAAACGTTCATACTTATAATCCCAGAAGTAAATCACGAATTTCTTATACGTTCATCATCAATTAATATCCAATACCAATCAGAGGTTGCATAACTTGAATCTCTTTATTCTAATTTTCTTAGTTTCAATCTTTAAATCTCGGATTTTTGTTCCTAACTAATCATGAATGTAATTAACTACATAAGTGCAATCTAAATCAAGTAAATACTTGACTTTTGGTTATGAATCCAAAGTCTCTCTTACCATAGGGATTATTTCGAATCCATAGATGATCTTCTTTTTTCTTCTCCAAGGTTCTCTTCTCCCTTTCTTCCTTAATCTCATCTCTCATGCTCTCTCTTAATCTCAATTGTGAAAAATCCAAAAATGAGTGTGTTATCCACCTTTCTAAACCTTACATACTTCTTAATTACACCCTAATACCGTTTTCCATTAAACCCTAGGTATAAAAAGACCATTATACCCTTGTACGGGTCCTACTATGCCTAAAATGACCTTGGGACCTAATAATAAAATTCGGATAGTTATTATGAACTATTTTGACCCATTCTGGATCATCGGTGCACTTGAAAAGGTCATCTGAGTCAATCAACTATAAATACGACCTCATCTCATTAATTGGGCCGGACACGTGCGTACAGTATGCATCGTCCATAAATATATAAATCAGACAATGCAATTCTCTATCGACATAACAATATACCATCATTTTTCACTCATAAACCACATATAATAAATCGCATATCTATTCACTTATCACACGCAAGTAAATAATAACAATAATAAACATTAATCCTTAACTTGTTAATTAATATTTACTGAAACTAATTTAATTTCCCCAATTAAATTATCCAATCCATGCACATGTGGAAATTAAATACTCATAAAAGTACGGGGTATTACATACCTTTAGTTTAACAGAACTAAAATTGGGTTTTCTTAACTTGGAATATGTGTAAACCTTGTATGTTTTTTTGGAGATCTTTTAAAGATTTGCTATATGCATATGCCATATAATCTTTAAATATAAATATATTTTGAGAATGTGCATATTTTTTTATTTGTAAGGCTTGGTTTTAATTTCAATAACTTTTAAAAATGTTGTCTCGATTTTCTCCAACGAAGTGGAGGTTCATTGGCAGTAAAATTGTGTTTGTGTACAAATAAAATGCAATTTTTTTGTTATTTTCATGACTTGGTTTTCTAGGGCTTGTTGGACCGAAGATCCCCTATGCTTTAGTGAAGGATTTATTGTACGGATCGAGAGGGTAGAAAATATGATGATCCCCTATCTTTATCGAGATCTTTGGAGTCTCAGTATCTTTGGATTTGATAGATGTATTACATGATTTAATCAAGCTTGCTTTCTCAATGAGAAATGTCTTCTTAGGAATGTTGTTAGTCCTTTTGAAGGTACAAAGGTCCTTCAAAAACTTAGCATAATATGGGACTTGTTGAATTGAGTCAAATAGTGGGATATTTATTTGGACTTGTTTGAATATGTCCATCACCTTGTTAATTTATGCACTATTTCTTTTATGGGACTAGCCGTTGAAGAAATGGTGCTTTAGGAATACAGGTCAATCCAAATGGCTCGAAAGACACAGGTGGTTGAGCGACTTGACCCGTACCATTTTTATGGTCTGATCGGGAATCTTGCTTTGCCTCAACCTTTTCAATTTCCTTTTCGATCGACTCTTTGACCTTAGTATCTACTTCCTTATCAGGATTAAGTGCGATTATATATTTGGAAAGCTCTCATGGTTGGGGTGAACTAGGAAAATCTTGCATGGCATATTGCTATCTAGACAAGTTACCCTTTGGGTTCGGTTCTGGATAATACAGGAACTTCCCTTTTGGTTAATTTTTACCTCGAGCTTGGCGCTATATTAAGTGTTCTCATGAAAAACTTGTTGCATTGACTGCTAAAATTGGAGCATATTTTAGGCGAGCATAGCTAACAAATCCTCGAGAGAATAAAATTTTTGGGGTGCAGGATGTGTAAAAGAGGGAAGAGACTTTTGGAAACTCGGGGTGGGTTAACAGAAGTTTTTCCTCCTTGGTATTGGCCCTTAGACAATGAAAAATTATGATAGTCTTTCCATCCTGGTTATAGGAGTTCGAAAATAACTCTTACCTTAGCCTATTATAATATCGGGCATTTTATCGCTCGATCAAAGCCTTGTTATCTTGGAGCGTGGGAAAATTTTCAATTAAGTGATCGAACGCGTCACAATGTAGACACAAAGGGGTACCTACATGTCGGACGATCTTCAGTGCGACTTGGGTTTCCACTTTAGTTTTTTCAAGCGCTTCACATATCGGGCCAATGTTAGGACTTTTTTGCTACAACCTCTAAAAGTTCCAGGCATCCGTTTCACTTTTTTTTATAAACACCATTGCACATTGTTTCTAACATAGCTTGGGTGTTAAAGTTAAAAACTTCATAGAGGATTTAGAATTTACGTCTTAACTTGATCCTATGACGTGGACATTGTTATAGCAAGTCTTTGAAATATTATAAGTATATAGATAATGATTCTCCCTCTCGTTGGTTAAATGTGTTTATGTCGTGACGTATCGACGCCGTCTTTTGGTTCAGGATGAATTTCTGAAGAAACTCTATACTCATTTAGTTCCAAATAGTGTTAGGTTGAGGTTTGAGTGATAGGTGCCAACTCGTCATATTCTCTTTCAAAGAGAATGGGAACAATATAATTCTAATAATATCATTGGGAAATTGTTGGTATTTTATTGTCCCACAAATCTTATCAAATTCACATATGTGAAAATAAGGGTCCACTTTCTCCATACCTCTAAAGACGAGTAGCATTTGGATGGTCCTGAATTTAAATTTGTAGTTTTTGGCATTGCGGGAAGGGAGTCGAACGCACAAGGGCTGAGTAGACCTATTTGAATATTTATAGTTCTTTAAATACCAGGGAGATGCGTCTTCGGCCATTTCAGATTAAAATGAGGCCCTTTTGATAAACGTGATTGGAAAACTGGTGGATTCCTCACGCGTTAATTGACCGATATTATCTTGAAACTAATTACGCATACTTGACACACTTAATTTGATTTTGTGAATTTTTTATATTATATATAGAAAAAGAAATAAAAACCAAATAAAATGGCTTAAAACCACGTATTTCCTAAACTATGACATAAAAATTTGATTTATCTTAATTAGGTGTGGGGAAACCAAATTTAAATCTAATTTTCTTGAGATTAATCGAATGACAACACGAGTCTCTGAATTAATCTCCTTAGTTAGAAAGCTCCAGTTCTTTTCAAGGGAGGAGAAAAAGAAGAACACCTATGGCTCTCACCTTGAATCCCAATTATACCTCTAGGTAGGTGGTCGACACAAAACTTATTAAAAATCACCAATCCCAAGTGTCCTCGATATCGATTTGATAATTTCATATTGGAATAGCTTTAAATCTTATCCTTGTTAAGAGGGTTGTACAAGCTATGTGAACACCCTAGGGTCGATGTCTACTGGTACGACACAAATATTGCATATTTCTGCCCTATATCTTTATGCATTATAGCACTTTTATGGTCCTTAATAACTATATTTATGCTCATTAACTAGACAACCTCGTATTTTTATATATACATGCTTTACATGGGTTAATTGTGCTTTTGTAGGTATTGAAATGCTAAAAGTGAGGATCCGTTGCATTTCGGAGAAGTTTCGTCGTCGGACGCTACTTCAAGGGAATTTTAGTCAATTCACATTTCATCTCTGGCTTATGGAATTTCCACGGATGCGTAGTTTACTGAGTTAGCATCGCGTGGATGCAAATGGAGCGTCGTTTGGATTCCAAACGAAGAAGTTAGGGCCATTTCCGTAATGGACTTTTTCCCCTCATGTTGGATCAAACAAGGCCAGAAAGCAGAGTATCGGTCGGCCATGCTCCTGATGCCGATCGACCGTAGTTTCCTTTTTTACCATGGGAATGAGATAGTACGGCTTAAACCAAAGGCGCGTTTGACCGTGCCTCTGCGGTCGGTCGACCGCGTATGCCAGATATTTTGCCATTTTTTCCTTTTTTTTCTTTTTCCTTTATTTCTTTTCCACTTACTTTTTAAACCAATTTTTGGTTTCTATTTTGAGCGATCTACATTTTGTATTAGATTTTAGGGTTTATAGAGAGAGCTTTTCCCTACTCTCCTTTTTGGGTGTTTTGCCCATTGTTTGTAAGTTAATATATTATTCATTCATCTTCTTTGTTGTAGTTTACTTGTTCCACCTTTGTTTTCATTATTGCCATTAATTTCCCATGCCTAGATTAACTTTTATTTCATTTATTTATTTCTTTCATAATTAGGTTTACTTGCTTTCTTTCAATACATGTTATTTACCATGCTTTCTAGCTAAACTAGTCTAGGTTGTGTCGGATTGAACTCACCTAGGGTTGGCATGTTGCATTGCTTTGGTGATGGAGTTTTACGGGTCTATTTCAAGGGCATTGTCCTAGTTATTATGTTTAGGAGATTTGACGGGGTATATCATGTGTGCTCCGTGCTTACGACCTTGCGTACGTAATTTTTAGAGTATTTATTGATGCCAAAATAATATTAGACTTTTATGCGAATTTAGGGGTGTGACAACTCTTGATTTAATTAATTGTCGAAACGAGACGTAGTCTTAATAACTCGTCGCCCCATGTAACCATTTTATACTAATTAACTCGGGTGAGGGATATTTGACGCAACTTATAGTTTTTATTCGCTTTGTTAACTTAGTTTAAATACACTCGCCTAGTTTAATCTTTTTCTTTTTGCATATTTTCCTTTTTATTTATTATTATCTTTTACACTTTTATTTTAGGAATATTAAACCAAATAATATTCTAGCAACTCATCTTTGTGGATTCGATACCCTGACTGGCTGATATATTCCCTTAAAAGAGTGTAGTCATAGTTTAGGTTTTTTGTATTGAGGTGGAGAACACAAAACAACGATCGGCGTTTGACACGCGCTACTTTTCGTCCTTAATCATCTACTTAATTTTAAATTAAAAGTGACGACTCGTTTATGAAAATGCTCATGTAATTTAGTGATCTTCGAGTTAAGATAGGGTTATGAAATCCCCACCTTTCCTTGCATATGGATTTTTCCCTTAAGTCAAATTTAATGCAATGTGTTAATATATAATATGCGAAAATAAAATCACGTAATGAGCACACAAAACGTACCTCCGGCGTGGACTTTTTATGTCACTTATTTATGGCGGACCGAAGTTTAAGTTAATTTCGATCAGAAAAATCATCGCCAACGTTTCAGTTGTTCCCGAGAATACCTTCTACACGTGGCAAGATTGCACTAAGTTTTTTTATTGCTTGCAAACTGTTGCTTGGTTTTTCAGAATTTTTCTTCTTGTTTTCCTTGAAAAAATACACTAATCGTACAATAGGAAAAATAAAATAAAGAAAGAATAAACATGCTACGACAAAATGCGCTAAATGTGTAATTAAGAATCCTAAAATCAAGAAACAATAATGAAAACAAATCAAGCATATTATTTTGTTTTTATATTATGCAAAAAAATAAGTTACTCAAAATATTTTTTTAATTATTAGACTTTTTTTTAAACAAAAAAACTCTTAACAAAAAAATGTTGGAAACTCAGTAGCCATGTTTTCAATCTTTTCAAAAAAAAATCAAAATTTTATGAATTTTTTAGAATTTTTTGAATGTTTTTGGTATTTTAAAAATTTTATGAAATTAAAAAAACTGTCCAAAAATTGGAATTTTTATCTACAAATCCCCAATAACGACACCCAAAACTTGATGTGTTGCCGCAAAAGCACGTGTATTGAAATAAAGATGTGCAAATACCGGTCGATCCCATGAGAAAATATGATAATTTAATTTATGACTTTCCATCTAGACATACTTTGTGATTTTGATTTGAGATATAAAGAAAAATTCAACAACTTAAAATAACTAAAATAAAATAAAAGATCAAGAGTTCTAACAGGTATGAGATGATATTAGGATGTTGAATTCGTTTATCATTTTTAACTAGCGTCACAAATCAATTTAATTTCGTGTTTCCAATTATATAACTCAAAATTCACCAACTCTCATCGCGTAAATTTCAAAAATTTATCATTTAAATATTCAAGAAAATATTTTTTACGTCTCTTTTTAAACTGCTTAAATGTTCGATGCGTTAAAAATATATCAATTTTAAGTATTAAATGTCGTATTTAAGAATAAGATATCAATTGACTAAATAAAAGTATAGCTCATCAAAAACTACTCATATATAAACATAAAATGTAAATTGGCATTTAATTTTTAAGGTTGACTTTCACAATATTTTAGTGAATACTAGATATTTTGTAATTTAAGCATGTCGAAAAATACATCAGAATTAAATTAACATATAAAGTTAGCTAAGCATGATAAATTTTACCAAGTCCTAGCAAAATATTTAAGTTAGCATCATCATACTGAAACCAAACAAGAATAAATATTAATTTTCATTAATAACAAACAATTTACAAGTAACTAGGACCAAAACTCCACAATTTTCCTTCAATAATAAGGCCTCACAATATTCTCTATAACTTTCACTCACTAAAATTTAATATTGACAACAATTTTGTACTAAAAATTACTCCCTTCAAAGGTGGGGGTGACCCTTTATTTATAGGTATTTGTCGAATCTTAATGGAGAGAGTTTTGAATTTTAAATTAGTCAAAATGGGGTTTAAAATGATATCTGAGAGCCCTTAAAAGTGTTGGAGCCAAATTTGGTGATATGGGTTGAATGAGTGGTTCCCTATTTTGTGGGGATAAAAAAATAATTTTTATACCCTTTTCTCACTAAAATTTTCGCTTATGAATATCTGATGAACTGCGTATTACACGCGCCCCTGTCTTAAAATTATTTTTTTTAAAGAGCTCGACGCGCATTGCTCGACTACCCAGTTTTTAATTTTATTTTTAAATTTCATCTTCACCTTCTTCTTTTCTCCCCGATCTTTTTCCATGCTTCCTTTCGCATCCAACTTCTCCACAATAATTTCCCAAACCCCTACAAAATAGACAATTGACACTTTTGACAATGGTGGGGGTGACCCTTTATTTATAGGTATTTGTTGAAGCTTAATGGAGAGAGTTTTGAATTTTAAATTAGTCAAAATGGGGTCTAAAATGATATTTGAGAGCCCTTAAAAGTGTTGGAGCCAAAATTTGGTGATATGGGTTGAATGAGTGGTTCCCTATTTTGTTGGGATAAAAAAATAATTTTTATACCCTTTTCTCACTAAAATTTTCGCTTATGAATATCTGATGAACTGCGTGTTGCACGCGCCCCTATCTTAAAATTATTTTTTTTAAAGAGCTCGACGCGCATTGCTCGACCACCCAGTTTTTAATTTTATTTTTAAATTTCATCTTCACCTTCTTCTTTTCTCCCCAATCTTTTTTCATGCTTCCTTTTGCATCCAACTTCTCCACAATAATTTCCCAAACCCCTACAAAATAGACAATTGACACTTTTGACAAATAGTAGCTCAAAACATGTATAAATTAACCAACATATCTGTTGATGTAAAAAATTAGATTACTCTAATAATTCAATCACAAATAAATAAATGAGACAAAGAATTTTAAAGTGGTTCAGCCTTATAAGAATGGCCTACGTCCACTGTTGCTTTATTGCTGAGTGTTTGGAAATTCTCGATTATAAGTTCTATCAAGAAATTCCCTTATGGATTCGAAGTCTAGGTCCGGATCCAGGTCCCTTTACAATGAGGATTGTACAATGTATTTATAGCCCCGAGGCTGTAATGTGAAAGGGTAATACATTAAATGATATACATATGAAAGGGTAATACATTAAATGATATACATATGAAAGGGTAATACATTTAATGCCCTCTTTGCGTGTGCGTCCAAATGATAAGGATTTAATGAGCAGGTAAACTGTTGGTATCCTGCTTCGAGGTGCAGCTCGGACCGCCTGAGCTTCTCGGTACTCAAGAGTTCCTCGGAGAGGCATTGTTCCTCGGAGCTTGTGAGTTCCTCAGGGAACTAGTCTTCCTCGTTGTAGTCTTGTTCCTCGGAGCGCGTGGGTTCCTCGGAAGTGTTTGTTGTTGCCATGTAGATATCCACGTGTCTTCATATGATTGGTCCATGTCAGCAGATTAAATTTGGTATCAACAGAAGCCCCCAATGTTTCATAGTTCTAAATTTGAGGAGTATGGAACATTCTTTCTCAGAATATGGTAGCTTTAAATAGTCTTCCTGATTTTTAGGAGCGTTTCCCTTGTATTTATTTCTCCTTCCCAATTCGTAGAATCATGTTTTTTTGGAATTTTCTGCGTGCTTGGATTCCCGTGTCACTTTTCGTCTTCTTAGCCGCTGTTGTTCGCTTTGATTCCCGCGCCACTTTTCATCTTTTTAGCCGTTGTTGTCCTCTTTGATTCCCGCGCTACTTTTCATCTTTCTAGCCGCCGGTAACGTAATCATCCTTTTTTGTAATCATTACTTCACCATTTCCCAAGGCAAGGTATTTAAACTTCACAGACGCTCCCATCGTCTTCTACCTTTTAAATTTTTATCTTCGAGTTTTACGTCGTCTCTTCCTACTCTCTTGTGCGTTCATCTTTTCCGTCGTTCGTTGTCAACAGCTCTACTCTTTTTCTGTAAGATCTTCTTCTTTCTTCTTCATTTCTTTTATTCATCATCATGGTTTACTCTGTTGAGTCTCTTGAAAAATTTCGGTCTGATTTTTCCATTCCCTCTTGGGTTGTCTTGGAAGAGCTTTCTGAGCCTTCTGATTATTTCAATTTGGCTGAGGGACATTGGTTCCGCAGCCTTTTTATTGCTGAGTGTGGATTTTCTTTTCCACCAAATCCCTTATGGCTGGAATTCTGTCATTATTTTGACGTCGTTCCTGCGAGAATAGCCCCCAACACATGGAGAATAGTTAATGGGGTGCATAAATTAAATCAAGTCCATGGAACTCGCATAGGAATTCCAAAAATCATGTACTGCTATAGATGGGCAGTTAATGATAATATTTTTTATTTAAAAACTAGATTTTTAAATAGAGCCTTAGTAGTCAATCTCCCTGATGCCAATAGGGATTATTTTGAACATGGGGTTGTCATAAAAAATTGGCAACACCCTCCATTAGCTGGAGATGATGTTTACCAGGGTCCTAGATGCCCTCCTTATGGCAATGGGATAGGTTATTTTTATTTTATTTTATTTATTTTAAAATCATGTTTCTTTTGTATTTGATAAAATGTGCCACTGATAACAATGTTTATTTATTTGCAGTTGATAGCAAGAGAAAGTGCCCAAAAGATGCAGATGTCAATATAAGGCATTTGAAACTTATCTGGAGTCTGCATCAAAGTGTTGCCGACGAGCACATTAGGTCAGCCTCGTATCTGCTCTAGTACAAGAGCTACACCACTTCTTTCACTGCTCGTCCAGTGATAAGTGAATCAGAACCAGTTCCAGCTTCCACAAGCTCATCGCCTGAATCCCATATTCCTTTAAGTGAAAGGATGAAGAAGAGAAGACCTCCTACCCTGTTTAAGAAAACTTCCTCCGGTTATGGGGAGGTAAAAAGGAGTAGGATTGATGTCCCAAGGGAGGGGACGAAGAAGACTGATGCAGCTCCTCCAGCTGCTCCTGTTAAAGTTGCCGAGAAGCCCGCAGTGGCTCCGAGCAGGTCTGTTGCTCCTGGAGAGGTGATTGCGATATCACCGACCAAGGGTTCTTCCTTGGTTGAATCTGTACCTGTTCCCCGAGGAGGCTGAAGAAGAGCTCATCGGTCAATTTAGCTCAGCCCCCAGTTACTGGAACTGGGGTTCCAACTTTTGTTCCCCCGAGCTCTGCCATGATCTCGGTAAATTCCTCGATCATTCCCGAGGTACAAGGTACTGAAGAGAACCTTACTAGGGATATGGTCACCTCACTAGCTGCTCGTCACCTTGCTTATGTAAGTCTTCTTACTTTCAATTTTTCATATTTTCTTTGTCATTTCTGTTTCTAACTTGCTTTCTTTTTCTGTTTACAGTTGACGAGATGCTTTAACATAATCCTGAAGAAGGATGAAGCGATTAAGGCTTCTTGCTCCTCGTCCAGTGTGGAGGGAGCTCTGAAAGAAGCTACCAAGTCTCTAGCTGATTCTCGCCAAAAATATGCTGATGACAAAGCTGTCTGGGAGAAGAAGTTTGCCTCCTCCGAGCAAGAAAAAGCTCGGGCTGTTGATGCTTCCAAAGAGTTGGAGAAGAGAATAAATGCCTTGGAGAAGGAAAATAAGGAGCTTGAAGAGAAGCTTAAAACTGCATGAGAGTTTGAAGATAAACTCAAGGCTGCCGAGGATGAGTTGGTTCAACTTCAGGAAGTAGGTCAGCAGAAGGAGGAAGCTGAGCAAAAACTGAAAGCTGCTGATGACTTGCTGTACGAAAAACTTACCTTGCAGAAGACCAAGAGGAAGATGGCTGTGAAGAAGTCCTTCAGCTCTGGTTGGGACAAGGGGTGGAACAAGGGCTTGGCTGCCATGGTGTCGCAAGTGGACTATGGCAGTCTCAAGTACTTTAGGGACGGATGGGTTGCTGCCCTTCAGGAGATGAAGGTCGACGAGTCTTCCGAGCTCTTCCAGAGACATATCCTTGGTCCCCCTCCAACTCCAGAAGAGTTAGAAGAGTACGAAGTTACCTTTGAAGAATCTTCGATGGTGATGGGAGATCATGCCCTAGCCATCCATCCTGCTGCCGAGGAAAATCAACAAATTGTTTCTTCCTCTGAGCAACTTCCTATTCTCCCCGAACAACTATCCCTTCCTTCCGAGCAACCTACCTCTTCATCCCAACCTCCCGAGAAGGTTTTGGGAGATAAGGAAAAGGTGTAGTGTTGTTTGGTTTTTTCTTTATTTTGTTTCTCTTTATCAAATGTAACCCAGAAGATGTAACTCTGAACTATGATCTAATAAAACTCGAACTTTTTTGTATCCTGTTGTCTATCTTTCATTCACATTCTGCTTATTCTTCTTATTGATGATTGCTCTTCTTTTTTTGCTAGTTTCTGGCTAGGATGGAACTGCTATCTGCCCATGATACAAAGTTGCTGCGATAATGTAATGAGTACTTTAAGGCTGGTCACACAGACCTGAGTGCTGCACAAGTTGTCGACATACTTGGACATGATGCTTCAGAACAGGCAGTGGAAGCATATCAATATCTGAAGTGTCTTCTTGATAGGGATGTGCGAAATGATTGAGGATCTTCAAAGCACCCTCGAGGACCTTCAGCTTCAATACAAAGAATCCACTGCTTGTTGCATGAGGGGTACGAGAAGAAGTACCAGCATATCATTGCCGACAAGGGCTACGAGAAGCTTTTTGCTGGGTACGATGTAAGGGAGAGAACCTTAAGAGGTGAGGTCGAAGAATGCAGACAGATTGCTGAGTTGCTAGAAAATGAAAACAACAACCTGCAGAAGGAGTTGTCGCAATTGAAGTCTGCATCTTCCACTTCTAGTGCCTTGATCCTAGTGACCGATGAGGGATTTTCGTTCTTAGAGGTTGAGAACGCCAAGTTGAGGGACGAGTTGGAGATTTTGAAGAGCTCTGGCACCTCTTCATCTTCTCGTGGTCGAGCAAGAGCTCCTCGGGGGCGAGCAAGAGCAGCTCGGGTTCTTGTAGAGGAACAGAGGACTCAGTCTGCCTTAGAGAACCAGGCTTTCCAATTAATGGTGAAGAACCAGGCGTTGTCTGATATGTCAAAGAAGATTAGGGACCTGGAAAAATAGCTCTCTGCGCAGAAGTCAGTCTTGGAGAATAAGGAGCTTTTCATCAAGAATCTCCACGAGCAACTAGAAAAGCTAACATATCAATTCCACAAATAGCCCAGTGAGTTCTGGATGGCTGGATACAACGAAGCACTATTCCACTTGGATGATCGTATCCATAATGCCAACAATGAGGGCTACAAGCAAGGCTGGCTGAATGCCTTAGGTGTGCTGAAGCTCGAACAAGGTCATTATTTGTGAGACTACCATGATCCCGGGTTGCTCGACTTGCCTGTGCCACCATACAATTTGGACATGAATTGGATCCCTTCTCCGGCCATTCCTTGGAGCTTAATTTCAAAGTATCTCGGTGACTACAATCTACATTCTCAAATCGAGGTATCTCGTTCCGAGCATCTCCTAGATCGACCATCCGTGATGAATGTCAGGATGTTGAAGGATCTGAATTTCATCAATTCTCCTCTGTTTTTAAATGATCCGCCTGCTGGCGAGGAACCTGTGTCAAAAGCAGAGGGGAAGAGACCAGTAGAATAGGAATTTGTGATGTAATAGTTAGTATACATGTCAATGTAACTGTAATTTCATTATCAATGAATTTATTTCGAATTCAATGAAAGCCTTTCATTTTTGTTTGCAAATCTTGATTGCTATTGTCTTGTAGTTATCAAACACTTTATATTTATGTATATTTGTTAAAAAAAAATAACAGTATTGTGTTGTTTGTCGACCAACTCAGTAATAATTAAAAAGTTTCAAGTTTCAATAATATTGCTCGATCACTTAATAATAAAGTCACGAGTATAAAAATTGTTTAAAATTTTTCCAACCAACCAAGGTCGTTAAATTATGCTTGTCGACCAACTACAGTTAGTGGGTTTTTATCCCCGACCAGCCATAGTTGATAGACTTTTATCTTAAATGTTTCAAACCAACCAATGTCGTTAAATTATGCTTGTCGACCAACTACAGTTAGTGGGTTTTTATCCCCGACCAGCCATAGTTGATAGACTTTTCTCTTAAATGTTTCCGACCAACTAAGGTCGGTAAATTTTCTTGTCGACTAACTACAGTTAGTGGGTTTTTATCCCGGACCAGCCATAGTTGATAGACTTTTCTCTTAAATGTTTCCGACCAACTAAGGTCGGTAAATTTTCTTTGTCGACCAACTACAGTAACTACAGTTGGTGGGTTTTTATCTCCGACCAGCCATAGTTAGCAACTTTTGCACTTTCTGGAATAACCTTACCTCCCGACCAACATAAGTTGGCATTTGCGAGAATATTTTGTTTCCTAGCCAAATAGGTTGGCATTTTTAGGAATATTTCGTTTCCTAGCCAAACAGGTTGGCATTTTTAGGAATATTTTGTTTCCTAACCAACCGAGGTTGGCATTTTTAGGAATATTTTGTTTCCTAGCCAACCAGGTTGGCATTTTTATGAATACTTCGTTTCCTAACCAACCGAAGTTGGCATTTTTATGAATATTTTGTTTCCTAACCAACCGAGGTTGGCATTTTTAGGAATATTTTATTTCCTAACCAACCGAGGTTGGCATTTTTAGGAATATTTTGCTGCTGAGCACTTTGAGCTTTGCCGAGTTTTGCTGAGTAGTGTGTAATACTAGTATTCCCCGAAAAATTCTCAATAAAAGGAGAAACTTTAGCATAATATCTTCATTTTATTCATACTGATGGAACTGTGTTACATATACATCACTGATAATACTTGCGTAGGTGCTCTGCGTTCCATGCATTCTTAAACTCCTCTCCTTCTAAAGTTGCTATTCGATAAGTTCCTGGTCGAATAACTTCTGTAACTCGGTATGGTCCATGCCAGTTTCCTTCTAGCTTATTTTTCTTTTGAATTACTTTCTTCAGCACATAGTCTCCTTCCTTCAGGTCGCACTTCTTCACCCTTTTGTTGTAGAACAAAGTTGTTCGCTGCTGGTAAGCAGCATTTCTGATGGCTACTTCTTCTCTAACTTCCTCGAGAATGTCTAAATCCAATCTTCTCATTAAGTCGCTGACAGGGGAATTAAAATTTAGTACCCTGTGTGTTTGGAGGCCCAACTCGGCAGGTATAACGGCTTCAGTTCCAAACGCCAGCATATATGGTGTTTTTCCAGTTGCTACTCGGGGAGTAGTTAGGTAAGCCCAGAGTACTGTTTGTAGCTCGTTGATCCAATTCGATTTTGCATCATCCAGTCTTTTCTTCAAGCCATTTAGTAGCGTTCTGTTTGTCACTTCAGTTTGTCCATTATTTTAAGGATGGCCTGGTGCTGAGTGGACCTTCAAAATGTTTTACTGATGGCAATAGGTGGTAAACTCCTCGTTATCAAATTGTGTTTCATGGTCTGTGATGAAGGCATGAGGTAGACCATATCGACAAATTATGTTCTTCCAAACAAATTGGTACACCTTATCGTACGTCATGTCAATGAGTGGCTCAGCTTCTACCCATTTAGTAAAATAATCCACTGCGACGACGAGGTACTTGAACCTTCCTCGGGTCGTTGGCAGTGGCCCAACCAAGTCAATTCCCCACATGGCAAATGGCCAAGGGGAAGTTATGGGTGTCAACAATGCTTGTGGAGTTATTCGGATGAATAAAAAACACTGGCACTTATCACACTTCTTGGCGTAGGCTATACAGTCAGCCCTCATCGTCGGCCAGTAGTATCCTTGCGTCATTACCCTTTGTAAAAGCGTCCGACCTGCTACATGTGCTCCACAAGACCCTTCGTGGATCTCTTCAATTAATTCTTTCACCTCGGAGGGATGTACACATCTCTGCAAACCTGCCATAATTCCTCGTCTATATAAAACACCATTAGTTAATACATACCGAGCAGCTTTAAACTTCAATTTTTTGGCAGCGAGCTTGTCAATTGGCAATTCTCCCTCCTCGATATACGCCCTAATGGAATCCATCCAAGATGGTCCTAAATCAAGGGTGATAAAGTTCATCGTCAGATCTTCATCTATGCTCCGACCAGCTAACACTTTAATTGGGATTATTCGTCGTAGCTCGGTGCGAGTAGCTGATGCTAGTCGAGCCAGGGTGTCTGCTCTCGCATTCTCCATTCTTGGTATTCTCACCAGCTGAATAGCGGCAAATTCTGACACCAGCTCCTTTGCCTTTGCATGATATCTGATCATTAATTCTCCTCTAATTGCATATACCCCCATCATTTGGTTTATGATCAATTGAGAATCACTGAAAACAATGACCTGTTGCACCTCCATAATTTTGGCCAAACTAAGTCCTGCAATCATGGCTTCATACTCAGCCTCATTGTTGGAAGCTTTGAATTGGATACGCAAGGCGTATTCCATATCGACCTCATCCGGAGTGCTCAAAACTATCCCCGCGCCGCATCCTGCAGTGCAAGATGAGCCATCTACATATATTCTCCATATAGGTAACTCGTCTTCGAATTTCTGATCAGTTAGAGTTCCTCGGTGAAATATTTGTTGCTTTCTTTCCTCCTTAGATTTTTCTTGCTCTTCGTCGATCATTTATTCTTTCCCTTTTACCAACCGGAGTTGGTCTGAGCCCGAAGTCAATGATCTTGTAACATCCACTTGCCCTTTTACCAATCGGAGTTGGTCTGAGCTAGTGTTTGTTGATCCTGTAACATCCACAGGTTGATCAGCGAGGAACTCTTGTTTCTCATCCGGAGTCATCACAACTATCTCTGCGTCACATCCTGTAACATTCACACGCCCTTTTACCAATCGAAATTGGTCTGAGCCTGTGTTTGTTGATCTTATAACATCCACAGGTTGATCAGCGAGCAACTTTTGTTCCTCGGAGATATCAGGATAGGTGAACTCCGCTATAAAATCTGCTACAGCCTGCCTTTAAGTGATGATCTGGGTTCATAGAAGATATCATATTCACCGAGCTCTATTGCCCAGTACATCAATCTTCCTAATTTTTCTGGCTTATGCAGGGCTTGCCTCAATGGCATATCAGTATATACTACTATAGTATGAGCCTGGAAGTATGGCCTCATTATCCTACTTGCCTCAATAAGCGCCAGTGCTAACTTTTCCAGCCTTGGGTATTTGATCTCTGCTCCTCGAAAGGCCTTACTTGTGTAGTAAATTGGTTTTTTCACTCCATTCTCCACTCTGATCAATGCCGAGCTAACTGCATTCTCGGACACTGCAAGGTACAAGTACAACTTTTCTCCCATCACTGGCCTGGACAACAGCGGAGGTGCTCCCAAGTATCTCTTCAAGTCTTGAAAAGCCTTCTTGCATTCATCATTCCACTCAAAAGTCTTTCTGAGTATCTTGAAAAATGGGAGACATCTATCAGTTGCTCGTGACACAAATCTGTTGAGTGCCGCTACTCGTCCTGTGAGACTCTGTACTTCCTTCTTCGTCGTTGGAGATCGCAACCCTAATAGAGCTTTGATCTTTTCAGGATTTGCTTCAATGCCTCGCTGATTGACAATGTATCCGAGAAACATGCCTTCTCGTACTCCAAATATGCACTTCGTCGGGTTCAGCTTCATTTGATATTTATCTAGTTGATCAAAAGTCTGGCTTAAGTCAACTAGATAATCGGCAGCTTTCTTGCTTTTCGTCAGCATATCATCAACATAGACTTCCATATTATCACTGATTTGTTCAGCAAAGACCTTGTTCATCAGCCTCTGATATGTCGCACCTGCATTTTTCAAACCAAAAGGCATAACATTATAACAATAAGTTCCCCTAGGGGTAATGAAAGAAGTACTCTCCCTGTCTTCAGGTTTCATTTTGATCTGATTGTAGCCAGAGTAAGCATCCATGAAGCTCAGCAACTCGTGTCCCGAGGTATCATCCACCAGTTGATCAATTCGGGGCAATGGAAAATGATCCTTTGGGCATGCTTTGTTGAGGTCGGTGAAGTCTACACACATCCTCCACTTGTTGTTCTTCTTCTTTACCATCACCATATTAGCTAACCAATCTGGATATTTAACATCTTCAATGAAACAAGCTTTCTGGAGCTTCTCGACTTCCTCCTGTATGGCTTGATTCTTCTCGGGACTAAATACTCTTCTTCTCTGCTTCACAGGCTTGATCTCCTTATTCACATTGAGCTCGTGACATAAGAAGTTTGGGTCTATCCCAGGCATATCTTCATGACTCCGCGCAAAAGTTTGTTTTCTGCTTTTAAGGAAAATTATTAATTCTTGTTTTAATGAGGCTTCCAACGACGAACCTATTTGAGTAGTTCGCTCAGGGTGCTCGTCGTCCAGAACGATGTTTTCAGTAGCTTCCACCACTTGACCCTTCACGAGTTGTGACTCATCTCGAGGATCCAATGTTTCAATTTCTGCACCTTCATCCACTTGATAAGTAGTGGTCTTTTTCTTTGATTCTTCCAGTTCTTCTTGCTCGACGGATGAATAATAGCATTCCCGAGCTACTTTATGATCACCTTTCACAACTCCTACTCCAAAGTTTGTTGGAAATTTTAGGCACTGATGCACTATAGATGGCACAGCCTCGAACTTCTTCAATCCTACTCTTCCCATGATGATATTGTACGATGATTAGATATTCTTGTCCATCACTAAGAAACGTATTATTTCTGTCCGACAAGCAGGCCACGTACCAATGAATATATCCAACTTGATCGTCCCAAGTGGAAATACTTTCTCTCCAGCAAAACCAATGAGGGGCTTGTGGTAAGGCTCCAGTTGAGATAGCTTTAGATTTAAACTATCGAAGCACGAGTAGAACATGATGTATGCCGAGCTACCATTGTCGACCAGTACTCTTGAAATCATGACTTCCTTCATTCTCATTTTGATCACCAGCGGGTCATCATGAGGATATAAAACACCTGCAAGGTCATTTTTTGAAAAATCGATAACCAATTTCTCCTTGTTCACCTTTCTCGGGCGATCTTCCTCAGCTAGATTTATTCGCTGAATGTACGAGCAAGCTTGAGCCTCACCGAGGTAAGCTTTTCTTTCTACAGTAAGGTCTCCTCCTCCTGCATCTCCTCCTGTAATAACATTGCAATCAAATAACCCAAAGCATATTGAAAATACCTCTCGTTCTAGCTGCCTTGATTTCTTGGGAAGATCGGGGTCATCCTCTAGATCAACTTCATGGTTTCTCTTCTTGTTCTCCTCTGCTCGACGAGGAGATCTAGACCTCTCTCTAGTTCGGTCGTTGTTTCTTCTTTCGCCTCCCCGATCAACATACTTTGCTAGCTTTCCTCGTCGGATGAGTGTTTCAATTTCATTCTGAAGAGCTATGCAATTTTTGGTCATATGGCCATGATCCTTGTGGAACTCGCAATATTTTTCCCTATTCCTCGTGTCAGGGTCTGCCTTCATTTTCTTTGGCCAGTTTAACTCCTCGTTGTTCTTAATTTCTTCCAAGACGTGGTTGATATATACCTTCAAAGGTGTGCAATTATCAAATTTTCTCAAGACCTCCCATGACGACCTATTTTTGGATTGTTTGTCACCACCATTGTTCTTATGTTCTTTCTTCTTAGCTTTATCACCTTCCATCTTGGTTTCTTTAGCGTCCATATTCTTCTTCGCAGACATAGCCTCCTCGGCATTCATAATCTTGGACGCTTTTCCCATCAGGTCCGATATGGTTTGAGGTGGATCTTTAGCCAAAGTGTAGTACAACTTGTTTGGCAGTAGTCCACTCATCAAAGCGGTAATCGTTGTTTTCTCCTCATAATCAATGACTTCGAGTTTCTCGTTATTAAAACAAGTTAATAATCTCTGGTACTCTCACCAGCTTTTTGTCTAACACTTAACCAATGTGCTACTCGTTTCACTGGCTTTGCTCCAAAGCAGAAATTCCCAATGAATAGCTCGGCCAGTTGAAGAAAAGTTGAAATCTTACCCCGAGAAAGACTATTATACCATATTTGAGCAGATCCGGTAAGTGTTCCTGAAAATGCTCTGCATCTCATCTCATCTGGGACAGCATAGATGTCGGCTGCAGCTTGATATTGTTCTATATGAAGAATAGGGTCAGTCTTTCCATCATACTTGGGAGTCACAATAGGTGCTTTGAACTTTGATGGTGTTGGAAAATCAACAATATCCTGGACAAAAGGCGTTCCTCGAACAAAGGTTCGTTGTAGAGGGTTCTTGGCCTTAGCCATTTCCCCTAATCTATCCTCCAGCCTTTGAATAGATCCTTTCCATGCATCATTTCCTTCCTCGGGCCTATTGGTTCGAGCAACTGATCGCGTTGAAGTGGCTTCCTGGGATTTATCTTGACGAGCAGCTGGTCGCGACTGGGCAGATCCTTCCCTTAAATCTGATGGTCGTCGAAAGCTCCTCGACGCTGCATTAAGAGGACTTTTGTCCCTCCTAGGGCCTAATCGGTCGAAAGGAAAAACTATACTTAATCTTTCCAATGCACTGGTCCTTTCGGAGGAGAGGGTGACACGTTGGTCAATATCTGTGGCCCGCACTGACGAAGTTCGTCCAGGTTGATAAGAAAAATCTTTAGATTCCTCATTGCGATATGAATTAGTATGCCTAGTACGCGAAGAAGGCGCACGGGTATTTCTTTGAATGCTTCGTGGTCCGGAATGGGTTGATGCACTGCCATGGAGGGTTTGGATGAGTTGTCGCATTATTTCCTACATGACGGTCTGGCCCTGAGCCAGATTTGCCATTATTCCAGTCAGATCTGGAATAATTGGTGGAGCAGATGGATTTGGAGGGGTTCCAGCATTTCGATTGCTGGATTCAGGAATATCCGCTATTG
Organism: Sambucus nigra; assembly: GCA_949130495.1. Lineage (NCBI taxonomy): Eukaryota > Viridiplantae > Streptophyta > Magnoliopsida > Dipsacales > Adoxaceae > Sambucus > Sambucus nigra. Next base: position 236,621,916 of record OX422207.1, read on the forward strand.
GTAATGGATTGTTTTTGATGAAAAATGATATTATTAGTCGTTTCCCACAGACGGCGCCAATCTGTTGATGTAAAAAATTAGATTACTCTAATAATTCAATCACAAATAAATAAATGAGACAAAGAATTTTAAAGTGGTTCAGCCTTATAAGAATGGCCTACGTCCACTCTTGCTTTATTGCCGAGTGTTTGGAAATTCTCGATTATAAGTTCTATCAAGAAATTCCTTTCTAGATTCGAAGTCTAGGTCCGGATCCAGGTCCCTTTACAATGAGGATTGTACAATGTATTTATAGCCCTGAGGCTATAATGTGAAAGGGTAATACATTAAATGATATACATATGAAAGGGTAATACATTTAATGCCCTCTTTGCGTGTGCGTCCAAATGATAAGCATTTAATGAGCAGTTAAACTGTTGGTATCCTGCTTCGAGGTGCATCTCGGACCGCCTGAGTTGCTCTGACCGCCTAAGCTTCTCGGTACTCAAGAGTTCCTCGGAGAGGCATTGTTCCTCGGAGCTTGTGAGTTCCTCGGGGAACTAGTCTTCCTCGTTGTAGTCTTGTTCCTCAGAGCGCGTGGGTTCCTCGTAAGTGTTTGTTGTTGCCATGTAGATAGCCACGTGTCTTCATATGATTGGTCCATGTCAGCAGATTAAATTTGGTATCAACAATATCCTTTTTGCCTAAAATTCTATTTTTGATTTTTATTTCTTTCTTCTTGCATTTTCCCTTATATTTAATAAAATGACTATAAAAGCGAATTATTAATGATATAATGAGCTTAAGAATGCCTAGATTTGAGCATATTTTCTATAAAAATATGCATTTATTTGTTTTGTCCTGGAATGACAAGGGGGAAATTTGAATTAGCAAGATTTTTATTATTGTATTACCAATTGACGAATTTATGTATAAGATCAATATTAACATCAGGTCATACAATATAAAAAATGACATCAACATGCATCCAAAATTACACCAAGGTCTAAATCACAATCAGATAAAAATTAAAAATCTTTGGTTTTGAAAAATAAATATATAAGGACCATTGGGAAACTTTTTGAATTATTTTTTTGGATAATTTTTAAAATATTTTTTAAAATATTTTTTAAAATTTTAAATGAATTTTAAAATAAAGGAAAAATAGAAGGTTATCTTTAAAGTTTGAAATGAATTTTAAAATGATGTCATTTTAGGGGCATTTTAGTTTCTTGCTAAAAATGTTCAAAGATGGTCCATGTCCTGTGAGGTTATTTTCATTTTTCGTCAAAAGAAATGAAATGGAAAAAAAACGGGTCGCTAGTAAGCCGCAACCCTTATGCTACAATAACGACTTTGAATACCGCACTAACAACATAAGTTAGTGTATATCATGTATGTACCAACGTTGACCGATGGGACTCTACATGGCTTGCACATGTGGGTAAAGACATTTGACTTGGTTTACTTTGTTGAGAGTTAGTTCGCAACTAACACTCTTTAACCTTTTGCTATAAATTGTAAGGTGATAAATTTAACAAAAAGTTTTTTTATATAACAAAAAATCATTATTTCAAGAGCAGTTTTTAAACCCAAATTCTCTCGAGTTTTCTTTTCGGTTCCTTTTATTCTCAAACATGATTTAGAAAATCTTTTAGTTGAATAACAAATCCAACAGATTGTGATTATAAACACTTTTTCGCACTATTCTATATTGGTAGTTTGAGGCTTTGGTGGGTTGAAGGTTGAGATTTGTCATAAACTAATGCACTAGAGGATTAGAGTTGCAACTTAAATTTGGATGAACGTTGCCTACTCAGATGACTTAAAATCGATGGATATTGAGGCTTGCGAGTTGTGACTTTTGTTGTGAAGATAGAGTGATGGACGATAAAGCTAGTGCTCTAGAGGTTAAAGGCAAAACAAAAAAATATTTGAGTCGTGATTCATTTCGGTTGTGTAAGTCATATGTGTCCCTTTTGTAATTTCTCTAATTGAATATTATTGCACTAGTGGACTTGAGATTTGGTAGAGGTGTGTAATGGTTTTTCCTGTGAGGGTTTTCACTCTAAAATGCGATGTTCATTGTATGTGTTTGCTTTTAATAATTCCACCTTGTTTAAGTTGCAATCAATGCATATAAAATAAGACATAAATTATTTGATTTGATAAAACAAAAAATTGTATTTAATAGAATCGAATTTTATCGTATTCACCTAATCTAAAAGCGGTTTTCAATTGTGAATTGTTTTTATTACCTATCCATGTATAAGATGATCCCTTTAAAAGGGGTTTTTAAATTTCATTTAGGAAATTATGGATTTACAAGTAATTACAAAAAATATTGATTTTATTTGATATTTTATTTCCCCATTTAAATCCAATGCGCATAATAAATGACAACCTATGTTGAGTCAGTGGCATAATCCTATTGGAGGGTCATTTTAAAATTCATTTGGTAGTTGAAGGACTAGAGTGTAATTAATAATTATTGAAGGTCCTTTTCTACATTTGCGTAATATATTAAAGATCAATAATTTATTCATGAAATATAGTTGTATATGCTATTATACCTAGTTAATTTCCAATTATTTATTATTATACTAAACAATTGTTTTACTCTGCCCTATTTTTCATTAGCGTTCCATTAAACGTAATGGTCATGTGCTTAGCACACGACCTTATCATAAACATAACATTTAAAAAATACAAATAAATAATATATAAACGAAAATATACCCCTTCCCCTTAAAAAAAATGAAGTAAAAATAAACTTCTCCCCCACCCCATATCTCTTTATTTATCTCACCCTCCCCAACGATACCACACCCAACACTAATACTACCCTGAGATCATATACTCACACCATCAAAATATAGCTCTTTAATTTATCTGAGGTTGTGAACAAAATATTTTTATATCAGCGTTTCCTACTGGTAATACGTGCAAAGTATGAAATTGCAGAGGATCGAGAGTAATCAACTTTTTCATTTGTGAAAACTCATTCGGAATTTGCCATGCATATTAAGTGTTCAAAAAATTCAAACAACTCAGTAAAGTGATCTTTTCAACGCGATGGGAAACTGAGCCTAATTCCCCATTTCTCTTTGATGGATTTTCCATCGAATATCCCTATCTTATCCAATGAGAAAAGATTTTAGTTGGTTAGAGTTGCAGGAGTTGAAGTTTCGATGCATTGGAATTTGTGGTATTCTATTGGGTTGAAAAAAAAATCATATTTTGGGCAACTTTAAGGTCAATTTAATATGAGATCACACGTCTTTTGAGACGGTTCAAAGTTGTAACATGTTCTCCTCCGCGAGGAGTATAATATGGTGTACTCATATATGTAAATCCAGAAATTACTGAATGAGAAATTGTTGCTTAAAGTACCTACTTAGAACATGTAATGTGGTTGAAGTGTTGTGTATAAGCCAAAGTCCAATATAGATAAAATATGATAAATTAGTGTAGTATATTATACCCCCTTTTGGATTTTGAGCTTAATACCCCTGTGGAATCCTATCTCTTTGAAGGAGTGAGGACCTACATGGGCTTAATTAACTTCCATATCTACACGCGTGTGCCGTTGCCACCCCTCGACCTGATCCAGTTTTAACTGTTTTTAACCGCCATTTATTTTAGTATAAATAAGTGGTTTGACATTCATTTTTTAGTAGTTATTTTAAGACATTTTTTTCTATCAGCGAGTCGTCCATTTCATGTCCATAATAAGAGAGTTCCTCCATTATTGGTTCGCCAATAACTTGTAATTTGGAGTGCTATTATTTCAAGTGCAGATTGTTGTATCATGGGAGACTATTGTAGTTTAGTCCTTAAAAACTCTTGTGAGGAAAATTTCGTATTAAGGACAAAGTTTTAAACACTTTCCTCGATTCGATTAATATTCATCTTGTCACAATAAGTTTATATTTGTTCAGATTATCACACACACACACACACACACACATATACATATATATATATGTAATTATTTAGAAATCATTTTGGATAACAATGAAAGAGTTATGCGCTTGCGTTAAAATTAAGAAATTATATAATTAAACTCAGTTTTACCCAATTAAACCCTAAACATGCAACTAGGTGTGATTGAAGAAGATGTAAAACATGCAAGAACATTCAAACACACATATGTGAGGAAAAATCCCCCAAAGGGCAAAAAACCTTTAATTTTCACTATAATATTGTACGGAACGGTTACACGGATTACAGTAAAAATACAGTGACACAGAAATACCCGCAGGCGTCGGTACCGGTGTCATCGGCTGGAACTTTCCCTTTCTAAGAGGGCAGCAATGAAGAAGAAGGACGGTCTTTTCCACAAGGGTTGAACAAACACAAGGTTGTGTTCTTGGGTTACAAAGTGGATTCACAAAGATATGAGAAGTTGTGTGAATCAAAACATGAGTCTTGGGACTCAAAAAGGTGAAAACTTGGAGTATTTAGGACTTTTAAAATCGTCTCCAAAAGTCTATTGAAACAAATCCCCGAAGTTGGTTTAAATAAGAAAACCTGGGCCGAGAAAATCTCAACACGATCTGTTCGATTTTATCTCATGAGGATCGGTCCGCTCCTGATGCCGGACCGGTCCGATAGCGGATAGGTTCGTTTTTAAACAGGGCCTCTTCGGTTTGCATTCGATTCGGGGTTCACTGGTTTGAAGTAATAGCGGATCGGTCTGACTTGAGGCGGATCGGTTCTTTTTTAAACAGGGCGGATCGGTCCGGGGCGGACCGATTCTTTTTTTGAAATGGGCGGACCGGTCCGGTTTACCATAAATGATATTCCATGATGAAGATGCTTTGATATTGAGATGCGATCTTGAATTTGTTCAACAGTGTAACGGCTTACGACATACAAATTGATAATGGACAAAAATATCCTTACAAATCTCCCCTTATGTCTATGCCGGTACATACATAAAAATTTGATTTATCAAATAACAAATTGCCTATACAAATCTACCCTTCCATGAACCCAAAACTGAAAAGGTACAAATGAATAAGACTTCATCGTTTGTTCTTCAACTCTTCAGGAATCTCAATGCTTTTCTCATCAGGGTATGCAATTCAGAGATCATCAAAGTATTACCTACACACATGAGACAAAGCAAATACCAAGTGACATATCGAGTTTGAAATGAGATAGATATCAATTTTTTATGAAAGCATACATACTTTATCAAATCTCAAAAACTCAAAACTCCCCCATAATATGATAATTCTTTCTCTCCTTTTTATGATGTCCCCAAATAGACAAAAGAGAAGAATAAATCAAACAAGCAAAATCGGGGTGTCACAAGGAAGTAAAATTCTATTTTTAAATTTTTCAAAATTTTTCACACAAAATATATCAAACAAGAACAATCACACCATGAACGAACACAAAACAACCAAGTCAATGATAGCGAAAATGAAGGGATGTGATCAAATTCGATAGGAAAATCAATGCATATAAACATGACATATGTTCACGATGAATATCGGATACTCCTAACGAATGAACTCAAGATCTTACTTTGGTGTAAAAAGGTGGTAATATGAGACATTGGCTCAATCAAATCAACAAATCAAAGCTCAAAGTGATTTCCACACCAATAACGTCCAAAACTTATTTCATGCTTTTTCAGGACTTTCAAGGAAGTGCAAACCTGTTTATATTCTCCAACCAAACTCCCTTAGATATATATTTTGAATAGAGGCGATCTAAATTCTCAAACTTTGGAGAATTGATGGTGAAATCTAATGTCCCATATGTGGCATAAATTGCTTTTTATTGCCTTTAATGTTTTCGGGCTCTTTTAACCTCTTTGGACCCCGGATAATAAAATTCCTCCATTTTTAGGTCCTTTTTAACGGTGACTTAGAATCGCAAAGGCTAAATAAACCTTTCGCAGCCCTTTCCCGTTTTCAAATAAACACACAGTCTCACCAAAATGATTTTTACATGCATTTCAATCTTGTCAAGTTTTATCGCATATTATTAGTTGTATAGACATAATTGAGATGGAAACACTCAAGCCAATATGAGATAGACAAGCACAATAATCAAATAAAGCCGTGCATGTGTGCAATAAAGGAGATAGGAGTCAAACATGTAGAAAGATATCACTAATCACATCTCAAGGACTCCAAACAATGTAAAGCACATTGATGAAATGATGTAGCATCTCAAATCCCTATCAAACAGTCACGTGGATAAATGGAATGAAGGTGTGACTCAGCTATCTTCAATGCTCATCCATAAAAGGTGCAAAAAAAAATACCAAAATCTTTTTGTGCTTTTCTAAAAATTTTATAAAAAGAAAATCTTTTTGGATTTTTTAAAAAAATATCTGTAGAACAAAGCAATAATACATATAAAACAAATTAGCAATAGGAAGCATATGATATGAACATGAAAAAGCATCATATCCTAGACACAGCCCACCCCCTCAGTCAACTGTGCAAATCCCCAAAGACTTCCTAAGACTCTCAAATCTATGGGAAACTAAAGGTTTCATGAAAATATTAGCTATTTGACGGTCGATGGGAATGAAACTTAGGGATACGACTTTCTCCTCAACTAACTGACGTATAAAGTGCTCGCGTATCCTGATGTGCTTTGTGCACGAATGTTGGACTGGATTGCGGGATATGTGTATCGCACTCGTGTTATCACAGAAAATCGTCCTGGTGTCTTGTGAAATCCCATAATCCTCCAACATTTGCTTCATCCACAAGAGTTGCGTGCAACAACTCCCGACGACGATGTACTCAGCCTCTGCAGTGGACAAAGAGATAGAATTTTGCTTCTTACTCAGCCAAGAGACAAGAGCAGAATCAAAATAGAAACACCCACCAGAAGTGCTCTTATAACCATCTATATCCCCGGCCCAATCGGCATCCGAATATGCGGACAAACGGTCATCGGTATCAAAAGAATACTAAATACCGTATGAGAGAGTTCCACTCACGTATTTAATAATACATTTTAGAGCAAGTAAATGTGACTCTTTCGGGGATGCCTGATATTGTGCACAGACTCCAATACTAAAGGCTATGTCGGGACGACTGGCAGTTAAGTAAAGAAAACTACCTATCATAATCCGATACAAGGTTTGCTCTACGTCCTTGCCTGAAGTGTCCTTACTAAGCTTGGTAGAGGTACTCATAGGTGTACATGCATGCTTAGCCGAGTCTAACCCAAATTTCATCACTAGGTCTCTAGCATACTTAGATTGGGAGATGAACATCCCATCCTCTAGCTGACGAACCTGGAACCTAAGGAAGAAGGTAAGCTCACTAATTATGCTCATCTCAAACTCACTTTTCATCTCCTCCTCAAAGTGATGAGCATGTTGGGAGCACATGGATCCAAAGATTATGTCATCCATATAGACCTGGGCATCCAAAATAGCACCGTCATCTCTCCTGACGAACAACGTCATATCAACTCCCCCTCTCTTGAAGCCATGGGCTAAGAGATAGGAAGTAAGCCTCTCGTACCAAGCACGTGGTGCTTGCTTCAAACCATACAAGGCTTTCCTCAGATAGTAGACGTGCTCCGGGTGCTTAGGGTATTCAAACCCTTTTGGTTGTTCCACGTAAACCTCCTCCTGTAGAATGCCATTTATAAAGGCACTCTTGACATCCATCTGATATAGCTTAAAGCTCAGATGACATGCGATGGCGAGTAGTAAGCGGACGGACTCAAGCCTTGCAACAGGAGTAAATGTCTCCCCAAAGTCTACACCATCTATCTGTGTGTAGCCTTGAGCGACCAACCTAGTCTTGTTTCTGATTATGGTACCATTTTCATCCATTTTATTTTGAAAAATCCATCTGGTACCTATCACATTAGTCTTACTAGGTCGGGGGACAAGTTCCCAGACATTGTTCTTTTTAAACTGAAGCAACTCATCTTGCATAGCAGATATCCAGTGTTCATTCTTGAGTGCTTCTTTATGATTCTTGGGCTCGACTTTAGACGTGTAGAAAAAGTGGCTAACAACGTTCTCGAGCTGAGCACGAGTCTTGACCCCTAGAGTGGGATCACCAATAATGGCAGAAGGGTTATGACTCTTGCGAACCCAAGCAGTTTTGTCCCCTAGCACAGGAGTAGGGTTCACAGAGTGTGGGTGACGTACAAGTAAATTATTGCCAGAAACATCCTCATCCTCACACTGAAGGCTAGAATCAATAAACGCCGAAGATTCGTCATCTTTCACGGTGACGTTTATTGACTCCATAACCTTGGAGCTCTTTAGGTTAAAAACCCGGTATGCTTTACTATTCGATGAACAGCCTAGTAATATTCCCTCATCGCCTTGGGAGTCAAACTTTCCTAATTGCTTTATATCTCGTAGGATGTAGCATTTACTCCCAAAAATACGGAAATATGCAAGGTTGGATTTCTTTCCAGTCCACAATTCATATGGCATCTTAAGTGTGAGTGGACGCAGGTAAACCCTATTCACCGTGTGGCATGCAGTAGACACTGCCTCTGCCCAAAATCTCCTAGAAACATTACGACATATAAGCATAGATCAAGCCATTTCCTGGATCGTTCGATTCTTTCTCTCAACGATCCCATTTTACTGAGGAGTCTTCACAAGAGAAAACTCATGTTTGATCCCAAGGCTATCACAGTAGAGATCTACTTTTGCTTCCTTAAATCCTGTGCCGTTGTCACTACGAATCCTATTAATAGTGACTCCGTGTTAATTTTGGAGGACACGACACTTGGTCATTAAAAATTCTACAACATCAGATTTCTCTCTAAAAAAACCTACAATCGAATATCTGGAGAAATCATCCACCATCACGAGAATGTATCTCTTACCACCCAGACTCTCCGTACGAGTAGGACCCATAAAATCCACGTGAATCAGTTCAAGTACACGGGAGGTGGTAATGGAATGAAACTTCCTATGAGAGCTACGAATTTGCTTTCCCAACTGACAGGGTCCACAAACCGTGAAAGTTGGCTTTCCAAGTGATGGTAAGCCACGTACTAGGTCCTTCTTAGCTAAATGATTAAAATCTCTAACGTTCACGTGACCTAGACGTTGATGCCACAGATCCATAGGAGTGATCATGGCGCTGTTGCAAACAAGTGAGGATGTGGGCTCAGTCCCATAGTAATTATCCTCTGTCCTCACCCCTTGCACTAAAAGTTTACCGGCTTAATTATAGACCTTACACGCATCTCGGTCAAACTTTACGGCAAACTCAGCGTCGCACAGCTGGCTAATGCGGAGAAGGTTTGCTTTCAAACCTTTGACGTACAAAACATTCTCTAGCTTAGGAAATCCCGGTAACTCTACAGTACCACGTCCTATAATGCTAGACTTACTCCCGTCTCCAAAGGTGACTCTACCATCCTGATAATCCTCAAGAGAAGTAAAAAATGAGGCATTACCTGTCATATTTCTGGAGTACCCACTATCAAAATACCACTGTGAGGTATTATGTACTTTGAGAGCGACATGAACAACAAAGGCCTTTTTATCTTTCTTAGGTACCCAAGCAGTGGTGACCTTTTGTTTACCTTTATTGTTGTTGGTTTTAGCCGAAATGTGAGAAGCATTCACTGACGGTAAAGACATTCATCGAAATTTCTCCGTCAAACTCTGTGATGTGGCAGCTAAAAACTCAACTCGCTCTCTCAGACTGGTAAAATCATCAGTATGTTGTGGTGGAGCAGTAGTACGTCGTGTCCGACCCATACTATATCAAAACTCCCTGAGGTGGCCTTTTCTTTTGTAATATGTAAAAAAAAACACAGTCAAAGGCGGACCTTGGTTTGTTTTTCTTGGTCAAACTCTCCTTCGAGGTTTTGGATGATGTCCAAAAGGAGTGGTAGTAAACTCAGGAACTGGTCCGGGTGCAATTTGGGACATGGAGGCACCATCATAACCTATTCCCTGCCTATCACCAAAACCTAAAGCGGGGCCGAGGAACATCTTTCCCATCTTCCCAGATTTATCCTCGATTTGTACCTTGACTTCCCGTGCTCTCTCCAGATCATGATTAAGCTGGGCAACAAGGGCTTCAAGTTTCTTCCAAGTTTCCACAGAGGAATGGAGCTCACTCGTAAGACTAGCCACTTATTTAGTCAAGTCCCCTTTCTCTTTCTCAAAACAAATCTCTCTCTCTCTCTCTCTTTCTCTCTCTCTAAACAAACTTTGTTTCTTAACACAGGCATACTCTCTCTCTCTCTCATAGCGGTGCAGGTGGAGGACTCTCTCTCTCTTGCTTCTTCTAACTCTTCTTCTAACGCGGTGATCCTAAGAAATAATGCTTTGTTACGCTTTTTAGTTTTAAATGACTCATTATATAACTCGGCGTAGGTGCGTTGAAGATTACTCCCGCTCTCACTTGCGTTATCCTCCCCCTCACTCACATCGATCTCACTGTCGAGGTGTCCCTGTGAAGCAGCATCCTCATCGTCGTGAGGAGCAGTGGAAGTACTCACATGACTAGCCATGAATGCGGTGAAGTTACACTCATGCGGTGACTCATCTCACGAGTCCACCGACTCGACCTCACTGTCATCGCTAAGGGTAGCATTTAGGACAGCTTTGCCCTTTTCTTTATTCAGACGTGTGGCACACTCAAAGTCTCTATGAACCCTACCGTCCCACTCATAGCATATCTCACTGTCTTTCTTAGGAGGGTCTTTAAAATCTTTCTCATTTTTCTTTTCAAACTTATTTTTCTGAAAATTCTTTTTATCTTTGAAATTTCCATTTTTCTTAAATTTGAGAATTTTCTTGAAATTTTTAGCAAATAGAGCCAAATCATCTAAGTCAAAATCACATTCAGAATCAGACGTTTCAATATCTCTCTTTCTAGATGACTCAACTCTCTTTGTTGCCGACCCCTAACTTTTTATCTCTTGGGCATTAAAAGCAATCCCTTTATCTTTAGGCTTGACAGATTTAGGGAACATATCAATTTCATATGTTTGCAAGTCTCCTACAAGTTCTTCCAATTTTAGCGTATTTAAATTACCCATAGAATTTAGCACAGTGACTTTAGGGATAAAACACTTAGGCAGTGATCTAAGAATCTTTTTAACAACTCTAGCATTAGGAATATGTTCACCTAGATTAAAGCTAGTATTAACAATATCAGATAACCTAGCATAAAAATCATCAAAACATTCAGTTTCAAGCATGGTAATGGTCTCAAATTGAGTTGTTAAATTTTGCAATTTAGATTCTTTCACAGCATTAGTTCCTTCATGGGTAAGTTGCAAGACATCCCATGCCTCTTTTGACGTGGTGCACGTCATGATACGTCGGAACTCATCAGGAGTGATGGATCCGGAAATAGCACTTGAACCTTTAGAATTAAAAGATGACCGTTTAAATTCTTCTTCAGTCCAAGTGGTGACAGGTTTTAAATTGGTCACATTTTCAACAGTCACGGAGGGAGGAGTCCACCCTCTTTCAACTAAAATCCAGACACGTTCATCTATGGCTTTTAAAGCAAACTTCATGCGGGCTTTCCAGCATGCATAGTTTGTCTCGTCAAAAACTGACATTTTATTATATGATTTCTCCATTGAACACGCTCTTTTTCAAAAATCAATTTTTTCAGAAAATTGATATCTTAAAATTTTTTTGCAAAAAATTAGGACTACGCGATAGATTAGTGTAACCTGCTCTGATACCAATTTGAAAGAGTTGTGCGCTTGCGTTAAAATTAAGAAATTATGTAATTAAACTCAGTTTTACCCAATTAAACCCTAAACATGCAACTAGGTGTGATTGAAGAAGATGTAAAACATGCAAGAACATTCAAACACACATATGTGAGAAAAAATCCCCCAAAGGGGAAAAAACCTTTTATTTTCACTATAATATTGTACGGAACGGTTACACGGATTACAGTAAAAATACAGTGGCACAGAAATACCCGCAGGCGTCGGTTCCGGTGTCGTCGACTGGAACTTTCCCTTTCCAGGAGGGCAGCAATGAAAAAGATGGACGGTCTTCTCTACAAGGGTTGAACAAACACAAGGTTGTGTTCTTGGGTTACAAAGTGGATTCCAAAAGATATGAGAAGTTGTGTGAATCAAAACATGAGTCTTGGGACTCAAAAAGGTGAAGACTTAAAGTATTTAGGACTCTTAAAATCGTCTCCAAAAGTCTATTAAAATAAATCCCCGAAGTTGGTTTAAATAAGAAAACCTGGGCTGAGAAAATCTCAACATGATCTGTTCGATTTTATCTCAAGCGGATTGGTTCACTTCTGATGCCGGACCGGTCCGATAGCGGATCGGTTCGTTTTTGAACAGGGCCTCTTCGGTTTGCATTCGATCCGGGGTTCACTGATTTGAAGCAATAGCGGATCGGTCTTACTTGAGGCGGATCGGTCTGGAGGTGGATCGGTTCTTTTTTAAACAGGCCGGATCGGTCCGGGGCGAACCGATTCTTTTTTTGAAATGGGCGGACCGGTCCGGTTTACCATAAATGATATTACATGATGAAGATGCTTTGATATTGAGATGCGATCTTGAATTTGTTCAACAGTGTAACAGCTACGACATACAAATTGATAATGGACAAAAATGTCCTTACAAACAATATTAAGATGACATTTTATTATTATTATTATTATTATTATTATTATTATTATATATTTCCATAATAGTTTTTTGTACTAATAAAATTACAAAATGAGTGTAGTAATAATCTGTGTTGCAAAAATTATTTTCTGTAATTTAAAAAATTGTTATTTATTATTCTGGCTGTTTATAAAAAATATTTTTACATACTGCCTATTATTTATGCCAAAGAGGCATATTTCTGTATGATCAGCAAACATAATTTAAATAGTTGCATATTTATAAAAATTGTTTATATATATTGCGTTATTTTTTGTTATTAAAAAATAATTTAGTGTTATTTCGTGTGAATTATAAATGTTAAACTTAGTGTTATTTACAAGTTATTATTTAATAAAATACGTGTGATTATATATATTTATATATAATCTGTTTACTCTTATATCCTATCATGAAATACACATTTATTTATATTTAAAATAGAAATAACATCTACTTCTGCATTACGTGTTACGGTTATACCAATAAATATTAGACATGGTGAAAGTCTGAAAAGTTCAAAATAACTGATTTCAAATGTTGGCAACATCAAGTGTTGTTTTATTTTATAACTTTGAACTTGGATAAATTCCTTTATGAATAGGCAACAACTTTGAAAGAAAATGAGGTTGATCGACACATTGTTGATACGGCGGATGCATGGAAACATTCCGATTTTCTATGCAAGAACTATATCCTCCACAATCTCTAAAGTACATTATATAATGTGTATAACCCCCTTAAAGACTAGAGAGGTATGATAGTATTTGGACAAAAAAAATACAAAACGAAAGATGTCGGAATGGAGAAATTCATTGTCGGCATATTCTTGGATTTTAAAATGGTTGATTCATAGACTTTAATGAATCAAGTACAAGATCTCCACTAATTTTTCATGAAATATTTCCTGAAAAAATATAATTGAGTGAATCATTCCAAGTGGCTGAAATTATTGAAAAATTGCCACCAACTTGGAAAGATTTCAAAATTTATTTGAAACATAAATACAAAGAAATGGGGTTTGAGGAATTGATTGTGAGATTAAGGATTGAAGAGGATAATCGTGCATACGAGAAGACAGTTGAATATATTATGGAATCCAAAGTACATGTTGTGGAAGAAGGGGAAAATAGTGAACAGAATAAAAGAAAATGTGTGAACCAATGTGGTCATTTCAAGGACCAAAAGGTGGGAACTAAAAAAAGTTCGATGGTAGATATTTTATATCGTGCTAAAGATTGCCGTAAACATAAAAATCAAAGGAACAAGAAATATAATCCTGCACAAGCTAATGTCACTAAAGTTGAGAAACTTTCATAAGATATCCATTTTGATCGTGGTTTTTTAAGTCAATATTGTGATAATTACGAGAGAATGGTGAGTGGACACTGGGCTAATAGTCACGTGTGTTCTGCTAAGAACATATTTACTTTTTACTAAGACTCTAATCACGAGGAGAAACTTTTCATGGAAAATTATTATACTTCGAAGGGATAAAAAAATTTATACTCAATATGACTTCGGGAGAGGAACTTACTCTCTACGATGTGCTTCATGTCCCAGACATTTGATAAACCTTGGTTTCAGGATCCTTTCTTAGAAAGAAGGGATTTAAATTAGTATTTGAATCTGAAAAATTTGTACTCGCTAAAATGTATGTATGCGAAGAAAATATATTTAAACGATGCGCTCTTTAAACTCAATGTAATGACTCTGATGCCTAATAATAATAATAATAAAAATAAAAATAAAAATAAAAATAATAATAATAATAATAATAATAATAATAATAATAATAATAATAATAATAATAATAATAATAATATATCTTCTGCTTATTTGCTTGAGTCCTGTAATGTATCGTATAGTAGATTAGGTCGTGTTAATTATTATACTCTTCGTATATTAATTAATTTAGATTTAATACCTAAATGTAGGACTCAAATCACAAGTGTGAAATGTGTGTGGAATCGAAGTTAACTAAAACTCATTTTCAATCAGTTGAAAGAAGTTTGAGCCCTCTCGGATTAATTCATAATGAGATATGTGTTTTGAAATTCGTATAAACAAGAGGTGGAAAAAGTATTTTATTACATTTATTGATGATTGCACAAAATATTGTTATGTTTATTTTGCTTCGAAGTAGGGATGAAACTCTTAATGTCTTCGAATACTATAAAACAAAAGTTGAGAATCAACTTAGCAAAAAGATTAAAGTGGTTCTAAGCGATAGATATGGTGAATATGATTCCATGTTTGAATAGTTTTTTTTGTAAACATGGAATTATTCATCAAACAATTGCTCTTTACTCACTTTAATCTAATGGTATTATTGAACGTAAAAACCACAATCCAAAAGAGACGATGAATGTTATGTTGATAAGTTTGGGTTTACCTCGACACTTATAGGGGGAGTTTTCTTTTTGCCAATTGCCTTTTTAATGAATTACCTCATAAGAAAATAAATAAGACACCATATGAATTGTGGAAAGGTCAAAAACCTTCTTACAGAAATGTGAGGGGTGTTTTGAAAAGGTAGTGGGTCCCAATCCTAAAAGGATTAAAACAAGACCAAAACTGTTGATTGCACCTTAATTGGTTATCCAATTAATAGTAGAGTATATCGAATTCTTGTTCATAAATTAGAGATTCCTGATATACACATAAACATTACTATTTAATCTAGAAATGCATATTTCTTCGAAGATATATTCTCTCGTAATAAAGTGGTTGATTCAATTTCTTCCATAAAAACTCATGACACTACATTTAGTAGTCATCAAGAGAATATATATAATGGATCCATTGAAAAAGATAATGACTTCGAACTTAGACGTAGTAAAAGGACAAAGACTTTGAAGTCGTTTGGTCCAAATTTTCTAACTTATATGTTAAAAAGTGAACCTATTGGCTTCAAAGAAGCAATGTTAACTCCAGAAGATCCTTTCTGAAAATAGGCTATCAACAGTGAGATTAAATCCATCATGCAAAACCATACTTGGGAATTTGTGGACCTCCCACCATGTAATAAACCTCTTATATGCAAGTGGATATTCAAATGAAAATTAAAAAGTTGACTAATCAATTGAAAAATACAAAGATAGACTTGTAGTAAAGGTTATAAGCAAAAGAAAGGATTGAATTATTTTAATACTTACTCACACATTACGATAATAACATCCATTTGAATGTTAATAACCATTACATCATTACATAATCTTGAGATACATCAAATGGATGCAAAAACCGCCTTCTTAAATGACGAGTTAAATAAAGAGACATACACGAAACAACCACAAGCGTTTAAAATTCCAAGACATAAAAATAAAGTGTGTAGACTTGTTAAATCGATTTATGAATTAAAACAAGCACCTAAATAGTGGCACGAGAATTTTGACAATGTAATGTTGTCAAATGGATTTAAAATAAGTGAGTGTGATAAATGTGTTTACATTAAAAACACTCAAAGTGGTTATTTAATTGTTTGACTCTGTGTAAATGATATGCTTATTATTGGAAGTAATAAAGATATCATTAAAATCATGAAGAAAATCTTGTCCAGTAAATTTGATATAAAAGATATGGGTACTGCAGATGTTATATTATGAATTAAAATTTCTAAAACATCGAATGAACTCGGCTTGTCTCAATCTCATTATATTGAGAAGATACTTGATAAGGCAGTTTAATGTATATTATGAACTGCACTCCTTCTGATATTGCTTACCCAATTAGCAAATTGGGTAAGTATACAAGTAATCTAAGGGAAGACCATAAAAAAGCCATAATAAGGATTCTTAGATATTTTAGATATACCCTCAACCATGGATTGCACTACACAAGATATTCAATTGTACTTGAAGGATACAGTGATGCTAATTGGATATCTAATTTGAAGTATTCTAAAGTATTTACACTTGGCAGTGTTGTGGTGTCTTGAAAATCCTCAAAATAAATTTATATTGCTAGATACACTATATAATCTGAATTTTTAGCTTTAGATTAACTGGAGAAGAAATAGAGTGGCTTCGATACTTTTTAGAGGATATTCCAATGTAGCTAAAACCCGTGCCTACAATTTGCATGCATTTTGATAGCCATAAAAAAAGTTAAACAACTTCGCTCTAATGAAATTATTTCCATTGATTATATCAAGTATAATGACAATATAACACATCCGTTAACTAAAAGTTTGAATAAAGAGCAAATATATCATTTATCGAATGGAATGGGATTAAAGCCTATAAAATAAATAGTTGCCTTACTGGCAACCTTACCTAGCTTATTGGAAAATCCGAGATCTAAATTCAAAGGGACAATTGAATCTTGACTGACTCTTCGAAGTGATCACTAATGAGTTTTAAACTCATACCCATTCCTATGATAAAATAGTAGTACTGCCTACAAAGTAAGTAAGGATAAGCATGCCATTTAATGACTCCTATCTATTGAAAATCCAAGTGGGGTATATTAGGGTACTCTTAATGGGAAGTCACCTATGTGAGTATGAAGGGGATGCTTATATGAAAACTTCGAAAGACTGAACTTTTCTAAAGCACCCATAAAACCAAGTGTTCAGGGCCAGAATGAACATAATTAAAAGAACCAATATTGTTCGGAGAATCACTGTGTTAAGTCTACTGTCACGATTTACATAAAACACTGAACAATTTAAGACATCTCATTCACTAATCAGTCAGTAAATTTGGTATTCTTTCACTAGGAAAGATTCAAGGCCAAAAGCTATCTCTTTTGATCCAGGAGTTTACAATAGTATTATCTTTGTGTTTGCATACTTTTTTTTGTTAGTCCAAAAATTTTCATTCATGTGGGGGATTGTTGGAATTTATGGTATTCTATTAGCTTGACAAAATAATATTTTGGTTAACTTTAGGGTCAATTTAATATGATACCTACACGTCTTTCGAGACAGTTCAAAGTTATAACACGTTCTTCGCGAGGAGTATAATGTGGTATACTTACATGTGTAAAATCATACATTAATGAATGAAAAATTGTTGCTCAAAGTACCCACATGAAACATGAAATTTGGTTAAAGTGTTGTGTATAAGTCAAAGTCCCATATAGATAAAATATGCCGAACGGATGTAGTATATTGTATCCCATTTTGACTTTTGGGCTTAGTGCCCCCGGGTATCTCGATTCTTTGAAGGAGGGATGACCTATATGGACTTGGATTGATTCCGCTCGGCTCGACATGGGCGTGGGCTTTGGGCGTTGAGTTGACCAAAATATTATATTTTTGGGCAAATTTTATTGAGCCTTTTATTTCATTTATGAGTCCAACTTTTGGTGCGTCTTTTAGTCTTTTGGGAATGATTTAATTACATGTTTGTCTGTTATTTTTTGTCTTGTGACAGTTTGGACAATTTTTACTGTTTTTAACCGTAATTTATTTTGGTATAAATAAGTGGTTTGACATTTGTTTCTTAGTATTTGTTTTCAGACGTTTTATTTATGTCATCCACTCCATTTTGTGTCCATAAAAAAGTTATTCGATTGTTGGTTCACCAGTAGCTTGCAATTTAGAGTGTTACTACTGCAAGGGTAGATTGTTGTATGTTAAGAGATGATTGCCCCTGAGTCAGTAAAACACCATTGTAAAGCAAATTTCGTCTCAAGGACATAGTATTAAACACTAAGCACATTCCTGATGAATTTTTTCTTAACAACGATGAAAATATGATAAAGTGCAAAAACAACGTTTAATGCCATGTTTAATTGATCAATAGGCCAAATTGAGGTTTTATCGACGAGTTCAATGCTTAACTTTAAATGTTTGTTAATTTCACTTTTATTCTCCACGTTATCCTCTCACGAACACATCTCCTTTCTTATTCTTTAACTAATTTTGCCTCATTCTCCCATCCTTCAACTCCTGCTAGCATCATTTTTTTGTATCACTTACTCTCTCTCCCCCCTCCCCAACAATAAAACACACACACACACACACACACACACACACACACACACACATCAACGATATTCTAACTAAATCTAGCCAAGTATTAAAGGAGAAAAAAACTCTAAAAGCCCTATTTATTCACCATAATAACTTATTAAAAGTTAGAAAATATTTTTAAGACATATACATTTATATAACATGATTAAAAGATGAAAAATGACATATACATATACATTTATATAACATGATTAAAAGATGAAAAATAAGAAGGTTGTTCATTGAATGTAATAAATAAGGGTATATGATATAAGAGGTTTCTATCGCGACTCAAAATTAGGACTCAAAAATCATGACACGATTAATTAGTGACACTTTTGCAGACTCACATTCATATTCATATACAATCAATAATTGACGACTAACCATATTAATGGAAGTTCCAATTTTGACTCCCAATAAAGAGCAAACCTAGACTTTCTCGTGATATAATGGTGAGAAATAAAAGTGAATGAGAGAGGTGACCGAATCTATGTACGGTTGACGATAAAGGGCAATTATGTCAAATAGCGATAGCCGGGCATCCCCTAGAGGGTAGAGGTGAGCGGAGAAGCTAAGTAGAGATGGAGAGACAATAGGAGAAAAGACGGGGGAGACAAGTCTCGTTTTTATCGTGTTTGTAGCTCACTCTGTCTTTACAGCGATCGGATCCTCACTGATCCCTCACCATAAATATTTGGAACTCACTCTTTACCAAATTTTGATCCTTTTTTTCCCCCGTCGATTAACTTGTCGACTAAAAATCTAATTGAGGTTTTTGATTTTGAGGCCCTAAATTAAAATTATGATGGCCGCACCTTCTATTCCAATCACAAACACTGCTATCTCGCCTCGGAGCTCCGGACTTAATAGTCCCCAATCACAGCGTGCACGTGGCGTGTCATCACCCTGGACACAGATTGTTGTAGGCGAATCCGAATCCGAATCTGTTGTACAGGAGCAAAGCGTAAGCAATGCGGATGATGATTGTGGGGCGGAGGAGGCTCAACAGGAATGTTCTGAGAATAGCAATGCGGCTAAGAAGCTGGCTTGGAAGAAGCCGTCCAATGGTGATGTGGAGGTTGGTCCGGTTATGGGTGCAGTTTCCTGGCCCGCTTTGTCAGAATCTACCAAGGCTTCACCAAAGTCTTCTTCATCCGACTCCTTGAAAACTCTCTCTGATGGATTATTGGTGCCGGCATCACAGGTTTCTTTGGTTTTTGCATGTTCACTTGGTGTATGTGCCCATATATCATGTCTATTGTTTTCATTTTCTGTTTTTTTCTACTTTCTCAGTTTTCCTTTCCATAAGTATTGAAATGATCAAAGCTTAATTGAACTATTTCTATATCACATTACTACATTACTCTGCTACTTCCATTTTTCATTTTGTATGTACTCGCGGTAATATCAAATTATATTACTCTGTCACGGTCCCTTCCGGATCTATATATCAAGCCAATAAAAGGAAAATGTGCACAGACTACAACGTGATTCCTCTCGCCTGCATGTTGTCCAAGGTGTAGGTAAAATAGCTTTTTACACTTTAAAGGACACTTCAGAATGATCGTATATAGATGATTGGTGTGTGTGTGTGTGTGTGTGGGGGGGGGGGGATTTTAAGAAGGGAGTTTTGGGAAAAGGTCTTCACAGTGCTCAAAGTGTATAAAAATAGGACACTCCATATAATTTTATAAATTTAGTCCCTGTACTAAAAATAGCATTAAAAATGGTGAAAAATAGCGTCGCTGGCGCGGATCAAAATAGCGTCGCTGGCGCGGATCAAAAAAATAAATGTATTATATCACAGGGACTAGATTTATAAATGCTATTGTACCACAGGGACTAGATTTATAAACTTGAAAAACATTGTCCTAAAAATTCAAATATAGACAAGAAGATAATCTTTACCTTAATTCTCTATTTTAAGAAACCATCTCTCTATCAAGTGCTGTTGAATATAGCATGAGGAATGAAGTAGAAAACAACACAAAGAAGTAGAGGGTGGTGGCAATAAAGGTGTCGATAGGACAAAATAAAGCAACTCGTGGGTGAAATTGGATCACTGTGAAAATTGCGGAAGAACTGGAAGTAGTAATTGATCACTGGGTAAAAGTGTGTCATCTTTGGGTTTGACTTAATGTCTGAATAAATGGCTTCATTGGATTCCTAGTTAAATTGTGTGACAACTGATTTTAAAAGTATAAAATTGATTAAGTTGTTTGAAAATTACAAATGTTAAATGAAAAAGAACTCAATGAAATTAAGTCTTTAATGGATTGACATTTAATAAAAAAATTATCTATAAATGACCTCCCTATTTTTTGACATACAACTGTTTGACTCATTTGAATGTTTATATATATATAGAGTCAAATTATGAAAATAGTTTTTTACACTTGGGTTGGTTTGTTTTTTCAAATATGAATGTGAAATCTGAAAAATATGATTATTTTAACTCTTAAAAATTCAATATCAAATATTATTTTGTACATCTTAAGTTTGAATGGTTGAGATTCAAACTTACGAGATAAAAACAAATGATCCATTAGTCTCTCGGTGAATGTGGACCCTCGATATACAATCATTTTTATAAACGTAGGAATGCTAAGGTCCTTATCTCTTTTTTTGTTTTTGTTTTTTCTGTTGAAACTTTATAATTGAACCTCTCATCTGAGTCCCTAAAAACTCTCTCTTATGGATTGTTGTTGCCTGCATCACATATTTATTTTTTGAGGAGAATTTATGAATCCTCGATTCTAGTTGGTTTTTGCATGTTGACTTGGTGTAACGATATATCATGTGTATTGTTTTCATATTATCTTTAATGTTTTTCGTTTTGGTGTTTTTTTTCCACTTTTCCTTCAGTTTTCCTTTCCAAGAGTAATGAAATGATAAAACCTAATTGAACAATTTCTATATCTATAGTACAATAATACATTACTTTGCTACTTCCGTTTTGCAATGGGCATTGCAGATTTTATAGTACTCTCGGTAATATCAAATTATATTACATGTTCGCAGTCCCTTCCGGATCTCTATATCCGATCATCCTCCAAAGCATTGGTGAGGTAAAATGCCACAATGCTACTTTGCCCAACCTGAAAAACGTTCCAATAAGTCCAGCATTCTTGCGACATTTAATGGTTGCATGAGACGACTTCCCGCGGCATTTGGAATGCCACAAGAGCACTAGCCATTTCTCAACAGTTCTTTAGATAACCAATGGTCATATTTCTCAAATTTATATATATACCCTCTGTTGTACCATAAATATGATGTTCTCAAATAACTGCTTATAATACAAGTCGGCTTTCATTGTGAATAGAAAAGAGGTTGGCGTAGGTTCATTCTGGTCGCCCAGTGTAATCTGGTCGGTCCCAGTGTGATAGGCAGTGAATTTAGCTCGCCTGACTACAAGGCTACTGACGGTGTTAATTAACACTGTGCACAGGTGGATATCAACTAGTGAAATGATGTCAGCAGCACTCGATAGACAAGCATGAGGGATTTAAGGTTTATTATTTCCCCATTATTGATGGGCAATGTGTACCCATCCCACTTTTCCTTAAAGACATGTAAAAAGGTGTACCTGCCTAATTTGTAAAGGCAGGTAACCTGTCACCCAACATTCGTTTTGTCTCCATTACTTTCTATCTCTCTAGGCCCACACGTGGTAGGTATAAATATGGCATACGGTTCCCCTAAGAAGGGATCGATAGAGAGATTATTTTCCTACTCTTATGCTGCCCGTTTCCAGAGCGAGCTAGAGAGCTTGTAATTCTCCACAATGTTCTAAAAGGAGCGATGCGTGGAGGTCAAGCATTAGGAGCATATGCGAAGCATATGCATGAAAAAGCGTTTTGCCTTTTTTTAATATTTTTTTAATTATACCCAGGCTTGTAAAATAATAAAAGCAGAAGTATAAGCATAACTTACATAAAAAATATAATCATAAACATTGAATCAAAATTACGAATAAAATAAAATATACCTTGAAATTTGAAATTATATTCGCATATTTGGTAGTCCTTTATCCCATATCCTTGCTCCATAAGTCCATATCGCCCTATAACATGCAATTAAAATTAAAAACAAGTTAGTAAATAATATATTTCAAATATAATATGAATGAAATCAAAATTTTAAAGTAATGGACTAATAATCTTCTAAATTAGAATCATAATATATAACTACTCAAAAGATTCATAAGCACTTGATTCAATCCAAGTTTCCAAAAAAAAAAGTCTCAAAATCATAAATGTTACAATAATCCATTGCTATTAGACAAATTCAATAGCCCTTTAGCTAGTCTAACTCTCATCTAACTCGTTATCAGACTTTATTCAACTTCATCCTCTTCATCTAACTCATCTTCCGTGTCATCCGATACAAAGTCATCTTCCTCGGGCTCCCTTATTTCATTTTCATCACGAGCATTTCTACCAGTTCTTCTAGTTTGTAAGATCTCATTTGCACCGGATGCTTCTCCCACCGCGTCCCATGTAAGTCCGGAACCCTCCTCCACCTCATCATCATCCTCATCATCGTCACAACCTTCAACAATCCATGATTGTGCATTAATAGCATCACTTGCTAATAATTTGTCCTTCCTCTTTTTGTTCTTGTTCATCAACATTACATTAAATTGGACATAGACTAGATTATTCATTCTCGTAGTATCTAGTCTATTCCTCTTTTTGGTGTGTATCTACATAAAAGAAATTACAAAAATTAGCATAATATACCTTGAAATTACAAAAGTACAAAGACACTCACACCCGGATGAACTACTACTTACCCCTTCAAAGACACTCCAAAATCTTTCACACCCTGATGAACTAGTAGTCAAACCAAGGATCCTTTTTGCCATTTTCTTCAAATTTGGAGTTTCATTTCAATAAAAATCCCACCAACCAACTAGTTAAATATGAAAGAAAGAGAGAATTAGTGAAAGATATGTAAATGAAAGAGAATGAGCGATGTTATGTAAATGAAATAAATAAAAGAGGAATGGTAATATACCCGGATTATAACTTGTATCATTCTTCTCACATCCATTTATTGCCATCTTTCTTCCAAATCCACCTTCTTTTTGAGTGTATTTTTGCAACTCCGTATTTATTACATGGTGTTGCATTTGCTCATCGGGAAAGAACTTCTCAACACAAGTAATCACATTATTAGTTATCAATGGATCATCTTTGATACTTGAATTCTTGTAGAAATAAAACGGATTCAGCAAATAAGCCGTTGTATGAAGTGGACTATCAAGACGATCCTTGCTTTTTACATCAATAATGTTTAATATTGGCATATACTCGCACTCCTTCTTCAATGCATTTTTGATGTCATCCTTTGCCTTTAGTAGCTCTCCATAGATGAATCCCATTGAAGGCCTATCCTCTCCATCCACAAGCCTAAGCACTTTCACTAGTGGAGTGAACACCCTCAAACACAATTCTATCAAGTTCCAAAACTCATTGGGAACAACAATAGCAAATGCTTCTTTTCCCTTTTTGCTCTTAGACCATTTAGTTTTGTCCCATTCATTGCTAGTCATCATATTTCTCAACTCTTGTTTCTTATCAAGCAAACTTTGCAATGTTAAGAAAGAGGTTGCAAACCTAGTGACTCCCGGCCTAACTATCTCCTTTTTTGTAAACTTTCTCATTAATGCCAATGTCTTGTGATGGGCATAGATGAAAATAGTGAAGGATTTTGCCTTTTTGATCACACCCTTGAAATTAGGAAGTTTAGAGATTCCTTCAAGCATGAGGTTGACTGTGTGGGTGGCACATGAGGTCCAAAAGATGTTAGGCCTTTCTAAAGCTAACCATTTCGCTGCGGCCATATTATTAGAAGCGTTGTCCGTCACCACTTGAACCACATTTTCGGCTCCAACCTCTTCAATACACTCTTTAACATACTCAAATATGTATTGACCGGTGTGAGCATCATTTGACGCCTCCTTTGAAGAAAGAAAGGTGGTCCCTAGTTTACAATTCACACACAAATTCATGATGCTTCTTCTTTTTCTATCACTCCAAGCATCAGTCATGATAGAACACCCATTATTTTTCCACTCCTCCTCTTGCTTCTTAAGTTCTTTTTTTGTGCTTTCCATCTCCTCCTTCAAAAGTGGCTCCCTTAGTTGGTATTGGGAGGGAGGTGTGTAACCCGGGCCATATAAACCAAGCGCCTCACAAAATTTCTTGAAGCTATCATTGTCAATTGCATTGAAAGGAATGCCGGCTTCATATATCCATCTTGCCAAATATTGATGAACCTCTTTCTTGTCAACTAAATCATTAATATTTAGTTGTTTCTTTTTCTTGCTCGCACTCATTGAAGCATATCCACACAAATCGACTTCGCAAATTGATCCATGGGACCAAGATTAATAAGCCTTTTTCTACTCCCAACCTCAATACTTTCAAATTCATCATCTCCCTCTTCATGTGTTAAAGATACTTCTTCCCTCAACCTCGCATTAGCCAATAACTTTTCCACCTTCTTTGACTTAATCCCTTGAAGAGCCTCACAACACTTTTCCACCTTCTTTGACTTTTTGCTCCTCACTTGCTTTAAGGCATGGTGCAACACCCATCCCTTTGATCCCGGATATGTGAATTTTGTGCCTATTAATTCCGCCCTTTGTAACTTTTCCACACAACACACATTGAACATCATTACTCTTGTTGGTACTCGCACGAATTTCGGTTTCCCATCCAACATCGCTGGAATTATTTTTTGGTTCATTGTATGCATTGGAGGAAGACTCGTTGGTTCCGTAGACATTTGAGTCCTAAAAGCATCAATTTAAGCAGAAAAACATATGTTAACAAAATATAAATTATACACTGCATAAGAGGGAAAGGAATATTCACTGTCTTCAGCATAAATTATACACATTTCTTCAGCATAAAAAATAAATATACACTGCATAAGAAATAAATATACACTGCATAAGAGGAAAATGAGAACACATTTACTCTGTAGACATTTATACACTGCGTGAGGAAAATGAGAGCACAAACATTTCTTAATTGTTGTTTACACACAAACATTTCTTAATTGCATAATAAGAAAAAGAATGACATTTTTTAAGTGTTGTTCACATTTCAAAACTTATTTTGATCTCCATGGATAAAAAAATTACTTGTTTTTTGGTAAAAAATAAGAAATAAGGAAGAAATATGAAAGAAAATGAAAGAAATAAGAAAAAAAACAGACACTTACCTGTTTTTGGGTAAAAGCCGTCGGTTTTTGTTCCTAAAAGCAGAGAACGAAGGCCGGAGGTGTTTGTTTGTAACAAAAGAAATTGGTCGGAGCTTCTCATATGTAAAAGCAGCGATCGGTCAGAGTCTAGGGTTTTTTTAGAACGTTTTTTGCTTTGGTTATGTTTTTTTTATCGGCCACAGTCTAGGGCTTTTGTTTGTTAAATAAAGAAGAGAGGGTTTTTTGTTTTTTGATCGGGGATTCAGCATATATATATTAGATCCATATTTGGTTGATCGGGGAACCATTCTAAAGAAATTATAATTTTTTTTTTTTAAAACGACGTAGTTTTGCTTTTTTTTTTAAACGCATTTGCGCATTACCACCGTTGACCGCCTTAAAATCGTTGACCCCACATTTATCCACGCATACCCCTAATGCGCTGCGTTTCTAAAAAGCATCACGCATATGCGCGCATTTGCGACGCATATGCGCGCTTTTTAGAACACTGATTCTCCATTCATCCATGGCTATTGCCCACTGAATCTAATACAAATCATTACTGCACTTGTGGACTTAGGCATCACACCGGGCCGAACCACATAAACATGATTTCCATCTCTTGTCTCTCATCTTTTCTCTATTAAACTTACTATAGATAAGCATTTCTTGTGATTATTCTCTCTTTATTTGTTGCGAATCTAAGATTAGTGTATTTAGCAAACATATAAATTCATACACCAGTTTTAGGCGTTAACGTCCTCATTTCTAACATTTTTCCCTACCCATCTCAAACTCAAACTCAATCTCGTTCAACCTATTTGTAAATTTCTTCACAAGCTCATCCTCTCAATCTCAATATAATGGAATTTGACTCACAAACCCAATAATATTAAACTCAAACGCAAGAAAATCAATCGCAAAAGGATGCACAAAGTCAACGAAAGAAAATTTTTCCGAAGATGGACGCACTGGCATGCTTTACGTGGGAGGATAGAGGATCTAATTTACGATGCAAATCGAAGGAGCCTATGCATGTTAGAGAAAGTTGTCGAGAAGTTTAACATCTAGATCTAGTGCGACGAGTACCGGATTGCGAGTTCGCTCACAACTCGGTGGGGGCACTATTAGTAAGGCCATGAGCGAATTTTGCATCATTGTCGAGAGAGTGACTAGGGGATTGAGCAACGCTTAGACCGACCACGACCTGATTTCTCTCCCCTACATGTTGTCCAAAGTGGATGTAAAAGAGCCTTTTACACATTGAAGGACACTTCAAAATTAAACAACTAGCTTTTGAAGCGGTTCAAGCTGAGGAAGAAAGCCAAGACCGAGTGTGCCAACTTAGTCCGAGCCCAGCCTATCCTTTGTGCCCATTGAAGATTATAATGTGCCTTCTGTGGTTAGCGTGTCATTGGACGATGATAGCCTTTCCACTTTTACGAAGTTTAACTTGGCCGATCCACATAAATGTCGTGAAAGAGAAGAGAAAAGTGGTCGACAACTCATCTACCATTAGTTTTCATGACTTTGTGACGAACCTAAGTGCGATGGACTCCCTGGATGAATCCTTTGCCAAGGAGGTACAAATTAAAAATTCCTTGCTGAAGGCAAATTTAAGAATCGCGTAAAAA
The DNA here is from genome assembly GCA_949130495.1 of Sambucus nigra. NCBI lineage: Eukaryota > Viridiplantae > Streptophyta > Magnoliopsida > Dipsacales > Adoxaceae > Sambucus > Sambucus nigra. The sequence goes on from OX422207.1 coordinate 236,649,330, forward strand.
AGACGGGCGATTGAAGCAAAGGCCGCGTTCAAACAAAGAAAGGAAAAGTAAGAAATAATGAACCACAACTATTCCAACTCTTATGAACGTGCACATGCATATTGTGACAAAAAAAATCCATTCTTGACAAGTGGGGAGGGGGGGGTGTGCTGGCAGCCGATAGGGCGAGATGGGCGCAACAACGCCAATACAATTTAATTTGTCAAGTGAATGATGTAATTTTTTTTATTTGTTTTCCAATAATTATTTAGTTTTCGTGATATGATTGATAATTTAATATTTTATTATCATTATTTAATTTCTTGCATTGATAGTATTTTCAATTTTAATTGTTTATTGACTTTACTAATTGCACGACATTCAAATTTCCGCACTAAGTCCTCCCGTATTTGCTGCGCAGAGGCTTGAGTTGCCACATGACACCTGTAGTTATGAATTATATCAACCGGTGAAAGAGGTTTCACTCCAAAGGGATCCGAAAGAGGATTTGTTCGTCTGTTCGTCCGTCTTCCCACAAATCTTCGTCCGTCTTCCCACAAATCTCCCTGGTCGCTCCCTTCCTTGCTCTCTTCCCACAGATTTGCCACTTTTTAACCAAACCTTAGTTTGCTTAGCTTAATGCTCTCGAGTGCTGGTTTTGCTAAAAGCATCATGCTCTAGAGTTGTGGTCTATAAGCTTTTACCCAAGGACTGAGCTATAGCAGGACGAGCGGGGGCTGTAGCCCCCACAACTTAAAAAAAAAGATTTTTATACTTATATAAAGATTTTTGGGTGTAAACTGAAAATTCTAAAAAATACTGGGCATGAGTGGTATTTTAAAAATTAACGCAATCTCAACCTAAATTTTAACACAAACACAGCCGCTTCCTTCCCTCCCATTTCATACATGCACGACTCATTTTCCTCTCCCTCCTCATACTCCTCTGCCACTCCCTCCGGTCTGCTTCCCATTTCGGCAGCTGAAAAGGCTCCTGCTTCTGCTCCCTCCGGCTTCCCCTACAGTAGAAAGGTAAGAACGATTTAGTTTTATTCTTTTTTTTTTTTTATAAAAGTAAATGATTTAGTTAATGAGAGTCAATTTGTATTGATTTGTATTAGTTTTTAGTGAGTGTCAATTTGGGGTTTGAATTGAAATAAATTTGGGATTTGTATTAGTCAATTTATAGATATAAATTTGGGGTTTAAATTTGGGGTATTGTTTCATTTTCTACTTCTTATGCTTTAAATGCCTTAGAAATACTCCTAAATGGTACTTGATTAGGGTTTATAATTTTTTAGGATTATTAGAGTTAATGTTTAGAGTTAAAATTGGGGTTTATTGATGTTAATAATTTCATCATGTTATGCTAACAAATATTGTTGGTTTATTTTAGGGTTATAATGATAATAGTTGTTAGAGTTTGCTTTAATGTTATTCTTGATTTTTATTTTAGGGCTAATTTTAGGTAGAGCTGGCAATTTTTGACCCGATAACCCGTTTATGGTAATAACCCGAAATGACCCGAACATGACCCGATTAACATGTGTAGATTAAAGAGTACCCAAAACTTATACTAGAATAAAAATCAACGCGACCCGAAAATGACACGACCAACCCGAATTGCCACCCCTAATTTTAGGGGATAATTAGGGATATTATTGGTTCAAATTTGGAACTGAAATGTTGATTTAAATATTTGTTTCTCTTTCCATTAGATCAAATAAATTATGTTGCTTTTGTCAAATAGGAAAAAATAACCTCAAAAATTCGGCTCGGAGGCTCCCGCTCCCGAACCCCTAGAAATTCCCGTTAAATTAGCTCCCACTAACTCAAATTCCTAGCTGTGTCCATGCTTTTACCTATACCAGTTTGGCTTCGAAAAGATTATGGATATAACTACACACACACACACAGACACATATATATCGTTTTGGCACGTGGAACGTTGTACTTCATATACTCTAAAATGTGGTTCATACCCTCTAAAATGTGGTATGATGCGGATACTTATGCAGATCATTTTCTTCGAACGAGTTAGGATCTTTATAAAAACTGTTCATTAAAAAGTTATATAATAATAATACTAATAATAAATATCTTCTAATATTCTTAAGACATAAGTTCTTTATTCACCTGTGAGGTTTCATATATGAGAACTATTTATGTAAACCACCAAATATGTATATCTAATACTTTTTAAAATTATATCTTAAAAATTCATAATCTATTTGTTATTGAATTGTAGTCCAGTATAAATTCACTTTTTTTAATTTTTTTTTATAATAAAACGAATTTGAGGAAATAAATATGATAGCTAATTTTAGCGGGTTGGAACCATGTTTCGGAACATGCGTACCAATACATAAATTGTGAGGGTGCAGGTGTTTCTTGGAAACTATGGAACAGACCAGTACATTCAGAGACAGTCATCTGAAAAGGAAGTGACAGGCCATGACATTGCATACGGAAATTCACGTTGACTTCTATATTATTGGGTGTGCTAACTGAACTATATCGAATTTCACTTGAATTGGAAGTCGAATATTGATCTTGTTAGAAAGCATATCACTTCCCTTTTCGGGAAGATCATAGTTGCTGTGACGGCAGCAAAATCTTGGGCACAGGTAGCATCTGCAGGGATGCCTTAAAAATATCATTTAAGAAAGGGTGCCAACACAAAATAAAGGTGCCTCTATAGTTATCCTTTAATTACCATCTACGAAGCACGGACTCAACACGTAATACGGGATACGATAAGACTCGGGATGCGCAATACGCGATTTTTCCAAAATGTAGGATACGACACGCTAGGATATGTAGAATATATATATTTTAAAATAAATCTATTAAAAAAAATTCCTTTAATTTGTTTAGTAGAATACGTATATATAACATACTTAACTTGAAAACTTAATAAAATTAAATATAATAACAATGAAAATTTGAACAAGAAACAGATAAATTCAATAAAATCGAAAATATAATGAATATGGTTCGCGAAAAGTAAGGTTTGTTTGAAAGTTTTGCGTTGGTTGATCTTTTGTGAATGAATATGGCCTCTTCTTTTTATTTTATATATTTTACAATTAATGTTTGAAGTTATTAAATATTTGACCCATTTAAATATTTTAACGTACTTAAAAACTACCCTCGACGTGTCAAAAAAACGTGTCCCAACGTGTCCCCCAGCTTGTCCTCCAACGTGTCCCCCAATGTGTCCTAATGTGTCCCCAAGCGTGTCCGGACGCGTCGAAGCGTGTCGCTTGTCCGACACATGTCAAACAAGATTCGCTGTATTTGGGAGAGTGCCCGTGCTCATAGATTATCATCCATGTTTTGTTTCCATTGTCTGTTTCTATCTTATTTAATGAGATTATTTCATAATCTATATATATTTTTTTTCAATTTATTACTTCTTTTGATTAACTTGTATGTATTTTATGTCACACATGATATATGTTTGTGTATCACAGGGGGCTGGAGCTGCATCTTCTTCACATAAACAAGCTATCGCTAGTAACGCAAACCCCAATTCAACTCCAAACCATGTAGCACCGACGCGCCAGAGGTCTATAAAGCGCAGTGGTGGGAGTTCTAGCGGGGGTTTATTAGTCAATGGCGGCTTTCCTCAATCACCACCACCACAGCTGGAAATCCCTCCTAATGATTCTGGAAAACCCAGTGCCACTGCTGGGGAGTCTCCGTTGAAAGAACATTCACATAAGGAGGCTGGACAAAGGGGAGGTATTGGGTCACAATCACATGGCGGGAGTGATCATCAACAGCAGCGTAATTCCTTTAGGAGGGGCAACGGTGGCCCACATCCACGTGGGGATGGTTCTTACCATCAAAATTATGGGGGTAGACGGGACCAAGATCTTGGGAATCAGGATTGGAACCCTCACCGAAATTTTGGCAATAAAGATACCCACATGCAGCATAGATCTTTTCCTTCGCCTAGGGGCTATATACGTCCTCACACCTCTGCACCATTTATTTCCCCGCCACCTGTGCCTGTGCGGCCTTTTGCAAACCCTATGGTTTACCCTGGTAAGGTTATATTCTACTGAAGTTTCATACTTTAAACGTGTGGCTTTGCACTAACGTTTCAATCCAATTGCAGAGGTGACAGCTCCTGTGATTTTTGTTCAAGGTCCACCACCTCCAGAGACCCTCAGAGTTCCTATTGTTCCACCAATGCCGCCTCGTGCTATGTTTTTTCCTGTTCCGGATCCCCAGTTACATACTAAGATAGTGAGCCAGATAGATTATTATTTCAGGTATGTCATTTTTTTTGTTTGGTGTGTTCCATAATGGTAATCTTAGTTCGTTACTTATGCTTTTATCACAGTTAAGAAATTAACAGCTAGTGTACTTCTTCATTATTTGCTGCAGTAGTGAGAATTTAATAAAGGATACATTCTTGCGGCGGAACATGGATGAGCAGGGCTGGGTTCCTATTAAATTAATAGCAGGCTTCAAGAAAGTGAGTTGTTACCTGCTTGTTTCTTGCTGATTAGACTTATTTATTAATCATTCTGTTGTCTTTGTGGATGATTCACAATGACAGTTGTGCATCTTTAGTACTCTTAACTTCCACATCTCTTTGAACTTCTTAGTTTTCACTTTTGGAAAGCTTGTAATTGCATTGATTTGCAGTGTCATTGACTATATACGTTTTATGCAAACCATTTATTGAATCTGTGAGTCACTTTAGCAATCTTATTTTGGACATTGCATTGCTTTCATGAAGATACTGGTTATGTAGTCTGTAATATTTCCAATTTCTTCTGGTTGCAATTTTTACTATTATGGTCTTTTGATTTTATAATAATTCAAAGAAGGATATACTAAGAGCTGGACACCAACTTCAGATTTGCCCTACTTAGTAATTGGAACCATAGTTTGTATGATAGTTTTATGTGATTTCCCATTCTTCACTTTGGAGCTAGTTTATCTTCTATGGGATATGTGTTTCTGTTTTATGGTAACTTAAGTATTTTATATATTTATTTTACATCATCATTCCCATATTACCTTATGGGTCTTATGTGTTGTTTCGAAATTGCATGTTGTTTGACTTGGTGATTACTGCAGTTTATATATGGAAGTTCATATTTTTGAATTCATAATCAAGCACAATATACTAGGATGACATTTCCTTGCCGTGTTTTTTTTTTTTAAATTACGTTTAGGTAAAGTTGTTATATGGAAGTTTTGGGCCCAGGAAATTTAATTCAATTGCTTTTGGTAGGATTGTCCATAGATAATCGTAGACTTGCTCCCTATTTTCTTACACCGCCAGCGCTCACCGTTTAGGGCTTCAATAATTATTGGAATTATGTCCAAAGGTTTTGGACAATAGTACCCTTTATAAAAAAATATGAACTTAAAATATACATCTTTTACCCCCTTCGTCACTCGTAACTTAACAAAACCCAAAATCTATCATAACCTATTCCCACACCACCACCACCGCTGTACCATCCCCGAAATGTTTTTGATGTAAATAAGAAAGCCTATTCGTAAATGTCTTCATTTGTGTAACGGACTAGTGCCATGCTTGATTTGGTAGACAGATAGTTAACATCCTACATCGCCTGGGCGAGGGAAAGTAATGGTTCATATATGCAGATTTGCAAACTTCTAACTTCGAGGCCTTTTCATCTCCTCTAGTAAGGCATGTAGTTTATAACACCACATGTCAGGGGTTCAAACCTCGTTGGCACCGGTTTGTGAATGTGTGAGCTGGAATAAAATCCCATACCGCTGTGAGTGGCAGATAAATTGGGAACAATATCGATGGCGGTAGAGTGGGGCATCATAGAATGGTATTAGAGCCAGTTCCCAGTCGGAATAAGTGTGCCAACATGTTGGGTGATGATTTATTTCATCCCAACGAGGACGTTGGGCTCACTAAGAGGGGGGGGGGGGATTTGTAACTGACCGATGCCATGGTTGATTAGGTGGCCAGAGTTAGCATTTCACATCGTCTGGGTGGAAAAGTAATGATTCATATATGTAGATTTGCGCTCCTCTAACATCGAGGCCTTTTCAGCTCCACTGGTAAGGCATGTGGTTTATGACACATGGCAGCCCGTTGGCACCAGTTTGTGGATGTGAGCCAGAATAAAACTCCATACCACTGTGAGCAGTGGTTAAATTGGGGATAATATTGATGGTGGTAGAGTGGGGTATTATAAGTCGCTTTTCCATAATCCATTTTCTTCATTAGTACCATGTCCAAGAAGGAGATATTGCTTCAGACTTTATGCCCTTTAGCCTTTTTTTGCGATTTTGTGGAGGCTATGGCTTCGGTTTATGATGTAAGCATTTTGGGAATTATCATATTATATTGAGAAAGAATCTTTTTATGCATGTAATACCCCGTACTTTTGGCTATATTTATTTTTGGGATTAATTAATTAAATGCGTATTAATTGGAAATTAATCCGGGTTATAAATACTGATGTGATGCGAATTAGTATTTGATTATGTGCATATATGATTATATATATGTATTTGGTATTATAAAATTTGTCGTGAGATTTATATACGGCAATTTGGAAATTTTGTTGAGACGCGTGGGACCGCCGCGTCACGGTATAATATTTTATTAATAAAAAGTGAATTTAAAATCGATAATCCGTATGGTCGTTTTGAGCGCGCCAACGCGTCCGGAAGGGTCGAGATAGTCAGAAAACACTAGCCGGGGGTATGGTTTGGATCCCGGGGTAATTTTAGACCGTACCGGTAACTTAAAGGGTATTTAAGTAATTTGGTATTTTTGGGTAATTAAAAGTGACGAAAATTGAGAGTTGTAATCTGATAAGGATTGACCCCAACCAACCCTTATTAACCCAACAAGCTACGGAGGTTTATTGAAATTAGGTTTCATAAGTTTCCCCAAAGCAAAACCCTAGCCACCATAGCCTTTTGGAGAAGAAAGCTTGGAGAAGGAGAGAGAGAGAGAGATTCTGCAGAAATTCTACACCGAATCCACACCAAATTCAGAAAGCAAACCAAGGCAAGTGACTTTATTTCCATTTAATTACTGAGAATGTCTTTTCCATGTTAGAAATTGAAGAATCTTAATTGTTCTTGAAAGATTAAAAGAAAACCCATGAAATTTGAAGTTATTATTGAATGTTGGGATAGGTTTGCATGTAGAAACATTGTTGGGAGATTTAATTTCGGATATTTCATATCTAGGTGATGTATGAACGAATTAAAATCTGGGAATTTATGATGAGAAAAAGTTAGGGTTTATGTTCTTGAAGAAAATTGGGAATTAGTGTAGAAATTGTGATTTAATGATGTTTAGATGATATCAAACCCTTTAATGATGTTAGTATAACCCCTTAACATGTTTGAGGATGATTAGAGAACTCAATATATTGTGGGAACGAATTTTAGAAGAGGTTTGAGGAGTAAAAATGGTGAAAAACGATTTTTGGGAAGTTCTGGGCAGAAACTGGCATCTCGTTAGAAGCAACCCCCAGGTCGTTCGAACGAGCTCGTTCGAACGAGCTTCTAACGAGTTGACCAGTCGTTATTAACGAGTAGGATTTTCGTTCGATATCTCGTTCGAACGAGATATCGTTAGAAGGGTCAGTTCGTTCGAACGAACTGGGACCTCGTTCGAACAGTCTCGTTCGAACGAGACTTCTAACGACCTGACAGTCCAAACTCGTTCGAAGCCTCGTTCGAACGAGACTTCTAACGAGTTGGCAGTTTGCCCCTTTTTGGACTGTTTTGACTTTTGGAGTTCCGGGAGATGGTTCAAGGGTAGGGTTAGCATCCCTTTGATGATATAGTGATTGATTTGGGACTTTTGGGTTATTGAGATGAGTAAATCATATACGAGAGTTATATTCAATGTATCATTTGGGTTGAGACGTGAGTGACTACTACGACGTGAGGATGAATTATAGCGCGTATAATTATGAACCGGAATAAAATAAGTTGTGATAATTATCATTAGTACGAGAGTGCAACATGTACTACGAATATAATACGGTATTACTAAGATGTGTGTTTACTTAGTATTGATATATGGATTGTATGTATGACATACCTACCATACTTGCTATCACGGGAGGTTTCGTTCGCTTAGGACCCTCTATTCCTTGTGTGCCTACGGGGGGGATATAGACTGGTACCTTGATGAACATAGGTCATAGAAAGACTTATTGTGATATTAATAAGTCCGCTGACCATGGGAGCGTAGGTATGTGCGTGACCCATGTGATGGTGACTATGTTCGCCTCCACTATTTGTGATTTGTGTTATCTGAACTATTCCTGAGAGATTCGGAATATGTGATCCTTATGTACGTGATGTACCGGGATGGATAGCAGAGTATGTGTGCACTACAGCTTAGATTGCGGGGTGCTTGTATCGTATATTTATGATGTGAATAATATACATTAAATTAAAGGAAATCCTCATGTGAATGTTGTAAAAATATTACGGTATTGTTTCGAGTTATATAATGAGTTAACTGATAGTTATATCATTGGCATATTTAGTAACTGTGTTCACAGTAAACCTCTATTTTGATTACGAGAGTTGTTATGTTATATGGAACCGATTACATGGGTAGAAACCGTGGTAGTCTAGCTAGTTATGTTGTCAGTTAGCTAGTAGTATGGGTAGTTATAGATGGGTACTTGCGTTAGGAGTGCACAGTTAGACGAGAGGTGAGAATATAATGTGAGTGCACGTCCTAACATGTACTTTGCATTTAATGTTTTAAATGTTTTTAAAGCACTTGCAGGTTTTTAAAATGATTTCCACTTTCGGGCTCTGACCCATTTGCTTTCAAATATATTTTCTTGTAAAACCTTTTTAGGTGCCCAGCCACAAGGACACCAAGCATAGGTACTCATTCAGGTGACGTGCTGTAGCTGGTTGTGGAAGCTACAGGGATTTGCTCATAGACGCTTCTATCTTTTGGATTCCAGAGTCACTATCTATCAGTTGTAGGGCATGTTGCCCATTCCTATTTAGAGCATTTTTACATTTCAGTTTTCAGACTCTAGCATGTATTGCTCAGTATTCAGTTTTAGTTATTTATTTCAGTTTACATATCAGTCGTGGGATTTGTATTGAGGAGTTTTTCCTCCAGGTTTTATTTACATATTGTGATGGTTATTCTTGTTACTTCAGTATGGTGAATGGTGTTATTTAGTTATTCATTACTCTTGTTGCATGTTAATCAGATTTAATAAAATTTGGCACTTACTTTTTAAATACTAGGTGGTTAGTAATAATAAAACGTTTTCGACAGTGATGCTATTAACTGAGCCAACTTGGCATTTTGAATTAATTTTATAAAGGAGTAGCTACCCGGTGTTTAATTAGTCGGGGTGTCACAGGTGGTATCAGAGCATCAGGTTCTAGTGTCCTTTAGGATCTGTACGGCTATTTTGTTTCCGCTACGTTTCTTTGATATAGAGCCCTATATTTTAGGACTGTTGTATTCTTTTGTGTATGCTTCGTTCTTCAGCTATATTAAGTTTATAAACCGTGAACTTATAAACTTTGTTCTTATTTCAGATGCCTCCACGACGTGCACGACGAGTTCCCAGGAATGCTACGCCCGAACCACAGCCCGCTCCAGTTCAGGGCATGTTGAACGCCACTGAGGTTGCTGCTATAGTAGCCCAAGCGGTAAAGGCCGCGATTGCCGTGATTCAGCAGGCACCACCTCAGGCGCCGGTTGCCGCGCCAGTACAGGTTAATGCATTCCCGTCTGCTTGGGAGCGTGTACGTGACGCTTTTCAGAAAGCGCATCCACCAGAGTTTGCTGGAAGCTCAGATGTGGTTATCTCGAGCCAATGGAGGAAGGACATGCAGAGGCATTTGAGGATGCATGAGTGCACTGATGTTCAGAAACAGGTGCTAGCTACTTTCAAGCTAGTTGGATCTGCGCTGCAGTGGTGGGAGTCCATTACCACCGCGGAGGAGAGGGATACCCTCACGATACAGGAGTTCTGGGTGCGGTTCGACCACAAGTACTTTCCGTCCGCAGTTCATACAGAGATGAGGAGGAAGCTGATGAGTTTGAAGCAGGAGGGCAAGACAGTGGCCGAGTATGAGGCCGAGTTCACTAACTTGTTGAATATCGTTCCAGACGAGATTCCAACAGAGAAGAAGAAGATAGAGAAGTTCACCGACGGGTTGAATTGGAGAATCCGGCAGCATCTGCTTGGGAACCTATCGTTGGCCACGTATTCTGATGTGGTTAACGCTGCATTACTACACTGCCAGGACCACCGTTTTCATATGGCCGAGGGCAAGCGGTCAGGGGAGTCTAGCCATCAGGGCAGGACTGGAGGACATGGTGCCAGCGGGGCACAAACCGGTCAGGGGCAGAGACAGACTGAGCAGGGTACCCAGCAGGGGGACAATAAGAGGTTCCGATCAGGGAACTACAGGCAGGGACAGGGAGGTTTCCGCCAGGGCCATCAGGGTCCAAACGGCCAGCAGGGCCAGCAGGGGCAGAATGGGCAGCAGTTCCATCAGGGCCAGCAGGGCCAAGGGAGGAATGGTAACGGCCACCAGGGCCGGGGACAGCAGGGGCAGAGGGGAGGAAACTTCCCAGGGAAGTGCTTTACTTGTGGCAAGACTGGCCATAAGAAGCAGGATTGTCCTGATAGGGGCAGGGCCCCACAGCAGCAGCAGCAGGGTGCTCGCCAGGATCCACAGAGACCTATGTTTCCCGCCGCTCTTCCTGCACCGCCACAGATGGCAGCTTTGCCACCCATTCCAGCAGTCCCAGCTCAGCAGGGACAGCTACAGTATGGACGTGTCTACAACGTTCACCAGGCTGCAGTTCCACAGGCACCGCCCGCGATCGAGGGTACGTTTCCTATCCATGGCACTATGGGTCGGGTGTTATTTGATACGGGTGCTACACACTGTTTTATTGCTACACACTTCGCGAAAGCTTTAGGATTGTTAGCTACGGCAGAGAGCACAGTGACGTGTGTCGACTCACCATTAGGGAGTGGGTCACTTATTTTCTTTATATGCCGGGGAGTCGGGGTAGAGGTTGGTGGTTTGGTATTGCCTGCGGACATGTTAGTGTTAGACATACATGTTCACGATGTGATCATCGGGATGGATTGGCTCGTAGCATATAGGGCCATGATTGATTGCTTCAGCGGGAGCATTGTTTTTGCCATTCCGGGGCAGGAGATGTTTATAGTGGCGATGCCTCGACCAGAGGGAGGATCGACCGCTCATCTGTATTACATAGAGGAGGATACCTCTAAGGAGGTTGTGATTCCTTTAGATTCGATCCCGGTTGTCAGGGAGTATTCGGATGTGTTTCAGGAGATACCAGGCTTACCACCCAGTCGAGAAATAGACTTCGTTATTGATCTGCTACCGGGTACGAGACCTATAGCACGTGCACCGTACCGTATGGCTCCAGCTGAGATGCGAGAGTTACGGGATCAGATAGAGCAGCTGTTAGGGCAGGGCTTTATTCGCAGGAGTACCTCACCTTGGGGCGCTCCAGTTTTGTTTGTGAAGAAGAGGGATGGTTCACTGAGATTGTGCGTGGACTACCGAGAGTTGAATAAGGTCACGATACGAAATAAGTATCCGTTGCCTCGAATCGATGACTTATTCGACCAGTTGAGAGGAGCTTCTTTCTTCTCGAAGATTGACTTGAGGTCGGGATACCATCAGTTGCGTATCAGGGAGGAGGATGTCTCGAAGACTGCGTTCTTGTCGAGATATGGTTCTTATGAGTTTCGGGTTATGCCTTTCGGCTTGACCAACGCTCCAGCAGTGTTTATGGACTTGATGAATAGGGTGTTCAGAGATTTCCTAGATCAATTTGTCATTGTCTTCATTGATGACATTCTGGTTTACTCTCAGACAGAGGAGGAGCACGCCGAGCATTTGAGGATGGTTTTGCAGACACTTCGTCAGAACGAGCTGTATGCAAAATATGAGAAGTGCGGGTTTTGGCTGAAGGAAGTCCAGTTCTTGGGTCACATTATTTCCGACCAGGGAATATCTGTCGATCCGGGGAAGGTGTCAGCGGTGAGGGAGTGGGGACAGCCCACGACACCAACGGAGATTCGTAGTTTCTTGGGTTTAGCAGGATACTACAGGAGGTTTATTCGGGGTTTCTCAGAGATAGCAGGTCCTTTGACACATCTTACTCGTAAGGGTGTGCCATATATCTGGAGTGATGCCTGTCAGTTGGCATTCGATGAGTTGAAGGACAAATTGACCTCAGCACCTGTGTTAGCATTGCCGAGACCGGGAGTTGAGTATTTGGTTTACACCGATGCGTCTTTGCAAGGGCTTGGAGGTGTTTTGCAGCAGGAGAGACAGGCCATAGCTTATGCTTCCCGTAAGCTTAAGCCTCATGAGAAGAATTACCCCACGCATGATTTGGAATTGGCAGCAGTAGTATTTGCCTTACGGATTTGGAGGCACTATCTTTTGGGGGAGAAGTTTCAGCTGTTCACGGACCACAAGTCACTACAGTATCTGTTCACGCAGAATGAATTAAATATGCGGCAGCGTAGGTGGCTTGAATTTGTGAAAGACTACCAGTTCGACATTCAGTACCACCCGGGTAAGGCTAACGTGGTAGCAGACGCGTTGAGCCGCAGGCCAGCAGATGAGGTGGCAGAGGTGTGGAAAGCGAAGTGGAAGGAATTGGGACACCAGGATGCAGTGGCCCGATCTTTCATGGCTGTGATGACCGTTACACCGCAGATTTGTCACGAAGGTTGTACGGGCACAGACAAATGATTCGTTCTGTCAGGAGCAGATAGTTCGATTACTCGCTGAGGGAGCTGAATCCTATACCGTTAGCTCAGACGGGGGATTACGCTTCAATGGGAGATTGGTAGTTCCGGAAGGAGAGGAACTGCGACACGATGTGATGGCAGAGTCGCACGGCTCACGGTTCGCGGTACATCCCGGAGGGGACAAAATGTACCAAGATATGAGACGGCAGTATTGGTGGAGCGGTATGAAGAGAGATATCGCAGAGTTTGTCTCGAAATGCGCCACTTGTCAGCTTGTAAAAGTGGATCATCAGAGACCAACAGGATTGCTACAGCCATTGGAGGTTCCGGTGTGGATGTGGGAGAGCATATCCATGGACTTTATCACGGGGTTGCCTACGTCGCAGAGGGGTCACGACTCCGTTTGGGTAATTGTGGACAGATTGTCCAAGGTCGCTCACTTTTTACCCGTTAGGACTGATTACACTGCGGGTCAGTATGCCCAACTCTTCATTTCAGAGATTGTGAGACTTCACGGTGTGCCTCTAATTATCGTGTCTGACAGAGACAAGATATTTGTTTCGAGGTTTTGGGAGAGTTTCCAGGAGGCCATGGGCACGGAATTGCGGTTGAGTACGGCTTATCATCCGCAGACTGATGGGCAGACCGAGCGCACCAATCAGATGTTGGAAGACATGCTACGCATGTGTATTATTGACTTCGGGGGTGGATGGGAGCAGTACCTTCCACTGGTGGAGTTTGCTTACAACAACTCCTATCAGTTCACGATTGGCATGGCTCCGTTTGAGGCATTGTACGGTAGGCCTTGTCGTTCCCCAGCATGTTGGTTGGAAGTGGGGGACAACAAACTACTTGGGCCGGAAGTAATTCAGGATACTTCGGCAAGGATTGAGTTGATTCGAAGTCGCATTCGGGTAGCTCAAGACAGGCAGAAGAGTTATGCTGATGCGAAGAGATTTTTCAGGGAGTTCCAAGTGGGGGACCAGGTTTTGCTCAGGGTTTCTCCGATGAAGGGGATTATGCGATTCGGGAAGAAGGGGAAGTTGGCACCAAGGTATGTGGGGCCGTTTCCTATTATTGAGCGGATCGGACCGGTTGCGTATAGACTCGGGTTACCGGAGCATTTACATCGGATTCACGACGTGTTCCATATTTCCTCGCTGAGGAAATACCTTAGGGATGATTTGGCTCATTCTCACATTGCTGTGGAGGACATCGATCTCCAGCCGGATAGCTCTTATGAGGAGGGGCCAATTGCTATTTTGGACCGAAGCGAGAGGAAACTGCGGTCAAAGATAGTCCCGTTAGTACGTGTTCAGTGGCGACATCACAATGTCGAGGAGTCCACATGGGAGCGCGAGGATGAGATGCGCGAATGTTATCCAGAGTTATTTTTAGCAGGTACTTTCTAGTTTCGAATTTCGGGACGAAATTCAGTTATTAGGGGGGGGGTATGTAATACCCCGTACTTTTGGCTATATTTATTTTTGGGATTAATTAATTAAATGCGTATTAATTGGAAATTAATCCGGGTTATAAATACTGATGTGATGCGAATTAGTATTTGATTATGTGCATATATGATTATATATATGTATTTGGTATTATAAAATTTGTCGTGAGATTTATATACGGCAATTTGGAAATTTTGTTGAGACGCGTGGGACCGCCGCGTCACGGTATAATATTTTATTAATAAAAAGTGAATTTAAAATCGATAATCCGTATGGTCGTTTTGAGCGCGCCAACGCGTCCGGAAGGGTCGAGATAGTCAGAAAACACTAGCCGGGGGTATGGTTTGGATCCCGGGGTAATTTTAGACCGTACCGGTAACTTAAAGGGTATTTAAGTAATTTGGTATTTTTGGGTAATTAAAAGTGACGAAAATTGAGAGTTGTAATCTGATAAGGATTGACCCCAACCAACCCTTATTAACCCAACAAGCTACGGAGGTTTATTGAAATTAGGTTTCATAAGTTTCCCCAAAGCAAAACCCTAGCCACCATAGCCTTTTGGAGAAGAAAGCTTGGAGAAGGAGAGAGAGAGAGAGATTCTGCAGAAATTCTACACCGAATCCACACCAAATTCAGAAAGCAAACCAAGGCAAGTGACTTTATTTCCATTTAATTACTGAGAATGTCTTTTCCATGTTAGAAATTGAAGAATCTTAATTGTTCTTGAAAGATTAAAAGAAAACCCATGAAATTTGAAGTTATTATTGAATGTTGGGATAGGTTTGCATGTAGAAACATTGTTGGGAGATTTAATTTCGGATATTTCATATCTAGGTGATGTATGAACGAATTAAAATCTGGGAATTTATGATGAGAAAAAGTTAGGGTTTATGTTCTTGAAGAAAATTGGGAATTAGTGTAGAAATTGTGATTTAATGATGTTTAGATGATATCAAACCCTTTAATGATGTTAGTATAACCCCTTAACATGTTTGAGGATGATTAGAGAACTCAATATATTGTGGGAACGAATTTTAGAAGAGGTTTGAGGAGTAAAAATGGTGAAAAACGATTTTTGGGAAGTTCTGGGCAGAAACTGGCATCTCGTTAGAAGCAACCCCCAGGTCGTTCGAACGAGCTCGTTCGAACGAGCTTCTAACGAGTTGACCAGTCGTTATTAACGAGTAGGATTTTCGTTCGATATCTCGTTCGAACGAGATATCGTTAGAAGGGTCAGTTCGTTCGAACGAACTGGGACCTCGTTCGAACAGTCTCGTTCGAACGAGACTTCTAACGACCTGACAGTCCAAACTCGTTCGAAGCCTCGTTCGAACGAGACTTCTAACGAGTTGGCAGTTTGCCCCTTTTTGGACTGTTTTGACTTTTGGAGTTCCGGGAGATGGTTCAAGGGTAGGGTTAGCATCCCTTTGATGATATAGTGATTGATTTGGGACTTTTGGGTTATTGAGATGAGTAAATCATATACGAGAGTTATATTCAATGTATCATTTGGGTTGAGACGTGAGTGACTACTACGACGTGAGGATGAATTATAGCGCGTATAATTATGAACCGGAATAAAATAAGTTGTGATAATTATCATTAGTACGAGAGTGCAACATGTACTACGAATATAATACGGTATTACTAAGATGTGTGTTTACTTAGTATTGATATATGGATTGTATGTATGACATACCTACCATACTTGCTATCACGGGAGGTTTCGTTCGCTTAGGACCCTCTATTCCTTGTGTGCCTACGGGGGGGATATAGACTGGTACCTTGATGAACATAGGTCATAGAAAGACTTATTGTGATATTAATAAGTCCGCTGACCATGGGAGCGTAGGTATGTGCGTGACCCATGTGATGGTGACTATGTTCGCCTCCACTATTTGTGATTTGTGTTATCTGAACTATTCCTGAGAGATTCGGAATATGTGATCCTTATGTACGTGATGTACCGGGATGGATAGCAGAGTATGTGTGCACTACAGCTTAGATTGCGGGGTGCTTGTATCGTATATTTATGATGTGAATAATATACATTAAATTAAAGGAAATCCTCATGTGAATGTTGTAAAAATATTACGGTATTGTTTCGAGTTATATAATGAGTTAACTGATAGTTATATCATTGGCATATTTAGTAACTGTGTTCACAGTAAACCTCTATTTTGATTACGAGAGTTGTTATGTTATATGGAACCGATTACATGGGTAGAAACCGTGGTAGTCTAGCTAGTTATGTTGTCAGTTAGCTAGTAGTATGGGTAGTTATAGATGGGTACTTGCGTTAGGAGTGCACAGTTAGACGAGAGGTGAGAATATAATGTGAGTGCACGTCCTAACATGTACTTTGCATTTAATGTTTTAAATGTTTTTAAAGCACTTGCAGGTTTTTAAAATGATTTCCACTTTCGGGCTCTGACCCATTTGCTTTCAAATATATTTTCTTGTAAAACCTTTTTAGGTGCCCAGCCACAAGGACACCAAGCATAGGTACTCATTCAGGTGACGTGCTGTAGCTGGTTGTGGAAGCTACAGGGATTTGCTCATAGACGCTTCTATCTTTTGGATTCCAGAGTCACTATCTATCAGTTGTAGGGCATGTTGCCCATTCCTATTTAGAGCATTTTTACATTTCAGTTTTCAGACTCTAGCATGTATTGCTCAGTATTCAGTTTTAGTTATTTATTTCAGTTTACATATCAGTCGTGGGATTTGTATTGAGGAGTTTTTCCTCCAGGTTTTATTTACATATTGTGATGGTTATTCTTGTTACTTCAGTATGGTGAATGGTGTTATTTAGTTATTCATTACTCTTGTTGCATGTTAATCAGATTTAATAAAATTTGGCACTTACTTTTTAAATACTAGGTGGTTAGTAATAATAAAACGTTTTCGACAGTGATGCTATTAACTGAGCCAACTTGGCATTTTGAATTAATTTTATAAAGGAGTAGCTACCCGGTGTTTAATTAGTCGGGGTGTCACAGCTTTGTGCTATCCTTTCGTGCCCTTGACATGTTACGTCAATTGGTATATGAGTTGCGTTTGCTTGCTCTCGTTGTGTGTAAACAAACAAATTGTAACAACACATCTATCGTGCCGAATAAGAGCCAATAATCGGATTTGAATAACGTATCACGAAGCTGGAAGCGTTGGTGGATGTCCCTCACAATAGCCATCGTACATATAACTCGTCGATGGTGACGGGTGAATTGTTTAATTTGATTAACCAGTTTAGTTGCTAGTCTATTTCAACTTTTATTAATTATTGTATAAACATGCAAGATTCCTTTGATCATTTATACAAATGTAAAGGAATCGTAGGCTTACCTAACGATTCCATGTGATGAGTGCTCCAAAAATGTAGTTATACCCCATAGAACCTCGCCCTATTTTAGTTCGTATCCTTGTCCAACAACTTGTTAATATAGACTAATTTTAGGTCCGAACCTCGAACAGGTGGACGCACATGTATAATTGAACAAAAGATATTCATTGATTTATACGCATATGAGATGAACTAAAATCACATTAATAGTCACAACTACGTATCCCATAGTTCACAATGAAACGATTAAATTAACCATGGCAAGCTACCTTTAAGGCTTTAATTGAATGTAGTTTCAAAATGGTAAATTCTTGTTGAATAAGCCTTTAGGTTGCTGTTTAACTCGAAGAATGAAAAACCAATTTACACAAGTTTGAAAATCATATATATAATCCACATATGTTAATGTTGTACGAACGCCAAATTAACACACGCTAGGTTATTTGTAGAACTAGATTCTAGCCTGAGGACGATGTTCTTTTTTATTTATTTCTCATGCCCTAAGGCGTCGAATGTGCCATTCCAATATCTTTACATCTTCTTTTTTAATTGGGTTATTTGTAAGTTTAGAGGTCTTATGAGCCTTTGTGGAACTTCAGGTTGCACTCTTTCTAAATTCGGAGGTCTTAGGACCTTAGAAAGGACTTTATAATTCAAATGTTCAAGTTCAAGTTTTATAGCCTAAGATCTTAGGACCCATTACAGGTTTGACTTCTGCGCATTTAGGCCCAAAATTTTTGAGGGGCTAAATAAAAAAGGTCGTATCCAGTGCACAAGGCTCCTGCTTAACTAGGTCTGGGAGAGGCAGCTGTCGGCTGGCCTTACCCCTATATATGGATAGGCAGCTCCCATGTCTCGAACCCTAGACCAACCGTAGCTTGGATGAGGGCACTTGCTATCGCATCAAGGTATCAAAAGTGTTAAGGTTCTAAGAGCATCCGCACTGGTGTTACTCTCACGAAAGGCAAAATGCAAATCCAAATGGCCATTTACCTTTCGCCCGGATGGCAGGCATGCAATGGGGGAACTTCCTTGTTTTCTTCGTATCAATTCCTACGAACTTCAGAAGTTCGTAGGAAGTTCCCAACGGCTATAAACGGCTAGCTACTTCTGTTAATAAATAAACGACCCTTTCTTCTTCACTCGCTGCATCTCTATTCATCCTAAAAAATCCTCCTTAATCCCAAATTTCAGTTCTTTAATTCCATCTCAACAGATTTCTATTTCTTCCATCTAACAGATTTCTATTTCTTGAATTTTTAATATTTACATCATGGATGGCGAAAGATAATAAAATACTTAAATATCGGGAAAAACAAAAAACACGGGTCCACTTCAACGGCAATTTCGGCTCAACCTCCACCAAGTGAACCTGACGATCCCGTATACAAGGATTACTCCCGTATTTACGATCGAGACACACACGCGTCCGATGGGCAGACGCCGATTATAAACGGCAATAAGTTTGAATTTCGGGGTAATTGGGCGGGCCCAATGAAATTATATAAAACGATCGGAGATAATAAACCGTCGATAAAAGAATTTATCGACGGTGTCGGTGTTATGTCCAATTTATTTTTGAAAGTGATGCCGAATTCTGATCAGTGCATTGTGACGACGATGATCGAATGTTGGTGGGACACAACGCATACCTTCCAACTGCCGTTTGTTGAAATTGCGTTTACGCCTTTCGACTTCACGATGCTTTCCGTTAATTTTATTTCTTATTAAATTCCTTTATTAAATATTATTTATATTAAATTTAAATTATTTGGAGGTGTAACAATAATTATCATATTATTTGTATATATTATATGTATTTTTAATTTATGTACAGGCATCCCGATTGGGCAAGGGTTACCCATTCAAAATTTGTCGATTGAAAAATACACAAATTTTCAAAATACCTATAACGAATTTTCCCCCCAAATTCATATAGAACGATTTTCTGGTGTGGGAATTTCGGTTTCCGACCTCAAGAAATACATTGTAAATTTTGTGAAACAACCGGACCTGCCCGATTACATGATGCCAGTAATTGCTCGAGCATTTTGGTTTTATGTAATTGGTAGTTTATTCTTTCCAAATGCCAATTCCACGTCCGACCTTGGGTATTTACATTATTTGGAGGACGTTATTGCAATTGGGGTTCGGCAATTTATGTCCGTATCATCTGGTCAATGGACAAAGTGAGTCTACGCTTATTAACTAGTGTTGAGTGCATGTGACAATTAATAGAGGTACATTTTCTAAATTTATTATTTAAATGTTTACGCATTATATGTTTAGTTACAATAATAGCTAATGTATTCTAATCAATTTAATTTATTTACATATTTTGCAGTACACATCACGAGTACATGGCGATCGCATGTCCAATTATTGTTGATACGACCGTAGATGTATGGCCCCGGATATTTCGTTGGTCAAAGTCGAACAGGAGCCGGGTAAAGGGTGCGCAACGGTTTAATATCTCAGGCAACCAACATCAGCTTGAGATGCGGTCACCCGAATCCATCATTTGGCAGCTGTATGAGACGTCGATGTATCGGCATAATGACGACATCACTTACGCACATTATTTATCTGGGTTGCGTATGATTGTTTGGGATCCCTTATATAAGGGATTTAGGTACTTGGGCGACCGGGGGTTTCGATAATTGACAGGCCAGATATGTATAGCAGACAACCCTCCGCGAAATTTGGGCTTAGTCGAACACTCTGAAAACCAAACCGCCTTTGCCTAGAATTGGCCTGTTGCAAATGACCATATATCATTTGTGACCCAAGAAGAGTATGATGCATATTGGAAAGTAGTGGCACAGGGGCCGTTATTACCTGCGATGGCACGCTACGTTAACGCTGATTTAATTGGAGTTGGGACAGTGGCACCATCAACATTGCGCATTCCACGGGCGTCAGCACCAATTAACCAGCCGTCTGAGTATCATACACAGTTTGCGTCGGCTGACCCTACACATGTACAGGCGCTTAGGCAGAATTGGACGGTAGACGTCGGCCTACCGCAGGGTGCTTCATACGAAAGAAGTGTGCCGCGATCAGAGTTCCCAACGAACGCTCCTCCAGCTCATTCGTTGTCACAATTAGAATGGCGTGAGACATACATCGACGCAACAGATAATAATCGCGGTCTCCGTCATTTGCTACTTACTGAGACTCGAGAGCCTGAGGATATCATCAGAGCACGCGATGATCGAATTGAGGAGCTTGAGCGACAACTTGCCTCCTTTAATGTGCGTGGTGCTGGACCTGAAGTTAGTGGGCCGAGCTACACCCGTGACGATGTTTACGTATCACAACCAATCCCACCATCTCACCCATACACTGCATATCAATTGCAACAGAGTTGGGGCACCCTTTTTGGCGACGATCTGATGTTGGGCCGCACGTTGATTTGGGTCAGGATAATGATTTTGGGTAGGGGCCACATTGATTGTATTATTCATTTTATTTTCTTTTGTATTCATTTTATTAGCAATGCATTTCCATTTAATAGATTGTATTCATTTCCATTATCAATTCATTTTCATGTAGAATTATATTCTATTGTATTCATTTTATTATCAATTATTTTCCAGTTTATTACACAGTGAGTGACAACATAAAAAAGAGCAGCCCCCAACAGAAAATAATATTACGTCATAATAAAAACATAGAGGCGAAATATAAAATTAATATATGGTGACACCCTATCCGATTAAATTAATATATGGTGACACACTATCCATATTTTGATGACACACTAACCGATAATATTTTTAAACACTTGAGTATTCCTCCAATTTTATCCCTATAAATAGATGGTCTCATTTGGATATTCCTCCACAACACTAGTTATACTTCTCTATATCATAAATCTCACAATGCATAACCATGTTTACATGCCTGATGAAGATGCACCCTCCTTAACCCATGTTCCCATGAAAACTCTCGCCAGGCAAAAGCTTCCGTATTATAGCTGGTCACCTCCTAAAAAGGTAGTGCGACGTGATTACCTCTTAACGCAGGGGGAGGGGGCGGGATGTAGCAGGTCGCGAAGACAAAGTGTAAGTCTAAAACATCAACATCATTTGGTGTTGAACATGTTGAGGCAACGCGCATTAATGTTGAACAAGTGTTGACTGATCCATGGATCTACCAAGATCCCCATGGAGGTAGTTGGTTTAGCGAGAAAAGGTTTTTTGAAAACATCCCTATATGCACACTTCATTCTTTAGGCGACGTTAATCATGTGATGAAATGGTTGACGCCGACAAAAGGAAATATTCCATGGGATGATCATTTGAAGTGGCCTAGGTTATTTGATAGACGTTGCAATTTGGAATGCTACTGTCATTGGCATTGTTTACCCGTGCCACAAGCAAATCGGCAAGATATTGCAAAGATCCAAACAAAGATAATGAAAAATGTATACGTTTATTGCAACGCGAAATTGCACAGATGAAGAAAAGGCTAGAGCGGTAGCATGCAAAACATTTGATAAATACTGAACTTGACGATCCAATGTATGCATCAAATTCGGTTCTGTCAGATTACAAAGGGGCTGAGTTGGACATGGATTTAGTACATCATCTACCAACCATGTTAATGGGGGATGTGAATGCCTTAGTGTTCCGTGGTTGCTTAGGAAATAATGGTATTAATATGTAACTTTCGTTTCTTTTTTTTTTTAATGAAAATTTGAATATTATATATTGAGTTTTGTAATTTTGTTTTATATTACAAATATTTTAACGATGTACACATTCTTTTCCATGCAATTAAAATATTTTTCATTATTCGAATTTGTAATAATGACACACATCATGAACTGACTAATTAACATATAAAACCATGACACACATAACAAATATATAAAGTCTTTAAACAGTCTGTAACAAAACAGTCTGTAAAGTCATGGCACACATACCAAATATATAGTAGTTTTGTTCTGTAGGCTATAATAATTATATGTAGTAGTAGTAGTAAATATATATAGTAGTAGTAGTATTAATTATATATAGTTGTAATAGTAGTAGGAAATATATATTTTGGTCGTAATAATATATTGTATCTCTAGTAGTAATAGTAAATATACATAGTCGTAGTAGTAAATATATATAGTAGTAATTATATATATATATATATATATATATATATATATATATATATAGTAGTAATTATATCGATTATCCAAAAATATGGAAATATTAGTGATGATGTTACTCATAGGATTAGAGTAGGCCGGGTTAAGTGGAGAAGTGCTACCTTTCGTTTTGTGTGATAGGCGTATACCTTTGAAGTTAAAAGGTAAATTTTACAGGACGACCATTAGACCCGCCATGTTATATGGGACAGAGTGTTGGGCAACCAAGAAACAAAATGTGCAGAAAATGAGTGTGACGGAGATGCAAATGCTAAGATGGATTTGTGGTAAAACTCGAAAGGATAAAATTAAAAATGAACAAATTCGTGAAACGGTTAAAGTAGCTCCTATAGTAGATAAATTGAGAGAAAATCGACTTAGATGGTTTGGACACGTCAAGTGTAGACCAATGGATGCTCCTGTAAGGAAGAGTGATTTAGTTAGTATTGATGGTAACACAAGGGGTAGAGGTAGGCCTAAATTGGCTTGGTGGGATATTATAAAAAAGGACATGATGTCATGTGGTTTAACCGAAGATATTGCACTGGACAGAATGAAATGGAAAAATAGGATTCATGTAGCCGATCCCAAATAATTGGGAAAAGGCTTTGTTGAGTTGAGTATATATATATATATATATATATATATATATATATAGTAGTAAATATATATATAGTAGTAGTAACAAATATATATAGTAGTAAATATATATTATTCATGGCACACATGCCAATTGATAGCCTGCAGGCTATAATAATTCACAATCAGTAATTTGTGATTAGTAACTTTTAATAACTTGAATTTTTGCTTTTGTCATATGCCTGTATAGACTGTATGGCACACATACCAATCATGGTACACATACCAATCGTATAGATTGTTGAGTATAGACTATTGAGTATAGACATTTGAAAATCGTAGACTATCCCATTTATAAATAGTAAGGCAGATTATGAAATTTACAATATAACTTTTTAAAATTTTAAATTCTTCCAAGCAAAAATAAATCATGGACTACTCCAGTTCTTAGCGATGAGGGACGAAATTTTATGCTTCAGTATGCTCAATTTAACGATGGCGCATCATCAGATGAAGAGATGATAATTTGCATGGAGATTACACGTTGGATTGTTGAACAAAATATAATTTGAGATGGGAAAGAACTCGAAACTAGACGTCGAGTGAATCGAAGGAGAGAAAGGGGACATGCAACACTCTGGGAAGATTACTTCGGCGAAGATAAGGTATACAACGAGTATTACTTCCGAAGGAGATTTAGGATGCGACATACTGTTTTCAATAGCATCCTTGATTCTGCTTGTCAATACGATAACTACTTTGTACAAAAAAACGACGCGTGCGGTCGTTAATGTTTAAGCTAACATAAAAAAATTATGGGGGCTATTCGACTCCTAGCTAATGGAGGATCCCATGACGTATGGTCTGAGCAATACGCAATGAGTGAAACAACTCTATTAGAAATTGTTATCAGATGTACTGAGGCAATTGTGACCGTATTCGGTCCGTAGTATGCCAGAAATCCGACAACAGGCGATGTCACCAGGTTACTCGAACAAAATGCAAGCCAGGGATTTTCAGGAATGTTTGGGAGTATAGACTGCATGCATTGGCGATGGAAAAACTGCCTGGCACGCTCAATATAGTGGACGAAAAGATTCGCCAACTATAATCCTAGAAGCGGTTGCCTCGTACGACCTCTGGATTTGGAAATCATTCTTTGGGGTTCCTGGCTCTTGCAATGATATAAACGTCTTGCACCGATCTAACGTCTTTTGCGAATTACGCAATGGCACTGCACCTCCCGTTAATTACACTATTAATGGAAAAATATACGATATGAGGTACTACCTTGTTGATGGCATTTACCCTCCATACGTAACAATCGTTAAAACATTTAGGAACCAACATGGGCTATCACAAAAACAAAAATTATTTTGCAAGTACCAAGAATCGTGCACGAAAGATGTCGAACATGCTTTTGGTGTACTACCAGCACAATTCGCTTTCGTCTGTGAACCTTGTAAATTATGGAATAGGGCATCCGTAGCAACCATAATGAAATCTTGCATTATAATGCACAACATGATTATTGACGATCAACGTAGAGACTGTCCGTGGCAAAATGAATATGAACAGACTGATCCCACACCTAAAATACTACGGGCGCAAACTAATTTTTACGACTACCTAATGTGGGATGCTAATGTTAGAGACGCAACTACACATCAACAACTACGAGATGATTTGGTTGAACACATTTGGAACACCAGCGGTGATGACATGGCGAATTAATGATCATAGAGTTTGTGTATTTGAGCGTTTCTAAAAACTTTCTTAGTTCCTTTTATACATTTGTTCTTTTACGATGTACATCAATATAATATGTGTTATATTTGTATTGTAATTATTTTGAATCGTCGGCTTCAATTTAGCATACATTCAAACAACAGTTGCACCGTTCAAATAACATAACATCCAAGTTGACATTACATTTATTATAATAACCAATTAACGGAGAATTAAATCGACCACACATTACATAACATCCTAGTCAGCATTGTTTGTACCAGATAGAGAATCAGAATTTGACGAGCCGGCAGTGTGACATAAGAGTGAAAATCGAAGCTTCGGTCGCAGCAACCATATTTGCGAGGTCGGTGAACCTTTTCACATGGAACTGCTGTTGTAACTCGTTCAATTTGGTCATATCCAACTTCATCATGTATGACTGTTCTCGGCCTAGACGCATAAGCTGATCTTGTTTTTTTGTAATTTGATCAGCTCTTTTCATCTCAATGAAAGCATTCATTTGAGAATCAAATTTCATGGCCCGACTTTGCTTCCATTCTTGCTTGCTTTTAAACATTTCAGTGAATTCTTCGCAAAGTTTAAGGACTGTCGTGTTACAATCAAGGCTGTCAGAACGCGCACGTTGTTTCACCCCCTTTTGGCCTGGGGGTCTGTACGGTACGTCACGTACACCAGGACTGTCCTCCGAGTCTGGAGGCGTAGGGTGGTGGTTGTTGCACGCTGTGTTCTGCAAATCAAATTTCGGCAACTCTTTCAAAATTTGGTAGCATTTATCAAACATGAATTGCTTGCTTGTTTCGGCGCGGTATGCCTCGCGGGCCTTTTTAACCGCGTTTAACTCGTTATTGCCGCTTCTTATATTGTTTAGTTGGTGAGACAGCTTCGCAACGTATATCTTTACACGCGATGAAATATGATTGTAACGTGGTGAAAGCATAGTCCTTGTACGTTGAATATAAATTTAGACGTGTTGTTGTATTCATTCATAACAGAATCCCAAAATGTTCCATGTGATATCGAGTTGCCTTCAATACCACGACTCGTATATTTAGCATGTATGGTACATAAAATTTCGTCTTCAATAGGAGTAATGTTTGGTTGCCGTGAACTCTACTCGTATTAATTGGTTGAGATGAAGACATATTGATCGGCATTTAAAATGTACAGGGAGAGGAAATTGAGAACCTGTATACAATTTTAGTGAAGAATTGTATTGGATGGAAGAAAAAGGAGAGAGTTGTGGGGTTGAATAAAATTTGATGGAAATTTGTGGGAGGGGATGAGGGGGTTATATAGGATAACGTTCGTGAAATTTACTATGGTGAAAATGGTTATTACGAACTTCTGAAGTTCGTAGGAACCATTTACAGATTCTCCCCATGATTTTTAAACTTGTAGAACATATGCAAATTACCTTGCAAATTCTGTTGCTTAACCTCACCAGTGCAGTGCATTCGATTTTTAAAGTTACAAATTTTGTTGTATTTTACTCCCACCATTGTACATGCCCTAAGGCCCAATGCCCCACTACAGAACTACGGTATTGACTTCGACAAACTGCGCAAGTATGAAGCAGAGGTCTTGAGGCCCTCAGATTTACTTTAGCAAAATGGTTCCCCCAATCATCTTGCTTTACCAAGGTATCTTGGGGGGCTAGGGGTATATTAAATACAAATTTGACCTCAGACATCTCAAGCAATGCATAAAATTCCTTAGCAAAACAAAAAAGTAAAGCAAGTACGAAGTAAAAAATTGAAGAGCAACACATTCCCATTTAAAAATCACTTACATTGAAAATTGAAGATTGGGGAATTACATTTAGCGAACCACGACCAATCAATGGTTCAAACAAAAATTACAAAAGAGCTCATTAAGTTTTAAGGCTTTGGGATCCATGGAAGTTTCACTTTGTGGCAGAAGCAGAGGTGTCTTCCTTAGGCTTTTCAGGGTTGACCTCATCATCTCAGCTCTCCCAAATCCAAGGCCTCAGCAAACAGGCCAGAAACGTCCGCGTCGGGAAATAACCTCCGAACCTTCGTCTTACAGGCATTAAATCCAAAGATGTAATTTTGGAGGATGTACTTCTTGAAGGGTTCAGACCAAAGATAAACATCCACATTCTTCTTACTTGTAGAGTGGATTTCCCCCTGGAGAGCCGAATAAAGCAAGGAAACCTAACACGTTCTTTCTGAAACTCCTGGCCCTTGGAGGTCCGTTCCTCCTTCATGACAGTGAGCTTTCGGACTAACTATATCAAAAGTTTCACTTCACTATCGGCATGAAGAAGTCTGTCTTGTAAGCCTTGGACCTCAGCCCCGAAGAGTCTGTCATCTCAAAAAGTTTAATCTGGCCAAGAGCATGAAGTTTCTGTACCTCCGCGAGGGATTCTCTCGCGGCGGCCATTAGGGAAGCATTGTCCCTCAGAATCTTGGCATCCAGATGTTTCTCTTTCTCCGAAACAATGAGCCGGGACCTCAGAGCCTCTTTCTCCTTCCTAAGGACATCTGCCTCCACCCTCATATCATTAATGATTCGATCCAATTCCATCCGGGTAAGGGTCCATCCCTCCGCCATCTCAATAGCCCTGTTCCATCCTTTGTTGCCATCCAGGGTGTCAGCCAGAAGAACCTCAGCTAGGTGTTGAGCCTATAAAAAGTTAGGGTGATGTAAGAACAAGGGCACAAAAGGTAAAAGAACTTTAAGAAAGCCAGAGTAACTTGAAGGTACCTTCTCCAATAGGTGGACCAACTCCTCAGCATTGACAGAGGTCTCCCAGGTCCTTAGCTTGGCCACGACATTGGAGCACTTCGTTCTGACCATTGAATAGAAATGTCCACCAGAGAAGCATAAGAGTTGAACTCGACAGAAGGAGGTCGGGAGTACCTCTAGCTTGCGATCAACCCCTCCGAATAGATAAGGGTCTCAGCACCCCTCTTCAGGTCTTCCCCCTCTTGGGGAAAGACCACCTTCTCCTTTCCTTTGCTCTTGGAGACCAGCCCCTGGAATAAAAGAACCTTGGAATTCCCTAGGGATTCCACTTCCCCCCAATAATGCTTGCAGCAAGGGTAGGGTTTTGATCCCTCCTTAGCAAGTCCAACCTCGGGGGGAGGAGGAGGCCCGCCAGTGTATCAAGTTTCAACTTCTTAACAATTAGGGACCTCTTCCCCTTAGTAGTAGCAAGCATGGTTGAGGTATCCTTGACAAATCGCCTCATCATCCTTTTATCTTTCTGTTTATTTATTACATCAGTAAGACATGAAAATATTGGCTATCAGAACAATCGAAGTAAAAGAGGAAAAACAATAAAAAGGACAACGTCAACCACTTACTTGACTGATCCCCTTCTTCATTAGAGACCAATAGAATGGCCCCATCAACCAATGAAGGAGGCGTAACTCCACCCTGGGGGTGATCTTCTTCACTGGAGGCCTCAGGAACCTCAGACACCAACTTAGCAACAACTTTCCTCTTGCGAGAGACCTCAGCAAGAGGCTTAGGCCCTAAAAATTCCCTCACAGCGAGCTTGGGGGGGAAGGGCGTCTCCCGAAGTCACAAACTCGGCTCAGGTCCTAGCCCACTATTAAAGAGGCGTTTGGCTGTGACAAAGGTCTCAAAAGGGATGGAGGCCAGCTTCAAAGCCTTCTCCGTCTCCTCCCTCTCCTGCTCAGACGGCTCAGCAACCACTGCAAACAAAGTAAGAGGATTAGCATGACTCATAGAATGGCCAGATCCAAAGATCAAGTCCGAACCACAGAGGGAGATAAAGGCTCACCCAAAGCTAGGGGAATACACCAGAAGTGGGGCAACCCGCTGGCTCTTCAAGACCAGAGGTGGCCAGGCACCACCCACGAAGAAGTACTTCTCTCTCCAGTTCTTGGGGGCAATATGCCCATCCCTAGCAAAGACCACAACAACCTTCAAAGAAAGGTATTTCAACCCCTTGTCCTTTGGCTTACTCTGCTCTTGAATTCGGTACAACTCGAAGAATTGGGCCAGTGTCACGTTATGCTGACCCCCGCTAGCCTCCTTAAAGGCCACGATTATGGCCATCAGTGATCTCCAAGAATTAGCCACTAGTTGAGCAGGAGCAATTCTAATAGCTCTTAAGATCCTTAGCACCGACAGGGGTAAGGGGCATTTGAACCCATATCACAAGAAGCTTTCATTGAAGCAGACGTACCCAGGGATTCAATCTTTCCAGTCCCATCAATGCTCTCAATCGCTTAAATGTTCCTTCCCGATGCCACAACGGGCATTTTAGTGGCAAATTACAGCCTTACCCCCAGTTTAAACTAAGAGGATAAGTGTTGGCCTTTGAAATTCTTGCAAAAAACAACAAGGGGCTACTGATAATTCCCTCTCAAACCTTTGACCTTCTAAAGGTCCAAACCCTCGGGCAAGGAAAAAAGCTCCCCGATTGACCTCGAATCTCAGTCAAAATGCTATTCGGCACCAGATACCTCTGTTGCTCCTAATGGAACGCCACGCTACTGTGGTGGACCTTAGTTAGGCTTTCTTCCTCCTAGAAGAATTAGTCGTTCCAGCATACCTCTTCCAGGAAGTCCACAAACTACATGACCAAGGCTTCGTCTAGGCTGATGACTAGATCAGACTTCAGTCTGGAGAATAATGTACTTCTAAAGCTGTTCAACTCTTAGCAACGAGGTATATCAATCAAAGTGTCCCAAGAATAATCTATGACCATCCTATGGCGGATCTTGAGCTTAGAATACCTCGACGGAGCTTCCTCAATCGGTCTGGCAGAGCAGGTAGAAAGCATAACACTATTCCACCTACTACCACTACCCAGTTCCACATACATTGAGTGTTCCCATCAGTATTTAATGCACACAAGAGCCATCCTACACCATCTGCAAATACTTTGCCCAGTACTCCTTCTGACCGATACCGGCGGACCTCAGAGCTGTCAAAGTCATGCCGTGACAGCTCATTCGTTCTCTCCCCAAGAGTTCTCCTTTAAATAGGTTAGTAGAAGGTGGAGGGGGATCGATCTCTAGCATTCAAAGAGATTAGAGCATTCAAATGATCAAACTCACAAAAGTTCTAGCATTTCACAAGTGTTCCCACCTTCTTTTATACTCGTAACCCCACTGTTGCGAAATCTATACTTGTATTTGGACCAGTTCCATTGTTCATACACTTTGTATATCTTGCAAGAGCCCTAAAACAATACCTCAGCACCCTTGGAGAAGTCATTCAGTTACTTCCCAAGGTTCTCTGTACCGTTAACAAAGGTCGTAAGACCTCAGACTTCCCTTGACTAAAGCTCAAGGGTCTCTTCGATTGTAATACTCAACTACATTCTAATAAACGGGCATAATACCTTCCTACAAAGGACATGGGACGATCTCCTAAGGTCCGAACTACTTTAAACCTTTGTCTCTCACTTTGACACTTCTCTCCTCTTACCCGTCTGATACCAATTTGATGCAAACACAAAAAATGGGATCCAACGAAGAGACAAAACACAAGCAAAAATCTGAATTTTATTAATAAACTAAAGATATCTATCTCCCCAAATGGGGGAATGATTACATTTATAGGCATTGGGAGAGGCTTGTGAAAAGTGCTAGCTAAGTATGATTTGTCATGCGATGATTTGTCATATTGTGTCATCCATAACACTAATTGAACCTTCTAGAAGCTTCCATCCTAACTATAATGTCACTAAAATATGACAAAAGAAAGAAAAATTGTAATTATACCCCCCATTATTATTTACATCAGCGAGAGTATTTGAAATTTGACTGTGAGATGGTGGGTCTAGGTGAAGTGAAGTACTGGAAAGGCTGAAAAGCAGATATGCTGGATTTGTTGTATTGGATGCTACACACGGTTTATCATGTACTGGATTTTTGTTGCGATGGATGGGAACATAGAGCTTTTGGTGAGAATGATCTTGAGCCATTAGATATAAATCCATACATTTAATCTTCAGCAGCTGATTGGGAGAGACCAATAAACCATCCCCATTTATTATATACCACAGCGGGGCATACCTGTTACATAAAAGCAGTGTTCCAAAAATCCCTGCCTATGGCCTAGGCCCCGCTGCGCTATGCACTGCTCTGTCGTCTTGCCTAAATCCAAATGTATATATTTCCCTACTATTTTGGCGTATGTGATTTGACTACGTATACGTAGTTTGGATTATTAAATTTATTGATACATTGATTTGACTACTTATATTTTGTTTGAATTATTAAATACGCTAGTAGTTATTTTTTTTTATATACATACACATTTAAATATTAAAATAAAAACCGCCTAAGTGCCAAGTGACCTCCCACCGCCCGCCTACTGCCTTTTAGAACATTGAATGTAGTATGATGTGACATCTCCTCCCGTATATTTCAATGGTTCCACTCCATATGGGCTTTAGTTCAAAACTTGTTTGGCCGTTTGGGTAATTTTCTTTTCGTTTACGAGTTGGGGGAGGCAAACGCCATCCTACCCTGCCTGTTGTTATCCCTAATTGTTAATATTTTTGTACAATAGTCTTTATATACTCTCTTGTTTTGTGTGCGTGTGTAGTGGGGGTGGGGCTAAAGGGAATTTGATATCATGCCAAAAACCCAAATTTAAAGCTTAGTAAATGGAATCCTCACTTTTTTTGAGGACAACCATGTGTTATTATGCGAAGAGTCGTACACCAGATGTTAAGAAAAAATCTCAATTGTTGTGTATAAATGACATGAATGCGCTCAAATGAGAATATAAACAAACCTTTTCTGGTATATATTTTGCTTTTTACTACTGAAATCCTCTAAATGTGCCACTTTCTGAGTAAACTTTTTTTTTGTGGGATTATTTGGAGAGAAGCAAATGGAGGACTGGAGAAAGTTGATGGGAGTTCAGTTTTTTAGGTTTTGTAGGCATTGTGCTTGTCAACCTACATGAAAATTAGAGCTTTGAAATATTAAGAAAACAGATAGGAGTAGCTGCTGGAATCTCATGCTCTCAGTTAATGAGGTTCTGTATTTTATAGTACCCTGTTTGACAAAAAAAGGTAAGATCTTTTGATCTGTTCATCTTTACAACCTCTACATCTACCAGTACATATATATTTATGTATATATCAGCACTTAATTATTAAAAAAGCTGAAATTTTGAGCGTGGTTAATGGCATCTTTACCTTATGGGTTATGATAATAAACTCATTTGTCCACGCTCGTGGGAATCTTCTGCATGTAAGCATTGGTGCTATATTTTTCATATTTTCACTCTTTTCCAACATGTTGGGAGTGGCATTAATTGAATGTTCTGTGTAATACTGTTTTACAATGGTGACAACTCTGTAATGTGACACTGCTAATAGTTTCTGTTATTTATATTTCTATATGTAGTGCATATATTTCTTGAAAAGCAAGTTCTGTAGGTACGGCTGGTGGAGATCTTCCAGAAAGCTCATTTGTGATTAAGAGTTTTCCATATGGGACAATAATTAGGCTTTTGGAATTTTTAACACTTAAAAAGTTGTTATTATTATTATTATTATTATTATTATTATTATTATTATTATTATTTTTTGTTATTTTGTACTATGCTCGTTAGGGTAGTTATGAATAAAACAGGATAAAACTTCCTCAAATCTCTGTTCCTGAGCGTTTATAAGTAATTTAGAGGAACCACTGTGGAGAAGAGGGTGAATCAATGGATGTTCCATGTTTACAGGTCTATCATTACTGTATTCGCCCTTAAAGTAATTGGAGCGTGGTGGGAAATAAATTATGTCAGATTTCTACTATTTTTACATCTTACTTGATTTCCTGTACAGTAACTTGAACCGTGCTTGATGCTTCACTAGATTAGGAGATAATTTCTTCTTTAGTTTTTTATGTAAAGACGAGATCATTCTTCTGTTCTTTTACAGGTTATGTATTTGACAGATAATATCCAGCTTATACTGGACTCTGTGCGAACATCAACTGTATTGGAAGTACAGGTATATTTCTTCCTTTGCTATGTGTTCAGTCTATTAAACGATTAATAGAACAAGTCATTTAGACTCAAATCACATATTAGTACATGCCTTGCACTTTTGAACAAAGAGTTCTTTTGGACTCTCACTAAGTGCGAGTGAACATCTATAAACACGGATATAATACATATATGCCTGCCTATACATCTTTTAGCAGGCATGCGGATGCATATAATATATAGCACGTTTTAAATATTTCAGGAAATGCATAATTAATATTTTTGTCACTTCATAAAAAAATAATTCACATTTCCGTTTCTTCTATTTATGAAAAAAAATATATCCATTCGTTTACTTAATACAAAAAGGCATAATTCATAGTTCCATGATTTCCATACAAGAAAGGTCAAACATTGGGATTTTAGCACCTAACAACCACAAAAACAAAGAAATCCCGATCCTATTCGTGATCAACCACTAATTCGTAGTTCTATACTTCTATTACTTACATACAAATGACCGAAATATCAGCACCCTAATAACAACAATAAAACAGAACAGAACAAAGAAAAGAGAAGGGTAATGCTCTTCCTTTTTATCATCAACTTCATTTGCTTCAACGTCATCAGATATCACGCCCTCTAAATCTGGTTCATCAACGGGAGAGATTGGCAACTTTAGGCAGCCCAACATCCTTAAAGGAATCAAGTGCATCTTCGGCAATGTCCCACATCTTGCTTTCTCTCTTGTTTATATCGATGGGTTCTTCTTGACAAAATACAGATTGTTATGGATAAGAAAAAGTTTTCGTCACGTTGTGGGGCAATCCGATTTCCTTTCAAAGAATGCACAAAGGCTCCTTTTTGGGGCATGATGAAGAAAGTTTTGCACAAGAAGCTTTAACTCTTTGATTTTAAGGAAAGGAGCACTTGAGCCACGAAGAACCCACCACTTCTTGGGATCTGTGAGATACCGCTTAGAACGATTATAAGTATTGGGCGAGTCAACTAAGTGTTGGCATAGTTGACTGAGTTTCGCATTGGACGATCCGATAACATTACATGAGTCATATAATCAACGAGTTTGAGATATTTGGTAAGTATCGACGTTATTTTGGTCATTTCGGACGAAAATCAGACGAGTCAAAGCATGTCTAGAGAATTTGACTGAGCTTTGGTTGAGTCAAGATTAGTTGAAGTAAATAAATGAACGACTTGACAAAAAGGACGAATCTTACCTTTCTTAGATTTCTGGGTAGTTGCCCTTATCCCGTTCTATAGTCAGCCGAGTCACGAGCTCGTTAAAGATCTCTTCCATTTTACAAAGACGTCACTCACATAAATTTAAAATCATCAACTGATTTTTCATCTAAAATTTCTTTAATCCTCTAAAATTCGGGAACAAACAAGTTAGAAATAGGATATTTAGTTCCTCAAATAGTGTTTGTGACTTCATTAAAAACACCTGAAAAATGGCACACTTGTTCCACTCACCCATTCCTCAAAACTAGGCACCTAAATAAACCCCGGATCCCGATCTTGATGCCTAGGGAATATTTCTTATAATTCCAAAGCATCTGCCAACATCATATAAGTCTGATTCCACCTTGTGCAACAATCTAAAATCAACTTTTTAGAAGATAATTGCAGTTGCTTTGCAATTTCACTGGACATTACCAAACGTGGTTCTGATGCAACTATTTACTTTATCTCCTCCCGAACACAATCGATAACGTCTCCAATTAATGACAACCCATCTTTCACCAAATTCACAATATGGTCACAACACCTCACATAAAAAACTTCCAACCAAAAGTTGACTATTTTTCAATGTTAATTTATCCTTTAAGATCCTTAAAGTGGCATCATTCTTTAAAGCATTATCTACCATTATGGTTTGAACTTAATTTTCAATCCCCAGTCAAGGAGACACTTATGTATAGCATCGGCAACGATGACACCCGAGTGGGGAGGTGGACATTACAAAAGTTCTGCCCCACGATTTCGTAATTTTCAATTGGAATTAATCCAATGACATGTGATAACCATGTAGTGAATCTTTCGACTTCCCGTTAAGTTAATAATGATACTAACTCTTGATACACTCTTGAAAGAAGTTTTCAACCTTTTTTTTTTCCTATTTCATAAATTATGACACATTTTTTCCATGATCCTAGTTATATTTTCCCAATACATTGTGCATGCACTCATGAACTAATTAAACAAAACATGTTCCACCATTCTAAATGGATATTCGTGTAATAGCATCATGTGTGCACAAAGTTCTCTTACCTTTGCATGATCATACTTGAAGTTTGAAAGTTTGAGACGGTAGTCACTTTCATTCCGGCTTTGTTGGTTCCCTCCTCAAGTGCTAACTTCTTTGCTTCCTCTCTTCAAGCATACGAGCCATCCAATCCCTTGTGTCTATGTAAGTGTGGTGTAGCACCCGTACGAGGAATATTGAGAAATTGCTTGCAATGATTGCACTTTGCCAATTTAGTCCCGTCTCTAAGGACCACTTCATCTAGATCCTTCCAAATTTTTGAAGTTTTTTTCCTTGCCCTCTTCTTAAAGGCATTCTCTTGAGGGACTTCACGATTAGCATTCCCTTCCCCGTTGACATTTCCTTCCACATTTGCATTGCTCCCACTAGCATCTTCATTTGGATTCCCATTGTTGTCAATTTCGCCGTCTTCCCCACTCAAGGCATTTTCTTCTTCGTCCTCACTAACCTCCATTACCAAATTGTTGCTTTCATTCACACCGTTGCTTGGATCCATTAACTGATGTGTGCTACACTCTCCATTGCCACTTGACAAATCGATAATTAAAAAAAAATAATTTTATATATCAGATAATGTATAACAGTTATAGATTATGTAGAAAAAGATCTTAACAAAGTAAAAGCAGCTTCTTAGGAAAAATGTTAAAAAAGCTGTTAACAAAGTTAGCCGCAGAAAATTTCATTGTACATGCTAAATGTTATCAATGTATTTCTAGCTGCTGGCACACCTACTACAATGCTAATTGTAATCTACAAACTTTTCAGTTTAACTTCAAAGTGATTCTTAAACTAACAAAAACATACCTTTCTGTGACTTTCCACCGTATAATATTTTTTTTTTCTAGTAGTTCATGTCAGCATAAATTTTTTAAAAAAGTTAAGGAAAATAAAAGTTTATTTACATACCAGCTCAGTCTTGGTTATATATGAACACAATAACAAAACAATGTTTAATCTAAACTGAACCAATTTGATAAATAACACAAATGTAATAGAAGACGAAACCCAAGACTTGTGATGTCAATAATAATAGTGCTAATTTGATCAATAACAAAAATCAAAGCAGCTCTGGGAGAGTTTGCAGTATGGCTTATCCGCTTAAAAGTAGCAATACAATTTTGGGTTACACTAGAACAAATTTTTCATTATTTTAAACAAGCTAAAAAAATGTTCTAGAAAATTTCATTTGTCATGCTAAATGTTAACAGAATAGGTGTTGAAATGTAACTTGGGAATGCTAATTTAGGTGTTAGAAATATGTCTGTTATGAAGAAATCTTTGAATAAAGTAATTAAGTTAGGAATTAGTTAACAAAATAGGTGTTGAAATGAATGAAGGAACGCTGATTTAGGTGTTGAAATGTAACTTGGGAGTGCTCTGTTATGCTTGTAAACTAATTGTAACAAACAGAATATCATAGGTAACAATCTTTTAGGACAATCTGTTTTAGGCATTTATTCAAACAGGTGATGAACAAAATCAAGAAAAATAAATATTAAGAAGAAAAATTGTACAAGAAAAATAAAATAGACACGTAATGTTATCGGCGTATAAGATTTCTTAAGTCGCCGGCAGTTGAGATTTGTGTTGAATTAGATCTGCTGAAATGTTAGAAGAAAAGTTAGAAAAGACTGAATGAAACACTAAAATGTGACAAAATATACCACTTACCAGAGAGAAACCAAAGTTGCAGGCGAGAGGGTTTCACTTTGGCATGTCCGGTGAGAAGTTGAGGGGTGGACGAACTTGTCGATGGGGTTTCACTTTTTGAGATGAGAGGGTTTCACTTTGCAGATTATGTGGGATCGTAAAAGTGGTAGGGTAATATGCTAGGAAGCACAAACACTTCCCCAGAGATTACGTCTCCGTGTTGGACACTCTGATACGCGTACGAAACGGCTGGGACATAGATTTGACACTCCACGTGACGTGTCGGGCTTGTTTGACATTTTAAAAAAGTCGGACACTCCACGGACACGGCTTAGACACTCCACGGACACGGCTGGATGCCACATATTAATACATTCTAGTGTCATCATGTAAAATAAATTCTCTTATGAGTTCTGAGAGAAGTTGAAATAATGAAGTTAGTCTGTCGCTTGATTTCAATGCATACTTTGACTTATGGTTTAACTGTTATTATGAAATATTTAATCATTTTAATTTTGATAAGCCTTGTGCATTGGGTACGACCTTTTTTAGTTGGAGAACTAAGGTTTGTTTTTAAAGTGCAAAATAGATGAAACTATACATATATTCATATGTATAATTATAAAAATATATTTATTAATCGCCGTGTCTTTGTTGTGTCGTGTCCTAATTTTTTTAGATTTGTTGTGTCGGCGTGTTCGTGTCGTGTTGGATACGGTACCCGTGTCCATGCTTCATAGATAATATCTGAAGCCCTAATATTTTTCCTTATTTATCTTCATGTTCACGAACACTATCGAACAAAGCTCGTGAACAATCGAGCTCGGCTTGTTTAATAAACGAGCTTTTTTTAGTGTTCAAGCTCGGTTCAATTACATAATAAACGAGTTTGAACTGAGCTTTAAAAGAGCCGAACACGAGCTATTCACGAACAACTCGGTTCGTTTGCAGTCCTAACTACAACTACTCTCTAGTATATACCGTTTTCTTCCCCGTGTAGACCTAATTCTATTCCTCTCTTTAGGTCGGTCAAGTAGTCTCCTTCTTAATGTCATATTTGTTTTGTTTCTAACCTGTTGGTGTCTTAACAGTCACCCATAAATTTTGTAACATAAACTACAAGTTATTCATGTGTGGACGTATCCATGCGGACCTCCCTGTTTGGGGGGCTAAATATCAATGGTCAGGAGATAATCTCCACCAATTTCAATTAAAATTTCAATTGGGAAGTGGTACAAATCATCATCTAAACTTTTGGTGGTTGAAAAATGCACAAATATATGGATTTTGCAATTTACCAACTTCGTGGTTGATTTTGATGAAATTGGTAGTGATGTCTCGTCATCATGGAAATCATCTTCACCAATTTGTATAAAAAAATTCATTCTGGATCCTGTTCCCTATCATGCTGAGTTTTTTAATTTATAATTACTAAAGTTGCAATATAATTTGTATTATAAATCTATTACATTTAATTTAACTTATATTGAACTGTATTATTAAGTTATAATATAAGTATAGTCCAAAGCTATTTCTTTTAGTTTATATTAGATGATATCAATTAAAATTATGAGATTATATGATATTTAATATATGTTAATATTTGTACGAGCTTGAATTATTATAATTTATTACTAATGACCATTTATCTTTAAAATGGTATTTTTTGTGCTTGTCTAAATGATCCATATGATTACTTTTTTTTAAAAATTTTTTCCTCCTGAATTTCCGGGACTTCTAAATAGGGTATCTTTGCGTATCATCTGAAACTAATACCAATAGCAATACCAACTTGAAAATCGTGCGGTTGAGTCATAGGCCAATACCACGACTTTCAACCACGCTGATTGGTGATAGAATAGAAGTGATAAAGGTTAGCCCCTCTTTCCGCAAAACTAACGTACTCGTGCCAATCTTGTTCCGATCCTTTGAGCGTGAATGAAAACTAATTTTGAAGCAATTTTCCCTTTATTTGTGATGTGACCATGGTTTCAAAGAGAGTGCCAAGCAATTAAGTGGCATGTTGTTTTATGTTCCAATCATCTTTAATGATATACGTAAATTTATAAATAAATAAAACATCGGAATTAAAAACAAACTTTAGAGTAAGACTAGAAAATTTTGTGTGTCGTTTTGTTCCAATGATCTACAAGTATCATAATTTGAGGATGACTACTCTTCTCCCCTTCTTTGCATATATAGCATTTTTTACTTTCACAATCATTATATTCCGCATACCATAATCCAATTGAAGACAAGGTTGATCTGTATTACAAATCCTAATCATGTTACAAAAAGGACTTGTAAAGGAGAGTATGTAGTTGATAATCTCACCATAAAGTAATTCGGTACCTTTTCTTTGACAAACTTAACCTTCCCATCATCCTCCTTATAGAAAGACTACTTTTCACTTATCCCCTTGATTGAAGACCCCCCTTTATGTTTAAATCTCTCAAGCAATATAGGACTAAAGCAAAATGGGTCTCTGCCATAGAAAGCAACTTCAAATTAATAAACTCACTGAATATTGCTAATATCATAGAATTATTCCTTATGAAATACTTGAATTGAATTATATCTCTATAATATTCGTGATCCAACTACACTATTCATAAGTTAGTTGATTGTTCTGTGTTCTTCGCGCACACATATCAATGCAAAGTTCGGGGCATGGATCACACATGGCTTGTCCAAACAATATCTGAATATTGAGCTCAATGAGTTGGCCTGTCACCATACAATTTGAAGCATTGTTCATAACTTGTACAACCTTCTCATGCCCAATCTCATTGATCACTTCTTTGAACAAATGGGCAACATATAATTTTCTTTTCTGTGTCCTGAACAATGTACCGCAGTTAGGGACATACACTTGTCACCCAACAATAACATGACCATAAAGTTAGTTAATAGCCTCCTTTTTTTGTCACTCAACCCATCATTTACAGTTGCTACTGAATAGCGAGCGACATACTTGCAAGAATTTCTATAGTATGGGTTTCTTGCTAGATCAAGCAACAAACCCCCAAATAGAACATCCTAACAGTGTTGGTCTCGATCATGTATGATGCAAGTTAAATGCTTCTCAACCACTTTGTGCTTCCCTTTTTCATTTGAGTCATCTCCATTCCGCTTAAGGCAACATCAAAAGGTGGTTATGGGATTTTCTTCGGTGCATTACCCTTTGTTCTCACCTTTGTTTCCTTGTCTAATTTCTGCATTTTGGAGAGATTCTTTGTGTTGATTTTGAGGCGTACTCCAACTATAGCAAATCTTTTCCTTCAACAAATGAGCTCACTCTATTATTTGAGCTTACAGATGTCTTCCTGCAGAAATTAAATTGCCACTACGTATTTGCACCCCGACATCATGTTTTGTAACGCAACCCCAAAGCGGTTTTGTTAACTCTTCATGATTTGATGAAGTGCGACTAGGATCAACAACAGCCATATGTTCTGAAATTTCAAGTCCTACAACTATTAATAGAAAACTCACATTGAATCAGTCTATCAAAAGTTCGAGCATTCAAGTAACCCTAGCCCAACAAATCATAACAAATTAGAGTATTCAAAAACCCTAACCCTGTTGAATTTCATGTAACTTTAGTTTTTTTCCCTTTGTATTTGGCCTTTTGTGTTTTGGGCCGTGGTTGTGTAATCTTAGTTTTGTAGTCTCTAGAATTTTCCAGGATTGTAATACTTGTAGTATATTAAATACAATTATTAGGATCCCAATTGGGTAAGCCATCACATCACAAAAATTTTCTTGGTGTCGGAGTCAAAGTAAAATCTTTATACATATCTTTTCTCCCCAACCCTAACCCTAACCCTAACCCTAATAACTGCTGTTACTGTTCACGATACCGTTCATCGTCACTTGCTCATCAGTTGTTCATTCGCGGTTACCGTTCATCGCGATTAAGGTTTTTGTTTGGGCGATTTTGGGGCCAAATTTTTTACCACAGTTTCCGTTCCTCTCTGTTTTAGGGTCATGCCCTAACTCTTCACTTTTGTAGGGTTGTTAGTTCTTTATGAAGTAAGGAGCCGATGTTCTTTCTTTTTTGTTAGGACAGCCGGATTGGATATATTGTCTTCTCCATCCATTTGAGTAGTTATTTAATAATGTGCTCACCTTCAACAAATTCTTGGTTATTCTTCAATAACTGTTTGTGAGTTTTTTGCGGTCGCTAAGTTCAATTCTGCCCTCTAGAAATTTCAACTTTTATTTGGCATGTTTTTAGAGAATGTTTGAGACATTATGGGTGATTCGGGTAGTGACAAATCTGTTTTTTCATTGGCAACACGTAACTCGGTTCAATTGACTACAACTCTCATGAATGGATGCAATTGTTTTCAGCTCGCGTTTTGATGATAGGGAGATGGTTTGTCGCCACTATCCAGTGTTGGAACATAAATTTGCTCAAAATCGACTAATCGGCATCGTTAGAAATATTGATACCACTTTTCCTCAATCGACTTCTCTGCAGGTTATCCATTGTTTTGCATTGCCCCAATTTTATCATTAATCTTGTACCCGTTAGCCAACTTGCTAAATAGTTCAACTGTGTCGTGTTTTTCCCTAACTAATGTCTTTTATGAGACTCGAGTTCTAGGAAGATTCTTGGCAGGGGTTATGAGCACAATGGGTCATACTATTTTTGGGATTTTCCACCACCGCAACCTCCCACTTAGAGCCTTAGTGCTTCTATCTTGCTGGATTCCATTTCTTTCGATGTTTCTATCCAAACCTTTATACTTGTGGTATGCCCATTTACTTATGTTAATTCCCTTTTCTTTCGAAAGAGTGTCGAGGACAAAAAATTCTTATGTGAAGTATGTGAGCCATCCAAACATACTAGGACTTGTTTTATACCACATACGAGTCTTGCTCCTAATTTGTTTGATTTGATGTGTGGGGGTCATCCCCTGTTCTTGCCTCCTATAGTTATAGCTATTATGTGACCTTTATTAAAGAATATTCTCGGTGTACTCGGGTGTATTTCCATATAAGGAAATTCGAAGTCCTGCCCTTGTTTGTTCAATTTCTTCAAATGATTAAAATTATAGTTGTTAAAGGCGTGCGCCTAGGTTCAGGCTCACCAAGGCGCAATATTGGCTCCTCACCTCACCTCAGGCAAGGGCCCTTCAATAAGGGGTGCGCCTTGGGT
This sequence comes from Sambucus nigra, assembly GCA_949130495.1. Lineage (NCBI taxonomy): Eukaryota > Viridiplantae > Streptophyta > Magnoliopsida > Dipsacales > Adoxaceae > Sambucus > Sambucus nigra. The sequence goes on from OX422207.1 coordinate 236,691,415, forward strand.
GCTTAGGCTCCAGCCTCGAGGCGTCTAAGGCGCGCCTTGCTAAATTTTTTCTAGAAAATGCCCCCTATATAAGAATGGATCAATTAGTGTGTTGACATTATGTATTTTCCAATGAAATATGGAGAATTGAACCATTTCCCACCTAAAAACTAATCAAAGTTAAGCATAAGTTGTGGTGAAGCTTTATCTTTCTCACTAGTCACTACTCAGGCAAAAGAAATAAAAAAAATCATTTCCCATTCAAAAACTAACCAAAGTCAAGCACAAGTTGTGGTGAAACTTATCCTTTCTCACTAGTCACTACTTAGGCAAAAGAAAAAAAAAACTTCAACAATGTGGCATTATCTCTGATTGATTTTAATTTTTCTTTTCACACATTGGAGTACACTTGTTTTAAATATATTAATATCTTTGCTTTTTTTTATTATTTGATAATTAAAATGTTAAATAAATTTTGATATTTGATTATATGTTTTTTCCTATATGATATATTAAATATATCTTCTATGTCTCTCTTCATAACCTTGTATGATAGTAATTTATGCTATATTTCAAATTTTAGATAATAAAATAATCTTATTATTATAGATATACAATTTTTGCACGTCTTATATAATGTGTAGGGCAGTCAATTTTTGATACGATAACCGGTTTGTTGTAATAACCCGAAATGATCCGAACATGACACGATTAACTTGTATAGATTTAAGAGTACCCAAAACTTATACTCAAATCAAAATCAACGCGACCCGAAAATGACACGACTAACCCGAATTGCCACCCCTAATAATGTGCGCCTCACTTCGATCAGGCGCGCGCCTCGCCTTGCACCTTAAATAACTATATGATTAAAACTCAATTTAAGACGGTGGTTAGTAATATTCGGCACGATAATGGGCGTGAGTATACTTTTAATGAGTTTGATCTTAACTTAATCAAAAAGGGATATTTCATCCTCTCACTTGCCCATATAACCATGAACAGGGTGACAAAACGTAAAAATCGCTACCTAATGGGGGTAGTTCGATGCTCATTGAGTGGTATCAAGGTACCTAATTCCTATTGGCACTTTGCTGTCCTTACCATCGGCTTTATCGTAAATCGTGCCCCAAGTTGCTTATTTATTTATTTATTTATTATTTTTTTGGGTTTGGGTTTGGATTTGGAGGGGTGCGGGGTGAAGGGACTTCTCTAGTGCATTAACCCGATAACACTACCTCGTGTCGTGTGTTTGTGATGTAAAACTAAGAACGCGGAAGCATTATTATTACACTAAACAACAACAACAACAAATGAAACTAAACTAAAGAAAGTGTTTCTTTCTCTCTTTATTCTCTTTCTAAATATTCAAGTGTGCTTACAAATGAGGGACAAGGGCCTATTTATAGGAGAAAAAAATACTTGCTAGCCAAGTAAAGACCCAAAAAGACTAAAAAGGACAACTAATAATAAAAAATGACTAATTAGCCCCAAACATGCTTGGAAAAAAAAGAAAAATGACAGTAATACCCTAAACTAAAATACAAAATAAAAGATAGTCTTCTTCTGGGAGTACAATCACGCGCTAAATGTCGCTACGGATCACCAAACACATCATTCTCCTCGTTTTCGAAAAAGCTCATCCTCGAGCGTGTATGGTGACTCATCAATACCACATGATATGATCCTTGAAATTTTTAGGAGCCCAATCAAAATAAAAAAAAAATGGCCTGCCCAAACTAGAATTAGTCTCATGCTTGTGAATCTCATCAATAATGGGTCTAATAAACCCAAATCTCGGCGATGTCCCTCTACGAAATTCGAGCAATCAAAAACTGGCGACCATATCCGCCTTCTCTACACCACAAGTACATGGTTGCAACTTGGTGTGGTGGACTCTTGAATCTGACCGGACTGAAACTCCGGCAATCGAACCTTTGCGAGTACGATGGCAAAACAAGTGGACTGAGGACGATGATATTCTGAAAAGCTGGACCCAAAAATGCCAAATATTCGGTATTGGATCCCAAGTGGGACGCATTTTTCATGGAAGTCATGAGTTGTGTCACAAAAAGGGTATAAGACTAATTTTGATCGGATTTGAGGGCAAATAGGGGGTAGGGGATTGGGTCGGAGTAGGGAAGTCCACTTTTATCGGGTTTGATTATGGTTGGGCATAGATGAGTGGGAAAAGGGTGAAAATAGGGTAAGAAAAGGGGTTGGGGCATATTAGGGCTAAAAGGGAAGGGTAGACTAGGGTAAAATGGGTTTCTTGGCTGGTGGGGGTTAGATTGTTGTGGCAGAGGTGTCAGCAGCCATTGAGGGCTAGCCGACCCTTGTGGGGGAGGGGCGAAGGGGCGAAGGGGTTTTAGGGCAGGGGGTGTGGGCGGTATAGGGCAGGGGTAGGGTTTAGAGCTAGTGGGTGGTCGAAAAAGGGTTAGAAGTGATCGGAATAGGTTTAGAAGAGCAGAGGGTGGTCATTTGTCTGTGGTTAGGGGGTGGCGCTGGGTAGTTTTTTTTTTGGCCGGTGGGTAGGAGAGAGGTCGGAACAGGGGGTGAGGTTGGTCGATAGTGGTTTTAGGGCAGTGGGGTTGGTTGGCAGGGGTAGGAGCTAGGATTTGGGCAGTGGATAGGTTAGGGTTAGGGTTTCTTTGGGTTGGGGCAGTTAGGGGGGGGGGGTTGCTAGGGTTTTGAGGGGGGGGTTAGATAAATGGTGTGGCTTTTGAAGAAGTGGTGATTGTGTGGCGGTAGGAGATGGAGGTGGCGGTGGAGGGTGGAACATGGATGCTAAAAGGATCGGTATCCCCCGTATTAGCGGTGATGGAATTTAGGGTTTCCATCCACTCGATTCCTATTTGGACATTTATCAATCTACCAATTGAAGGGTTCCCAAGTTGGAACCACAACTCGATACCCACTTCACCCACCACGACGAACACCAAGAACAAATGCAACTCTGATACTAATTTCATGTAAATCTAAGAATGCAGAAGCGTTATTATTACATTACACAACAACTATTAACTACACAACAACAAAACAATAAATAAAACTAAACTAAAAAAATGAGTTTCTTTCTCTCTTTATTCCCTTTCTCAATATTCGAGTGTGTTTCCAAATGAGGGCCAAGGATCCATTTATAGGAGAAAAATTACTTGCTCGCCAAGTAAAGATTCAAAAAGACAAAAAAGGGCAACTAATAACTAAAAACGACTAATTGGTCCCAAAGATGCATGGAGACCAATTAAAGACTAAAAAAAAGGAAAATGACAATAATACCCTAAAGTTAAATACAAAATAAAAGATAGTTTTCTCTCGAGAGCACAACCACGCGGTTCGTGTCGCTACAGATCACTAAACACTTCAGTTTGGGTGTACTTATTTCGTTCATGATCGTAGTCCCTCCTGTAACAAACTTGATGACAAAGCTATTCTGTACGTTTTTGTGGCATACTCGGTGTCTAAGGGGTATCGGTGCTATGAAAACACATGTATCACTTTCTTGATGTTACTTTTCATGAGGATGTCCCTTTTTTGGGGGTACTGAGTACTTTGTAGGCTCATGCCTCCCAATCTCTCGAGGATGTTCCTATCTCACCACCTTTCGAGGGTTGAGTCTTCATCATTTGCCCAACCTATTGCTCCATTTGATGAGGCTCCTCCCGCACCTTCTGTGCTCCCTTGCAGGTATACTCCCGACGCCCTCAGCCTCCTTTGCCACCTCCTTCTATGGACTCGGGTACTCCCTCCACTTTATCACCTCCTACTTCTGATTTTCATTCTCGTTATCCTTATTGTATTCAGTGCCCCCTTCTCGATTTTGTTGGTAGTTCTAATCATCCTAATTTTCAGCATCTTTCCTATGATAGTCTTTCATGTTTATATCGAACTTTCCTGGACCAAATTGACTCCATCTCCCTTTCCCGATTGAGGCTCTTTAAAATCCTAAATGGGTGGAGGCAATGAAAGTGGGAATGGATGCAATGGATCGAAACAATACATGGGAGCTTGTTTCTTTACCTCCCCTGGATAAGAACGTTGGATGTAAATGGGTCTTCATTGTGAAGTATTTAGTTGGTTGCTCTATTGATCGCTATACGGCGCAGTTGGTGGCTAAGGGGTTTACAAAAGTTATTGGGAAGGATTTTGTTTCCATATATGCCATGGTGGCCAAGCTTACTTTTGTATAATTATTGCTCTCTCTTTTGGCTATCCATTTTAGGCCTTTACATCAATTAGACGTTAGGAATGCCTTTCTACATGGAGATCTCTTTGAGACTATCTATATTGATTCTCCTCCGGATTTTCGGGTCGAGGGGAGTATACCGGGAAAGTATGTCGTCTTCGAAAGTCACTTCATGACCTTAAGCAGTCACCTTGGGCATGGTTCAGTAGATTCAGTGAGGTTATATCCATAGGTTTATTTGGTTCCATTCTGATCATACGTGTCTTATTAGTCGTCAGCCTGATGATAGATGCAGTATCTTGTTGGTTCATGTTGATGGTATTCTTTAATGGGTGATGATGGTGGGATTGCTTGAGTGATGATGGATATTGGGAAGATGTTTGATGTGAAGGACATAGGTCCTCTTCGTGATTTTCTTGGGATTGAGGTGGCCCCGTCTTGATGTGGGATCTCTATATCACAATGTTAATACACTTTGGATCTTCTTTAGGATACCAGAATGATAGATTGTCGTCCGACTTATACCTCTATGAACCTTAACCAAAATCTCTCGAGTGAGATGATTAATTTGATTCTCGATCCTTCAGTTTATCAGATATTGATTGGTCGCCTCATTTGCTTGACAAACATGAGGGCGGATTTGACATTTGCTCCGAGTATGGTTAGCCAGTTTATGCATGCCCTACACATTGCACAGTTGGATGTTGTCTACCACATTTTGAGATACCTCGTGTCATGTTTAGGAGTTGGGTGGTTTTATACCTCGAGGAGTCAGACATGCCTTTCATGTTTTATTGATGCAGATTATACAAGGTTTAAGATGAATAGATACTTTACTTCAGACTTTTGTACTTTTTACGGTTCTCACCTCATCCCATGAAAGAGCAAAAGCAGACAGTGGTTTCGCAATCTTCAACTGAGGCCGAGTACTGTGTGATGGCTTAGGGGACATGTGATCTTTCGTGAGTTCGATTGATTTTGGGGGAGTTGGTTTTTTATGAAAAAAGAATCACCGGGGTTATTTTGCGATCATAAGTCAGACTATTATACTTGCATCTCAATCCGTGATTTATGAGAGGACGAAGCACGTGGAGGTTGATATTCATTTTATTTGGAGAAAGTGAGGTCTGACATCATTCGTACAACTTTTGTCCGTTCTTTAGATCAAACATATGATTTCTTAATTGAGCCCTCTCTTTTTCGATCTTCTATTGTCAAGCTGGGCTTGATTGATATCTTCGCTCTAACTTGAGGGAGAGTGTTGAATTTTATGTTGTTTTAGTATATTTTTCCTTTTGGGCCTTAGTTGTGTAGTCTTAGTTTTGTAGTCTCTAGAATTTTCTAGAATTTTAATATATTTAGTATAAATGCAATTATTGAGTTCCCAACTGGGTAAGCCATCGCATCACACAAATCTTCTCTAACCGCATAATCACAAAAATACTTTACTAATTGATTTCTATTCACCTAAAAGAAATTCACTACATAATAGGTTCTCTAACAGACCACAAAAAACGGGTCCAGAAACGAACCGTTTTTTAAATATAGTAAAAAAAAATTTGAGTTTATTTTTTCGTGGGGTATTTAAACATTTCAGGGGACAGTAAAAAAAAAGGCACAAAATGATTTTTTTTTACTATTTTAAAAATGAGTCAAATATATGTCAGTTTTTAGCAGCTTAGAATATCTCCCTCTCTCTCTCTCTCAGAGAGAGAGAGAGAGAGAGGTCCCCCTGTTTGAGGTCCATGAATGATGTATATTTTTTTAAAATAGTAAAAAAAATATTTTGGAGTTGATTTTTTTTCTATGGTTTTTAAACATTTCATTAGGACCATAAAAAAATAATCACCTCAAAATGATTTTTTTTACTATTTTAAAAAAATCGGTCAAATTTTGTCAGCTTAAAAACAACTTAAAAATTAACACAGTTTGATCGATTTTTTTAAAATAGCAAAAAAAATTATTTTGAACTGATTATTTTTTTATGGTCCTACTGAAATATTTAAAAACCATAAAAAAAAATCAGTCCAAAAATATTTTTTTTACTATTAAAAAATTGGACATCATTTAGAATTCTTAAACTGAAATCTCACTTGATCCTTTTTCTATATATATAATACATGATATGTGTTACTCAATCGAATGATTGAACAAAATAAGGAAAAAGTACAAAATTACTTGAGAGTCAGGCTTTTGACCTCAGGTTTAAGCCTCATAAGCCTCGAGACGGACTGTCGAGGCATTAGCGTGACTGAGTGAAGTACAAGCCTCCAATAAAGACCCTGAGGCTTAGGTTTTGAAGCTGTTTTCCCATGCCTTGCCCCAAGGAGAGTCTCAAGGTGTAAGCTTCAATAGTTTTTGATACATCGTGTTGCCCTATATAGGATATCACTACTTCGTAGGGTGACACGACCCTCGATTATTATTGGGTAAAATAGTGATAGACTTGACATTGAGTACCTCACTAATGAGGGTCATCAGTTCAGGGATGCTTTTGGCAATCAATAATATACCATTCCCCCTACTCTACATCCCAAATTAATCGTAGCCGTTTGAAACTCAACATTTATTAAAAAAAATTACTTTCCAACTTTATCATCCTAAAAAAGACAATACCTAGATTAGAATGCAAGACATGTACTTGGATCATTGTTATCTTATGAGTATTGTTTGGACACACGATTACTAATTTGTGAAGAAGGGAGTATATTTTTTGAATAATTACTATGATTTCCTCGTGAGATCGGGTCTATTTATACATACTTTTCTTGTGGTTTGGGAAATAGCATTGGCCTCACGATTGAAAATTTTCAATTTAGATTTATTTTTTATCAATTTTGACGAACCTTTTGCCTACGGATCAAACTTAACATATATTTTTTTAAATGTGTGATATAACTACAAATTACACGGAGCTTTCACACATGTGAGTAGAGGTCATCGTTATTGAACTCAAATATGAGAGGAGGTTATTCTAATTTATAATAGGGGATGTCATGTATATTTTCATATTTTCTTAGCCTAGTGATAGAACGGTAATGCAATGCTTTCTGATACATTTATGTTTTGTGTGTGTATATATATAAATATTATACTCTATTGAGTTGCAGGGTGACAAAGTAAGGAAGCGAAATGATTGGATGAGATGGATAATGCCTCTCGTTCCCGTTTCTCCCGTATCAAGTCCGCAGCTCCTTGGGAAATCCAGTCATGATATATTGGCAGGCCATCTCCGAAGTGTTGCCTTGGACGATAAGAATAATACCGACATCATGTTTAGCCAGTCACAACAATCTGGAGGTGAGGGCACAGGCCAAGCACCTGTTCAGGCTGGACATATCTCAATGAAATGAGATTTTGGTCCAAAATTTCCATTTTATGGATATATTTCTAGGATTTTATGCTGAGAGAGCTCCATGATTATGATAAATATTTTGTGGAGATAATGGTCCGAGTCTTTTCCGTTTCATGATGGATTATGATGTCTGCAAAAGGCAAAAAAGCAAACAAAATGGACAGTGACGATGACAAAAAGAAAAACTGGTAAAAACTTTAATAAAACCAAACATAAAGCTAAAAGAATTTATGACATTTTAAGGTAGTAATATGGGTTTGTTGGATATATGTTTGATTTTGTTGGGCCCTTCATTCATGTTAATCCATTGTTGCTTTATTGGTTTTTACGCATGGGGATTTTGTCTCTACTTCCCTTTGCTTTGCCCCCTAACTTTTAAGAATTTCTTTGGGGTTATTTATCGACACATTGTAGGCGGTAAAACGTACGGAATGTGGGTGAGTATAATCTTTTAATTATTATTATTATTATTATTATTATTATTATTATTATTATTATTATTTAAGAATCTCTATATCTTTTTCGATATACTCTTGTGACGTAATGCTTAAGGTTAAAATTACATTTTTACATAGTTGAAGATGTTTTAAAGATTTGAATTCATATATTCAATGCCTTGGGGAAAAGGATTTAAGCTTTCGAATTGGGAGAGGACGTGATTGTTAGTCTGATGGTAATATTAGTCTACTTTGAAGTTGGATTTACATATATTTGACTTAAGCTATTCATGTTACTATGGACGGATGCTCTGCCACATAGCCCAAAGGTCAATAAAAAGTATTTATTATACAACATTTTTCGCAACATACGTTACCTAAATATTCTCATATTCTTGTTTTTCTTAAAAATGTGACTTTTTTGTTAAAATAGTGATAATTAGGAAGTTACGTAAACCATGCCCTTGAACACACTAATAAATTTAGAAGATTTTTGTGATTTGATGACTTACCCAATTGGCTCTACTAAGAATATTAAAATTCTACAAGGGTCTAGAGATTATAAAACTAAGACTACACAATTAAGGCTCAAAGAGAGCCCAACACAGAGAGAAATATTAAAATAAATTGAAGTCTAACAATCAAGTTGGAGCGAAAATATCAATCAAGCAAAGCTTTACATTGGAAGATCAAAGAAGAGAGGATTTAATTGATTTGGTGAAAAAAATAGCCGTTTGATATGAAGAAGGGATAAAAACAAGATGAATAATGCCGGTTCTTACCTTTTTGCGGATAAAATGAATATCAGTCTTCACGTGCTTCACCCTCTCATGAATCACGGAATTTGATGCAAGTATAATACTCTACTTATTATTGCAAAATAACTTCGATAATTCATTTTTCAAAAAACCCAACTTCCTTAAATCGATCGAAGCTTATCCCCTAAGCGTGAAACCACTACTTGTTTTTAGCTCTTCCATGAGGTGAAGTGAGAACCGTAGGAAGTACAAAAGCCTAAAGCGAAGCATATACAAAAGCCTAAAACGAAGCATACTTTCTAGGCATATTGTTGCTTAACCCAAAACTATGGCTGAGGGTTCATATAGATGATCTTGAAGGGATTTCTACATATAGATGATCTTGAAGGGATCCCCATGTAGAAAGATAATTCGATGTCACAAAAGTGAGAAGTTGTAAGAGAAATAATCGTACGGAAGTAAGCTTGGCCACCGAACCAAATGTAGCACCAAAATTCTTTCTAGGATCTTGTGTAAATTCCTTGGCTACCAACCATGCCATGTAGCGATCAAAAGAGCCATCCGCTAAATATTTCACAATGACGACCCATTTATAGCCTGATAGTCTTCTCCCCGAAAGGTAGAGAAACAAGCTCCCATGTACCGTTTCGATACAAAGCACTCATTTCCATTTTCATTACCTTCACCCATTTAGGATTTTAGAGAGCCTGCCACTGATCCAGGAATGCAAATGGAGTCAAGTTGGCCCCCAAAAGCTCAATATGCACCTGAAAATGCTGGAAAATGGGATGATTCGAACTATCAACAAAACCACTGTGGGAAGGGGGCGTCGAATACGAGAACAAAAATCAAAAGTAGGTAGTGATAAAGTGGAGTGAGTACCCAAGTTCGGAGAAAAAGGTGATATAGGCGGCCTTGGAGTATACTTATAAGGAGGGCTAAAAAGGTGCTGGAGGAGGAACCTCATCAAATATAGGAACAAGTCGGGCAAATGATGAAGCCTCGTCCTCGAGAAAAGTTGAGTAAATAATATTCTTGAGAGATGGGGATGTCAGAGCCTGCAAAGTACTCACCATTGCATAAAATTGGACATTCTCATGAAAAGTAACATCAAGGGAGTGATACATGTGTTTTGATACACTATCATATCACAGATACTCCTTAGACATCGAGGAGTACCCCACAAAATTTTTATCATCAAGTTTGATCTGAGAGAGACTACGATCATGAATAAAACAAGTACACCTAAACACACGAGGAAGAATGTGGAATAAAATGATATCGGGCTGAAGGCATTGGAGATGCGCCTTCCCCCCAAAACCTAACTTGGGATACGATTTACGGTAAAAGCGGCGGTAAGGACAATAGGATTTGGGTACCTTCATACCACTCAATAATCATGGAACTACTCCCATTAGGTGACAATATTTACATTCCCCCACCCTATTTTGTTCCGGGGTATATGACCAAGTAAGTTGATGAAAAATCCGTTATTGATTCAGTTGAGACCTAAACTCATTAAAAATATACTCACGCCCATTAATGAATATGTGATTCTAAGTTATGTTTTGGGAAAGATCCGACGTAGTTTTATACGGATACTGCCAAGCGATAGAGTCAAAATTGAAGTAAGTCGTTATGATTCAACTAAAGGGCGTATAATTTATCGACTTTGCAACAAGGATTCGAAAGATTAGATGTTTTTTTAACTTTGATATTCCTTTTAAGGTAATACTATTGGAAATGAAAACTTTCAAGAAATTTATTTTCTTCCAAAAATATTATTTGATCAGATCATTGAATCATTTATTTCTCTCGTTTCTCTTGAAATCTCTTCAATGTTTATTTCTACACACATCTTTTTTTTTTCCAGAGATCTACAACCATTATGTGGCATAGGGGTTACAACCTGTACGGAAGTTAATGGTATATCAGATATTACAAATCGCCGTTTTTATTTGAGGTATAATCATTTGGAGTAATTGAACAAACAATGGGACAACTTCAGATTTATTTTTAAGAAGATATACCCAAGTGCACCAAGAATAATCATCAATAAAGGTCACATAATAGCGATGGCCATAAAAAGGCAGTAACATGGGATGGACCCAACACATAAGAATGAAACATACTACGAGCATGATTTATATGTGGTATATAACTAGTCCTTGTATACTTTCAGAGCTCACATACTTCATATAAGATTTTTTTTTATCTTTACACGTTTTCAAAATAGAAGGGAATAACAAACATAGATATTGGAAATTGGCAGGCCCTAGGTGGATGATATGCCCTAAATGTACCCCCTCGGCTCAGAGACATCAACCTCGGCCATGGAGATGGCCGATGTTGGAAGGGCCTTATATCAACAACCAGTGGTCTCTTCCCAAGCAAGGTGGGACATGGCTGACGTTACTAGCTACCTCGGCAAGTGAGGTCTCCGTAGTCCGCAGGGGCGGTTATCCATCTGGTCATCCAAGGCTTGCAACCTCGGCTTGGTTCAGGCCGAGGTTGCCATCCCATCATCATAACCAATCTCGCCTGGGGATCAACCGACGTTCCCGCTACGTTACCATTACCTCGGCCCAGGCCGACGTCACAGCTCAACATGCCTTACCTCAGCTCTCCCACTGAGCCAAGGTCACCACCTCGTCCTCTTCCAGGCCGAGGTTGGGACCATTCACAGATGGCCGAGTCCTTATCAGCATATGTATTGTTGGGAACACATGTACACAATCGGTTATAACCGAATCATTCCCCTCACGTGAGGGAATATTGAGGTCATCATTATCTAAATGAGATCAGCCAGGTGTCATTCTCATATTGGTTCGATCCTCATGCACATGTTCATTGCATGCTTGGGGGTACATTACACCCCCCAGACACTATATATAGAGGTCATCCTCTACCTTGTAAAGGATCCGAAATTGGCAACCCTAGCTGAAAATCTGTCCAAATATACAGCAGAGAGAGAAAGCTTGAGAGATTGTATCCATGGCCATTAGTGCCCTCTTGCAGTGATATTAATCACACACTTGCACAGTGGACGTAGGCCTAATTGGCTGAACCACTTATATTCCGGTGTTAATCCTCTTCTCCTCACCTCCTTCTACTATATACCCTTATACTGCCATTGTTAACATTGAATTGAGCTTACAAACACCTTGAAGGGTGGTGTTATTTTTAGCATCATCAGTTTGGCACCGTCTGTGGGAACGAGAAGTGGTCTCTTCCTCATTATTCGCTTAACCTCACCGAAGACTTTGGTGGTGAACCAGGCCTCACCCCTTGCGTGGAGCTGTTTCACCATTGAAAGAGGTCCTGTAAGGTATTGAGCTCATCTACTACACCAGCTCTTTTGTGCTAACACCTGGCACCGGAATTACCACCACCTCTTCCGCCGCCTGGGGCTGGTGGACCTAGCTCCAGCCAGGCACCACCCTAATTCGAAATGGCGGAGGTGACCGCAGCCTTGAGATCTTTGGCTGCAACGCAACAAGTGATGCAGGAGCAATTCGTACAAATCAGCCAAAATATGATGAGGCCACCAGGAGTCTCACCGGAAATGATCACTCCGGCGGCTGTTCAGCCTCATCCTGACGCCAGGGGACCACCCCAGGCACCACGGAAAGACCAACCTACACCCCAACGGAGGAGGGATGTTGCTGACCCTAGGCGCTTGCGCCAGGAAACCCTTGCCCCGAGGACATGTATGATGATCTAGATGCGGAAGATGTCCCGGAAGATTGTTGTGAGCCGTATGAGGTTTCGAACAATACAGTCCGTTCTATCCAACGGAGCCAAGGTTGTGGGGGCAGAAGAGGTGAAGAAGCCCAACAACGAGGATCAGCTTTTGATCGACTGAGCAGAGGGTCAGGTTTTGAAAGGCTCAGCCCAGTAAACGACCTAAGACAAAGGTTGTCAAGGTCGAGACGTGCAGCCGGCTCACAAAGGGAAGAGAGACAACGTCGGCCTCAATCAGGACGAGGAAGAGACCAAGAAGAGGTCAATAGCAGACGCTGTGCTGCGACTGGTGAACCCTCAGTCCATCCTTTGGAGGTGGCTGGGGACAACCTCGGCCAAGCCGACGTTGCAAGACCATGGAATGACTCCATCCAACGCCTTGAGGACAAGATAGGAGACCTCATCAAAAGTCGGGATCCGCTACAAAGAGGTTTCTCAGAAGGCTCTCCGTTCGTGGCTAAGATAGTGAGCTTCGCTACCCCAGCCAAGTTCAAGCCGCCAACAAGATAGTGAACACATCCTCAATGAGATCAAGAATGACCGGTCCCTAAGATGGCCAGAGAAGCTGAAGGCTCCTCCACATAAGAGGAACCAGAACTTATGGTGTGAATTCCACCAAGACCATGGCCATATAACAGACAAGTGCTTCACCTTAAAGGATGATATCGAGAAGATGTTGAAGTCAGGAAAGTTGAGGAAATATGTTGATGGCAAAGCTCCTAAAAGGGGAAGAGATGACCCCCAAAAGAAGATACACGACAGGTGTCGTGACGATACCACAACAAGAAGAGATGGTGACTTAGATGGTGATGACGAAGACGATCCCGACCTCCCACCAAAGGATGACAACACCCCCGTGAAGAGGGTTGGTATGATATCCTTTGGTGTTAACACCATATGCGGAGGACTTGCAGGGGGTGGTTCAGAAGTGACTGACGGAAAGCTCATGTGGCAGAGGCCAAGTCAGTGACCAAACTTGAAATAGTAAATCTGACGTCTTCCGAGACAACGCAGAAGAGAAAAAAGGTGGATATGAACACTCACATAGTCGGGTTCTCCCGACTCGACTTCAAAGGCATCCTAGCTCCACATGATGACTATTTGGTAATCACAACAAGAGTTCATGGATGTGAGGTGCAGAAAATTCTTGTAGATGAAGGAAGTTCAGCAGATGTGATGTTCTGGCCCTGCTTCAAAAGCCTAGGCCTTAGCAGAGCTAGGCTGGTACCCTATCATCATTCGCTAATGGGGTTCAGCGACGAAAAGGTCCATCCGTTGGACATGTATGAGATGGACGTGCGGATGGGCGATGAGTGGCCTAAAAGGTTAACCCAGAAGATCAATTTTTTCGTTATGGACGAAAACGTCTTCTCGGCCTATAACCTCATCATAGGAAGAGTATCCCTTAAAGAGTTTGAGGCCGTGCCGTCGACGGTCCACCAAATGCTAAAATTCCCGCCCCCCTATGGGGTAGGGGAAGTACAGGGTGACCAGACCATAGCACGAGAACGCTACTTCAACTCTGCTGAATAGAGAGAGAGGCTCATAGGAGAGCAACTACCACATATAACATTGATACACTCGACCCCAGAGATGAAACGAAATTGAAGAAAGGAGAGGCCGCGGAAGAGGTAGAATCCATCGTCCTCAATGAGGACGAGCCGAAAAAAATCGTCCAGGTCGGCAAAGCCTTAAAAGCAGAAATCAAGGAAGAACTGATAAACTTCCCGAGGAAGAGGCAAAGTGTCTTCGCTTGGAGTCACGCGGACATGCCTGGCATCAGCCCTGAGGTTATGTGTCACAAGCTAAATGTGACTAAGGATGCTAGGCCAATCAAACAAAGACGAAGAATCTACTCTAGGGAGAAGTACGACGTCATACGGGAAGAAGTCAAGAAGTTGGAAGAGGATGAGTTTATCAGAGAAGTCATATATCCGGAGTGGCTATCGAATGCAGTCATTGTTCCTAAATCCAACGGAAATGGAGAATGTGCGTAGACTTCACCGACCTGAACAAGTCTTGACCGAAAGACAACTATCCCTTACCTCGGATCGACCAGATGGTAGATGCAACTGCAGGACATGAGCTCATGAGCTTTATGGACGCGTATTCAGGCTACAACCAGATCTTCATGGATGCCGAAGACTCAGAGAAGACAACCTTCATCACGGACAAAGGGACATATTGCTACAAGGTTATGCCCTTCGGATTGAAAAATGCTGGGGCAACATACCAACGTCTTGTGAATAAGATGTTTGAGGCTCAAATAGGCAAGACTATGGAGGTGTACGTAGACGATATGCTGGCGAAAAGCTTAAAGGCCTGCACTCACGTGGCAGACCTAGAAAAGACATTCGATACCATGGAGTTGTACATAATGAAACTCAACCCTGCGAAGTGTGTCTTCGAGGTAGGAGCTGGGAAATTTCTTGGTTTCACTGTCAATCAGAGGGGAATAGAGGCAAACCCGGAGAAAATCAAGGCTTTGCTCGACATGAAGACACCAAGAAGTATCAAGGACGTTCAAAGGCTGACTGGAAGAGTTGCTGCACTCAACAGATTTGTCTCAAGGGCGATGGACAAGTGTCTTCCATTCTTTAAGGTGCTTAGAAAGGCCTTCGAGTGTGACAAAGTGTGTGACGAGGCTTTTAATCAACTCAAGTCCTACCTCGGATCCCCCTTACTCTTATCTCGGCCCATTATAGGGGAGAAGCTATTTGTTTATCTAGCAGTCTCCGAATCGGTAATAAGTGCGGCGATTGTACGGGAAGACGTTGGGGTTCAAAGGCCTGTATACTTCAACAGTAAGGCCCTTCAAGGTTCTGAACAGAATTATCCTCGGATGGAAAAGTTAGCCTACGCCTTGATACCTGCCTCCAGGAAGATGAAGCCCTACTTTCAGGCCCATTCCATGGTCATCCTCACCGACTCCCCACTAAGACAGGTCCTTCATAAACCTGAGAAGTCAGGTAGATTGATGACATGGGCCATTGAGTTAGGGACCTTACTTATCAGCCCAAGATGGCTATCAAAGGGCAGGCACTGGCAGATTTTGTCGCAGAGTTCACATGGGAAGAGGCCAAGGTTGAGAATAACCTAGAGAGTGCGGAAAGGTCAAACAACAACGTCTTTCGAGATCCGAAAGAGGTTATATCCAAGGGAGCCAGAGATGGAATAGTCGAGAATGAGGAAGACCGGTACCTCCTCAGGCAGGGAATCATGATAGAAGAGGGTTTCTCATCAGATAAAGTCATCTGGAACCTTTTCGTCGACGGGGCTTCTTGCGAAAGTGGAAGCGGTGCGGGGCTGATACTCTCAGACCCGGATGGTACCAACATCGAATATGCCCTAAGGTTTAACTTCAAGGCATCAAACAATGAGTCAGAATACGAGGCCATGATAGAAGGCCTCTCCTTAGCAAGGACCCTTGGGATAAGACGACTCCTCCTTCACAGTGACTCAAGGTTGGTTGTTAATCAAGTATTGGGGGTTTATGAGGCCAAGGATGAAAGGATGGCCAAATACCTGAAGAGGGTGAGAACGATACTTGAAGGCTTCGAAGAGGTAAAGATGAAGAGAATACCTCGACAAAACAATAGTCATGCAGATGCATTAGCAAGGCTAGCTTCGGTAATGAGGACAGATATCAGAAGGACAGGCCCTATTGAGATTCTACCCAGAGCGACCATTGAAGAAGAAGAGGTCAGTAACCCTTGCCTCAATTTGAACCTAGGGGACTCATGGATGGATGCCCTTATCAGATATATCAGAGAAGGGGTGCTGCCGGAGTTAAAGTTAGAGAGGAGGAAACTGAGTTACTGAGCTGCAAAGTTCTCAATAGTAGGAGATGTCCTGTATAGGAAGGGATTCCTATTACCTCTCCTCAGATGTGTTCATCCCACAGAAGTTCCCCACGTCCTACATGAGGTACATGAGGGTTCTTGCTCCAGTCATATAGGAGGAAGAACTTTGGCTAAGAGGATTATTACGCAAGGATACTGGTGGCCGACCTTGGCCAAGGATGCCGCAGTCTACGTAAATAGGTGCGACAAATGTCAGAGATTCTCCACTATTCCCCATTAACCTCATCAGCCTATGACGCCAATAAGTTCGCCTTGGCCCTTCGCAGTATGGGGAATTGACCTAGTAGGACTGCAAATAATTACCGATTTCTAATAGTTTCCATTGATTACTTCTCCAAGTGGGTAGAGGCAGAGCTGATGATCACGAGAGCAGAAGACCTTCCAATTTATTTGGAAAAACATCATATGCAGACTTGGCCTCCCAAACACCCTCATTTCGAACAACGGAACCCAGCTTAAGAATTCTTCCTTGGAAAAATACTGCGAAAGAGTTGGGATAAAGAAATTTTTCTCTTCTCCTGGCAGACCTCAAGAAAATGGACAGACCGAAGTCACAAATAAAACGATCCTTGATGGGATTAAGAAGAGGTTAGAAGAAGCTAAGGGTAGATGGACTGAAGAGGTTTATGCTGTGCTATGGGTCTACAGAACAACGGCTAGGACACCAACAGAGGAGACTCCGTTTATGTTATCACATGGCTCAAAGGCCGTCATACCAATAGAGGTAGGACTCCCTACTCATAGGGTTCAGACCTATGACATTGAGAAGAATGGGGAGGAGAGAAGACTCGACCTAGACTTGATTGAATAGAAAAGTAAAGACGCAGAAATCAGGCAAGCATCTTACCAACAGAGAACAACAAAGTTCTACAATCAGAGGGTACAATCAAGACCCATAGCTGTGGGAGACCTAGTGCTGAAGAAGACGTTACAGAAGGCAAACAAGCTTCACCCAAATTGCCATGGTCCTTACAAAGTGATTGAGGAGGTTATACCCGGGACCTACAAGCTAGAGAACCTCGAAGGGGAACCTTTTTCCAATCCTTGGAATGCTGATCATCTAAAAAAGTATTACATATGATGTTGCCAGGGCTTTCATGTAAATGTATCATCTTATGAAGAGATTATTAATGAGAAGATCGGTTTCCATGTCAATTCTTGGTTCATTGTGCTCGAATGGTAGAATGTTATGGGGACAACATCTTAGTTGATGACCTCAGACCTTATAACATCATAATTTGGTGGCAAGGTCTGAGGTAAGACATCATACTTGGATGACCTCAGACCCTTAACATCATAATTTGGTGACAAGGTCTGAGGTAAGACATCATACTTAGATGACCTCAGACTGTTACATTATAATTTGGTCACAAGGTCTGAGGTAAGACATCATACTTGGATGACCTCAGACCTTATAACATCATGATTTGGTGACAAGGTCTGAGGTTAGACATCATTCTTGGATGACCTCAGACCCTTAACATCATTAATTTGCTGAAAATTATTTATGGGGATAACATCTTAGTTGATGACCTCAGACCTTATACCATCATGATTTGGTGACAAGGTCTGAGGCCATACATCATACTTGGATGACCTCAGACCCTGAACATCATTAATTTAGTGAAAAATTATATTGAGACTTCAGAGCTGAACACACATCGCATGGCAAAGAGAATCATTCAGCAAATAAAGAAATAAAGCCCTCATCAGAGGTAGATATAGATTAAAGTAGTTACAAGCTACAAGCTAGTCGAGTTTGTCATCATAGGTTACAGTTTAAATGCATAATGAAAAAGTACAAAAGGCTTCACAAAAATGCCCTAAGGGTCTGCAGCTACAATGTTGGCATCCTCTGCTTCATTCCTTTGGCCGACGTTGGTCACCTCGGCCCCTTCATCTCTAAGGTTGGCACCCTCAGTCTCTGTAACATCCTGCGGCGCAGTTTCTGCAAGGGCAGCATCTTCCTCTTCAACCTCTTGAAGGGCCTGGGAAAATTGAGGATTGGCAAAACCCAGACCAATGAAGTCAGAGGCTTTCAAGCTCCCTGACTCCTTCTCCTTAGCGGCCACCCATTTTCCAGTTGCCTTAATACCTCTTTCGAGGTATTCAAAGCCAAAGCTGATGAATTCATCAGAGACTTTGTAATCAGCCAGGATCCCCTCAGAAGCATCCTCAAGGGCTGCCTTCACTGCAGCATCAACCTTCTTCTGGAGAGCGTCGTCCTTGGCCTTCAGAGCAGAGGTGTGTTCATTTTTAATCTTGGAGATGTCTTTCTCCAACTGCTTAACCTTCTTGTCAGACCCCTCAAAGGCAGACTTCAGATGACCTACCTCGGCGTTCAGAGTGTCCTGTACCTTCTCGGCCTCTTGGCCTTTCTCGATGAGAGGCAACCTCTTTAGAGTCCAGTTGGAAAAATGGTGCATGGCCACGATGCCCTGCAAGACAAGGGTCAGATGTATAAGTTCAAATTCAAAGCAGAGGTTGCACTTCGGAATAAAATTGAAATTATTCTTACATGGATAATCCTGTGAAGGCCAAACTCAACCAGTAGAGGAGTATCCATGGAACGACAGAAGCGTTTGTCAGCATCGGTCATAGAGGAGCCGATGGCATCTAACGCCTGAAGACTATGCCCTATAATACTATCATTAATTTTTAGCTGCTCCAGACGAGCAGCCAGTGCATCTTCAGAGGATATGGGGATGGCCTTTTGGGCCTTGCTTTTCCTCTGATCCTCAGGGGAAGTTGTTGTAGTTTTCCTCTTTCTTGTGGCATCGGCCTTGGATGTGCCGACACTCTTCTTTGGTGGGGGAGGAGGGGGTGCACTCAAGCCTGCCTTCTTCACCAGCTTCGTGAGACTTGGGGCAGACATCTCCCATATATCGTCTGAGATGCCTTCAGGACGTTCTGCAAATGGATTGGTCTGAGTTAGAGAATCAGAGACATAAAAAGTCAGAGGTTTAACTTGCTGAAATAATAAAATAAGCACTTACGAAGCTCGGTCAGAGGACTCCCCCAAGGCCAGTCTCAGAGAGATAGTAGGGGGTCATCAGATGTTTGAACTTGACCAACAGACCATGCTCCCCCTGATCTTGAAGGTCTTTTACTCTTTGAAGATTATTTTGGCTTAGCCCAGGGTCGGCCCGGGCAGCCATTGACACCTTACCCCATCTCAGGGGTATCCTCGGCTCTAAGTTTGAAGAGGGGACACAAGGGCCAAATTCCCATGACCCCGAGGCAAAGAAATATCGCGGCTTCCAATTATGGTTACTAGTTTGGGTGACCTACAACGTCTTCTTAGTTGACTTCCGAGCTAAGAAATGGTAATAGCTCGGATGATTCCTGGCAGAGGAAAGGATGTAGTATCCGGTGAAGACCTGAACAGTAAGGTCTGAATGATGGACTGCCCTCCATAAGACAATAGCTCCTATTATCACCCTCCAAGCATTGGGTGACAACTGGGAAGGAGCTAAGTTGATGTAGGAAAGTATGGTCCTAATGGTGGGATGAATGGGCAAACAAAACCCCAACTTGAACATCTGCTCGTACAAGCAGATCTCACCATCTCGACCACCAAAAGCCCTTTCTTCCCTCAGAGGTCTCCTGAGTTTTATGGAGGGGCTAATGGAATATAGATTCCTAAAGGCAAGAAGGTCGAGCTCGGTGACAGTGCTTTCTATCTCGGCTACCTCCGAGGTGTCAACATCGCTCTCATCCCCATCATCATCATCCGGTTCAACGTCGGCTTGAGCAGACGATGGGGCACCACCTGGGAACCTCTGAGTGAACTCGGCTCCTGTGACAGCCGGGAGGGGAATGGCTTCAAGGATTGGAGGAACAACCACGCTGGGTCCTACAACCTCAACGTCGGAGGAAGAGTGAGATGTGCTTAAACTCATGTGAGACGAGGCCCGACTGGAAACCTCGGCTTGATCAGGGACTTGATCCTACTGAACGAAAAAGTCCATGGCCTCTTGAAAGAAGTCCATAGACATAGGGTCTGAGGTGGACGACTCAGACTCAGACATGGGAGTAGGTTCAACTGGGACCTCTGCTGTTTTAACTGGTTCGGTTGGCTCAGGGTATATGACCTTCAGAGGGATAGGTCTGAGTGGGAACGCCTCTGCCCTACGAGCTTCCTCTTGGGCTCTTTCAATTTGTCTAATTTTATCTAAGGTCTTCTCCCCGAGAGAGGGGAATTCCTCTAAGAGTTGGTAAAGGGGTCTGATCATATGAGGCAGACCCTACACTTGTGACTCTCCTAAATAAATAGGATTGGTAATTGAATTAAAGATCAAACTATTAACTTTGAGCAAAAAAGCAACCAAGAACAATAAGAACCAGGGACACCGAAAAACACAAGCGACGACCGAAAAACCCAAAGAACTCGTCGAAAAATGCAAAAAATAGGAACAAGGCAGGAAAAAACGGAGAAGAAGGGATGATAGACGGTACCTGATGGAGAACGATGAGAAGAGAGGACGAGTTGGCAAGGAAAAGTCCACCCAGTGCACTTCTAACCAGAGCTCTTGTAGAGAGAGAGAGAGGCAGAAAATTTCAGGCGAAGAAATGAAGAAGTGGAGAAGAAAGGTAAAGGAAATGAGGGTTTAACCCTCAAATAGCCCGACACGCATCCCAAGGCCCATCATTGCCTTGGGAGCCCAAAAGACTGCAATCATTACACTTGCCAGGCACGCTAGCCACTTCAGCAGCTGACACTTGTCAAAAAGGAATTAACACCTAAGGAAGTCCAACCTTGGGCAGATATACCCCTTAGGCACCCTGATCACACAGGTAACTAAGGGCTAGGGGGTGATTGATATGACCTAAATGCACCCCCTCGGCTCAGAGACATCAACCTCGGCCATAGAGATGGCCGATGTTGGAAGGGCCTTAGATCAACAGCCAGTGGTCTCGTCCCAAGAAAGGTCGGCCATGGCTGACGTTACTAGCTACCTCGGCAAGTGGGGTCTTCGTAGTCCGCAGGGGCGGTTATCCATCTGGTCATCAAAGGCTTGCAACCTCGGCTTGGTTCGGGCCGAGGTTGCTATCTCGTCGTCATAACCAATCTCGGCTGGGGATCAACCGCTGTTCCTGCTACGTTACCATTACCTCGGCCCAGGCCGACGTCACAGCTCAAGATGCCTTACCTCAGCTCTCCCACTGAGCCAAGGTCACCACCTCGTCCTCTTCCAGGCCGAGGTTGGGACCATTCACAGATGGCCGAGTCCTTATCAGCATATGTATTGTTGGGAACACATGTACACAATCAGTTATAACCGAATCATTCCCCTCACGTGAGGGAATATTGAGGTCATCATTATCTAAATGAGATCAACCAGGTGTCATTCTCATACTGGTTCGATCATCATGCACATGCTCATTGCATGCTTGGGGGTACATTACACCCCCCAGACACTATATATAGAGGTCATCCTTTACCTTGTAAAGGATTCGAAATTGGCAACCCTAGCTGAAAATCTGTCCAAATATACAATAGAGAGAGAAAACTTGAGAGATTGTATCCATGACCATTAGTGCCCTCTTGCAGTGATATTAATCACACACTTGCACAGTGGACGTAGGCCTAATTGGCTGAACCACTTATATTCCGGTGTTAATCCTCTTCTCCTCACCTCCTTCTACTATATACCCTTATACTGCCATTGTTAACATTGAATTGAGCTTACAAACACCTTGAAGGGTGGTGCTATTTTTAGCATCATCAGTTTGGCGTCGTCTGTGGGAACGAGAAGTGGTATCTTCCTCATTATTCGCTTAACCTCACCGGAGACTCTGGTGGTGAAACAGGCCTCACCCCTTGCGTGGAGTTGTTTCAGCATTGAAAGAGGTCCTGTAAGGTATTGAGCTCATCTACTACACCAGTTCTTTTGTGCTAACACATGGCACCGGAATTACCACCACCTCTTCCGCCGCCTGGGGCTGGTGGACCTAGCTCCAGCCAGGCACCGCCCCAAACCGAAATGGCGGAGGTGACCGCAGCCTTGAGATTTTTGGCTGCAACGCAACAAACGATGCAGGAGAAATTCGCACAACTCAGCCAAAATATGATGAGGCCATCAGGAGTCTCACCGAAAATGATCACTCCGGCGGCTGTTCAGCCTCATCCTGACGCCAGGGGACCACCCCAGGCACCACGGAAAGACCAACCTACACCCCAGCGGAGGAGGGACGTTGCTGACCCTAGGCGCTTGCGCCAGGAAACCCTTGCCCTGAGGACATGTATGATGATCTAGAGGCGGAAGATGTCCCGAAAGATTGTTGGGAGCCGTATGAGGTTTCGAACAATACAGTCCGTCCTATCCAACGGAGCCAAGGTTGTGGGGGTAAAAGAGGTGAAGAAGCCCAACAACGAGGATCAGCTTTTGATCGACTGCCTAGCCTTTGAAAGGCTCGGCCCAGTAAACGACCTAAGACAAAGGTTATCAAGGTCGAGAAGTGCAGCCGACTCACAAAGGGAAGAGAGACAATGTCGGCCTCAACCGGGACGAGGAAGAGACCAAGAAGAGGTCAATAGAAGACGCTGTGCTGCGGCTTGGGAACCCTCAGTCCATCCTTTGGAGGTGGCTGGGGACAACCTCGGCCAAGCCGACGTTTCAAGACCATGGAATGACTCCATCCAACGCCTTGAGGACAAGATAGGAGACCTCATCAAAAGTCGGAATCTGCTGCAAAGAGGTTTCTTAGAAGGCTCTCCGTTCGTGGCTAAGATAGTGAGCTTCCCTACCCCAGCCAAGTTCAAGCCGCCTACAGTGACTCCCAAGTATGACGGTAGCACCAATCCTGCACATCATATTGAGATGTACTAGTCAACGGCGGACATTTACTCAATACCAGATGAGATGAAATGCCGGGCCTTCTCCGGGACTTTGACGGGAGCTGCGCACATATGGTTTACTTCTGAGATACATGAACGCAACTACCCTACTCATGATCTCGAATTAGCTGCAGTAGTTTTTGCATTAAAGATCTGGAGACATTACTTATATGGTATTAGTTGTGAAATTTGTACTTACCATCAAAGCTTAAAATACTTGTTTACTCAAAAAGACTTGAACTTGAGGCAAAGAAGGTGGATGGAACTTATGAAAGATTATGATTGCACGATACATCACCATCCGGGTAAAGCTAATGTTGTTGCCGATGCTTTGAGCAAGAAATCTCGAGGCATAGTATCTTGTATTTATTGTATTCGAGTTGACCTGCTGAGAGAGTTAGCTTTAATGGGGGTGGAATTAACTTTGAATGAGTCTTACGGAATACTAGCACATTTAAATGTTAGACCCACATTGATAGACTGGATAAAACAAGCACAGGAAGGAGATACAGAATTGGAGAAAGTTAGAGATAATATGAAAAAGGGTAAAACAAATGAATTTTCTATTCGTGATGATGGCGTTGTTATGTACGATAACCGTTTGTGTGTACCTAATGTGCCTGATTTAAGAAGAACAATTTTAGAGGAAGCGCATTGTTCTTCATATGCTATGCATCCAGGGAGCACGAAACTGTATAGAGATTTGAAACAATGTTATTGGTGGCTGGGAATGAAACACGACATTGCAGATTTTGTTGCTAGATGTCTAGTTTGCCAACAGGTGAAGGTGGAGCATCAGAAGCCAAGTGGTTTACTACAGCCCTTACCTATCCCTGAGTGGAAATGGGAGCATGTTACTACCGATTTTTTTCTAGGGTTACCAAAATCATCATGAGGGTTTGATTCTATTTGGGTTGTTGTTGATAGGTTGACTAAGTCTGCACATTTTCTTCCTGTTAAAGCTACTTACTCCATGGATAGATATGCAAAAATATACGTGGATGAGATTATCAGATTACATGGTGCACCTGTTTTTATTATTTTCTGATCGAGATCCTAAGTTTACTTCTCACTTTTGGCCTAGTTTACAACAAGCTTTGGGGACTAAATTGAAATTTAGTACAACTTTTCATCCTCAAACTAATGGGCAGTCAGAAAGAACGATCCAAACACTTGAAGACATGTTACGAATTTGTGTATTGGAGTTCAAGGAAAGTTGGAATGAACACTTGCCACTGATAGAGTTTGCTTATAATAATAGCTATCATTCGAGTATTGATATGGCTCCTTATGAAGCTTTGTATGGGAGAAAATGCAGAACTCCAGTGTGTTGGACTAAAGTAGGAGAACGAAAACTTCTTGGGCCAAAAATTGTACAGCAGACTACTGAAAAGATCAATCTTATCCATAATCACTTAAAGGTGGCGCAAAGTAGACAGAAAGTTATGCAGACAACCGAAGGAAAGAATTGAAATTTGAGGAAGGCGATCGAGTATTCCTACGTGTTTCTCCTTGGAGAGGGGTTATGAGATTTGGGAAGAAGGGAAAGTTAAGTCCTAGGTACATTGGCCCTTATGAGATAGTGAAACGGGTTGGAGCTGTAGCTTATAAATTGGCGTTACCACCAGAATTGTCTCGGATACACGATGTTTTTCATATATCCATGTTACGTAAGTATGTACCCGATCCTTAACATGTGTTTATCTCACAACCGATAGAGCTTCAAGATGACTTAACCTATGTGGAGGAACCAATTGCTATTATAGATCGAAAGGAGCAAGTGTTACGTAGTAAAACCATTTCACTAGTTAAAGTGATGTGGAGAAGTCAGGATGTGGAGTATGCCACCTAGGAAGGGGAGGATAACATAAAGAAGCAATATCCTCATATATTTGGTAAGTTTCTTATGCGTTCAATTTCGAGGACGAAATTTTTATAAGAGGGGTAGAATTGTAAGGCCCTAAAACATGATTAGGAAGGTTAATTACATGATTAATTATAACTTAGGAGTTGTAAGTTATAAATTGGTTATGTGTGTTAAACATGTTAATTATCATGTTTAGGGGATGCATGCTCATGTGATATATGTGTTGTTTACATTAGGTGCTAATTGAGCTTATGATCGGTGTTGATTTAAAAAATTAGATTATCTCTAATTGTTTAATCACAGATAAAAAAAATGAATAAGACAAGAGATTTTAAAGTGGTTCAGCCTTGAATGAATGGCCTACGTCCACTGTTTGTGTTATTATTGACTATTTGGGAATTCTCTAAGTATGGTCTACCTCAAGAAATTACGTTCCCCCCACAATGAGGATGATACAATGTATTTATAGCCCTGAGATTGTACATGTGATAGGGCTGTACATAGCTGCCCAATAAGCGTATACATCTGTATGATAATAATCAGCATTTAATTCTCTTAATTGTCTGATAATAAATGCTCTGATCGAGATGCAGCTCGGACCGCCTAAGTATCTCGGTATCCATGAGTTGCTCGGTGCAGTAAAGTTCCTCGGAGAACACTTGTTGCTCGGAGCATCTGAGTTGGTCGGGGAAATTGAGTTCCTCGAAATCAAGGTGTTGTTCAGAAGTGTTTGTTATTGCCACGTAGATTGCCACGTGTCTCCACTTAATTGATCCATGTCGGCAGACTAAATTTGGTATCAACAGAAGCCCCCAATGTTTCACAGTTCGAGATTGAGGAGTGTGGAACATTCTTCTCGGAATATGGCGGAATTAAATGGTCATCCTGAATTTTAGGAACGTTGTCTTTGCATTTATTTTTTTCTTTTCAAATTCATAGAATCAGACTTTTCGATTTTTCTTAACTGCTTTGATCTCTGCGCCCTTTTTGTCCTTTTAGCCGCCGGTAGCGTAAACGTCTCCCTTTATAATCATTATTTTTACCTTTTCCCAAGGTAAGGTATTTAAGCGTTGTAGAAAATCACATCGTCTTCTACTTTTTCAAATCAGTATCTTTGAGTTTACCATTTTCTCTCTCTTGTGCGTTCATCCCTTTCATCATTCGTTGTCAACAGATCCATCCTTTTTCTGTAAGATCTTCTTCATTCTCTTTCATTTCCTTTATTCACCATGGTTTACCTTGTTGAGTCGCTTGATAAGTTTCGCTCTGATTTCTCTATTCCTTCATGGGTTATTCTGGAAGAACTTTCTGAACCTTCAGATTATTTCCGTCTGGCTGAGGGACATTGGTTCCCCAGCCTTTTTGTGGCTGAATGTGGCTTTTCTTTTCCCCCAAACCCTTTGTGTCTGGAATTTTGTCAATATTTTGACGTGGTTCCTTCAAGAATAGCCCCCAATACATGGAGAATAGTTAATGGAGTTCATAGATTAAATCAGATTCATGGAACTCGTATAAGAATTCCAGAAATCATGTTTTGCTATAGATGGGCTGTTGGTGACAACACTTTTTATTTAAAAACTAGGTTTTTAAATAGGGCTCTAGTAGTCAATCTCCCTGATGCCAATAGGGATTACTTCGAGCACGGGGTTGTTATGAAAAATTGGAAACACCCTCCACTAACTGAAAATGATGTGTACCAGGGTCCTAGGTGCCCTCCCTATGGCAATGGGATAGGTTGTTTTTATTTTATTTTATTTTTGAAATTATGCTTTCTTTGTGTTTGATAAAATGTGTCACTGATATTTTAATTTTGATTTATTTGCAGTTGACAGCAAGAGAAAGTCTCCAAAAGAGACAGAAGTTAATTTAAAACATCTGAAACTTATCTGGGGTTTGCATCAGACTGTTGCCGACGAGCATATCAGATCAGCTTCACATTTGTTGCAGTACAAGAGTTACACCTTGTCTTTTACTGCTCGTCCGGTGATAAGTGACGTAGAACCAGTACCGTCTTCTTCAAGTTTTTCACCTGAGTCACATATTCCTCTGAGTGAAAGAATGAAGAAAAGAAGAGCTCCTGCCCTCTTCGAGAAATCTGCCTCTGTTGTTGGAGAGGCAAAGAAAAGCAAACATGATGTCCCAGAAGAAGGGACAAGGAAAATTGATGCACCTCCTCCGGCTGCTCCTGTGAAGGTTGCCGAGAAGCCCCCAGTGTTTCCGAGCAAGGTTGCTGCTCCAAGCAAGGTTATAGTCATATCCCCGACTAAGAGTACATCCTTGGTCGAGACCGTCGATGCTCCTCTGAGGAGGCTGAAGAAGAGCTCCTCGGTCAATTTGGCTGAATCCATCTCTCAGCCCCCGACTACTGGAAGTGGTGTTCCCACTTTTGTTGCCCTGAGCTCTGCCATGAGCTCGGTGAAGTCTTGGATCATTCTCGAGATCCAAGTTATTGAAGAAAATCTTTCTCGGGATATGGTTACCACATTAGCTGCTCGTCATATTGCTTCTGTAAGTATCATTGTCCCAATCTTTCATTTTTCCACTGTTATATTTTTGCACTGACTTGCTATTGTTTTCTTTTCATAGTTGGTAACCTGTTTTAATACAATTTTGAAGAAGGATGAAGCTATTAAAGCTTCAAGCTCCTCGTCAGGTGTAGAGGAAGCTTTGGTGGGTCTGACGCAGTCTCTGAAGGATTCTCGTCAGAAGTATGATGATGATAAAGCTACTTGGGAGAAGAAGCTTAATTCCATCTAACAGGAGAAGGATCAGGTTGTTGAGGTCTCCAAAGGGTTGGAGAAGAAAATAAAAGACTTGGAGGAGAAGAATAAAGAGCTCGAGGGGAAACTCCAAAATGCTGGGGAGCTTGAAGGTAAGCTCAAGGTTGCTGAGGAAGAGCTAAACAAACTTCGGGAAGTAGGTCGTCAGAAGGAAGAAATGGAGAATAAGTTGAAGGCTACCAAGGAATTTCTATCCGAGAAGATTTCCTCGGAGAAGGTGAAAAGAAAATTAGCTGTGAAAAGGTCATTCAGTGCTGGCTGGGATAAGGGGTGGAATAAGGGTGTGGCTGCCATGATGTCACAAGTGGAATATGGTAGCCACAAATACTTTAGGGATGGCTGGGTCGCTGCTCTGCAAGAGATGAAGGTTGATGAAAAGTCTGACCTGTTTCAGCGACACATCCCTGGCCCCCCTCCAACTCCTGAAGAAGAAGAAGAGGAGGAAGCTGCCTCTGAGGAATCCTCCATGGTGATGGGAGATCAAATTCCTCATCCCACAGTTGTCCAGTCTTCCTGCGAGCAACTTCAAGCATCCATTATTTCAACCGAGCAGCTTCCAGCACCCACCGAGCTACCATCTGTGCCATCCGAGCAACCTACCTCCTTGTCCCAGCCTCCCGAGAAAGTTTTGGGAGACAAGGAGAAGGTGTAGAGTTGTTCGGTTTTTCCTCTTTGTTTATTTTTGCCAATTGTAATTCTGAACTATGTACCTCTCCTTTATGATATAATAAAATTTGAAGTTTTGCCTATTCATACTGTTGTTTCTCTTCCTCTTGCTCCTTATTGATTCTTGCTCTTTCTTTTTTTTAGTAGTTTATGGCCAGGATGGAATTGTTATCAGCTCATGATACAAAGTTGATGAAACAGTGCAACGAATATTTCAAGGTTGGCCATGCAGATTTGACTGATGCTCAAATCGTTGATATACTTGGTCCAAATGCTTCAGAACGAGCAGTTGAAGCCTACCAGTATTTGAAGTGCCTGCTCGACCGTGCAGTGGCTAACAATGTAGCGTATTATGACATGATTGAAAACCTCCAGGGCACTCTTGAAGAGCTTCAGCAACAATATAAGGAATCTACAACCCTTTTGCACGAGGGATACGAGAAGAAGTATCAACAACTCAGTGCTGATAAGGGGTATGATAAGTTGTTTGCTGCTTACATTGTGAGGGAGAGAACTTTGAAGGCTGAGGTCGAAGAGCATAGACAGATAGCTGAGTTGTTGGAGCAGGAAAATAATAATCTGCAAAGAGAGGTATCTCAGTTGAAATCTGCAGCTTCTACCTCAAACACTTTGGTCCCTGTGAACGACGAGGGATTCTCTTTCTTGGAGGTTGAAAATGCTAACCTGCGGGATGAATTAGAAACCTTGAAAAGGATTAGGCCCTCTACCTCTACTCGGGGAAGAGCAAGAGCTTCTCGGGGATGAGCAAGAGCTGTTCGAATTCCTGTCGAGGAACAAAGAACTCAACCGGCCCTCGAGAACCAAGCCTTCCAATTGATGGCAAAGAACCAGGCATTGGCCGAGATGTCTAAGAAAATCATGAATCTGGACGAGCAGCTCTCTGCTCAAAAGTTTGCTTTGGAGAATAAAGAACTCTTTATAAAAAATCTTCACGAGCAGCTGGAAAGGCTGACTTATCAATTCCACAAGCAGCCCAGAGAATTCTGGATGGCTGGCTACAATGAGGCTCTCTATCATTTGGATGATCGGATCCAAAATGCGAATAACGAGGATTACAAACAAGGGTGGTTGAATGCCTTGGGTGTATTGCAATTGGAACAGGGTCATTATTTGTGGGACTATCATAATCCTGGATTGCTCGACCTACCAGTGCCACCATTCAAACTTGACATGAGCTGGATTCCTGCTCGGGCAAGCCCTCAGTGTTTGATTTCCAAATATCTTGGCGATTACAATCTCCATTCCAATGCTGAGATATCTCGCCCAGAGCACCTACTCGATCGGCCATCTGTGATGAACATCAGGATGCTCAAGGACCTTAATTTCATAAATTCCCCTTATGCCTTAGATGATCCTCCTGCTGGCGAGGAACCTGTTTCAAAAGCAGAGGGGAAGAAACCAATAGAGCAGGAATCTTGATGTAATAATTATTTCATTCTCGATGTATTTTTCTTTGGATTTAATAAAAAACTTATATTTTTCTTTGCAATCTTGATTGCCTTTGTCTTGTAGATATTTTGTAAAACACTTTGCATATGTGTACGTATATCTGTTAAAAAGATAACAACATTGTGTTATTTACTGATCAACTAAAGCTGGTTAAAACTTATTGTCGACTATCCTGAATTTGTGGTAATCATTTGACGACTAACCAAAATTGATGATATTTTGTTTCTCGACCAGCTTGATGGTAATTTAAAATGTCACGAGTATAAAAAATTTTGCTTGATCACTTTTTAATTCTAAGCCATTAGCTGACTTTTATCACATACTCATGCTTTGTTTAATAAAAATGTTCCCGACCAACTGTAGTTGATAGCTTCTTATTCCCGACCAACCTGAGTTGGTGGATTTTCCTCCCAACCAACCGGAGTTGGCACTTTTGGGAAATATTTTTTATCCCCGACCAACCTGAGTTGGTGGATTTTCTTCCCAACCAACCGGAGTTGGCACTTTTGGGAAATATTTTTTATCCCCGTCCAACCGGAGTTGGTGGATTTTCTTCCCAACCAACCAGAGTTGGCACTTTTGGAAAATATTTTTTATCCTCGACCAACCGGAGTTGGTGGATTTTCTTTCCAACCAACCGGAGTTGGCACTTTTGGGAAATATTTTTTATTCCCGACCAACCGGAGTTGGTGGATTTTCTTCCCAACCAACCGGAGTTGGCACTTTTGGGAAATATTTTTTATCCCCGACCAACCGGAGTTGGTGGATTTTCTTCCCAACCAACCGGAGTTGATACTTTTGGGAAATATTTTTTATCCCTGACCAACCGGAGTTGGTGGATTTTCTTCCCAACCAACCGGAGTTGGCACTTTTGGGGAATATTTTTTATCCCCGACCAACCGGAGTTAGTGGATTTTGCTGAGTAGTGTTTAACACTAGTATTCCACGAAAAATTTTCAATAAAAGGAGAGAATTGGGTAGAATATTCACATTTTATTCATACTGATGAAACAACATTACATGAGAGTTTAAATTACTGATAATATTTGCGCAGGTGTTCTGCATTCCATGCATTCTTAAACTCCCCCCCCTCTAAAATTTCTATTCTGTAGGTTCCTAATCGAACAACTTCTGTAACTCGGTAAGGTCCATGCTAGTTCGCTTCCAGTTTGTTGTGCTTTTGAATCACCTTCTTTAGCACATAGTCTCCTTCTTTCAGGTCGCACTTCTTCACTCTCTTGTTGTAGAACAAAGTTGTTCGTTGCTGGTAAGCAGCATTCCTGATAGCTGCTTCTTCTCTAACTTCTTCGAGCATGTCCAAATCTAACCTTCTCATTAAGTCACTGACAGGGGAATTGAAGTTCAGTGCTCTGTGTGTTGGAAGATCGAACTCGACAGGTTTAACAGCTTCACTTCCAAATGCCAGCATATATGGAGATTCTCCAGTTGCTGCTCAGGTGGTAGTACGATAAGCCCATAGTACTGAATGTAGCTCGTTGATCCAGTTTGCTTTCGCGTCATTCAGTCTTTTTTTCAAGCCATTTAGCAGTGTTCTATTTGTCACCTCAATTTGTCCATTGCTTCGGGGATGGCCTAGTGCCGAGTGGATTTTCAAGATATTTGACTGATGACAATAGGCCGCGAACTCCTCGTTGTCGAACTGGATTCCATGATCTGTGATGAAGGCATGAGGAAGACCAT
This sequence comes from Sambucus nigra, assembly GCA_949130495.1. Taxonomy (NCBI): domain Eukaryota; kingdom Viridiplantae; phylum Streptophyta; class Magnoliopsida; order Dipsacales; family Adoxaceae; genus Sambucus; species Sambucus nigra. Next base: position 236,723,062 of record OX422207.1, read on the forward strand.
ATCGACAAATGATGTTCTTCCAAATAAATTGGTACACCTTGTCATACGTCATATCAATGAGAGGCTCGGCTTCTACACACTTAGTAAAATAATCCACTGCAACGACGAGATATTTAAATCTTCCTCTAGTTGTTGGAAGTGGCCCGACCAGGTCAATTCCCCACATGGCAAATGGCCAAGGGGTAGTGATGGGTGTCAACAATGCTTGGGGAGTTCTTCGGATGGAGGAGAAGCGCTGACACTTGTCACATTTCTTGGCATAGGCTATACAATCAGCCCTCATCGTTGGCCAGTAGTATCCTTGCGTCATTATTCTTTGCAGAAGTGTCCGACCTGCTACATGGGCTCCACAAGACCCTTTATGGACTTCTTCAATCAAATCCTTCACCTCGGCTGGATGTACAAACCTCTGCAAGCTAGCTATGATTCCTCGTCTGTATATAATACCATTAGTTAGTACATAACGAGCAGCTTTAAACTTTAATTTCTTGGCTGTGAGTTTGTCAATCGGTAATTCTCCTTCCTCAATATATGCCATGATGGGATCCATCCAAGATGGCCCTAAATCAAGGGTAATAAAATTCATCGCCAGATCTTCTTCTTTGCTCCGACCAGTTAGAACTTCAATCGGGATTGTTCTTCGTAGGTCGGTACGAGTAGCCGATGCTAATCGAGCTAAAGCGTCTGCTCTTGCATTCTCCATTCTTGGTATTCTGACCAGTTGAACAGTAACAAATTTCGATACCAATTTCATCGCCTTTTCATGGTATTTAATCATCAACTCTCCTTTTGCTGTATACACACCAAGCATTTGGTTTACAATCAAATGTGAGTCACTGCATAAGATTACCTGCTCTGCCTTCATGATTTTTGCCAGACTAAGACCTACAATCATCGCTTCATATTCGACCTCGTTATTAGAAGCTTGAAATTGAAAACGCAGAGCATATTCTATATCGATCTCGTCTGGACTTTTCAATACAATCCCAGCTCCACTACTCGAGGTGCATGATGAGCCATCCACATATAGGTTCCATACAGGTATTTCGTCCTCAAACTTCTTATTGGACAAAATTCTTCGATGGAATATTTGTTACTCCTTCATCTCCATTTCTACCACACCTCGCTGCTCGTCGACCTTCTCCTCTTGCTCTTCGACCAGCTTAAGTTGATCGGGGTTTAAATTTGATGATCCTGTAACATCCACAGGTTCTTTTGCTCCTTGGGGGTATCAGGATAAGTGAACTCTGCTATAAAATCTGCTATTGCTTGCCCTTTCAGTGACGATCTAGGCTCATAAATTATATCATATTCACCGAGTTCTATTGCCCAATACATCAATCTCCCTGATTTTTCTGGTTTATGAGGAGCTTGCCTCAACGGCATATCGGTATATACGACTATGGTATGAGCTTGGAAATATGGCTTCATTCTTCTACTTGCTTCGATCAACGCTAGTGCCAACTTTTCCAGCTTTGGATATCTGATCTCTGCTCCTCGGAAGGCCTTACTAGTGTAATAAATTGGTTTTTGTACTCCATCCTCTACTCTTATTAATGCTGAGCTAACTGCATTTTCTGAAACTGCCAGATATAAATACAATCTTTCTCCCATCACTGGCCTGGACAATAGTGGATGTGCTCCCAAATATTTCTTCAATTCTTGAAAAGCTTTCTCGCATTCTTCATTCCATTCAAAAGTCTTTCGGAGCGTTTTGAAGAATGGGAGGCATCTATCAGTTGCTCGCGATACAAATCTGTTAAGTGCTGCTACTCGCCCTGTAAGACTTTGTACTTCCTTCTTCGTCTTTGGAGATCGCAGCCCTAATAGAGCTTTGATCTTTTCAGGGTTTGCTTCAATGCCTCGTTGATTGACAATATACCCGAGAAACATGCCTTCTCGTACTCCAAATATGCACTTGGTCGGGTTCAGCTTCATTTGATATTTATCTAATTGATAAAAGGTCTGGCCTAAATCAACTAGATGGTCAGCAGCTTTCTTGCTCTTTGTCAGCATATCATCAACATAGACTTCCATATTGCAACTGATTTGTTCTGCAAACACCTTGTTCATCAGCCGCTGGTATGTCGCACCTGCATTTTTCAAACCAAAAGGCATAACATTATAACAATAAGTTCCCCTAGGGGTAATGAAAGAGGTACTTTCCCTGTCTTTAGTTTCATTTTAATCTGGTTGTAACCAGAATAAGCATCTATGAAACTTAGCAGCTCGTGTCCCGAGGTAGCATCCACTAGTTGATCAATTCGAGGCAAGGGAAAATGATCCTTTGGACATGCCTTGTTGAGGTCGGTGAAGTCTAAACACATCCTCCATTTGTTGTTCTTCTTTTTCACCATCACTACATTTGCTAACCAGTCTGGATACTTAACATCTTCAATAAAGCAAGCTTTCTGGAGCTTCTCGACCTCCTCCTGTATAGATTGGTTCTTCTCGGGGCTGAACACTCTTCTTCTCTGCTTCACTGGCTTGATCTCCTTATTCACATTGAGTTCGTGACATAAGAAATTTGGGTCTATTCCGGGCATATCTTCATGACTCCAAGCAAAAGTTTGTTTTCTTCTTTTTAAGAAAACTATCAACTCCTGTTTTAATGAGGCATCTAACGACGAACCTATCTGAGTTGTTCGTTCAGGGTGCTCGTCGTCCAAAATGATGTTTTCAGTAGCTTCTAACACCTGACCTTTCACGAGTTGCGACTCGTCTCTAGGATCCAATGTTTCAATTTTTGCACCTTCATCTACCTGATAGGTAGTAGTCTTTTTTCTAGATTCTTCCAGTTCCTCCTGCTCGGCAGATGAATAGTAGCATTCCCGAGCTACTTTTTGATCACCCTTCACAACTCCTACTCCAAAATTGGTTGGAAATTTTAGGCATTGATGTACCGTAGATGTTACTGCTTCGAACTTCTTCAATCCTACCCTTCCCATGATGATATTGTAGGCTGATTGAACATTCTTGTCCATCACGAAGAAGCGTACTCTTTCTGTTCGACAAGCAGGCCATGTACCAATAAACATATCCAACTTGATCGTCCCAAGTGGAAAAACTTTCTCGCCTGCAAAACCGAGGAGAGGTCTGTGATAAGGCTCCAACTGAGACAACTTTAGATTTAGGCTGTCGAAGCACGAGTAGAACATAATATCAGCCGAGCCACCATTATCAACCAGTACTCTCGAGATCATCACTTCCTTCATTCTCATTTTGATTACCAATGGATCATCATGAGGATACAGCACACCTGCGAGGTCATTTTTTGAGAAACCGATGGCCAGTTTTTCTTTGTTGACCTTCCTCGGGCGATCATCTTCAGCCAAGTTTATTCGTTGAATATATGAACAGGCTTGAGTCTCGTTGAGGTAAGCTTTTCTTTCTGCAGTAAGGTCTCCACCTCCTGCATCTCCACCTGTAATAACATTACAATCAAAGGATCCAAAACGTATTGAAAATACCTCACGTTCTGGCTGCCTTGGTCTTATGGGAAGCTCAGGGTCGTCTTCTGGATCATCTTCATGGTCTCTTTTCTTGTTTTCCTCCGCTCGACGACGAGATCTAGATCTTTCTCTTGCTCGGTCGTTGTTTCTTCTTTCATTTCTGCGATCAACATACTTTGCCAGTTTTCCTCGTCTAATGAGTGCCTCGATCTCATTCTGAAGAGCTATACAATTTTTGGTCATGTGGCCATGATCCTTGTGGAACTCGCAATATTTGGCCTTATTCCTCTTGTCAGGGTCTGACTTCATTTTTTCCGGCCAATTTAACTCCTCACTGTTCTTGATTTCTTCTAGAACATGGTTGATGTCTACCTTCAAAGGGGCATAATTCTCAAATTTCTTCAATACCTCCCATGATGGCTTTGTTTTTTAGTGCTTGTCACCACCATTGTTCTTATGCTCTTTCTTTTTGGCCTTATCACCCTCCACCTTGGTTTATTTGGTATCCATATTCTTCTTTGCAGCCATTGCCTCCTCGGCATTCATGATCTTGGCCGCTTTTGCCATTAGTTCTGACAGGGTTCTGGGTGGATCTTTAGCCAAAGTGTAGTATAACTTGTTGGGCAACAACCCACTCATCAGAGCAGTAATCGCTGTTTTTTCCTCGTAATCAATAACTTCGAGCTTCTCGTTTTTGAAACGAGTTATATAATCCCTAGTGCTCTCCCCTGCCTTTTGTCTAACACTTAACAAGTGTGCTACTCGTTTGACAGGTTTTGCTCCAAAATAGAAGTTTCCAATGAAGAGCTCGGCCAGTTGGAAGAAAGTTGAAATCTTACCCCGAGGAAGATTATTGTACCATATTTGAGCAGATCCTGTAAGAGTTCCCGAGAATGCCCTGCATCTCATCTCATCTAGCACAGCATAGATGTCGGCAGCAGCTTGGTATTGCTCGATATGAAGGACAGGATCGGTTTTCCCATCATATTTAGGAGTCACAACAGGTGCTTTGAACTTTGATGGTGTGGGAAAATCCACAATTGTTTGGACAAAAGGTGTCCCTTGGACAAAAGTTCTTTGTAGAGGATTCTTGGCCTTGGCCATTTCCCCTAATCTATCCTCCAGCCTCTGAATAGAGCCTTTTCACGCATCATTTCCTTCCTTGGGCCTATTGGTTCGAGCAACTGATCGCGTGGATGTGGCTTCTTGGGATCTATCTTGTCGAGCAGCTGGTTGTGATTGGGCAGAACCCTCTCTTAAATCAAATGGTCGTCGAAAGTTTCTCGACACAGCCTTAGGAGGACTTTTATTCTTCCTAGGGCCCAATCGATCAAAAGGAGAGACCCTACTCAATCTTTCCAGTGCACTGGTCCTTTCCGGAGAGAGAGTGATGTGTTGTTCAGTATCTGTGGCTCGTACTGATGAAGTTTGACCCGGTTGATAAGAAAAATCTTCATATTTATCAGTGCGATATGAATCGCTTCGCCTAATGCGTGAAGAAAGTAAATGAGTATTTCTTTGACCACTTCGTTGTCTTGAATAGGTTGATGCTCCACCTTGGATAGTTTGCATGAGTTGTCGCATTGTTTCCTGCATGACTGTCTGGCCTTGAGCCAAACTGGCCATGATTCCAGCCAGATCTTGGATATTTGGAGGAGCGGATGGATTTGAGGGATTCCCAGCGTTTCGATTGCTGGATTCAGGATTGTCAGCCATTGATGATGAATTATTTTTGGTGAAAAATGAAAATTACAGTCGTTTCCCACAGACGACGCCAATCTGTTGATGTAAAAAATTAGATTATCTCTAATTGTTTAATCACAGATAAAAAAAAATGAATAAGACAAGATATTTTAAAGTGGTTCAGCCTTGAACGAATGGCCTACGTCCACTGTTTGTGTTATTATTGACTATTTGGGAATTCTCTAAGTATGGTCTACCTCAAGAAATTCCGGTCCCCCCACAATGAGGATGATACGATGTATTTATAGCCCTGAGGTTGTACATGTGATAGGGCTGTACATAGCTTCCCAATAAGCGTATACATCTGTATGATATTAATCAACATTTAATCCTCTTAATTGTTTGATAATAAATGCTATGATCAAGATGCAGCTCGGACCGCTTAAGTATCTCGGTATCCATGAGTTGCTCGGTGCAGTAAAGTTCCTCGGAGAACAATTGTTGCTCGGAGCATCTGAGTTGGTCGGGGAAATTGAGTTCCTCGAAATCAAGGTGTTGTTCAGAAGTGTTTGTTATTGCCACGTAGATTGCCATGTGTCTCCACTTAATTGAGCCACGCCAGCAGACTAAATTCGGTATCAATAATCGGGGATACCATGTTTAGAACATATGATTAGTTATGTGGCTAAATGCATAATAAATTATGTTTTTAATGCATGATTATGTTTATAAAAGTAAATTAGGGTGTTGATATGAAATTGGCAATGTTTGGTCGCCAAATGTGAAAGTTTTGAGATTTTCGGTAAATTACTAATTTCCTGTTCGAGCCCAAATTAGGCGTATTAATTTTATGATTTTGGGAAAACACAAAATATGAAAGTTGTAGATGTTTAAGTTATCTACTCATAGACACAAAGGGGGAGTAAATCGGGGTCCGTGATAGTGAGTAATGGTAATTTTACCAAGGTGGGACAAATGCGTCATTAATGGAATTGTCTAATTCGACCTTTCATCCAACCAATCACGTGTTACCACTACCCCTATTGCTATTGGACCACTATAGAACTTATTTCTGATTATAAATGAGAAGTATGTGTTCTTCCTCATTAGAAATAACAAGTTTTGCCTAAAGAGAGAGAAAGAGAAGAAAGTTAAGGAAGAAATCTTTGGAAAATTTCTATAAATCGAGGAATCCTCGTAAGGTAATTACATCTTTATTAAAGTTGGTCACATGGATGAGTTCTATACTTGGCATGTTTTTATTTTTGATTTGGATATATATTTTAATGATACCCATATTGCTGAATTGTGTTGGAGCAAGGATGGGTTAAGAACATAAGTTAGAACTGGAGCTAGGATCGTAAATGCATACTTTAAAGTCCTAAATTTATATCATCTTTTCGTAAAGCATTTTGATTTAGAAAATTCATTATTATGATGTATATTTCTGCTAAAACATTTTTATTATATGTTTCCATGAATTATACCCAAGGTCAAGGATATGTATGCTTAAAAATGTTAGTTATGCCTTAATGTTCTATTTTGACCTAGTTATGCTAAAAATAAAATAAATCATGGAATACTTATTGGAATTGAGTGATTCAAGTTAGAGAGTAAAATATACTCATATATGTATAACATATCCTAAAATTGTGTAAAAATACAAAGGAATGAACCCTTGGTGATAGTTTGAAGTTTTGGTTTAAAATCTGCCCTAAAGGAGCAAGAATGCATACCAAGTGTTTGACGTTTTGCTCGACATAGAAAATGAGCCCTAAAAATTATGAAACATTAATTTTGTATTATTGAATATGTTTACTGTTATTGGGTGGAATATCATGCAAAGTTATATTGTATAAAAATTATGAAAATTCCAGGAAGTTAAAGTTGTGTTGTTGTTTTTCTTGAGAAACGATTTGGAAAAGGTTATAATAAAATGGGCATAACTTTGTCTAGAGAATTCGTAAATTAATTCCGTAAATTGTGTTAGAACCCTAATTAATTGGGTGTTATAGAAATGTGAAGTATCATATTTAATTTCTCTTTAGTTATTTCTGATTGACCAAATGATGTGATGTATTACTGGGTTTGATGTTAATCGGTGTATTCAAATACTACCATACCAAAGTTAATCGGTGTATTCAAATACTACCATATTCAAATACATTGACTTGTTAGGTGGGGAAGCAGATAATACTACCATACCAAGGAAGTAGTTTGGTATTAATATTAGTACCAAATCCAAGGTGAGTGACCTGTCCTATGAAATATAGATACTTATATGTTCATATGGAAATGTGTAGTTAAACACATGTATTAAAATGCTTATGGGAGTGATGTCGTATTTAGGAAACGTATGCATATGATTAAAAATGTTAAGCGATGTTATATAATGATATGGACTAGTGAGTCCTTTATCTAATGCTAAGGACTGGTGGGTCCTATGGGATGCAGCGGCCTCGTTAATCCAATTTAAAGGTTTGTTGTACTCGGGCCTAATTAGGGGATTTGGTGTTCCCCATTAACTGGGAGTTAATTGGAATGGCAGGTCCAGGATTGTGAGAGTCACACAATTCCTATTGGGTTATAACATTAAAAAATAAAAATGGTTATTTGAATTGGTTATATGTGTGGAATATGGTCATTCACTAAGCTTGTGTTGCTTACACTCCTATAATGTTATGTTTCAAGTACGCCTATCAGTTGGAGTTCACTGCCAAGTTAGGACCTTAAAATGGGGGAGTGACGCATATCTAGTATGGTTTGAATATCAGGAATCTTGTTGTGTAAATATTAAACTAAAGATCTTGGTTATGTAAAGTTGTGTAGTACTTATAGGTTACATGTAAATGTAGTTATGTTTTCATCTACACATACCTTTGGAAAAAAAAATCTCATGCTATTTTTCCTTAGAGATTTAAATTAAAGCATTGCTTATTGTTTAAGGCAATTTATCAAAAATTAACAAGGATCAGTTTAACTTAATTAAGTCAGGGCACGACAACCTGTCTGAGACTAAGGGCGTGAGGTTGTGGTGAGGGAGGTTCCCTGAAATAATACAATCTGTCGTGCTCGTAGCCCCTGCCAATAATCTTCTTAAAACTCAAGTCTTGCAAAAGACAACATGTAGAAAAAACCACAACAACACAATTGAGATGGTTGACAAGTTGGCTAACAGATAAGAGATTAAAAGAAAAATTAAGGAAATGCAAAATTGAGGAATAGAGTAAAAATTAGACATAAAATACTTTCCCCTTGCTATGAATACATGTAAAAGAGCCGTCCGCGATACGAACATACTGAAAAGTTGGAATGGTGGTGAGGACAGATGAGATGACTCTCCCGTCATCTGATCAGTGGCTCCGAAAGGCAGAATCCAAGTGAGCTTTATAGCCTGAACATGAAAAGTGGAGGGGAAACCTGAAGCAATGGAGATATTAGCACTTATAGAATATTCGAAAAAAAATGGAGTAGCCACATTAGAACAAGTGGTATCAATACCTTTGACCATGCTTGATGAACCGAATAGTCAGATTTGTTTAAACATTGGATGGCGATGACAAACAATCTTCCTATCACCGAAATGGGATCCGAAAGAAAAATTGCACCCATTCATAAGGAGGCTGTAATAACCCTTACTTTTGAGCAATTGATTTTATATTAAATTTTCCATGAGAGGTAATTATATAAAATATTGGATAATGGGGTAAATATTGTTTTAAGTGAATTAAAAGATAATATTTACTAAATTTTGCATATTTACTGTTATGTGAATGTAAATAGCATTATGTTATGATTCATGGTGTCGTTGTGCTTTAAACGACATTTATGGTTTAAATGAAGTTGGTACTTGAAATGATTTATATTATTCCGAATGCCAATTTAGAGGGCGCGGTTAGTCGCAAAATAGTCAAGATAGTAAAAATAAGTGCCATATTGTATTTTTGGGTTCCGGGCACTTTTAACAGGTTATGACTTAATTATGTAGTTATGAGTCATTTTAATGGTGTATTAACATTTAAAGATGGGAATTAATGCTAAAGGCACAATTAAGTCTTGCACCCCTCTAATTTCTCAAGTGTATGCTTCCTAAACCTAGAAAGAAAGAGAGAGAAAAAAATTTGGGGAAAAGAAGAGAAAATAAGAAAAGAAGAAATTGGGTTTGATCTTGCTTCTACCGGAAAGGAATTCGAGATTTCAGCTTAAGGCAAGTTTCTTACTTGCTAGTATATGATTTAATGTGAATAATTTGTTGTGATAGTTGTGTAGTTGGAAAATTAGAACAAATATTAGTTTTTGATAAATATTGATGTTTAACCCTTGGATCTTGTTGTTTGTATGATTTAAGTTGGTCATGAGAGTTTGTTGTGGTGTAGAGAGGTTGTGGTTGTGTTGTTAGTTGATGAGAATGAAAGAATTGTAATAATAAAGGGTTGAGATTTCGGATCTAGCATTGGAGAAGAAGAAAGAATCGTGGGTCTGAGAGGCATGGTCGACCGCGGTCCCAGGATCGGTCTACTGGGCCTTAAGGGGGAGGCATACTACTTTCTTCGATAAGTATAAATTCAGAGCGCAGTCGACCGCGGTCCCAGGACCGGTCGATCGAGCCTTCCAAAATGAACTTACTGCTTTCCTTTCTAGGCAAAACCAAAGAGGCGCGGTCGACCGCGGTCCCATGATCGGTCGACCGGTCCCCTATTTTTTACCCTTAAATGCTTAGTTTCTTCTAGCTTCTTTCTTTTAAGATAGGGACTTAGGAACCTTCTTGAATGAAGTAAAACTAGAGTATTAGAGTCTTGTAGAAAGGTATCTAAGAACCTATGTTAGAAAAGAGAGTTGGGACTTAGATTGGGAATTAATTTAGTTAATTAAATTAGACGTAGATAAATGATTCTTTTATAAAATGAGTTAGTTTAGGTCTAAAGGGAAATATAGTGATTTAATGTGGACTTCTAGAATTGGGTTGAAGTAATATCATACATTATGGTTTGAGGAATGAATGTTAATTCATGGAGATTTGTATTGGAAATAATTAAACATTGAGATTTATAATGATGGCATTAAACGCTTATAGCTCCGGATAAAATGTAATGCATATTTTAAAATGAGATCAAATTGTGAATGATAAATTGTATATACACACCTCTCTAAATGCTATCATAGGGGAAGTTACGCGCATGAGGTGAAGTCCCCTGGCTAGGGAATGCAGGGTGAATATAGTCCTCGGCCATAGGACCAATTATTATTTATATTGTGTGATTATAGTTCGAAGTGAGGTAATTTCGGGTGTGGTTATGACTCACTTTCGAAGGTATATGTCCGCTTCCCGACGTCATGCGATGTAGGATGCCCATGTTGTCTTAGTGATAGGCCCTAGAAGATGATAGCTATTTAGGGGTGCGTCCAGTGGGAAAACTCGGAAGGACGGTCTTGGAATCGTTATATGTTGTGTAATATAACTATTATTATTAAAGTGGAAGCTTATTGATTATACGACACTTTAAGAAATAAATTGTTTTGAATACGTTTCATAATGAGAAAAGGAACGGTGAAATGAAATTGTGTAAAATGAAATCTATTTAAGTAGTATATTATCAATATTCTCCGGCATATTTGAATTGTGATCATTGTTATGGATATTGCGTTAGGTTATGCTTTTAGATTGAGAAATTAGATTCCTTATCATTACTTATGGTGAACGAAACAAGCTTATTCTTGATGATTTAACTGTTCATAACTGCCATGGACGTTATTCACATGGGGATCATATCAAACCGGGCCCTGGCCCATTTATATCTCTTTATTTTTCATGAATCTTATATTCGCCCAGGTGCTCCGCCGCAAGGACGCCTGTATTTACTTTTCTATCCCAGTGTCTTAGAGCTGTAACACCCTGCGAATGTTACGGGATATTTTGATATAGACGCTTCTATATTTTTGTATTCTAGTTATGATCGGCTGTACTTTCGAGCGTGTTGCCCCAGTTTTGTACTTGTAGTATATATGTGATATTGTACTTTAATTCTCGGTGTAACCATGTTATATATGTTTGTTAATCGACAACTTATTTGGTTATTTTGATGTATATGATGGTTGATAGATTATCTGTCTTTAGTTATATTCATCTTCTTTTCAGTTGGATTGTATAAATGTTTTTCTTTAACTTACAAATAAAAATTTTGACAATCCGTTTTCTAAAATAATTGGTGGTTATCTCATACTTATTATATTACTGTGATGCTAAGAATGGATCATCTATGATTCCTGTAATTATTGGAGTATCGGGCTGGCCACCTCTTATTTTAATAAACGGGGTGTCACAGATTGTATCAGAGCATCAGGTTCTAGATTCTTTAGGATCTATGCGGACTTGTCACATTCTACCGTGGCGTTCTTTGATATAGAGCCATATTGTTAGGACTGTTTTGTTTTGTATGGTTTCGATCTTCTGCAATATAAATTGTTCTTAATAGTATTCTAATTCAGTTGTTTCTTTGTCTCAGATTCCGCCTAAGAGAGGTCGCCCTGCGAGAAGAAATATATTTGTAGAAGATGATGTAGGTCCTCCACCGCCATAGCAAGGAATAATAAATTCCGCTGAAGTAGCCAATATCGTGGCCCAGGCGGTTAATGCGGCGATGACTGCCGTAGTTCAGCGATTTCCCCAAGCTCAATAACCACGAGCTCAGGAGGTACAAGTCCCTGCGGGATCTTCTCCATGGGAAAGAGTCAGGGAATCCTTTTTAAAGGGTCATCCCCTAGAATTTCAGGGTGGTTCCGACGTGATCGTAGCTAACCAATGGAAAAAGGATATGCAGCGCCATCTTCGTATGGTAGACTGTAGTGAGGAACGGAAGCAAATCCTTGCTACTTTAAAATTAGTTGGAGCAGTATTACAGTGGTGGGAATCGATGACCACGCCAGAGCAAAGAGAAACCATGACTATAACTGACTTTTGGGTTTTGTTTGACCGAAAGTATTTTCCTCCCACAGTCCTAATGGAAATGAGGAGAAAACTTCAAGATGTAGTTCAAGGTGAACGTTCGGTGGAAGAGTATGAGGAGGAATTCACTCGTTTGGCTAGTTTTGTGCCTAATGAGGTAACTCCGTAGGAAAGGATAATATCAAAGTTCATTGGAGGCTTACATTGGAGGATACGGAAACACTTGCTGGGCAATCCACCTTTACAAACTTTTGGGGATGTGATGAATGCAGCGTTACTTCATTGTCAAGATCATCGGTTGCATGTTCAAGGTAGTAAGAAACTTTCTGTTGTGGGGCAAGCGAGTAAGCCAGGAGGCAATGGTGCGAGAGGGGGAGCACTACCCTCGTCCCAATCATCGGGAGGTAAGCAAAAGGAAAAGGATGCCCAACAAGGGGATTTGTCCAAAAGGAAGCATTTCAGGGGATATAATTTCAGTGACAGTAATTTCAGGCACGGTCAAGGTGCCCAGCAACAGTAGCAGGTAGGTCAGGCATGTCGGGGTAACAGTAGGGGTCGAGGCCATCCGGTCCAAGGCTTTGGGCAATTTAGAAATAATAGGGGCCGTAATCAGGAAAATATGGTGGGTCGTTGCTTTCAATGTGGGGAGCCGGGTCATTATAGGAAATCGTGTCCGGAGTTGATTGGGGGATAGTTTCCTAGAATTCCACAGCATCAGCAGGCACAACTACTACCACAAGGGCCCAATTCAGTCGCCCCTCCACAACAGGGACAACTACAGTATGGGCGTGTTTACCACATACAGGATGCTATGCTTCCTCCAGCCCCACCCGCGCCGCCAGCTATTGAGGGTAAGTTTCCTATCCAAGAGCATATGGGTCGTGTATTATTTGATACGGGTGCGACACACTCATTTATTTCTCAGAATTTTGCTCAATCGACGGAGCTAATTAAATCTGCAGAGAGTGCTTGCACTAGTGTCGAATCTTCTATGGTGATGGTTCGCTCATTTTCTTTGTTTGTAAACGAGCAGAAATAAATCTTGGTAACTTATGTTTTAAGGCCGATTTGCTCGTCCTTGATATGGTCGGGTATGATGTAATCCTGGGTATGGATTGGCTAGTAAAGTATCGCACGTTAGTAAATTGCTATGGAAAAAGTATAGTCTTTGCCATTCCCGGGAAAGAGATGTTTTTAGTTGCTATGCCTCGTTCAGAGTGAGGTTCTAGCACTTATTTGTATTGTATTGCGGAAGAGGCTTCTTATGATGTAGTGGTTTCCTTAGAATCGATTCTTGTTGTTAGAGACTTCGAAGATGTTTTTTAAGAGATATCGGGTTTACCTCCAAGTAGGGAGATTGAATTTGTGATTGATTTAGCACCAGGAATGCGGCCGATTGCTAGAGCTCCGTACCGTATGGCTCCTGTCGAGATGAGGGAGTTAAGAGATCAGATACAGAAATTGTTAGAGCAGGGGTTTATTAGGCGTAGTACATCGCCATGGGGAGCTCCTGTATTGTTTGTGAAGAAAAGAGATGGTTCTCTCCATTTGTGCGTAGATTATCGGGAGTTGAATAAAGTTACCATTAAGAATAAATACCCACTACCTCGGATTGATGATTTGTTCGATCAACTTAGGGGAGCGTCGTACTTCTCGAAAATAGATTTGAGGACTGGGTATCACTAGCTGCGAATACGAGAATAAGACGTGTCCAAAACTGCATTCATGACTAGATATGGGTCCTATGAATCCTGTAATGTTTATGGACCTTATGAATAGAGTGTTTTGAGACTTTCTGGACCTGTTTGTTATCGTGTTTATTGATGACATCCTAGTGTATTCTCAAACGGAAGCCGAGCATGCTACGCATTTACGGTTGGTCCTGCAGACGTTGAGGGATCATCAATTGTATGCCAAGTTTGAGAAGTGTGGTTTTTGGTTGCAGGAAGTACAGTTTTTGGGTCACATTGTGACAGATCAGGGTATTTCGGTAGACCCGAGTAAAGTTGTTGCGGTGAGGGAATGGGGTCTGCCCACGACACCTACTGAAATTCATATTATTCTGGGTTTGGCTGGGTATTACCGTCGATTTATTAAGGGCTTTTCTAAGATTGCTAGCCCTTTGATAAATTTGACTCGGAAGGGAGTGAGGTTTGTTTGGGATGATTCTTATCAGCTAGCTTTTGACGAGTTTAAATATAAGTTGACTTTCGCTCCAGTACTTGCGTTACCAAGGCCGGGGTTGGAATATTTGGTCTTTATAGATGCGTCTCTGCAAGGGTTGGGAGGTGTGTTACAACAAGAGCATCAGGCTATTGCTTATGCTTCTCGCAAACTAAAGTCCCCTGAGAAGAATTATCCGGTTCATGATTTGGAACTTGCTGCAGTGGTTTTTGCCTTGAAGATTTGGAGACATTACCTACTGGGGGAGAAATTTAGTCTTTTCAAGGACCACAAATCGTTGCAATATTTATTTTCACAAAAGGATTTGATTATGCGACAACATCGGTGGTTAGAGTTTGTAAAGGACTACCAATTTGATATTCATTATCAACTGGGTAAGGCTAATGTAGTGGCGGATGCGCTGAGTCGGAAACCCAAAGGGGAGTTAGCCACGGTGTGGAAGGCTAAATGGAAGGAGCTCAGCCAAGAGGACGCTGTTGCTAGGGTGTTTATGTCAGTGTTGGCCGTTACACCTACTATAGTGGCAAGGGTGGTGGAAGCTTAAGGAAGGGACAAAAGTTGTCAGAACCGTATACACCAATTGTTAACCGAGGGAGCGAAATCCTACTCTATAAGTTCTGAGGGTGGGTTACGTTTCCATGGGAGACTTGTTGTCCCGGACGAAGGGGATTTAAGACAAGCCGTAATGACAGAATCTCATGGGTCCAAATTTGCGGTACATCCTGGTGGGGACAAAATGTACCAAGACATGTGCCGTCAATTCTGGTGGGCGGGTATGAAACGGGACATTTCTGAATTTGTTTCTCAATGCATTACTTGTCAACTGGTGAAGGTAGATCATCAATGATCGACGAGATTGTTACAACCCTTGGAAATACCGGTATGGAAGTGGGAAAGCATCTCGATGGATTTCATCATGGGATTACCAACGTCACAAAGAGGTCATGATTCCATTTGGGTTATCGTTGATCGCTTAACTAAGTCAGCACATTTCTTACCGGTACGTACAGACTACAATACTGCTCGTTATGCCCGACTATTTATCGTGGAGATTGTCAGACTCCATGGGCTACCCATTAATATAGTCTCCGATCGAGACAAAATTTTTGTTTCCCATTTTTGGCGAAGTTTCCAAGAAGCTATGGGAACCGAATTGAAGTTGAGTACCTCCTACCACCCTCAAACAGATGGACAGACAGAAAGAGTCAACAAAATGTTGGAGGATATGCTCAGAATGTGTGTGCTTGATTTCAGAGGAGGTCGGGAATAATACCTTCCCTTGGTATAATCTGCTTATAATAATTCGTACCAATTTACTACCGGGATGGCACTTTATTAAGCATTATATGGACGACCGTGTAGATCACCTACTTGTTGGTTGGAAGTAGGGGATAATAAATTTCTTGGACCTGAAATGATCCAAGATACTTCTTCAAAGATTGAACTTATTCGCAATCTCATCCGAATAACTTAAGATCGTCAAAAGAGTTATGCTAATAGAAGGCTGTCGAATTGGAGGTTGGAAATCAAGTTTTGGTGCGAGTATTGCTAATGAAGGGTATAAAGCGATTTGGGAAGAAAGGAAAGCTTGCGCCGCGTTACGTAGGCCCTTTTCCCATTATTGCTAAAGTAGGCCCAATAGCATATCATTTTGCCTTGCCGGAACACTTACAACAGATTCATGATGTGTTTCATGTGTCATCCTTGAAAAAGTACAAGAGGTGTGAAGGAGCTCACTGGCACATTCCTTTGGATGATATCGAATTGCAGCCCGATATTTCATACGAGGAACAACTAGTTGCACTCTTAGATCACGGGGAGCGTAGGCTAAGATCTAGAGTGGTGCCCTAAGTTCGGGTCCAATGGGGTCATCACAATGCCGAGGAGTCAACGTTAGAGCGTGAGGACGATATGCGAGAAAAGTATCCACATCTCTTTTTGCAAGGTACGCCTAATTTTGAGGGCAAAATTCCCTTACAGGGGGGGGGGGGGGGAGTATGCAATAACCCTTACTTTTGAGTAATTGATTTTATATTGAATTTGCCATGAGAGGTAATTATATAAAATATTGGATAATGGGGTAAATATTGTTTTAAGTGAATTAAAAGATAATATTTACTAAATTTTGCACATTTATTGTTATGTGAATGTAAATAGCATTATGTTATGATTCATGGCGTCGTTGTGCTTTAAACGACATTTATGGTTTAAATGAAGTTGGAACTTGAAATGATTTATATTATTTCGGATGCCAATTTAGAGGGCGCGGTTAGTCCCGAAATAGTCAAGATAGTCAAAATAAGTGCCATATTGTATTTTTGGGTTCCGGGCACTTTTAACAGGTTATGACTTAATTATGTAGTTGTGAGTCATTTTAATGGTGTATTAACATTTAAAGATGGGAATTGATGCTAAAGGCACGATTAAGTCTTGCACCCCTCTTATTTCTCAAGTGTATGCTTCCTAAACCTAGAAAGAAAGAGAATTTGGGGAAAAGAAGAGAAAGAAGAAGAAAAGAAGAAATTGGGTTTGATCTTGCTTCTATCGGAAAGGAATTCGAGAATTCAGCTTAAGGCAAGTTTCTTACTTGCTAGTATATGATTTAATGTGAATAATTTGTTGTGATAGTTGTGTAGTTGGAAAATTAGAAAAAAATATTAGGTTTTGATAAATATTGATGTTTATCCCTTGGATCTTGTTATTTGTATGATTTAAGTTGGTCATGAGATTTTATTGTGGTGTAGAGAGGTTTTGGTTGTGTTGTTAGTAGATGAGAATGAATTAATTATAAGAATAAAGGGTTGAGGTTTCGGATCTAGCATTCAAGAAGAAGAGATAATCGTGGGTCTGACAGGCGCGGTCGACCGCGGTCCCTGGACTGGTTGACCGGGCCTTAAGGGGGAGGCATACTACTTTCTTCGATAAGTATAAATTCAGAGCGCGATCGATCGCGGTCCCAGGACCGGTCAACCGGGCCTTCCAAAATGAACTTACTGCTTTTCTTTTTAGGCAAAACCAAAGAGGCGCGGTCGACCGCGGTCCCATGACCGGTCGACCGGTCCCCTGTTTTTCACCCTTAAATGCTTAGTTTCTTCTGGCTTCTTTCTTTTAAGATAGGGACTTAGGAATGTTCTTGAATGAAGTAAAACTATAGTATTAGAGTCTAGTAGAAAGATATCTAATAAACTAAGTTAGAAATGAGAGTTGGGACTTAGATTGGGAATTAATTTAGTTAATTAAATTAGACGTAGATAAATGATTCTTTTATAAAATGAGTTAGTTTAGGTCTAAAGGGAAATATAGTGATTTAATGTGGACTTCTAGAATTGGGTTGAAGTAATATCATACATTATGGTTTGAGGAATGAATGTTAATTCATGGAGATTTGTATTAGAGATAATTAAACATTGAGATTTATAATGATGGCATTAAACGCTTATGGCTCCAGATAAAATGTAATGTATATTTTAAAATGAGATCAAATTGTGAGTGATAAATTATATATACACACCTCTCTAAATTCTATCATAGGGGAAGTTACGCGCATGAGGTGAAGTCCCCTGGCTAGTGAATGCAGGGTGAATATAGTCCTCAGCCATATGACCGGTTATTATTTATATTGTGTGATTATAGTTCGAAGTGAGGTAATTCTGGGTGTGGTTATGACTCACTGTCGAAGGTATATGGCTGTTTCCCGACGTAATGCGATGTAGGATGCCCAGGTTATCTTGGTGATAGGTCATGGAAGATGATAGCTATTTAGGGCCGCATCCAGTGGGGCAACTCGAAAGGACGATCTTAGAATCGTTATATGTTGTGTAATATAACTATTCTTATTGAAGTGGAAGCTTATTGATTATACGATACTTTAAGAAATAAATTATATTTGTTTTGCATGAATCTTATATTCGCCCAGGTGCTCCGCCGCAAGGACGCCCGTATTGACTTTTCTATCCCAGTGTCTTGGAGCTGTAACACCTTGCGGATGTTACTGGATATTTTGATATAGACGCTTCCATCTTTTTGTATTCTAGTTACGATCGGTTGTTCTTTCGAGCGTGTTGTCAAGTTTTGTACCTGTTGTATATATGTGACATTGTACTTTAATTCTCGGTGTAACCATGTTGTATATGTCTGTTAATCGACAACTTATTCGGTTATTTTTATGTATATGATGGTTGATAGATTATCTGTCTTTAGTTATATTCACCTTCTTTTCAATTGGATTGTATAAATGTTTTTCTTTAACTTACAAATAAAAATTTTGACAATCCGTTTTCTAAAATAATTGGTGGTTATCTCGTACTTATTGTATTACTGTGATGCTAAGAATAGACCATCTATGATTCCTGTAATTATTGGAGTATCGGGCTGGCCACCTCTTATTTTAATAAGCGGGGTGTCACAGATGGTATCAGAGCATCAGGTTCTAGAGTCTTTAGGATCTATGCGGACTTGTCACGTTCTACCGTAGCGTTCTTTGATATAGAGCCATATTATTAGGACTGTTTTGTTATGTATGGTTTTGATCTTCTGCAATATAAATTGTTCTTAATAGTATTCTAATTCAGTTGTTTCTTTGTTTCAGATGCCGCCTAAGAGAGGTTGCCCTGCGAGAATAAATAGAGTTGTAGAAGATGATGTAGGTCCTCCACCGCCACAACAAGGAATAATAAATGCTGTTGAAATAGCCAATATCGTGGCCCAGGCAGTTAATGCCGTGGTGACTGCCGTAGTTCAGCAATTTCCCTAAGCCCAACAACCACGAGCTCAGGAGGTACAAGTCCCTACGGGATCTTCTCCATGGGAAAGAGTCAGGGAATCCTTTTTAAAGGGTCATCCCCCAGAATTTAAGGGTGGTTCCAACGTGATCGTAGCTAACCAATAGAAAAAGGATATGCAACGCCATCTTCGTATGGTAGACTGTAGTGAGGAACGAAAGAAAATCCTTGCTACTTTTAAATTAGTTAGAGAAGCATTACACTGGTGGGATTCGATGACCACGCTAGAGCAAAACGATACCATGACTATAACTGACTTTTGGGTTTTGTTTGACCCAAAGTATTTTCCTCCCGTAGTCCTATGGGAAATGAAGAGAAAACTTCAAGATGTAGTTCAAGGTGAACGTTCGGTGGCAGAGTATGAGGAGGAATTCACTCGTTTGGGTAGTTTTGTGCCGGATGAGGTAACTCCGGAGGAAAGGATAATATCAAAGTTCATTGGAGGCTTAAATTGGAGGATACTGCAACACTTGTTGGGCAGTCCATCTTTACAAACTTTCGGGGATGTGATAATGCCGCTTTACTTCATTGTCAAGATCATCAATTGCATGTTCAAGGTAGTAATAAAGGTTCAGTTGTGGGGCAAGAGAGTAAGCCGGGAGGCAATGGTGCGGGAGGGGGAGCACTACCCTCGTCCCAATCATCAGGAGGTAAGCAAAAGGACTGGGATGCCCAATAAGGTGATTTATCTAAAAGGGAGCATTTCAGGGGATTTAATTTCAGTGGCAGTAATTTCAGGCACAGTCAAGGTGCCCAACAACGACAGCAGGTAGGTCAGGCAGGTCGGGGTAACAGTAGGGGTCAAGGCCATCCGGTCCAAGGCTTTGGGCAGCTCAGAAATAACAGAGGCCATAATCTGGAAAATATGGTGGGTCGTTGCCTTTAATGTGGGGAGCCGGGTCATTATAGGATGTCGTGTCTGCAGTTGATTGGGGGATAATTTCCTAGAATTCCACAGCATCAGCAGGCATAACTACCACCACAAGGGCCCAATCCAGTCATCCCTCCATAACAGGGACAACTACAGTATGGGCGTGTTTACCACATACAGGATGCTATGCTTCCTCCAGCCCCGCCCGCGTCGCCAGCTATTGAGTGTAAGTTTCCTATCCAAGGGCATATGGGTCGTGTATTGTTTGATATGGGTGCGACACACTCATTTATTTCTCGGAGTTTTGCTCAATCGACGGAGCTAATTAAATCTGCGGAGAGTGCTTGCACTAGTGTCAAATCTTCTATGGGTGATGGTTCGCTTATTTTCTTTGTTTGTAAATGAGTAGAAATAAATCTTGGTTACTTGTGTTTTGAGGTTGATTTTCTCGTCCTTGATATGGTCGGGTATGATGTAATCCTGGGTATGGATTGGCTAGTAAAATTAAGCATGACGAAAAAATTAGAGAGACTATTGGTAGAAAAGTGTTGCATCGGTAAATATATCGTTTTGGCTTTGAATCTTTCCTAGTGATAAACTATCGATTACTAATCAATCAATGAAGGCAATGTCTAGAATTGATCAACCTTTTTGTGTAAATTGAGATAATTGAATTCACATAACCCTTTTCTGAACATTCTTGGTTCTCATTGTTGTATCCATTTTGGCCTTGAACGCCTCCTAGTTTCATGAGCATGTTAGAAAATATAGGCGTTCGTTATTCTCATAGAAGTGGCTCCTTCTCACTCACATAGGTGATTTCCATAAAGAAAATGCTGCTAATACCCCACTTGACCCATATGTTCAAGATATAGTAATCATTAAAAGCAAAGTTTATCCTTATACCCACGATAAATTATGCACCTACTCATCTTAGGAATGGGAGGAGGAATTGATTTTCTTCTCTGATTGAATCCCACATAATTAGGTTTTTTCGTTGAACCTATTTCTTGGGATATCCTGTCATTTAAGTTGGGTTTCCATTATGACAATTATTTTAGGTTTTAACCGGATTTAAGTCCATTCCCCTTGATAAACTTCTCACTTGCTCTCTAGCTATACTTTTTTGTTAGTGGATCCATAATATTTTCCTTTAACTTTACATAGTCAATGGAAATAATTCCATTTGAAAGAAATTATTTAATCGCATCATGTCTATGACGTATGTGTCATGACTTAACATTATATTTACTATTTTGTACCCTTCCAATCTCTGATTGATTATGACAATGTATTACAATTGGTGGCACTAGTTTTGTCCATATTGGAACATCCTTTAAGAAGTTTTGAAGCCATTATGCTTCATCCTGATCTTTATCTATAGAAATAGATTCTGATTCCATAGTCTATCGTGCAATGCATGTTTACTTTGAGGATTTTCACAAGACGACTATACCTCCAATAGTGAAGACATATCCACTTGTGGATTTGGAGTCATTTGAGTCAAGCATCCAGTTTTCATCACTGTATCCTTCAATAATAACTAGATATCTTTCATAGTGCAATCCATCCTTTAAGAAGTACATTAGATATCTAAGTAACCTTTTTAAGGCCTTTCAATAGTATTCACCAAGATTACTTGTATATTGACTTAGCTTACTTACCGAGTGTGCTATATCTAGTCAAATGTATTTTGATAGATACATTAAGTTGCCTAATATGAGAGAGTATTATAATTGAGATATGACTTTATATTTGTAATTGTGATTTGAAGAGTTGGATCGACATGTGTTTTCACTGAACTCGTGTCGTATATATGATATTTTTCAAGAATTTTCTCAACGTAGTGAGATTGAGACAAAATGAGTCAATCGAAAGTTCTAGTAATTTTGCTTCCTATAATAACATCCTCCATGCCCAAATCTTTCATTTCAAATATATTCTTTATCATATGTTTAATAGAGTTAATGACATCATTGTTATTACGAATGATTAACATATCATCTATATACATATATGCTATGGCATATCCCTTTTGAGTGCTTTTAACTTAAATATATTTGTCGCACTCATTTACATTGAAACCATTTGACTTCATCACATTATCAAATTTTTTATGCCACTGCTTTGTGATTGCTTCAAACCATAAAATGATTTGGCAACTTTGCATACTTTTTTTTCTTTACCCGGAGAAATGAAACCTTTCGGTTGTTCCATATACATTTCTTATATAATTCACCTTTTAAGAAAGCCGTTTTCACATCCATTTTATGTATTTTCAAATTATGTAATGAAACTATTGAAATTAGCATATATATGGACATAATTCTTATGATGGGTGATTAAGTGTCAAAATATTCAATTTCCTCATTTTTCTCGTAGCCTTTCGCAATAAGTCTTGCTTTGTAATTACAAATTGAATCACATGCCTTCATTTCCCTTTTAAATATCCATTTACGTCCTAAAGATTTGGTTCCGAGCAGAAGATTCACCATTCCCATGTATGATTTTTCACAATGGATTCAATTTCACTATTAATTGCTTCCATCTAAAATGAAGCTTCTGGAGTGGATAATGCCTTTTTATCACTTTGTGCTTCGCTTTCTAACATGCATGTTAGAAAATTCGGACCAAATGAGTTTGAAGTTTTTGCCTTCTTCATCACTTCCCTTTTGGTAGTCTCGTGGGCTATTGACCTTTGAGGATCACTATCCTTAGTATCACGCATTCTTTTATTAGAACTTGTTTCTTGTACATTTTTATAAGGAAAAATATCCTAAAAAAATGATGATTCCTAGGTTCTATAATTGTATTAATATGAATGTCAGGAATATTAGATTTATGCACAAGAAATCAATATGCACTACTATTATGTTCATTACCAATTGAAACATAATCAATAGTTTAGGAACAATATAACCCTTTTGGGGTCGGGTACAATTAGTTTGGCAAGATACTCCTCACACTTTAGATATTTCTACGAGGGTTTTCGAACTTTGGGCATCTCATAAGGGATTTTATTTGTTTTCTTATGAGTTATTTTATTGAGAATATAATTAGTGGAAAGCAAAGCTTCCCCCACATGTTCCAAGGTAGTCTAAAACTTATCAACATAGTGTTTATCATTTCTTTTAATGTTCAGTTTTTGCATTCAACAACATCATTCAATTGAGGTGAATAAGGAGCGGTAGTTTGGTGCATGATACCATTTTTGGAATGAAAGTCCTTGAATGGTGATTCATATTCACCACCTCTATCCCTTTTTATAGCCCTGATCTTTTTGCTAAGTTGATTCTAAACCTTATTCTTATAATGTTTAAGCATTTCAATTGCATCATCTTTGATTTTTATAAGATAAACATAACATAATTTCATGTAATCATCCAAAAAGTAATAAAATACTTTTTACTGCCTCTAGTTTGCACAAATATTAGGTCACGTATATCAATATGAATTAATTCTAAAGGTTTAGTGTTTGTTTCAATTAAATGAAAAGGCGTGCTAGTTAATTTAGCTCTTACACATGTTTCATATTGATGATTTGTGTCAATGCTAAATTTAGGAATTAATTCTAATTGAATTAATTACTTAATGTATTGTAGTTAACATGTCCTAGTCTACCATGACACACATTCATAGACTCAAACATATAAGCAAAAGATGATAATTTATTATTATTAATATTAATATTTTGTACAATATTTATGACGTTCATTTTGAACATCTCATCAAGTAAGCAACCATTTCCCTCATACATTCCATCTTTGGTAAGTACAAACTTATCGTAATGAAACATGAGTTTAACCCTTTTTTCTTTGTAGGGATCCGAAAACAAGATTATTTTGAATGTCCGGCACACGTAGCACATCGTTGAGGGCGAGTTCTTTGCCCAGAGTCATCTATGGCACGAACTTTCCTTGCCTTTCTACCTTGGAAGTGGAGGAGTTTCTCATAAATAGTTTTTCTCCAATTTCAATTTGTTGGCAAGTAATGAACACCTTTTTGTCCAAGCAAGTGTGGCATGTAGTGTCGGTGTCCACCCACCATTCTTTTGTGTTTCCCACTTAATTTATTTCCAAGACAACCGCTGAGAGATGTATGTTGAAAACATCATCAAATATTTTTTTGACTTCGGTCATGTGCGCTTGGGCATCATTATTCTTAAAGTTCTCTTACTTCTTCGATTTGCGACAATCCTTAGCATGATTTCCTTGCTTGTTATAATTGAAGCACTTTCCTTTGAACTTTTTAGAGGCACGGACCCCTTGATTTGAGACTTCCCCGTTGTACTTCCTCTTTTTATGGGATTTGTGACCACCCTCCATCACATTTGCTTTGCCCTCCGTAGGATTATTTTTAAATTGTTTTCAGACATCCGTTTATCTTTCTCTATCCTTAACTGAACAATCAAGTCTTCGAGCCCCATTTCTTTATGTTTATGCTTTAAATAATTTTTAATTTTTTCCCAAGAGAATGATAATTTGTCAATTACCATTGTC
This sequence comes from Sambucus nigra, assembly GCA_949130495.1. Taxonomy (NCBI): domain Eukaryota; kingdom Viridiplantae; phylum Streptophyta; class Magnoliopsida; order Dipsacales; family Adoxaceae; genus Sambucus; species Sambucus nigra. Next base: position 236,747,475 of record OX422207.1, read on the forward strand.
AATTGTAAAGTTTTACTTAAAACCATATTTTTAGCACTTATTTCATGAAAAATTAAATTGAAGCTCTTGAACTTGGCTAATGCCATTCTTTGAATCTGACATTTTAAAATCAAGGAATCGATCGACAACGAATTTCTTCATCCAGGTGTCTTCCTCTATATACTTTTTGTTCAAAGACTCCTATAGTAATTTTGATGTTTTTATTGGACTATAATGTTGTATAATGTGTTGTACAATCCGTTCACATAGTTTTTCATAAAAAATAGAATGCTTCCATGCATTTACGACAACCAAAGTTGTCTTAACCGTCTCAGTTTCATTAACCACGGGTGCGTCCTCATGTAAAAATATCGAAAGATTCAGAGTTATGAGATAAAACAACATTTTTTTTATTTCCATATCTTGAAATCAAGCCCGTTGAACTTTTCTGGTTTCTCACCATGGGTTGCATGATATGGAATGGTGATAGGTAAGTTTGTGTTAATATGATTGGTCACATTATTTTCAGAGAATGAAGTTTCCATTTTTCAGTTAGTTCAGAAATATTATTAACTTTCTGTTGTGATAGTAAAGAAATAGCAAGAACAAATGTTTGTTGTAAATGACAGAAACGTAATATAAATTTATATACTATAATTAAAAAAAATATGAAAATCAATTTGTTCAAAATAAAAAATTATTTTTTCATTGTAATATTATTTAGTAAAACTATATATATAAACAAGATATTAATGCATTAATTAAAATCCAGTTAAAAAAATGTCTTAAGATTGTTATTCCATAAATAAATTTTACTAAATAATGCAGATAAATGAACAAAAAAAATACGAATATTAAAGAACTTACAGTTCATGATTATAATAATCACTGGTGACATTTGCGAAAGAAAATAATGGAGTTAAGGGTTGGAAACTCTCTCCTTAAGACATAATTCTTCCCCGCTATGGTGCTTACAACAATGAACAATGGGTATTTGTTTTCCAGGATAAATGGTCTCTACAAGCACAAGAAGCACTGCAATGTGCTTTCCCCACGAACCAAAAATGGTGATATTCTCTCTGACTTCAAAGGAGATTTTTTTTCCGGAATGAACAAAAAAGAGGGAAAATATATTATTTATAGGCCTCAAAGTGCCTTTTATAAACAGTCATGTCTGTTCATAAACATACACGACAAACGACCCAAATTTCCCACGGGTACGGGCCAATCGGTGGTGGTGTGTGTGTGTGGACTTTTGGGTCAAAGCTCAAACCATGGATATTGTAGTCCTCTTCCAAACAAAGGGTTGGGATACCCCAAGGATATCCAACTCCTTGTAATAATTAATGGGTATATCAACAACAACCATTTCTTTTATTTTACGTAGGATTCAAATTTTACACCAACTATACCAAGGTAGTTCATGAGCTAAATGGGGTACTTTTAGATCACAGTTCTCATTTGTTTCTTTCCATTTTGATTAAATGAATACCACGTTGTTCAACAAGTCAAGGGAAACGCGTAGGTATCTTAACCCGATATTTTATGATGTGAGTCCCATATTAATAAAGGCTCAAAGTTTGCTAAATCTTATTTAGTCAAAACTTAATTGGGTTAAAAACCCAACTTATCCAACAAATCTATGGGCGTATTTAATAAAATGATTAATAATGAAAAACATTTATCACCTCCTTTTTCATTTGTTACATTCTCATTTTCCTTTAGCTTGAATTAATAAATTTTATACCCATTTGTGCGAGTTCCAAAGCTAAAATGAGTTTTTTTCCTAGATGATTCATTCATCACCGCTTTTCATATGGTAATGACTATTAACACTCCACTTTGATATTCTAACGCTCCTAAAATAATTATTGACACTTTTTAACTGATTTTGGGACAATTTTGAGTCTTTTGATGACACTTGTGAAGTGCTAGATTACTAAAGTGAAGTGTCAGTACTAACCAAGATTATAGGACTATCCAAACTAAGTGAAATTAAATTATTAGAGTGTGAACCTATTAATTATTCTTGTTCTCCTAATTCCCATCACTCTATTGGTTTTAGGAGTATATTATAGTTATTATATGGCTAAACGCACTTCAAATGAGTACTCTAACATACTAAAATGTTATATAGTGACATCATTTAATGAACTTTTGTGGGACTTTTAAATTTATGGTGACACTTTTTAGGGTGCATTAATATCTAAGTGTAGTCTATATAACTATACGTTTATAGAAATCTTTAATAAAAGTTAAAAAGGTATCTTAATGATTTTACTTTTTTTTCTTTTGCAAAAATTGCTTTTTATTGCACGCATAGTGTGCTTTAAAAGATCCAATGAAGTATCATAAGATAAAGTTTGAGCGACATAGTATACATATACATGCAATAAGTTGGTATTGCACTATGTATATAAGATACTAACAACCATTAATGTAAATATTACATCACAATGTTTATGCATTTTCTTCATTTTTCGTAACTTATCTATGAACACCTTTTTTTGGGAGCTTGATAAATAAGTCCTATTTATATAAGATATTTCCTAATTGGTCCTATCGAAACAAAATTTCTCAACAGGTACATGTAGTTATTATTCACTGCATATTTACAAACATGACTTATTACTGCAAAAATCTTTTTTCATGGAACCTGTTGGAGCAAAAAAAACGATCGTAGGACCTATTGGACCGAATACTTAGTAAACATAACTAATCGGTAAAAAACTTTACTTTTTGGGAACCAAGGGGTGACCAATGCACTATATCTTTTTAGTATTTTCTCGTTTACAATCGAAATGGTTTAGTTTTCTTTTTTACATTTTATTTATCATACTTAAAAAATTCTAAAATTCTACGGGGTCTTTTTAAAGTTATTGAACACTTTCTAAATGAAGCATTTATTTTCCCCATATTTCTATTATGATTTAGGTGCTCAAAATTCAAATGATATAAATACTTGGTGAATTCATTTTGAAATTCTCGAGTTTTGTCAATTAACTATTGAGATTCAATTTTTCTCCAATTGAGGGAGCTTTTTCTGTGTCAAATTCTTAATATTCATGCATTAATTTTGGGTTTCCCCTTGTGTGTACTTGGTGGGTGCGTGGAGTGGGGTTGGGCGGGGCGTGCATAGATTTTTTTTAATTGGGGGGGGGGGGGGGGGGGGAGGTTATAATCTTGCTAATTCTAATCAGATGCTAAATGTTAAATTTGAAAACCTACTATTTTAGAGTGCGTTTGGTTCGAGGGTGAAATATATTTTACCTTGGTGAAAAAATTGATCAATAATTAGTCTGGTGAGTTTTTTTTTCACCATTTGTGTTTGGATGGACTACTTTTCACCATGGTGAAAAATTTATTTTTTTTAACAATTATTGTTTGGATAGTCGAGAATGATAAGGTGAAAAAATAAAATGAATATATTATCCATGATTCAAATACACTAAAAATGTTGTATAAATATTTAATTTTACTCACAAACATAAGTAATAGACCGAGAAAATGGCTAACATATATTTTTTTAGAGTAAAAAAGATGTCAAAATCTTAGAGAGAGAAACTCTTCTATAAAAGGTCACAATCTTAGATAGAGAAACTCTTTTCAGTTAGGTAAGGGTGTTAGCATTATAAAGAGAAATATTTTTTTTAAAGCGAGAAAGTCATTACAATTTTAGATAAAAGAAACTTTTTTAGGGAGAGATGAGTTTTTTAAGAGAGAAAAGGTTTGACATTTTAAAGTGAGAGAGAACGAGTTTACAATTTTAGAGATAAGTTTATTAAAAGAGTAATGTTACGGGTACAATGAAATTACATAAGAAGTTACACAAGCTGATGTAGCATTACAATGCAGTATTGTACATCACTAACTCCAAGACAGTGTACAATACTTTATTGCGCTACCACATTAACTTATGTAATTTCGTTGTACCCATAGCATATTCATTTTTAAAAAGGGAGGACGGATATGCATTTTAATGATAATACAATTTAAAGAGAGAATGAGAGCATCAGGAACTTTAATAATGGAGAATGAGGTTAGTTTGGTCATAAAATAGATACGAATATTTTCACCTAATTAATTTTTCACTTTACCCATAGTTGAAAATGGGGTAGAGTTTAACCCCTTTTCACCATACTCATTTTATTTCTGCAAGGTAAATGGCCAGTCGGAATTTATTTTAACAGGATTAAAAATATGTCACCATGATCCCAACGGACTTAAGCTTGATTTTTTCACTACACATTCGTATCCATGCTTAGCTCTAGCCTGACACTACAAAGCACAAACAAATAAAATGGCTATTAATAATGACATATTAATGATGTGATGACATGTTAATGATGTATTATTATCAAGTTGATATGTTCAATGCTACAGTAGATTTTTACCGGAAGAGTTTAATAATAAAGGGATCATTTGTAATATTTTATAGAAATTTTATCCCCTAAAATTTAACTAATGTGCACTAAGTGCTTGGAGAAGTTAGTTATTGCATTACGAACTTGATTCATCATTTATAGATTTTTGTAAAGATTAGTTAAAACATGAAATCTTTTATAGAAAATTTATCCTTTAAGATTTAACTAATATGCATTACTTGCTTAGAGAAGTTAGTTTTAACATTATGAACTTGATGTTCATTGTTTATATATTTTTGTACATATTAGTTGAAACATGAAAAAAGGTACATATTATCTCACTAATAAATTAATTTGTCTAGAACCGACACTTCATGTTTTCATGGCAATGACAAAATGTGTATTTTCAATTATGAAGCTTGTTAAAACAACACTATCCAATAAAATGGAGGATATGTACCTTGCATCTCACATGATTCTCATGTTTCAAGAGAACTAAATGGAGATATCAATTTACATATGAATGTAATTACTTTATATTCGATGAGTGATACCCCTTCCATATGTTAGTAATAGTTTTCCCTAAAATCTATATGTATTACATAGGGTGGGTTTGATTACCAATAGTTTCTATAGGAAATGAATGGTTTGTTTGGTTATGAATTATAATTTTAGTTTATGTTCTTAAACACAATTGTGACAAGAATTTTCATTTGGTAGAACTGTTTTTAACTACCGAATTATAATATTTCTATGTTATAATCATGTTTTCAGAAAATAGAAAAAATATGTTTTCTAAATTCCGTTTTTTGTTTTTCAACTTAGAATCATTCATTCTCTATATTTTTATGCATATACACCTCAATACATAATATACATATACAATACATTAATAGATATGTAATTATAATAAATAAAAATTATATATGTACATGCACACAGTATTACGTATATGTATGCTTTTATTAAATTATACAATATACTAAGATTCATATGTTAAATAATATTATCAATACATAAATGCTAATTATATATATTTTTTATATGTATTATTAATATATGTAATGATATCAAATATACAAGTAGTACATATGTAAGTAATATTATCAATTCATGTATGTGTATACTTTTATTGTGGATTATACATGCAATATCATAATATATTCCTATGTATATATAGATATACATTTATGTATGTATGTACATACACATTTGTATTATGTATCTATAGCCAAACTCTCCAACACACTTCATTAAAAATAAAAAAATAACCCATGGCATATTTTTGCGTTTATGCATGTATATATGTATGTATTTATGTATATATTTATGTATTATGTATATATGGAAGTTTTATGTATGTTTATATACACACACCCACAAGAAAAAAACTAGTATACTATTTTAATCTTAGCTAAAGTATATAAGTTCAAACGATAATAGATAAAAGGATGGAAATTGACTGAATACTTGTTTAGAACTAGATATATATAGAGAGAGATGAAAGGAAAAAAAGATGAGAATGGATTTACGTGGTTCACCCCAAGAAGGTGCCTACGTCGACAAGTGCTAGTGTCGATAGTATTAGTTTCGAAGAATGAGAGTCTATAGTCTCAATCAGAAGTGTCACTATAGTGTAATACCCCGTATTTTTATGCTATATTAAATTGGGGATTTATTAAATTTAATGTGAGATAATTATCTAATAAAAATCCGAAAATTTATTATGTTATGATTATTAACGTGACAAGAGTTAGTAATTATGAAAAATTTGTTGAATATTACTATTGAGCAAAGTAATATATGATATTGATTATATTGAATGTCACGAGTGAATAAAATGACAATTTTGGAAATTTGAATCGGGACGCGCCCGTGTCGCGTCGGGACTAAATTTTGTTAAATAAAAAGTGAATATTTTATAAGTTGTCCGTATGGTCGTTTTGAGTACGCCAAAGCATCCGGAAGGGTCGAGATAGTCAGAAAAGTGTACCCGGGGGTGTAGTTTGGGTCTCGGGGCGGTTCTAGGCCAAATTAGTGACCCGGGAGGGCATTTTAGACATTTTACATATTTGGGTAATTAAACCCACGAAATTCAGCAACCTATATCAGCCATTTAGGTTAGCCATTTAGGGTTAGAATATTCAGAACCCTAGTACGACCATTGGAGAAGAGAGGGAAAGCTCTCAAGGCAATTCAAGGCCAAAAAGTCACCGGTTTGCACCGCTGCCACCACCAACGCGTAGATCGCGAGAAGAGGAACGCAACCATACCAAAATCAGCCATAAATCAGAATACCAGAAATCCCAGGCAAGTGTTTAACTTGCTATTTTCGTTGGTGAAATCTTCATATTAGTTTAGGAATGATTTGTGATGAAAACTATGGAAGAAAATCCAATTTATGATAGGAGAATCCATATAGTATTGATTTATATGTTGATTCTGGAAACCCTTGCCATGTAGAGGAAATAAACCACAAAATTTTGATGATGATAAGAAAGAAATTCTGGAGAAAGATTTGTTAGAAATCTGTTGAAGAAAATTCTAGGGTTCTTGATAATTGGATATAATTTTAGGTTGAAAATCCATGTTTAAATGATGAATATGTACATGCCTTACGTTAGAATCATCTAGTATATTGTTATAATGTTAGTAGTAGAATTCTGGGACGATTGGAACTTGAAAATATGGATTTGGTGTAATTTTGGTGATGAAACCTGTAACTGTATTCTGCAGAATTTTCACAGACCTGCTTGATCGATCGATCGAGCCTAGAGCTTCGATCGATCGAAGGTTCGATCGATAGAGCCCCAAGCTTCGATCGATCGACCCCTCCTGGCAGACTCCTATTTCCCTTGTTTAATTAGTTAAATTAAATTTATCGTGAAATAATTCTTGGGTATTCTTAATGAAATGTTTTGGGAGATAGGAAAGACCAGTAGGACATATGAATGAGTGTTGGGAACTTTATTATAAGTCGAGAACTTTGCTTTTGGGATAATTATAAAATAAACGATGAAGCTACGTAATTCAAGTGAGAGATTTCGGCGAATAACTACGATAGTGAATAAAGGTATACCTACTGAATTTTCTACTTGGAAGGATAAAGTCCACGAGTGTCATGTAATAAGTGAGAAAACCCTTCGAGTTAAGGTTAGATACAAACCCTTATACGCGATACTAATAATATGATAATATGGAAATGTCGAAATTATGGGAATTGAGAATTTACCTAATATTGTTATGGTAATGTTAGTATAGTTATATGATTGTGTGTGCATATACTATCTATGTGTGAAAATCATGCCCACGCAACTTGCTATCCCTGAGGTTACCGCGCTGGGACAAGTCTTATCTCGATGGGACCTTTATGGGGGATATTGACTTGTACCCTAGAAGATAGATATCCTTGGTACAGGCTATCGACGTGATAGTTCAGACGATCCTAAGAGACGCAGGCATGTGCCATCCTCTTAGAGACTTGGAATCTATTCTTCGCCTCAATATTGTTTGTGTATGTATGTTAATACATTTCGAGAGTGATTCCGAATGTATTCCCCTTAATATGAGTGATATGGGGCTTTGGATAGTAGAGTATGCCCGCACCATAATTTAGTTGGGGTGCTGTTATAATATATATATTATGCGTGTAGTTAATATGTATATGAAATTCTAAAATCTAGAACTACCTACCGTGATTTGATTTGTAGGACATGGTTGATGACTAATATTGTAAATACTTGTTTTGAGAAAGCAGAGTATGCCTACACCATAGTTTGTATGTTTGTGCTGTTAGGATATATATATAAATTAGACGAGTGCTTAATATATATATCTGGATTGAGGAATTTAAGCTGTTGCTGTAACGTAGTAAGTGAGGAATAATTCTGGACTAAATTATGAATACTTGTTTAGAGAAAGTATAATATGTCACGGGAAAACTTATTGATTTTATAAAGTTAAAATGGATAACTTTGGTTACTAATTGGAACATCTTTTTAAATGAAATCGTTGATTTGTAAATCTTACGAGTAACCTAAGATAAGTTAAATCATTTAGGAAGACTAGTACGATAAATGATAAGATAAACCGTTGGGAAGGTTAGTGCGATAGGTGTGCACAATAGAAGAGAGGTGAGATTTTCTCAAGAGAGTGTCGCATTAATATGTTGTTACATTGGCCTGTATCAATTTAAATACTTGCTAAACGTATTTTAAATCAAACACACTTTCGGGCTCTGACCTGTTTCTCTCTCTCTCTCTCTCTCTCTCTCTCTCTCTCTCTCTTGTATATATATGTATGTATTACAGGTGCCCAGCCACAGGGGCGTCTTGCTTAGGATCTCTTAGAAGGAACGCGTTGCAGCTTAGGTGGGAGTTGCAGGTCTCTTGATTAGACGACTTCGTTCATTCGGATCCACTCTTAGTATTTTCATTTAGTTGAGCATGTGTAGCTCTTTCCATTATTCCATTATTATTGGGACATTTGTATTTCAGTTATTTCCAGTATTGTTACTATGGGTTTTATTCAGTTCGATTGTGTCACTTTATATTTCACATGTTGACATTCGATTGACGAATGTTTTAAATTAGTTGGACTATGTTGCAGATATTTAATGTGGTGTGATTCTTACTTATTGAATGTTGTTAATAAAATAAATGTTTTTCTTTAAATAAAATTTGGAAAGTTATGTATGAAAATGTTTTTGACACTTAGCTTAATTAATTATGGTGTTAAATTGGAAAATTTATTTTATCGACAGTGATGCTGAGAATGAACCAACTGTTCACCTTGATTTAATTTAATAAAGGAGTGATCGCCCGGTATTTAATTAGGCGGGGTGTCACAGGTGGTATCAGAGCATCAGGTTCTACTGTCCTTAGGATCTATACGGCTTATTATGCTTTCAGCGTTGCTTTGTTTGTTATAGAGCCCTATGTTTAGGATTGTCGATTCCTTTGACGAGATTTCGTTCTCCTGCTATAATGTGTATACACTAGTGAATTCTAATTTCGTTCGGATGTGTGTGTGTGCCGAGCGATGACGGATGTCAGAAGAGGACCGTTAAGCGTACATCAGGAGGGGCAGGGCTCAGTTGAGATTATGAAATATATCTGAGGATGATGACCGTAGTCGAGGTCACCTCCATTATGGCACGAGAAGCCACGACTAGAAAGGCGACTAAGGTGCAACAATGATTTTCAAATGCTGTTATAGTCAAATTAGGTGCGAGGGTAAACTTACCCAACGTATTACAAAAACGTGTAGAGACTGTCAATGGAAAATTTTAGAAACGCGAAAATTGTATGTGTTTACCAAAGGAGGTAAAGTATCCAAAGGCTTAGATATAGGACGGAGTGTGGCAAACGGAAAGTGAAAATTTAGAGAAAATTTTCTTGGCTTTCGGGAGAAAATTATAATGGTTGGAGTCAATCACCAATTTTAGAAGTGGAATGCTATGCCCACAGGAGAACCTTAGGTACAGTGCTGACCGTATGTTCCTTCCTTAACTGTTCAGGATTAGAAGCAAGTGTGGTTCTGAACTCATTGAGAGAGGGCATGTCAGGGGTCCATTCGTGAATATGAATCTTAACCGTTAGCGAATTTTGTATTGGAAGAGGTAGATACTAGTGGAGGAAACGACTCCAAGTGGGAGACCAACTTGTAATAATAGTTGATAATACTCGAGGAGGAAATTCTAATGGACGACCGATTCAGAGGTTGACATGGTCATATTTTGTCAAAATAGATGATAACGCTTCTTTGTGGGGGAAGTTAAAGAAATCGAAGAATTTAGTCGAGAATGAGACTGAATGCAACGATGGTGGTATAGCACCACAAAAGGATGTGGATACACATCAGGAAAACCATTTAAATGCTTCAGATAGTTAAATTCTTACCAAGTGATGGTAAATTCAGTAAGTACTATTTTAGATAGTAACAAGATCTTTATGGCCTGAAAAGTTAAGAGAACAATCGGGATGGTTAACAGGAATCGAGTTTACTAAAGTCCGAGAGGAGGACAAATCCTAACCTGGTTAGTAGGATAGGTGGTAAGTGGATTATGTACTGAGGTATTTTGTACGGAGTGAGATCGCTCACGATAATATGTTCCAAAGTGAGTATAAGGACAAGAACATAGTGCCTAGTAAAAGGCAACGATTAAAATGATTTTGTTATGGTTTGGGCAGACGTGTTAAGTCCGAAAACCATTTGCGCAGTCAAGACGATTGACAAGGTAGAAGTGTAAGTTGTATCCTCAGAGGATGGGGCGTGTTTATGTGACACGAGAGAATCACTATATTTTGTTCATTGCTAGATTAGCATGTGAGACGAGCTTAATGCATATAATTATAAATGTTACCATTATGTGAATATTTTTCCCTAGTGTAGCGAGATTTTTCTTTAGCGCTATCCGCGGAGGATGAATGAGTATATCAACAGTGTTTTATACTTCAGTGAGGTTACTCGTTGTAGTGATGCAATACACGAGTATGATATTATCCTTGCTAAAAAGTTATAGAAATGGTTAGTACGATAGTGGGCATTTATTGCTAGGCTATCGGAATGGTTGCATTAGAGCAACATGTTTTATGTTTTGTTTTGGCAAGCTTTACCTGTAAGAAGGTTGGACTTGCACTTATATTATCTATCCAAGAGACTTCGGAGGAGATAGTGGGCTCGAGATATTCGATGCCAATGTATGTATAGACTTTGTCAGTATAATTCCGTATGTATCGGAATTTACCATTGAGCGAAAAGATTTGACCCAGTATTATGTTTAGCACTCCGGACTTAGTGATAGGAAGAGTGCAGTATTATATTTACCCTTTAGAGAGGTGGGAGATAAGATTTATACCCCTATTATTAGGGAAAGGAATTTAGAGAATTCCGAGTGTATGTATTCGAGGTTTATGAAATGCTATTACCACCAACCTATACTGAACAATTGTGCAATTAGTGAAACGTTCTTTGTTAAGCATAATTATGGGAGAAATTGTAACTTTTCTGTCAAGGGACAGAATAAAGGGGTATATACTATGGATGTAGGACCTAACGGATTTCGATAACCGATAATGCTTGGTAGTAGTGTATCGGGGGGGGGGGTTCCTTGTTTGGATTTCGCTTTGAGAGACATCCCACGCATGAAACTTAGTATAAGGTTGGAAATAGGGAAACGTCTGGTCACTATTCCATGAGTTCGGTACCCTGGTCGAAATGGGATCAAGTAATTATGCATGTAAGTTGGAAGTTGAATCTTGTTTTAAAGCCACTGGAGCCGGATTGTGTGGTAAGAAAGCATTGAAAGTTACCCCACGAGTTAAGGGGTGGAACACTGATATAGAGAATTTAAGGATTTTGATTTTTAGGGTGATTAGAGTGTTGTAATCACGTTGCAAGCACCAAGGAAAACAAAGAATTTGTTTATTAGTATGGAGCGTATGTGATGCTTACGCTAGTATGCCCGGTTTATAGGGTGTGTAGACATCCTGGTTAACTGATGCTAAAACTCGTCCGAGATGAAGGGTCGTGGCAATGGACGTGTAAATGTGTTTGTGGGGCTAACAGAATGAAGTGGAAGTGATATAGCAGATTAAACGCCACATGAGGGGCGATAATCCATACATAAGTGTGCAATTAGAATAGCACGCCTTAACTTGATTGGAAGGCTGTGGGAAGCCATTTAAGAAGGGGTATTCCTTGAATGGAACAGAATTAAATTATTATGAGGAACACTCAGAGCGGAGTTGTTAGTAGTCAAGTGTGAGAACGACTTGCACATACAAAGGGTGATGATGTAAGTATGGTATAAGAGATCCAGAAGTGCGCTTCGTGGAGAGAAGAGCACGGGTCGAAACTCTCAGCATACTCCAAGGAGGGAAGGGGAGTATTACGTGTCACTTAATGTGAGACATTTCAAGGGAAGAATCGATGTTTAGCGAGACGTAGTGAGTAGTCTCTACATGCACCGCCCATAGGTAAGGTTTGGTTGAAAGAGGAGAATCAACCAAAGAATTTTTTGTTTATCGAAAATTCCTGAACTTGAAAGAGGTCGGTAAAGACGATAAATTTCTTGGATGAGTTGCCATCCTCAAAACAAGACCAAGGGTTTATCCCGAACATGTGAATTAAGTCGCCGAGAAGGAAGTGATTGATATCCCTTTGGGTTGGCTTACAATATTAACTGGTATGCCCCAGACTTCCTTTGAAAGGAAGGATCGCGCCAGTGCATGGTCCGGCGCAGTATAAATTTCTGAATCAGGATGAGATTGGTGAATCCCACCTTTGATATGGGATTTCAGGAACCATCGGAGAAAAGATTTCGTTTTGAGTAGGATGTATCACCCTTAGCCAAAGAATGGGCGCACGGTGATTAAAAATTTGTGGAGCCACGTGAAGGAGATTTTGGAATCTTGATACGATGATTTCAAGAATGCTCTGTAGAAGCACTCGTACCTATTGTCGCGTACAAGGTACTTATTAAAGTTTTGTTATGGAAGAACCTCGACTATTCTCCTTCCGTATGTTATAGGAGAGTAAGTAATCAGAATTTTTGGATCGATCGAGAAGACATCCGATAAATGTGGTAGAATTCCACGACTGTTTTAGGCGAGCAAGAGTGATCAAATGTTCATAATATTTTCTTAGAATGGGAGTTTTGTATATGAATAAATCCGAGTAATTGTCATGTAGTGAGGTGCGACCTCCTAATGTTAGTGAGATTATGAAATTATAACGCATAGGCGTGACCTATGCGAATGTTGTCTGGTGGGAGCACAATGTGAAGTGTCTCCAATGAAAATGAAAAAAAAAAAAAATAAATAAAAAAGCTATGAGGAAAAAGCTATAGTGATTGAGCGTCGTACTATGTGGATAGTTTGCGTACTAACGAGGGATATCCAGATTTGTTCTTACAAGGTATGCCTTATTTTCCGAATTTTGGGACGAAATTCCGTTATTAGGGAGGAAGTATGTAATACCCCGTATTTTTATGCTATATTAAATTGGGGATTTATTAAATTTAATGTGAGATAATTATCTAATAAAAATCCGAAAATTTATTATGTTATGATTATTAATGTGATGAGAGTTAGTAATTATGGAATATTTGTTGAATATTACTATTGAGCAAAGTAATATATGATATTGATTATATTGAATGTCACGAGTGAATAAAATGACAATTTTGGAAATTTGAATCGGGACGCGCCCGTGTCGCGTCGGGACTAAATTTTGTTAAATAAAAAGTGAATATTTTATAAGTTGTCCGTATGGTCGTTTTGAGTACGCCAACGCGTCTGTAAGGGTCGAGATAGTCAGAGAAGTGTACCCGGGGGTGTAGTTTGGGTCTCGGGGCGGTTCTAGGCCAAATTAGTGACCCGAGAGGGCATTTTAGTCATTTTACATATTTGGGTAATTAAACCCACGAAATTCAGCAACCTATATCAGCCATTTAGGTTAGCCATTTAGGGTTAGAATATTCAGAACCCTAGTACGGTCATTGGAGAAGAGAGGGAAAGCTCTCAAGGCAATTCAAGGCTAAAAAGTCACCGGTTTGCACCGCCGCCACCACCAACGCGTAAATCGCGAGAAGAGGAACGCAACCATACCAAAATCAGCCGTAAATCAGAATACCAGAAATCCCAGGGAAGTGTTTAACTTGCTATTTTCGTTGGTGCAATCTTCATATTAGTTTAGGAATGATTTGTGATGAAAACTATGGAAGAAAACCCAATTTATGATAGGAGAATCCATGTAGTATTGATTTATATGTTGATTCTGGAAACCCTTGCCATGTAGAGGAAATAAACCACAAAATTTTGATGATCATAAGAAAGAAATTCTGGAGAAATATTTGTTAGAAATATGTTGAAGAAAATTCTAGGGTTCTTGATAATTTGATATAATTTTAGGTTGAAAATCCATGTTTAAATGATGAATATGTACATGCCTTACGTTAGAATCATCTAGTATATTGTTATAATGTTAGTAGTAGAATTTTGGGACGATTGGAACTTGAAAATATGGATTTGGTGTAATTTTGGTGATGAAACCCGTAACTGCATTCTGCAGAATTTTCACAGACCTGCTTGATCGATCGATCGAGCCCCAAGCTTCGATCGATCGACCCCTCCTGGAAGACTCCTATTTCCCTTGTTTAATTAGTTAAATTAAATTTATCGTGAAATAATTCTTGGGTATTCTTAATGAAATGTTTTGGGAGATAGGAAAGACCAGTAGGACATATGAATGAGTGTTGGGAACTTTATTATAAGTCGAGAACTTTGCTTTTGGGATAATTATAAAATAAACGATGAAACTACGTAATTCAAGTGAGAGATTTCGGCGAATAACTACGATAGTGAATAAAGGTATACCTACTGAATTTTCTACTTGGAAGGATAGAGTCCACGAGTGTCATGTAATAAGTGAGAAAACCCTTCGAGTTAAGGTTAGATACGAACCCTTATACGCGATACTAATAATATGATAATATGGAAATGTCGAAATTATGGGAATTGAGAATTTACCTAATATTGTTATGGTAATGTTAGTATAGTTATATGATTGTGTGTGCATATACTATCTATGTGTGAAAATCATGCCCACGCTACTTGCTATCCTTGAGGTTACCGCCCTGGGACAAGTCTTATCTCGATGGGACCTTTATGGGGGATATTGACTTGTACCCTAGAAGATAGATATCCTTGGTACAGGCTATCGACGTGATAGTTCAGACGGTCCTAAGAGACGCAGGCATGTGCCATCCTCTTAGAGACTTGGAATCTATTCTTCGCCTCAATATTGTTTGTGTATGCATGTTAATACATTTCGAGAGTGATTCCGAATGTATTCCCCTTAATATGAGTGATATGGGGCTTTGGATAGTAGAGTATGCCCGCACCATAATTTAGTTGGGGTGCTGTTATAATATATATATTATGCGTGTAGTTAATATATATATGAAATTCTGAAATCTGGAACTACCTACCGTGATTTGATTTGTAGGACATGGTTGATGACTAATATTGTAAATACTTGTTTTGAGAAAGCAGAGTATGCCTACACCATAGTTTGTATGTTGGTGCTGTTAGGATATATATATAAATTAGACGAGTGCTTAATATATATATATCTGGATTGAGGAATTTAAACTGTTGCTGTAACGTAGTAAGTGAGGAATAATTCTGGACTAAATTATGAATACTTGTTTAGAGAAAGTATAATATGTCACGGGAAAACTTATTGATTTTATAAAGGTTAAAATGGAGAACTTTGGTTACTAATTGGAACATCTTTTTTAATGAAATCGTTGATTTGTAAATCTTACGAGTAACCTAAGATAAGTTAAATCATTTAGGAAGACTAGTACGATAAATGATAAGATAAACCGTTGGGAAGGTTAGTGCGATAGGTGTGCACAATAGAAGAGAGGTGAGATTTTCTCAAGAGAGTGTCGCACTAATATGTTGTTGCATTGGCCTGTATCAATTTAAATACTTGCTAAACGTATTTTAAATCAAACACACTTTCGGGCTCTGACCCGTTTCTCTCTCTCTCTCTCTCTCTCTCTCTCTCTCTCTCTCTCTCTCTCTCTCTCTCTCTCTCTCTCTCCTGTATATATATGTATGTATTACAGGTGCCCAGCCACAGGGGCATCTTGCTTAGGATCTCTTGGATGGAACGCGCTGCAACTTAGGTGGGAGTTGCAGGTCTCTTGATTAGACGACTTCGTTCATTCGGATCCACTCTTAGTAGTTTTATTTAGTTGAGCATGTGTAGCTCTTTCCATTATTCCACTATTATTGGGACATTTGTATTTCAGTTATTTCCAGTATTGTTACTATGGGTTTTATTCAGTTCGATTGTGTCACTTTATATTTCGCATGTTGACATTCGATTGACGAATGTTTTAAATTAGTTGGACTATGTTGCAGATATTTAATGTGGTGTGATTCTTACTTATTGAATGTTGTTAATAAAATAAATGTTTTTCTTTAAATAAAATTTGGAAAGTTATGTATGAAAATGTTTTTAACACTTAGCTTAATTAATTAGGGTGTTAAATTGGAAAATTTATTTTGTCGACAGTGATGCTGAGAATGAACCAACTGTTCACCTTGATTTAATTTAATAAAGGAGTGATCGCCCGGTATTTAATTAGGCGGGGTGTCACATATAGTTATTCCATGCCTCCTTAAATATGGGCATAGGGGTATCTATTTGTGGAATAATACATCTGATCGACTCAGATATGTCAGGGTATTTGTCTATATCGAATAATCAAATACCCATTTTACAAGGCGGTGGAGGAATAATTGTAAAGTTAGCATGGGAAAGCATAGGTGGTAAAACGTTCGTATGTTTCTAGCGTGTGAGTGATTTGATGATGTCATCCTATCATCTGACCCATCGATAGTGGGCACATAATTGCACGTGTCTTATCTGGGATGTCCAGGACAAGCGGAATACATAAGGCCGATCTATCTCATACCTGTGCCGATCTCATTATCTACTCAGATCGACCTCTTTCTGGCAAAAAATAAGTCCAGATGTCTTCTATTGATCAGTTTAAGGGTTGTACAATATTTATGGTACAACAGAAGCTCCTAATACTTTGCTCGTGAATGAGGCATGAAACCGATTCCCTGAAGTATTACATCTTCTGGGTGTGTGCTGAGGATATTGAGCGAGTGAGGTGTTATCAGTGTGAAAGTTGTTAACTTTGGCAATTTTGGTCATCTCGAATTCTTCTCGGTGCACGGAGAGCAAAAAGGCTTGAAAAAAATTCACTTGGGATTGGACTTGTCACGTGTCAGACACTGGGTTTTGGCATGTGGTGTAATAATGGCACGAATGCCTGGGGTAGAGTGTGTCAGACTACTCCACGTTAGTTCACACCCCATGCTTCGTGGCACAGCCAGTAGATCCTCTGGACATTATTAGCATGAATGAGCCTCTGGGTGGTGAGAAGTTAGTAAACACGATGTCAAAAATGTTCGTTATTGACTTGGACCCCTCGCATAAGAAAATGATACCTGAAGATCCTAAGGTCTCTACATCCCCAGTATTTCCCCCCACCTCTGAGGAGAGTACTTCAGGTTGCTCTGAATCATGCGGAGTTGCTAATATAGATGCTAGAAATCATGACTGTGATATAACAGAAGACGATCTAGAGGATCTGAGGGATAAGTATGATATCCCTATCAACATTTCTTTGAGATTAATCGACTGTGATGAGCAAGTTTATGGTCAAACTAATGGTGATCAGATATGCTTTCCAGTCTAGGCCTTCCAAGTTGGAGTTCGTCTACCCCTCCATCCTATTATTAGGTCCATCTTAAGTGGTTATAGGGTACTCCAACTCAAGTACCTCCTAACGCTTATCATTTTATTCTAGGGTCCATGGTCTTCTGGAAGACCCACATCGAATTTGGCCTCACCGGGGATTTTTTTAGATTTGTCTATGGCATAAAAGATAATGCTAAGTATAATGGATATTACAACTTTGCCCCCCAAAAAATACGACTTAAAGATGGTGCAAGTTGCCTAGACGAGCAACCATCAATGGAAAAAATAGTTTGTGTACATATCTGGTGACTAGGAATCCAGTATAATTGAGAAGAAGAGGTTGCATAATGTTCCTTGTGACTGGTATATGCCATCACATATTGGTATTTTACCTTTCCATTATTTTATAATTTTCTTCTACCTTTTATCTCTTGTTTAATACTTTGTCTCTTACCTGAACTTTTGAAGTTAAAAAATCTCCCAAGTTGCCTCTTACTTTGAAGTGGTTGGTGTTAGAGTAGTGTACTCCCAGTCCCATCGTATTCGAGAAGCTCTTCTCATTAGGGAAGTTTATTAGCCTTGGATATTACACCCTACCTGAAGGTGTTCGAGTGCAGGAAGATCCAACTGCTCAGCAGGAAATTGAAGAAGGTAAATTCTCTCCAGCTCATCTTTCATCATTTGCTAAATTCACTGTTTAATTGTTGTCTTTGTGGAACGTCTACCCCTTCCTCACCGGCTCTTAGAATATTGTCATAAATTGGCATGGCTCCTAAAAATATTAATAGGGTTTACATTGCTCTTCTTAGGAAGAAGAAACTTGAGGCTACAGTGAAAAAGAAGACTGGCGATGAGAAAAAGGCCATATTCGAGGCCAGAAAAATGCCGAGTACGAAGCTCGAAGGAAATCTGAGGCTAAAGAGACTGTAAAAGCCAAAGATAAGGGTAAACCCATTGACCTGGATGATATTCAGGTCTCTCTGATCCATAAAAAGAGGTCATTGTATAATCCATTCACACAACTCGATCCTAAATGTTCATGAGGTAATTTGCCCAAGGAGAGGGTGCAGATTGGGGGTTAACTTGCACAGCATATGTTTCGAGGTGTGTGATTCTCTTCTCCGTATGGAGATAGAGAGACATATGTTTACAAAACTAATAATCCTATCCCTTTGGAAAAACTGAAGAAGGATCCCAATTCAATCTTTTCCTACACAATTAATACTGTTGAGGTGTTCAGCTACCATGGTATGGCCTTGATTTTAAGTACCTTAGGTCTTTTTAGCCTGATGATCTATGGAGATTCATTTAGCAAATAATGTATGTGGTAAGTCTTGTTCGATGTCTGCCTCCCGTTTATCCCTCCTTGTGAATTTTTTGCTTTTACCCGACCTCCTCGTCATTCAAGGAACGATGCCTTTGACGATCTCGCAGGAGAAAATAGTGAGTAGCGAGGAGGCCTTTGAGTTTAAGAGGCAGACCAATAATGAGCTCTTGGCTCAAAATGAGGATCTAACCTATAAGATGAGGACGTACATGTCCGACTATGGTGAGGTCTGTACTGAGCTTCAAGAGTAAGATGAGCAGTTTGTGGCCGATGTTAAAGCTTTGAGCAACGTTGTGTCTGAGAATAGGAAATTGAAGGACTAGGTTTCCATCGATGGTGCCAAGATTACTAGCTTGGAGGAAGATTTGAAGAAGGCTATTGAGGCCCTTTTTCGAGGTGAAAAGATGGGAATAGAGTAGTACAAGGCTTCTTCCGATCATAACATTGACTTGGTGACCATTTTTATAGATGGGTGTGACAAAATTAAGAAGAGGGTTGCTAGGTATTATCTTGATATCGTAAAAGTCATCCAAGCTTGGGAAGGGGATAATGATGAGTTCAAGGCCTTGGTAGCTGAGCAGGTGATGGGGGTAGATGATCCAGCTGTTGAAAGCGATGGGGTCGATGAAACTAACCAGGCTGTAATTGTTGAGACTGTCCTCCCTATTATTCCAAAGGCTATTCTAGACTCTGTCATATGAGATGATGCTACTATTGAAGCTCCTCAGGTTAACCAAGATGCTGAGCCAACTCCTTGAACCATCCCATAAGCTAAAAATGTCCATTCGATTTAGCACTTGGTAGCTTATGGCATTGTGGATCCTTTTATATTTTGATCTCGATAACTTGTAATGAATATTTAACGCTGTGACTACTTTTAAGATTCGAATATAATTTCACTTCCTTGTCTGGATGCATGTATTTTAACTTTTTGTACGATATTTTTCTCGTATTGCATTGTCCTCCTAGTTAGTTCGTCTTATGGCCACGGTGGTATTTTATCCACCTGCTATGTTGACTTATTAACTTCTTGGGGTTAAGGTGGTCCTATTATTAGTTTAGACTTATAATCGCGTTGTCAGATCTCGTCAACTTAATCTGCCTTACTAGCTTCTAGTTTTGGACGAACATAAGTTATCTTAGCTTAGGCTCTGCCAATGTTCGTTCCAGCTTACTGGTCATATGGACGAATCTTTTCATCCTAACCATATGTCAGCGTTAGTTTCCAGTGTCGATCAAATGCACTAGGATTTATTTTGCATTAGTTATTTTATGGTCGGATCTTCGTCCATAAGACTGCACTGGATTTCCCAAATTTAGTTCAAACTTTTTAACATGACATGTCCACATATTATGTTATACATGAAGTGTTAGGGTAGGCCTATTAGTAGTTTAAACTTACGATCACCTGGTCGGATCTTATCGACATGATCTGCCTTACTATTTGCCAACTTTGGACGAACCTGAGTTGTCAAGACTTATGATCTTCCAATGCTTGTGCCAACTTACTGTTTGTATGAACAAATCTTATCGTCCTGACCAAGGGTTATCATTGGTTTCCAGTGTCGTCAAAATGTACTAGGGTTTATCCTCGTGTTATTCATTTATGGTCGAATCTTGTCATTCATAAAACTACACAAGATTTGCGAGATTTCGCTAAAACTTCTTGATCGTGACCTGTCCACAAATGAGGTCATACATGAAGTGTTAGGGTAGTCCTGTTTGTAGTTTATGATTACGATCGCATGGTCAGATCTCTTTAACCTGATCTACTTTACTAACGGCTAGCTTTGGATGAAATTGAGTTATCCCGACTTAGAATCTGCCAATGCTCGTACCAGCTTACTAGTCGTATGCACAAATCTTACCATCCTGACCAAGTGTCGGCATTGGTTTCCAGTGTTGACCAAATGTACTAGGATCTATCCTTGCATTAGTTATTTATAGTCGAATCTTGTCATCCACTTGCACTGGATTTCCCAAATTTGGTTAAACATTCTTGATCGTGACCTGTCCACAAACGAGGTTATATATAAAGTGAGGTTTTGAAGCAACCGTCTTGATGTGCCTCGTTTTGATGTGTCTTCGGCCTAGGATTATTGTATATATCTTATACCAACTAAATAAACATTGAATAACGTATAAAACTTTGAAATGATAACATATGTAGAGGGTAAAGTTCTGATTCTCTTTGATCACTGAGTTAAATTACAAAAGAATGAAACGTTTCTTACATATTTGATTTTTCTATAGAATGCCATATGTAGTCGTCGTTACTGGTAATATCTCCTTATATATTTAGAGTTCCATGGGTTTTTAAACTTCTCACCTTCTAGAGTTTCAATCCTATAAGTTATAGGTTGTATGACCGCAAATACTCTGTACGGGACATGCCAATTAGGTTCTAACTTGTTTCCTTCTCCTTCATTTAAAGTGATTGATTTTTCCCTTCTATTATAGAATTGAGCAATCCTTTGCTGGTAGGTTTCCACTCAGTAGTGTTGCGTACTCCCTGACTTCTTCTACAAGATCCAAATCGAGTTGTTTCATCAAATTTCTCCTTGGTTAATTGAAGTTGAGTACCCGATGGCTGGTGATGATGCTGGGATTAGCACCACCAGGTAAGGTGTTTTCAAGCTCAATTTAAGAACAATAATGGTAGCATAGTTATGTAAAATGTAGGAGAATGAGATGAGGAAAAGAGGAGAGTGCACCAGAATATAAGTGGTTCAGCCTAAATTGGCCTACGTCCACTGTGTGTGTGAATAACCTCACTGTAATAAGGCACTGATGGCCATGGATGCAATCTCTTAAGCTCTCTCTCTCTACTGTGTATCTAGACAGAGTTTCAGCTAGGGTTGTATATCTTGGATCCTTTACAAGGTTGAGGATGACCTCTATATATAGTACCTAGGGGGTGTAATGTACCCCCCATGCATGTAATGTGCATGTGGGTGGCTGCCTCACCAATATGGGAAAGCCATCTGTCACTATCATATGTAGAGAATGATGATGCAATATTCTCCCCACGTGTGAGGAATAATCTTGTTATAACTGATTTGTGTCCGCGTGCCCTTATCCAAATGTCAGCAGATGCTCGGCTATCGACCCTGGTGTATGACCTCGGCCTGGGAGAGGCCGAGGTTGGTAAGTCAAGGTGCTCGTTTAGTCCGAAGTGACCATGTAGGTCTCGACTTAATCCTGGCCGAGTCAATGGACAAGGTCGGCCTGAGGTTGAGCCGAGGTTGAGCTGGTGTGTTTGGAGCATCGACTAATGTCTTAATGAGGTTGCTAGTGGCTTCTTGTGAGCTCGGCCTATATCTGGCCGAGGTTGCCATTCACAGGTGTACGAGAGTGCTGCTGATCCTTATGATGTGTGCAGTGTCCCTTAGAGAGGCTGGTGGTAGTGTCGGCCTGGGCTGACCTTGCTATGGCCAAGTGCTGATGTCACATGCCCAAGGCTTATCCAGTGTCTGCCATAATCTCTGTCGAGGTTGGTGTCTCCGAGCCGATGTCACACTTTGGGCATATCAATCACCCCCAGCCCTTAGTGACATGCGAAAGCAGGTGACTGTGGGGTTTTCACACCTCCGAGGCCTTTCCAATATGAGCCAGTATTTGCTTGACACTTGCCCAGTGTTGAAGTATGGCTTTCTTAGCAAGCGTGTGTTGCCAGCTGACTTTGGTGCTCCCAAGGCAATGATGGGCCTTGGGAGTCGCGCCTGCCTCTTTAAGGGTTTTAAACCTTTCCTTTTCCCTCCATCCTCAATTCTCTCTTCTGCGCAATTGCACTCCACCCATTTTATCTCTCTAAAGGCATTCTTTTTCGTGACTTCTCTGCAGAGGTCTTGGGTGGTGCTATCTTGGGTTTTCTTCGCTTTTCCTTGTCGTTTCATCTTCATGTATCTTCTTCCCCTCATTTGCCTCCATTTTCTCTGCTTTTTCCTTTCTATTTGAGTTTTTCGGCGAGTTTCTGAGTTTTCCGATGAGTCCACTATAGTTGCAGGCGAACTGTTCTTGTTAGGTTTGGGTAATTTGATCTTTAGACTCTTTTATTTTATCAGCCAATCTTGTTTGTAGTTTAAGGCAGTTTCTCCAAGTATAGCGTCTGTCTCTGATGCTCAGACCCCTATACCAACTTCTTGAGGAGTTCCCCTCCCTTAGGGAGAAGACTTTAGAAAAAATCAGACAAATAGAAAGAGCACAGGAGGCTCGTAGGTCACAAGAATTCCTTATTAGACCCATCTTCCCACCACCCCTGAAGGTGATCTATACTGATCTCTCGGAGTCTTTCAACCAGGCAGAGGTTCCTGTCAATCCTATACCAATGTCTGAGTCTGAGTCTTCCACCTCAGACCCCATGTCTGTGGATTCCTTCCAGGAGGCCATGGACTTCTCAATTCGAGAAGATCAGGCCCCTGATCAGGTCGAGGTCTCCAGTCGGGCCTCATCTCATAACAACTCAAGCTCCTCAGCCTCCCCCTCAGAGGTTGAGATCATCGAGCCGAGTGTGGCCATTTAACCACCACTTGATGCCATTCCTCTGTCAGCCTTCACTGGTGTCGAGTTTGCTCAGAGGTTCCCGGGTAACCCATCCACATATTCTCCGGCCGACGTTGAGCTAGATGATGATGACGTTGAAAGTGATGTCGACGTCTCTGAGGCGGTCGAGATAGAGAGTACTATAACTGAGGTAGTCCTCCTCTGCTTTAGATATTTATATTCCATTAGTCCCTCCATAAAGCTAATAAGACCTCTGAGGGAGGAGAGGGCTTTTCACGGCCGAGACAGCGAAATCTACTTGTACGAGCAGATGTTCAAGTTGGGGTTTCGTCTGCCCATCCATCCCATTATCAAATCTATCCTTTCTTATATCAATTTGGCCCCGTCTCAACTATCCCCTAATTCCTGGAGGGTCATAATAGGGGACATCGTCTTATGGAGGGCTTTCCACCACTCTGACCTCCCAGTTCAGGTCTTTGTAGGTTGCTACGTCCCTTCATCAGCCAAAAATCATACGAGCTACTATCATTTTGTAGCTCAGAAGCCTGAAAAAAAGTTGCTTCAAGTAACTCAGACTTCCAACCACAACTGGAAGCCACGTTACTTTTTTGCTTCTGGACCATGGGAATTTGGCCCATGTGCTCCCTCATCCATTCTGGAGCCGAGGATGCCCCTTAGGTGGGGTAAAGTCAAAATGTCTGCGAGGGATGACCCTTGCCTGAGCCCATCAAACCTTTAGAAGGTGAAAGCCCTTTAAGATCAGGGGGTACATGATCTGTTATCAGGTTCTAACACTTGATGACCCCCCATTACCTCTCTGAGATAGGTCTGGGTGGAATTCCTCCTTCTGAGCTTGGTAAGCGCTTTCTATTTGAAGTTGAACCTCTGAGTTTATTCATGTCTGATCTTCTAACTCAGATCTATTGATTTTCACAGAGCATCCAAAAGATATCTCAGACGAACTCTGGGAAATGGCTGCACCCAGCTTGACGAGACTTGCGAAGAAAGCTGGACTTAATGCTCCTCCCCCAGCTCCCTCTGCCTCGAAGCCCCAAGCCACAAAGAAGAGAGCTCTAACCGATCATGCCCCTGAGGATTAGAGGCCAAAGAAAAAGAATGCTGATACTGCCATTCCCATCTCTTCAGCAGACGCCCCGTCGGCTCATCTAGAGCAGTTGAAGATAAATGACAGCATAGTCGGACATAGTCTTCAGGCCCTAGATGCCTTCGGCTCTACAATGACCGAGGCCAATAAGCGCTTCTTTAGGTGATCATCATTCCATGGATTAGTGAAAGTTTCTCCTTCTAGATTTTTTAGCCTGTAAGTGACAGGCACAACCTCTTCTGTCACTTTGTAGGGACCGTGCCAGTTTGGGTGGAGTTTGTTTTCTTTCTGTAAGGTCTTCTTTATCACTAGGTCTCCCACTGCAATGGGTCTTGACTTCACCCTCTGGTTGTAGAATTTCGCTGCCCTCTGTTGGTAGGCTGCTTGTCTGACCTCTGCGTCCTCTCTTCTTTCTTCAATAAGATCTAGGTCTATCCTCCTCTCTTCCCTATTATTATCAGGGTTATAGGTCTGAATCCTATGAGTTGGGAGCCCTACTTCCGTTGGTATGACGGCCTCTGAGCCATGTGCCAACATGAACGGGGTTTCTCCTGTTGGTGTCCTTGCTGTGGTTCTGTAGGCCCATAACACAGCGTAGACCTCTTCAGTCCATCTTCCCTTCGCATCTTCTAACATCTTCTTGATTCCGTCCAGAATTGTTCTGTTCGTGACCTCGGTCTGATCATTTGCACGAGGTCGGCCAGGAGATGAGAAGAATTGCTTTATTCCTACTCTTAGGCAATAATTTTCTAAAGAGGAGTTTTGAACTGGGTCCCATTATCCGAGATGAGAGTGTTTGGGAGGCCATATCTGCATATGATATTCCTCCAAATAAATTGGAAGGTCTTCTGCTCTGTGATCATTATCATCGGCTCTGCCTCCACCCACTTTGAAAAATAGTCGATGGCAACTATCAAGAATCTATAATTGTTGGCCGCTCTTGACAGGGGCCCTACTAAGTCAATCCCCCATACTGCAAATGGCCATAGAGAAGTGATTGACGTCATAGGCTGATGAGGGATGGCGGCGAACCTCTGGCATTTATCATATTTCCTCACGTAGGCTGCAGCGTCCTTGGATAGGGTTGGCCACCAGTACCCCTGGGTGATGATTCTTTTAGCCAAGGGTCTTCCCCCTATGTGGCTAGAGCAAGAACCCTCATGGACCTCCTGTAAGACCCGGGGAACTTCTGTGGGGTGCACACATCTGAGGAGAGGTAGTAAGAATCCTTTCTTGTACAGGACGTCCCCTACTATCGAGAACTTGGCAGCCTTATATCTCAATTTCTGCCTTTCTAGCTTGGATTCAGGTAGCTCTCCCTCTCTGATATATCTGAAGAGGGGGTCCATCCATGAGTCTCCTAAGTTCAGATTGTGGCAAGGGTTATATACCTCTTCTTGCTCAATGGCTGCCTTCCCCAAGACCTCGATCGGAATGGTCCTTCTAACATCTGTCTTCGTTGCCGAGGCCAACCTCGCCAATATATCTACGTGGCTGTTACTTTGCCGAGGCACTCTATTCAGTCTTGCCTCTTCAAAATGTTCTAACATTATTTTTACCCTTTTCAGGTATTTGGCCATCCTTTCATCTCTGGCCTCATAGATTCCCAATACTTGATTGACAACTAACCGCGAGTTATTGTGAAGTAGGAGTCGCTTTACGCGAAGAGTCTTTGCCAATGAGAGACCTGCTATCATAGCCTCATACTCGGACTCATTGTTAGAAGCTCAGAAGTGGAATCTCAAAGCGTATTCAATGTTGGCACCATCTGGAGCTGAGAGTATCAACCCCGCACCGCTTCTATTGTCACAGGAAGAGCCATCAACAAAGAGGCTCCAAATATCTGTACCTGATGAGAAGACCCCCTCTGTCATGACTCCTTTTTTGAAGAGGTACCGGTCTTCCTCATTTTCCGTAACTTGGTTCCTGGTCCCGTTGGATGCGATCTCTTCCTGATCTTGGAAGATGTTTGGTGTCGTCTCTTCCAAATTTCGAAAGACACCCCGGTTTTCAACACCCTCTAGGCCATTCTCTGCCTCGGCCTTTTCCCATGTAAACTCAGCGACAAAGTCTGCGAGGGCTTGCCCCTTGATGGCCGTCCTAGGTTGGTAGGTAAGATCGTACTCCCCCAATTCAATGGCCCATGTCATCAATCGTCCCGACTTCTCAGGTTTATGTAGGACCTGTCTTAGTGGGGAGTCAGTGAGGACAACCATGGAGTGGGCCTGGAAGTAAGGCTTCATCTTTCTCGAGGCATGTATCAAGGCGTAAGCTAGCTTTTCCATGCGAGGGTAATTCTGTTCGGCCACTTGAAGGGCCTTACTGTTGAAATATACAGGCCTTTGGATTCCAGCGTCTTCCCGTATTATGGCTGCGCTGATGGCTGATTCGGAGACTGCCAGATACACGTACAGTTTCTCTTCTGCTACAGGCCGAGACAGCAATAAGGGAGACCCTAAATAAGACTTGAGCTGGTTGAAGGCTTTTTCGCACTCTTCATCCCATTGGAAGGATTTTCTCAGCACCTTAAAGAACGGAAGGCACTTGTCTGTTGCCCTAGAAACAAACCTGTTAAGGGCAGCTACTCTCCCCGTAAGTTTTTGAACATCTTTAATACTCCTCGGTGTCTTCATGTCAAGTAAAACCTTGATTTTTTCAGGGTTTGCTTCAATCCCTCTCTGGTTGACGATAAATCCTGGGAACTTCCCAGCTCCTACTCCGAAGACACACTTCGTGGGGTTGAGTTTCATTCTGTATGAGTCCATAATGTCAAAGGTCTTCTCGAGATCCATTACATGAGTGTTAGCCTTTAAGCTCTTCGTTAGCATATCATCTACATACACCTCCATAGTCTTACCTATTTTCTCTTCAAACATCTTATTAACAAGACGTTGGTATGTCGCCCCTGCATTTTTCAGGCCGAAGGGCATTACTTTGTAGCAGTATGTCCCTTTGTCGGTAATGAAGGCCGTCTTTTTTGAGTCTTCCGCATCCATGAAGATCTGGTTGTAGCCTGAATACGCGTCCATGAAGCTCATGATCTCATGTCCCACCGTAGCATCCACCATCTGATCTATTCGAGGTAAGGGATAGCTGTCTTTTGGACAAGATTTGTTCAAGTCAGTGAAATCAACACACATTCTCCACTTCCCATTGGCCTTGGGCATGATGACTGCATTTGACAACCATTCCGGATACGTGACTTCTCTTATAAACTCAGCCTCTTGCAACTTTTTGACCTCTTCTCGGATGACGTCGTACTTCTCCCTAGAATATACTCTTCTTCTATAATTGATTGGCCTAGAATCTTTGGTCACGTTGAGCCTATGACTCATAGATTTAGGGTCGATGCCGGGCATGTCTACGTGACTCCATGCGAAGACACTCTGTCTCCTCCTGAGGAAGTTTATCATCTCTTCCTTGATTTCTGCCTTTAGGGCTTTACCGACTTGGACGGTTTTTTTCGGCTCGTCCTCATTGAGGACGATGGATTCTACCTCTTCCGCGGCCTCTCCCTTCTTCAACTTTGTCTCATCTCTTGGGTCAAGCGTATCGATGCTATAAGTCGTGGTTAACCTCTTATGGGCTTCTCTCTCTTCGGTCGAGTTGAAGTAACATTCTCGCGCTGTGGTCTGGTCACCTTGCACTTCCCCTACCCAATAAAGAGTCGGGAATTTTATCATCTGATGGACCGTCGATGGCACAACTTCAAACTCTTTAAGGGCCACCCTTCCTATGATGAGGTTATAGGCCGAAAACACGTTCTCGTCCATGACGAAATTTTTTATCTTTTTGGTCAGCGTCTTAGGCCACTCATCACCCATCCGTAAGTCCATCTCATACATGCCCAAGGGGTGGAACTTTTCACCACTGAAGCCTATCAATGGGTGATGATAGGGTACCGGCCTTTCTTTGTTAAGACCTAGGCTCTTGAAGCAAGGCCAGAACATCACGTCCGCCGATATCCCCCCGTCTATGAGGATCCTCTGCACCTCGCACCCATGCACCCTTATTGTTATGACCAGAGGGTCATCATGGGGGGCTAAGATACCCTTGAAGTCGAGTCTGGAGAACCCAACTACGAGGGTGTCCATGTCTACTTTCTTCCTCTTCTGCACTGTATCGAAAGACGTTAGATTCACAACTTCAAGCTTGGCCACTGACCTGGCCTCTGCTATGTGAGCCTTCCTATCAGCTACTTCAGAGCCACCTCCTACAAATCCTCCACATATGGTGTCAACACCAAATGAGATCGTACCGACCCTCTTCACCGGGGTGTTGTCATCTTTCGGCGGAAGATCCGAATCGTCTTCATCATCACTTTCTGACTCATCGTCTATTCTGGATGGGATATTGTCACGACATCTGTCATTTCTCCTTTTCTTAGGGTCATCTCTTCCACCCTTAGGAGCTTTACCGTCCACATACTTCCTCAACTTTCCAGATTTTAGCATCTTTTCAATCTCATCCTTCAGGGCGAAGCATCTGTCCATGACATGGCCATGATCCTGGTGGAACTCACACCATAGGTTTTTGTTCCTCTTATGTGGTGGGGCTTTCAGTTTCTCTGGCCATCTCAGAGTCCTGTCATTCTTAATCTTGTTGAGCATGTGCTCGCAGCTTACAGTCAGAGGAGTATAGTGAGCGAACTTGTCATCACCCGACCTCTTCTTCCCATCTTTCTTGCTTTGGGACTTTCCACTACCACCGTGATTCTCATCCTCATACTTGGCGGCCATTGCCTCTTTCACATTCATTACTTTCCCTGCGGTTGCCAGGAGCTCCGCCATAGACCTAGGGGGTCTTTCGCAAGTTTCCATAATAGCTTCCCCTTCTGAAGACCTCCTATAAGGGCGGCCATGGCTATGTTCTCTTCATAATCTTCGACCTCCAACTTCTCTTTGTTGAATCTCGCTATGTAGTCTCTTAGGCTCTCATCCTTGTCCTGCTTGACATACAGCAGGTGGGTAGTCTTCTTTTGAGGCCTCACCCCAAAGCAGAATTTGTGGATGAATCGTTCAGCCAAGCCTTTGAAGTTCTCAATTGAGTTCTTTGGAAGGGAGGTGAACCAACTGTGCGCTGCCCCTGTTAAGGTCCCAGAGAAGGCCCTACACTTCATCTCATCGGGTATCGAGTAGATGTCTGCTACCGACTGGTACATCTCGATATGATGTACAGGGTTAGTGCTGCCATCATACTTGGGAGACACTGTAGGAGGCTTGAACTTAGCTGGGGTTGGGAAGCCCACTATCCTAGCCACAAATGGGGAGCCCTCTGAGTAACCCCTTTGTAATGGGTCCCTGCTTTTAATGAGGTCTCCTATCTTCTCCTCAAGGCGCTGGATAGAGTCATTCCACGGTCTTCCGCCATTGACCTGGACGAGGTTATCCCCTGCCACCTCTATGGGATGGACCGAGGGTTCCCCCGCCGCAACACGTCGGTTGTTGACCTCTTCCTGTTCCCTGCCTCTTCTTTCACAGTGTCGACCTTGATCTGGCCGACCCAGCCTGTTACCTCTCTGAGAGCCTGCTGTGCTCCTTGATCTCGACAATCTCTGTCTTAGGTCATTCATCGGGCCCAATCTCTCAAAGGCCGACCCTCTGCTCAACCTATCAAAGGCTGACCCTCTTTGTTGGGCTTCTTCACCTCTTCGGCCGACACAACCTTGACTTTTCCGAAGAGGTCGTAAAGTGTTATTTGACACCTCATACGGCTCCCAGCAGTCCTCTGGGGCTTCTTTCGCCTCTAGATCGTCATACCTGTCCTCTGGGCAAGGGTTTCCCTGCCTCCCCAGGCACAAGCGCCTAGGGTCAGCAACGTCCCTTCTCCGCTGGGGTGCAGGCTGGTCCTTTATTGGTGCCTGAGGTGGTCCCCTGGCGTCAGGATGAGGCTGAACAGATTATTGTGGCCTCATCATAGTTTGGCTGAGCTGTGCAAATTGCTCCTGCATAGCTTGTTGTGTTGCAGCTAAAGATCTCAAGGCCGCGGCTACTTCTACCATTTCGGATTGAGGCGGCGCCTGACTGGAACTAGGACCTCCACCCCCAGGTGGCGGAAGAGGCGGTGGTAATTTTGGTTCCATATGTTAACACTATAGAGCTTGAGTAGCAGATGAACTTAGTACCTCAAAGGACCTCTTTCAATGGTGAAGTAGCTCCACGCAAGGGGCGGTGCCTGGTTCACCACCAGAGTCTCCGGTGAGGTTAAGCTGAAGAAGAGGAAGAGATAGCTTCTTTTCTCTTCCCACAGACGGCGCCAAAATGATGATGCTGGGATTAGCACTACCTAGTAAGGTGTTTTCAAGCTCAATTTAAGAACAACAATGGTAGCATAGTTACGTAAAAGGTAGGAGAATGAGATGAGAAAAAGAGGAGAGTGCACTAGAATATAAGTGGTTCAGCCTAAATTGTCCTACGTCCACTGTGTGTGTGAATAACCTCACTGTAATAAGGCACTGATGGACATGGATGCAATCTCTCAAGCTCTCTCTCTCTACTGTGTATCTAGACAGAGTTTCAGCTATGGTTGTATA
Source organism: Sambucus nigra (assembly GCA_949130495.1). Classification (NCBI taxonomy): domain Eukaryota; kingdom Viridiplantae; phylum Streptophyta; class Magnoliopsida; order Dipsacales; family Adoxaceae; genus Sambucus; species Sambucus nigra. The sequence continues at coordinate 236,778,578 of OX422207.1, forward strand.
TCTTGGATCCTTTACAAGGTAGAGGATGACCTCTATATATAGTACCTAGGGGGTGTAATGTACCCCCCATGCATGTAATGTGCATGTGTGTGGTTGCCTCACCAATGTGGGAAAGCCATCTGTCACTGTCACATGTAGAGAATGATGATGCAATATTCTCCCCACGTGTGAGGAATAATCTTGTTAAAACTGATTTGTGTCCGCGTGCCCTTATCCAAATGTCAGCAGATGCTCATCTATCTCACCTGGTGTATGACCTCGGCCTGGGAGAGGCCGAGGTTGGTAAGTCCAGGTGCTCGTTTAGTCCGAAGTGACCATGTAAGTCTGGGCTTAATCCTGGCCGAGTTAATGGGCAAGGTCGGCCTGAGGTTGAGCCGAGGTTGAGCTGGTGTGTTTGGAGCATCGACTAATGTCTGAATGAGGTTGCTAGTGGCTTCTTGCGAGCTCGGCCTATATCTGGCCGAGGTTACCATTCACAGGTGTACGAGAGTGCTGCTGATCCTTATGATGTGTGCAGTTTCCCTTGGAGAGGCTGGTGGTAGTGTCGGCCTGGGCTGACCTTGCTATGGCCGAGTGATGATGTCACATGCCCAAGACTTATCCAGTGTCGGCCATAATCTCGACCGAGGTTGGTGTCTCCGAGCCGAGGTCACACTTGGGGCATATCAGCTGGGCTATCCAATCTCAGTAGGCAACAATAGTTCTGTGCTGAACGTTAACATGAAGGGCATTTTGCCCGTTGTCATTCTTTTTGTTGTCTTGTATTCCCAAAGTATGCCCTATAGCTCATTAATCTAGTTCTCCTTGGCGTTATCTATCCTTTTCTTCATTCTATTTAGCAGAGTTATATTCGTCACCTCTGTCTTCCCATTGCACTACGAGTGACCAGGTGATAATCCTAGTCTCTGGATCTTCGATCATATATAGTAATTTTTAAATTATTTATTGGACTAAGTACCATGATCTGTAATGAAAGCATATGGCATCCTGTAATGACAAATAATGTTCTTCCATTTAAAGTGAAAAACTTTCTCGTACGACATCTCGACCAAAGGCTCTGCTTCTACTTATTTAGTGAAGTAGTCCACTGTTACGGCCAGATATTTAAACCTTCCCCTTTTTTCAACACAAGGCCGACTAGATCAATCCTCCATATGCCAAAGGGCCAAGGGGATGTGATTGGTGTTAATGAATCTCCTAGACTTTTATGAATAACAACATACTTTTGGCACTTATCACATTTCCTTACATAGCTTGCGCAGTCTTCTTTCATAGTGGGCCAACAGTATCCTTGATTGGCGACCATTTTTACTATGATCATCCAACTGAATGAGCACCACAAGATCCTTAGTGTATTTCTTTTATTAGGTTATTGACCTCAGTAGGCTGGACATATTTGAACAGTGATATTATGAATCCTTTCCTGAATAGGATCCCTCCTTGAAGCACATACCTCGCTACTTTATAATGTATCCTCCTAGATACCTTTGGATCTGATGGTATGGTATCGGTATCCAAGTATTTGTGGATGGGATCCATGCATGATGGCCCCACATTTAGTTCCAGGACATTGACGCATTCTTTTTTCGTGCTTCATTGTGACAAAATTTCTATCGGGATTGTTTTCCTTAGGTCGACTCTTGTTGCTAATGCCAAATGAGCAAGCATATCTGCTCGAGCATTTATATCTCATGGTATTCTAATTATTTTTATAGCCTATAAACTTGATACAAATTATTTTACCTTTTCCAAGTATTTCACCATCGATTCTTCCATGGCCTTGTAAATTTTGAGAATTTGATTCACGACCAGTTGAAAGTCGTTGTGTGTTTTCAGTTGCTTGGTGTAATTCCCATCCAGGTAATTCAAATAAATAATATATGGATTATATATGACAAGGTATAAACTATATTGAAGAAAATTATTGGATTGTGGATGAGTATAACGGGATTATATCCCAAATGAAATTAATGCGGGGACTTGATGTCAATTATAATTAAGGGAGGTTGTGGGTACCAAAATTGATTATATAAAGAAATATTAAATTACGAATTTTATATGGAATGTATAGGAAGAAGAATTATTATTGAAACAAAAGGGGTCATTAATTAAAAAAGTTCTCATCCATTTGTTAAGCTTGGCTGGGTGCCCACTGTGTGATTTAAGAGAAATGTAAATCAAAGGAATTAATAACGACATTTGTGTGTTAACGGTTGACAAATAAATAAGGATACACACACACACAGATATATATATATATATATATATATATATATATATATATATATATATATATATATATATATATATATTCAGGGTATGTATATATACCTATCTGTTGAGGGAAGGAACGGTGAGGATGGAAAACGAAGTTTTGCTCTGTTCAGGCCGTCGTTCAAACGACGCTTAAGATCACTCAAACAAAAGGAAGGATTTGTTCAAACGAGGCATAAGGTTATTTGAACGATGTTGATAATGACGACTTTCTCTCTCTTACTGTCAACATTTGATACATCAACCTAAGTTCATTGTCAGCTCATGGGACAACCAGCTGAACGAAGTTAGGCAAGCATGTATGATAAAAACCTTTGTTTTTTTTTGTGTGTATAATTATGAGGAAATCGCGAGAAGGATAATTTGCAATCTAGTGTTGTCTCCGAGACGACCACATGAATAGTTGGGATCAATGTACTGTCGATAGGGGGATGGGTTAACACCTAATATGGGGGTTTTCATGAGGTGATAACATTTCCATTTTTAGTGGTAAAAAAATAAAGTGATGGATTATAAGAGGAGAGTTGGTCAATAACCCACACACAGAGAGAGAGAGAGAGAGAGAGAGAGAGAACAAATCGTCTCCTCTATATCTCTCTCAGTACCCTCAAACATTTATCCCCACAATAAACCATCCGATTACTATGGTAGAATGGTTATACCCACACTACATATGTATATCCTTCACCGTTTAAATGTATATACGAAAATATAAAGGTTGTTGTTGGGTTTCTGATTTGTATTTTTGATGGGTATTAGAGGAGTTATTTTTAGAAGATGATGAGTGTGTTGTTGGAGGTATTTGATGAGGGTTTTAATGGAGCTTTTCTTGGAGCGTCGTGGAGCTTCCATGGAGGGCTGTTTGGTAGAGCATTTTGTGACTCCCTTTAGGGCCACCTTTGGAGGTGGAGGAGTCACCCATCTTTATCACCACCATCCTTGTAGAGTTTTCAGGCGGGGTAATCTACTAATACATTTACACTACATTTGGTATAAATTGCAGTATTGTAATTGTTAAGAGTAGGGTTATTATGAAGATAGTGATGAGTTCTCTAGTAAACTGATATTAGGCATTTTTGTGAGATAAAAATGTAAGAAAATATTATTTGTAGATATTTTAGTAAAAGATGAAAATGGACATTTTTATGGGAAAAAACGCAAGATGTTAACGCAAAAATTCTCCATCTACGAGGACCAATCAGAAAAGGACACATGTCATCCTACGTGGCAATATTCGACATCCGAGGAGAGTTGGTCGGCACCCGAGGAGTATTAGTCGGCACCCGAGGAGAGTTGGTCGGCACCCGAGGAGAGTTAGTCGGCACCCGAGGAGAGTTGGTCGGCATACCAACCAGGAAGATCAAAGGATAACTATGCATTTAATGTGCATTAATCAAGATGGCAGCGCATTTAATGAGCCTTAATGTACATTTATACTGTATTAATAGATGACAACACATAGCATACCAAGCAATTCAACAATTAGATTCGTTGAATGTAGACATAAATGTCTACACACAATGAATCTCTTTATCTCCCATCATTATAAATACATGTATTCCCTTAGCCAAAAGGAGGGGATCCAGGAGATCCGGGAGAATCGAGAGACACCATACACAAGATCCACACCTTTTTCTCTCTCTACACCACATTGTGCTATTGTAAACCCATGGGAATAAAATAACAGTGGACGTATGCTTTTTCTTATAGCCGAACCACTTTAAAAATATTTGTTTCTCATGTGCTTGATTGGATTTCTTTCATCTATTTATCTGTGATCATAAAAATGGGATTCGGTCCAGTTTTTTGCATCAACAGATTGGCACCGTCTGTGGGAACGTGTTATAAGCATTGTTCTCCATCAAAAGCTAAGTTTTTATTTTCTCTACGTATAATCAATTATACATACATCTTTTGATTCAATCATGATTTTTATGTTTATATACATAAATTAATTGTCCAATTTTTATTTGCAAAATATTGCATATCATGATTTTAAAATCATAACTGTTAGATTAATTCTTATTTAGAAATCTGAAAAATGGTGGATTTCATAAATAAAAACTTTTGGCTTGATTCTCAAGTTAAAATTTTATCTCATGAAATCAATATTTTAAATGATTACATATACCAATATATACGACGATGATAAGATTTGATAATTTTCATTGTTGATTTTGAAATAATTTTTGAAAGATCTTTGATGACTATTCAAATTCCCATCATATTTTTAATCAGAGAATGAGAAAAGGTTAAAGACAATAAAAAGTTTTCTCATGGAAATCATGACCCAGATCTATTTTCTCTCTCTTCAAGTTTGAGTCTCTTTGCATTCATTTTTATGAACTATATACTTAATTTGATTCATCTTCCATTTATGTCAAAAAAGTCAAATTGATTGATTTTTGATATAAATTTGGTAATAACTTCGATCATTCAACATATTTTTATCTCTCCAAATAGGGAATATGAAAGGATCAATATAAAAAATAATTTTCTCTCACCTGAAAAATCATTACCCACCTCTTGTAAAAGAGGATCAGTAAAACAAATCATGACCATATCAAGACTCTGGGCACAAATTTGATATGTTGACCCCTCGTTCATCACATCACGGGGTTTGTTTATCGGAATCACACGATATAGTGGATTAGATAATTATTCATTTAATTAACATTCTTAATGCTTAAATTTTACATCGAATGTTATTTTTCTGATCTAAGGATTCGAGATATTCTGGTCATCCATCCATATTGTTGGTCGGCATCATCTTGGGCCATATTTTATTAAAGAGAAGCTTAACCAGACCATTTTTGTTTGTCGGAGATAAGATGTGAAGATCCATAAGCAACGTTGAAATAATTTTATCCAACTACGAGGTATCTTATTATTGGTCGGAGCCCCATATTGTAGCTCGATGGAACCAATTATAGGTCGACGATCATCTACTTCTTGATCGGCGACATCTCAGTCTTGTTCGGAGGGTTCAATTTACTGGTCGAAAACTATCCAACCATCCACTTTTTGGTCGGTGACATCTAATGTTGTTCGGTGCTGTAAATGCACCATTTTTGTTGATCGGCGAAATTGCTCAGCTGGTCGGGGACCATTTGCTTCTTGGTCGGCACCATATATTCTATAACTTGAGATATCCTTAAATGTTGGTCGGCAACATCCATTCCGTTTGTCGGCAGCAGTAGAATCTTGGGGTATTAAAAAATGCGAAGCACCCCAGATATTTCTTTAAACACGAGTTCAGCTCGGGGACAACAGGGGCTTAAGTCTTTTTAACTTGTGATCACCCCAAAAATATTTTTAAAACCAAGTGATAAATAATTTTCAAACAGCAACTTATAACTGATTAGTTGTTGGAGATTAAATAACTTTACAAAAAACTCTACGTCTTATTTATGATGCATATCTGATAAAAATTTGTCCATCTCACACACATTTGGCATAAAAATATTATTTCATATTTTGAAATTTTTATTATTTTATGCTGATACACATCACATATTGTTTGGCTGAATAATTATTCTTATGATAATAATTATTTTCTCTAGTCTCGACAGGTGCTCGGAAAACTTATTAAAATTTCATAGGGACGAGATTCAATCCCGATGAAAGCTCTCGTAAACCTCTGGAAAAGTAGTATTGCTCGACATCAGGCAATTGTGCCTCGACATATCAGCCAACATATATTATTTCATTTTTTGAAATTAATATTTTTATTTATCAAGCATATACATATCATATATTGATTGGATGAGTAAATTATTCTCACGACTAATCAATTCATCCTACACAAATGGTAGAGCAAGATATTAATTTTTACAGGTACAAGACTCAACGCCGACGAATGCTCGGAAACAATCTGGAAACTATTATCATTGCTCAGCATTATGAAATTTCACCTCAGCAAGGAACTATATATTTTATTATTGCTTTGATTTGTGCTCAAGCACGAATTATTCTATATATCCGTTCGGATTCATATTCTATATTCATCTCTTCATGGAGCTCGGCAAAATACTTATTATCATATTCAGCTCCGAGGAAAAGCTACAACAGTTATTATATTTCACCCCTAACGGATAGTTGGTCGGGGTATTTCTTATTTATATTCAGGCCCAGATATCGGCTCAAGCACAAATTATTCTATATATCCCTTGGGATTCATATTCTATATTCATCTCAACATGGAACTCGACGAGATACTTATTATCATATTCAGCTCCGAGGAGAACTATAACATTTATTATATGTCACCCCCAACGGATAGTTGGTCGGGGTAATTCTTATTTATATGCAGGCCCAACAAAGTTCTCGGCCATATTCTTATGTTCTGGAAAATATTATTCTTATTCGGCATTATGCAATTGTGCCTCGACAAGATACTTATTCAGCTTTAAGGAGAATTACAACATTCGTTGTATTTCACCCCCAACGGATAGTTGGTCGGATAATTCTTATTTATATTCAGGCCTGACAACGTTCTCGGCCATATTCTTATGTTCTGGAAGATCTTATTCTTGTTCGGCATTATATAATTCTACCTCGACAGATCAACGAGGCACTTTATTATTATTCTTTATATCTATTTGGATGCATATTCTATTCTTATTTCAGCATGGAGCTCGACAAATATTTATAATCATCTATTCAGCGCCGAGGAGGTCTCCAGCATTTATTATATCTTATTCCCAACAATCTGTTGGTCAGCGCCGAGGAGGTCTCCAGCATTTATTATATCTTATTCCCAACAATCTGTTGGTCAGCTCCGAGGGGGTCTCCAGTATTTATTATATTTTATTCCCAACAATCTGTTGGTCAGCGCCGAGGAGGTCTTCAGCATTTATTATATCTTATTCTATTCCCAATAATTTATTGGTCAGCTCCGAGGAAGTCTCTATCATTTATTATCAAAAATGTATTCCTCCGGGAAGTAAAACTTGTATTCCTCCGGGAAGTAAAACATATATTCCCCCGGGAAGTAAAACTTGTATTCCTTCGGGAAATAAAGCTACTTGTATTCCTCCGGGAAGTAAAGCTACTTGTATTCCTCCGGGAAGTAAAGCTACTTGTATTCCTACGGGAAGTAAAACTATGTATTACTCCGGGAAGTAAAACTATGTATTCCTCCGGGAAGTAAAACTATGTATTCCTACGGAAAGTAAAACTATATATTCCTAAAAATGCCAACTTATGTTGGTTAGGAAGTAAATCTATTCCCAAAAATGTCAACTCAGGTTGTTCGGAAATAAGAAGCTGTCAACTACAGTTGGTCGGAAACATTTTATGAGTATGTGAAAGCGATCAAGCAAAAAGCATTCAAAGTTCACATTACACACTTGGGGGCTCTATTAAAAATCCAGTTGTTCATTCGGTGGCACATTCTCATAACATCATGTAGTCGAGCATCAGATTCAACCCCAACTAATTATCATTCAGAAGTTATTTTTCTTTCTCAGGAGCTAATTTTGCTTATGAAGTTCAGGAGGCATTTCAGAAGTTATTATGCACATGCTATTAAAGTTTAAGAGGCTATTGAAGTTCAGGAGGCTATTGTAGTTCAGGAGGCATACTCAGGAGTTATTATGCACATGCTATTGAAGTTCAGGAGGCATACTCAGGAGTTATTATGCACATGCTATTGAAGTTCTGGAGGCATATTGAAGTTCAGGAGGCATTCATAAGTTCAGGAGGCATATTCAGGAGTTATTATGCACATACTATTGAAGTTCAGAAGTCAAATTCAGCATCTACAGCACTGAGATCTTTACTACTACTGCCCGACCAACATTGAAGAAGAACTTGTATGAAAATGTTTCGAAGTCCACCACTAGCTTGGTACTAATCAGATTGAAGAGTTGGGTTCAAAAGCTAGTATGTTACTCGACAAAGTATTCAGAGGAGCATAAATTAGAAGAATCAAGCACGTGAAGTTAGCACTCAGTTGCTCGGCACATGAGGCAGTTGGTCGGCTAGCAAACCAATCAACGTACTTGAAGATTATGACAAGCTACAAGCTGCATACTATGGCATGGCTGCATCCAAATTCCCAGGGGTGATACATAGCACACGGAGTTCCTCTAAATAAAGATTAGCAACCATCGATCAGCCTGCATCATATGATGTCCAGGAGATAATGCACTTTATGTTGAACAAATCAAGAAGGTAGATCAAGAATTTCACGAGCACCGAGCAACACGGCAGAATAAATACTCCATCCTTTCAAGTAAACCATCAAGCATGGAGCATTGGGGGCTTCTGTTAAAGCAATAATTCTCCATTTACGAGGACCAATCAGAAAAGGACACATGTCATCCTACGTGGCAATATTCGACATCCGAGGAGAGTTAGTCGGCACCCGAGGAGTATTAGTCGGCACCCGAGGAGAGTTGGTCGGCACCCGAGGAGAGTTAATCGGCACCCGAGGAGAGTTGGTCGGCATACCAACCAGGAAGATCAAAGGATAACTATGCATTTAATGTGCATTAATGAAGATGGCAGCGCATTTAATGAGCCTTAATGTACATTTATACTGTATTAATAGATGACAACACATAGCATACCAAGCAATTCAACAATTAGATTCGTTGAATGTAGACATAAATGTCTACATACATGAATCTCTTTATCTCCCATCATTATAAATACATGTATTCCCTTAGCCAAAAGGAGGGGATCCAGGAGATCCGGGAGAATCGAGAGACACCATACATAAGATCCACACCTTTTTCTCTCTCTACACCACATTATGCTATTGTAAACCCCTGGGAATAAAATAACAGTGGACGTAGGCTTTTTCTTATAGCCGAACCACTTTAAAAATATTTTTTTCTCATGTTCTTGATTGAATTGCTTTCATCAATTTATCTGTGATCATAAAAATGGGATTCGGTCCAGTTTTTTGCATCAACACAAGAAATGTTATTTGGGCACATTTCTAGTAAAAAGAAATAATATACATTTTTATGGAATAAAAATGTAAGGAATGTCATTTTGGGGTATTTCTAGTGAAAAAGAAATAATGAACATTTTTATGAAATAAAAATGTGGAATGATGCTAGTGTTGTAAAAATATTTATGAAATAAATATTTTTATGTTCCTCGCAAAACAAAAATTTGGGAGGTTAAAATGTAAAGGGTGTTATTTTATGTGTTAAAGGTGTTAAAGTGACGGGTGTGATATTAAACAAGTCTTAAAATGGCTAAATTATTTTAATTGTTAAGTTGGAAACTTAATAACCATTTTGAGAAAGATACACTTGTTAAAGGACTAAATTACAAGTTTGGCATACAAAAGGGTAAATTGGTAATTTATTTAAAGCGGAACATTTTTACGAAATAAAAATATTAAGGTATGTCCTTACACTAATATGTATGCAAATTAATTAAGTCCTAAGGCATGAATGAATTTAGTATAAATCACGTGTGTGTGGATAAGGGACTTAAAGAAGGAAAGAAATAATTTTCCAAGTGTTAATGAAAAAACGGACGGTTAAGTCCGAGTTTTGGCTTCGGGTGGGTAAAGATAAAGAAGGGGAATAATATGGACATGTGTAAAATGTTAAAAACATTCATAAGGACTCAGATGCAACCAAGAATAATCAAGAAGGGCCCGGAGCCCTTGGATGAAAAGTTCTAAATCACTGGCCAGAGCATATGGTGCACATAGCCAGCGGCGTGGAGCTCGTTAAAGTATGTGGTTAATGTGATTGATTCCGAGGAAAGATAAAAGAAATATGGAACATGTCAAGAAATGGGTTGTGTGATAAAATGCGTTAATACAATCTAACTTGAATGAATGAAATAAATATTTCGGTAAAGGTGAAATGGACAAGTAAATGTGTAAATCTATTAATGTCCATAAGTTAAGGAAAAAGGGCAACGTAAAGTAGGAAAATGGGTGGTTATGTAACCTAAGTTGTTAAACCCATAATTTGCATAAGTATGAAATGGCCTGGTTTTGAAAGGACAACAAGTATTTTCTAACACGGTGAATGCGTGTGTTGAAATGGAAATTTTCAATAAAAATACTAAAGTCTGTACAAACGAGTTAAAAGGAGTAATTCCGGTAAAGGAATATATTTGAGTATGTAAAATATAATGGTTTCAAGTGTTGAATCGGGTGTGTTAAATAGCGTAAAAATTGCTAAGTACAAGTAAAGAAATTATTTTACAAGATTAAGGTAAATTAATCTGGGCAAGCATGGTTTTTGAAAGTAAAACGACTAATCCGTTGAATATGTATTTTCAAAGGTAAATATATTTTTGCATGTATGTGTTGTAGTGTGTGAGTATTCCTTCTGCCATTTGTTTCTATACTGCTTTGTATATTCCCCTGGGCATAGGCTCACACCCTCACTTTGTTACGACAGGTTGGGTGTGGGTTAGTATTTTGAGGGCGCTATATAGGTAAGTGTACTTTATTTATTTTACGTTAGTAAGGTCTATTTACTTGGATTTGGGGTGCTTCCCATGGGTCCTACACATAGTTTATCCTAAAATTGGATTCGCATGCTAAACAAGTGGTACGTTAATTTAAAATAGAATTGGACTAGCAATATTATCAAGGTTGTTTCATTGCACTTCACACTTAACGACTCGATTCGAATCGGGTTGACTCACGAGTGACCCATATACCCGGGTCGGGCCATTACACTTGGCATCTAACGATAATGCCAATCTCAATCCTTCTATGAGTGCTTCATATTCCTCACTATTAGAAGCCTCAAAGTTGAGTCTGAGGGCATATTCTAAATCTATGCGTCAAGGGTGTTGATGATGAAACCTGCCCCCTACCACTAGTGCATGACGAGCTGTCTACAAATAGCTGCCACACATGGGGTTCTTCATTAAAATTTTCTTTGATTAGAACCCCCTTTTCGAAATTTTTTTTGTTTACTATATCTCATAGGCTCTTAAATTAGTATTCCCGACGTTTCTGGTATGCATATGTCGCAATCAACTAGTTTTGCTATTGAGCTCTCTTCTGAAGAAGTCTGCTCGGTTGTTTTTATTGCTGAGATTTCTTTGAGAGAACTCTGATTGGTTGTTCTTGTCGTTGATCTCTCTTCCAAAGAAGTCTGCTCAACTATTTTTATGGTTGAGTTCTCTTTTGAAGAAGTCTACTTGGCCATTTTCTCTTCGTATGTGAATTTTTCTATGAAATCTGCTACAGTCTAACCTTTGATTGCCATTAGGGTTTCGAACGTGATATTGTATTCTCCAAGATTTATCGCCCAATCCATTAGTCTGACCAATTTCTTAGTCTTATGAATGACTTGGAAAAGATGAAGGTCTTTGGATACCACCATTGCATGAGATTGAAAATAAGGTTTCATTCATCGGAAAGCTTCAATTAAAGCTAGCGCTAACTTCTCCCTCTTAGGATTCCAGATTTCTACTCCTCGATATGCCTCACTGGTCTAGTATAACGATTTTTGTGCTCCTTCATCTTGCTTAACCAATGCCGAGATGACTGCAGTTTCCGACATCGCTAAGTATAAATTTAACACCCCGTATTTTTGCGTATTTTTAAATTAATTAATCCAAAAATTAATTAGGAAAATACGTTTTATTTAAATTATGCGAGTGAAGTGATTTAATGTGATTATTAAATATTAATTGAGAGTTATATACTGATTAATATTTTGATGAATTTACTAAGTGTAAATAGTAAATAATGAATGACTATCATTATACGTCATAGTGAGTGACATGTGCGTATTCTAGTTTATCTCACCAGGAGTTACGTGTAGACTATTTTGAGATGAGGAATGAGAACTATATTGTAAGTAACTCGGATGGGACTTTAGAGGTCACAAATGATTCTGGATGGGTCGAAATATTCGGAATAGTGTACCCGGGGGTATAGTTTGGGCCCCGGGTCAATTTTGGACTAAATTGGCACCTATTAAGGGCGTTACAGTCATTTTTCTAAAAGAGGTCAAGGGAACTACAAAAATCAGAGCCATATATATGATATTTAGAGATTGGGCTTAGGGATCATAACACAAAATATTAGAGAGGCCATTAGAGAAAGGAGAGAACTATTTTCCTAAAGCTTAAGAAGAGAATTGAGAAGGTGGTGAAAGGTTTCTTGCACCTCAAGTCAATTGGAAAATAAGATTGGAGAAGAAGCAATCAATCATCAACTAAGAATCATGAAATCAGATCAATCAATCTAAGGCACGTATTATTGCAATGAATTAAAGTTATAATACCCATGTGTATGGATTTCATGAATATATTGATTTTTATTTCAAAACCTTGATGAAGAGTACCAATTGATTTCTTATTGGGTAAAATTGCATGTAGTTAGGGTTTATATCTGTAGAGGATTGTAAATTAGAAGAGTTTTGATTGTTACTATGGATTTAAGTCTGGGTTTTGAATGGAATTTAATGGATGAACACAAAACTAGTTTATGAAAGAGTTTTGGGGGGATTGATTCATTCTTGATTGTTCGATGAAGTTTTAATGTGTTTGAAACGTTAGAAATCATCCAAGCTCTGGTAGAAATAGTTAGGAACAATCAATTGTGAAATTAATGAAGAAATTATGGGATTTGGGTATCAATAGGGTGTAAAAACGTTGTTGTGAAACAAGATTTGATCTGCAGAAAAATGGACTCGTCCGGCCTTAGCAGAAAATGAACCGATCCGGTCCTAAGAAGCGGATCAGTTCGGTGCTCATAATTTTTGAAATTTCCCTTTTTCTTTTGTATTACTAAATGGACGTGGTGGGGAAATACTTATGTACTTGTGAAAATAATATTGGGAGATATATTAGTTTATAGTAGGCCTACGAAGGGAGTATGAAAGTGAAGTAAACTCATAAATAAATGGTAAAGTACGGTGAACATTAGAGATAAAGATATTACGAACTAGTATAAATAATTTAGTTATGTGAATACCAATTATATTGATACTTAGGCTATGTGAATACCTAAAGTATGCTTAATTCGGTATTGGGATAGATGATTATCCGGACAAATACATGAAAGCTCGATTTGGGGTCGATGATGATCCAGACCAAATCGGAGTTAAAATATATTGGGGTCGATGAGTATCCGGACCAATATACACTTGCATAACATTTACTTTGGGATCGAGGGATATCCGAACCAATGTAAATGATAAGATGATTGGGGTCGATGATTAGCCGGATTAATAATCCTTATAGTATATATTGTGTGAAATATATATATACTTCATGATATTCTATTTATGTGCGAAACTAAACTTATAGATGGAATATATATAGATATACATCTAAATAATAAATTAAGTAGAGAGAAACTTAATTTTAAGATTAAAAATAGATTGGGAAAATCTATAGTAAATTAAGTAGTGGAACTTAATTATGAAAGTCGGATGATAAATATGAGATGCTTTATGAATTAAGTAGTGAGACATGATTATGATGATTATATATAACACATGTGAATGTTATAAGAAAACTGAAATACGCGAGGATGTTAATAATAAAGCGTGCTGTATGGGAGGTACGAGAGAGTAGATCGTTGATAAGATTGGTTGTATACTTTGATAGATTGGGTATGATGGCCAGGTGGGCTAAGTATAGGACGTTAGGTGTGAACATTAGATGAGAGGCGAGGAGACCCAAGGGAGTGTGCATGAACCTAACATGTGTAATCAATAACTGATTTTAAATTGTGATAAATTACTTGCTAAATGTTTCAAACTGTTTTGAGTACTAACTCTTGCTATAAAAAATGTTTTCAAAACCTTTTAGGTGTCCAGCCACAGGGGCGCCTTACTTGAGTTCTTTCCAGGGATTCAGAGCTGTAGCACTGTGGATACAGACATAATCATTGAGTAAACGACTCTTTCATTCAGATCTAGCATAGGATCTCATTCTTATATTTCATATGTAGACATGTTGTCAGTTGACTCCATTACAGTTCCAGATTTGTATCAGTTTTACTTTGTAGTTAGTTTGTGGATTTTTGCTTGGTTGTGGTTTGTGCTGACGGTTATTCGGCTTGACTTAGTTGATTTTACGTATTAGTGTTGGTTTGGATTCTAGTATTTTGTGTAAGTTATTTTAGTTTTCAAACTCTGTTAGTATCCTGTTTTATTTGAAAGATAAAATTTGGCACCGATTTAATTAAGTTAGGTGGTTAGTAATTAATTTGTTTTTCGACAGTGATACTAAGAATGAAACATATGAGAAACTTATTTTAATTCGATAAAAGACCTGATGACCCGATGTTAAATTAGACGAGGTGTCATAATAAATACATTTTTTCACCTAGGATTGGCCTCGATTACATAAATGCTGATCCTAAGTACTTTTTTAACTCCACAAAAGATTTATCGCATATCTCAGTTCATTCAAACGAGCTTCTGAGTATTTTGAAGAGAGGGAGGCATTTGTTGGTAGGTCTTGATACGAACCGGTTCACTGTGGCTACTCATCCTGTTAAGCTCTGGATGTCTTTCTTGCTTGGAGATAATTTCCTTTTTATCAAGGCTTGGATTTTATTCGAGTTGGCCTATCTCTAATTGACTATGAAATAGAGGAAATTTTCTGCCTTCATCCTAAAGACGCATTTGGATGGATTCAGTTTCATCTAATACCTCTTTAGCTAGTTAAATGTTCTTTCGAGGTCATTGATATGATCAGTTGTTCTTTTACTATTTGTGAGCAAGTCATCTATGGATACCACCATAGTTTTCCCGATCTGTTCCTCGAGGACTTTGTTCACCAATCTTTGGTAGTTGTCCCCTGTATTCTTAGTCCAAATGGCATTGTGTTGTAGCAATATGTTCCTCATACGATATTAAATGAAGTTTTCTCCCTATCCTTCAACTTCATATTAATTTGGTTATACCTCGAGTAAGAAAACATAAAACTAAGCAACTCATGTCCGATAACAGTATCGACTAGTTGGTCGATCCTGGGTAATAGATAATAATCCATGGGACAAGCTTTGTTGCGATCGGTAAAGTCGACACACATGCGACACTTGTTATTCTTCTTCTTTACCATTACCATGTTCGAGAGCCATTTCGGATATCGAACATCCTTAATGAAGTTGGACTTCACTAATTTGTCAACTTCCTCCTAAATGGACAAATTTTTCTCAGGGCTGAATACTCGTCACTTTTATATAACGAGCTTGCCATCTTTCACAGTGCTGACTTCATGGCATAGAAATGCTAGGTCTATTATGGCATGTCTCCGTGACTCCATGAGAATACACTCTTTTTCTGTCTTAGGAAGCATGTTAATTGTTTTTTGAGGCTAGATCTAGCAACGAGATGATCTTCTCTATTCTATCATGATGTTTGTCATCTTGAGTCATGAATTTGATTTGCTCAATGACCTCTCCTATGACCAATTTATCTTCGTTTCGAGGATCCATCTCAATATGATAAGTGCCGATCAATTTCTTTTGATACTCTTACTCGATCGAGGTGTAATTTCATTCTCAAGCTTCCATATGGTATCCCATTACCAACCCCCTCCATAGCTCGTTGGGAATTTTAAGTATTGGTGGATAGTACAAGGTATGACCTCAAATTTTTCAATTCGACTCTACCAAAGATGATGTTGTAAGATGAGTGAATATTATCATCGAGCATGAAGAATCATATCATCTCTATCCAGTAAGTTGTCCACATGCCGATCAAAACTGTGAGCATTATTATTCTTAAAGGAACACCTTCTCCCCTAAAAATTTGAGAAGAGGCCTGTAATATGCCTCTAATTTGCTATCTTGCAGCCTCAATGTCTTGAAGAAATTATAGAAAAGGACATCAACTGAGCTTCCATTATCAATCAGGATCCTTGCTAATCGGCTCTTATGCACCATCATTATGATGACCAGAGGATCGTCATGCGGGTAAAGCACTCTAAACATGTCGTCTTTAGAGAAACCAACAATGAGACAATCTTTGTTTAACTTCCTAGGGAGAGTTTCCAAAGCATTAACCATGTTAATATCCAACATAATCACATGCCTTTGCCTCATTGAGGTAGGCCTTCCATTTTTTCCAGTTCATCTCCACCGCCAGCATTACCTCCTACTATGAAATTATACCTAAAGGAGATCATCTTCACTATATGCACATGTTCCTTATTTTTTTTGGGTAGATTTGGATCGTCCTTCGAATCGCCATCTCTGTCCCCTTTTTTTGTCTACTTTTCTACAAGGGATTTTTGCTTAGCAACCGGGTTTTTGCTCATCATCTCGGTCACTTTTATCAATAAACTTCATCAACTTGCCACGCCTGATGAGATTTTTAATCTCGTTCTTTGGCGTAAGTCAATTATCAGTGTTGTGGCTATGATCTTTGTGGAACTTCCAGTACTTATCCTCGTCTCTTCAATTATGTGTGGTCATAATTTTACCCGACCATTTAAGTTTGTTATTTCATCAGATCTCACCGAGGATGTGGTGTACGACTATGATGAGCAGGTTATATTTATCGTATCTCTTCGACTTTTTAACTTTCCTTTCTTAAGGCTTCTTTTTCTTACTAGAGTTCTTTCTAGTCTCGAATATTGCGCGACTGGACTCCATTACTGTTTATGCAAGAAATCAGACACATGTCGTTCTCATATCAGCATATCAAGTATAGAATAGATATAAAGCATGTAAAGAGACAAAACATAAGATATAAAGTGGTTTGGCTATTGAAACGAGCCTACGTCCACTTTGTTGTCCAACTCTCACTATATATGCATTGTAGTACAAGTTTACAATGTCGTAACAGGCATACAAGATAGATGAGGGAGAGGAATACATGTATGTAATCATTTTGAGTGAGACGGAAAGATGATTGTGAAGTAGATGAGAAGCCATCAAGCTGTATTAGGGGTGTGTTGAGAGTTCGGCAGGGCTTTGCCTAGTGTAGTAGTCACATATCTCGGGATTAGAACCCGAAGTTGGAGCCAGAACTCGGACCCACTATCTCGAGGTGTGGACTTATATTTATAGGAGGTGTATGTGCTATGCCACATGCTTTGATCACATGATATGCAATGTAGAGCAACTGTGAAAGTGAAGGATGCGGCCAGCTAAGTAGACAGGCTGGGGTCGCACCCTGTAATATGTAAGGATGCGGCATGTATAAGTAATGCCACGGTAATAAGATTTTGGTGCAAGCCTTTCATAACTTTCACAAAAGGGGTATTATATTTGTCATATCAATAAGCCCCCAATTCGTAGTGATAAGGTGACCGTGTGTCGCGTCTTGATGTTAGACTGCTACGGCGTGTCATCTCTGCAGTGGCTATTTTCAAATTAATGCTTTGTTTTCCCACGCCCTCTTATATAAATAGGTCTGGTCGTGGACTTCATTAAGTTTTCCAATTCCTTGAGAGAAAATCGAGATCAAACCCTTGTCAGTTCACCCTTTGAGTTTTCCGACGAACATCAGGCAGTGTTTAGCGGTGGCAAGAGGCTGCGCAACTGACTCTAATCAATTTCCAAGTAATTTTCAAATCAATTACCTCCTCAATAATTCTTATAATTCCATCTTTTTGACTGTGCTTCTCGATTTTCGTTTGTAGAATGAATCATTTGAATCCACATCTTGTGCTGGATCATATTAAACAACTAATAATCAATTGGATTCATACTGCTAAATCCCTACTTGACTTGAACTTATTTGAATCCACTGATTTTTTTGGATCACAATACTTATTTGGATTGAATCAATCAATCTATAATTAGTGGAATAAATTATTAATCATCCATGTTGACTCAACAAATGAAACTTGCTGGCTAGGCTTAGATTATTAGGATTTCTGAATCCCTTGCACTTAGGTAGGGTCTAGGGTTTAAACCAAATTTGTTGGCTTTAGAATTTTGTAGATTGAAAACATACCATCTCTGCTCTTTATGTTCTTCGTGTTAAGGTTTCGATCTTTAGATTAGGCGACTTTCATTATCAACCTATATATGAGTCTGTCCGCGGCATGTAGCATATTATTGTGCTATTTTGTTGCGGCATCATGCCAACACTTTAATGATAATAATTCCCTTTTTACCTTAGGGTTTAGCCTCAAGCTAGTTGTCTGTAACTCGTTTGCCAATAAACTTAAGGTCCAGAGCATATAAGAACATACCTAATGTTTCCTTCCCCAAAAATAACATGTCGCGACAGTAGCTTGATCTTTAGGATTCTAAGGCTGACACTTAGTGTAGTTGGATGTAATTGTTGAAAATTCCATTTTAGCTTTCAAACTTGTTGTTATGTTGTTCCTGCCGCGACCTTTAAGAGGCATCTCTGACCATATTGGCTGTGACACCTAATAACGGACTCTTTCTGCTTTCCACGTCTTGCTATAGCCATATGAGTTGGAATCCTAACAAATTTTTGAAAAACTTATGGAACACAGATTTTGGGTTTTCTCCTCCTGAAATCCCCGCTGTGCGTCCTCTAAAGACATTTGGACCTTGTCTGCTCAAAGATTGCCCAAACTACGTCATTATAGATTCCGACTCTGTGGATTCTACTTTTAGGGAGAATACCGAGGCTGTGGAAATGGAAGAGGAAAATAACTTCAGTAATAACCCCATTTATCTTGAAACTGCAAAAGTTGGGCCTTCTGAGGCCAGGGATGCACCTACAGGCCTATCTAATAGAGTAGAGAGACCCCCTGCAGCCTTAAATGTTTGCAGCATTATGACTGAGGAATGGGTCAACCAAGTTGCTAAGGCATTTGAGTTTCTAGACAATGTAATTTTCTTAGCACCTTTCGCGGAGTAGAGGCTATTCTCTGTGATTGTTGATGATGGGGTCTACTTCCCCCTCCAAGCCTTCGTATACGGGCTGCGGCTGCCAGTGCCAGTCCCAATTAGGAAAATCTTCAGTGCAATGAAGTTATCCCCAACCCAATTAGATCCCAATAGTTGGAGGGAAATTCTTACATTTGTAGTGCTATGGAAGAATAAGTGTAAAAGGGACATAACTCCCACAGAGTTCTTCCTCTTTTACAGACCAAAGGAGAACTCTGTAAAATTTGCTTGGTATTACTACTTTTCCCTCCGCAATAATGAAGAGACCCTGTATACTGGAAGACCTTTCAGTGTAAAGAACTGGAAGGGAAAGTATTTTTATGTTTTTGGAGAAGGGTGGGAGATCCACCCAAATGAGTTAGAGAGAGAGAAATCACATAGGATGCCACGACAGTGGGGATGACCATCCAAGTTAGGAACATAAGGTTCCAGCCTTTGAAAACATGTCGCATCCTATTTTGCAGTTTGAATTTGCCTCGTGTGACACCCCGCCCATTATAATATCGGGTGATCAGTCATTTATAAAATTTTAAAACAGAATGTTTGGTTGGTTCATTCTTAGCATCACTGTAAAAAACATTAACTTTATTAATCACCTAATATAAATTAAGCTAGTGCCAAAATACTTTCCCTTTTAAATTGTAACCAAAAATTATATTTATAAATTCCAAGAATTTAAATATAATCCATTCACCATTCAACTAAATAAAATAAATAATAAATCTGAATCACGTACTGAAATATATACGACTGGATAAAAGATTCTAGTTCAAAACTCTAAACCATAGATCCATAGTAAAACTAAATCTAACTGAAATGAATAGAAGTAAATTAAATACAATCTCTGATAAAATGTCTAAGGAATGGTCGACACATGCCCTAAATTAGAATTCTAGATGAACTGAGAGAAATTATAGGAGCGTCTAATAAAAAGACCTACAACTTCCACATTAGCCGTAGCACGCTAAGTAATCCAAGTCTCTAAATTTTGTGTCCCTGTGGCTGAGCACCTGAAATAATACATATGTATATAATAAGAGAGAAAAGAGATGCAAGAGACGGGTCAGAGCCCGATGTGTAAAAATATATTTTAGTAAGTATTTAAAACTGCCTTAAAGCAAGTATTATGTGCATGTTAGATTCGTGCACTCACATGAAGTTCTCACCTCTCTTCTATTGTGCACTCCTATCGCATCTTCTATTTAGTGCTAGTAATTCTACCCAAGTTAACTAGTTCAAAATCACGTAACACTATCTACATTCAACAGTAGTATTTCTGTATCGCCCATACAATACCCCATAAGTAGTCTATCACATTTTACTACCTTTCATGTTCACTCTTAGAGTATTTAAATCTTTATCTCATTAAGATTGTTTCATGTGTCATTGTTGCTATGACTACTAGTTTCTCTCAGTAGAATTTCTCACACATATATATATATACATAGTCACAACATCCCTATACATATATATTCCAGTCCTGCACCCCCGGGTTATCACCCATTAGTGCACTAAATAAACACCTTACACCCCCGGGTTATCACCCTTTAGTGTATTAACCAACATAACCTTGCACCCCCGGGTTATCACCTATTAGTGCACTTAACAGAAATATCAAATAATAGGCATACACACATCCTATTAAAATTTATAGGTATTCTCCCAACCTAGTTGCATACTTACCATACGTATTTTATTCTCATTGTTACGTATTGTATAATATTATTAGATTACCATAACTCTCTCTTAATCTTCTGGTAAGTCTTCTTCCCGAAATATTTAAAGTATAAATCTCACACACTTTCTCATAAATCTGACTCGTTTTAAATTTATTAACTGGCAGTTCCTCTCACTCTAATAAATTGAAAATTCCAAAACTGGATTCTAAGAAAAATTCCCAGAATTTATCTCGTCACTCGCCAGATGGCAACGTCGTTTGAACAACTGCCACATATCGCTCGAGCGACTCCATGCGACATCCCTATCTCGCTCGAACGACTATGTAAGACATCGTACGAGATACACTATTTTGTCTTCTTGCCCATATTTCAACGTTTTTCCACCATTAACACCTCTAAAACCTCTATTGTTCATTCCCAAACACCCATACAGCGAACCCAATTGATGTTCTAACATATTTAGATGATTTCTAACAACCTAGAATCACTAAATCTTCACAATACATCATTTAAATACTAAACCCCCAAATTAAACCATTACTTAGTTCTTCCAATTTCAATTCAAGAACTACTATAACTCAGATTTGTTCATGGGAATTATTATAAATTCGTGGATGATATCCTATCTACATGAAGGAATTTAATCTCTTATAATCTCAGACCCAATATGAATCAAATCATCAAGTTTTCATTACAATTAAATCTCATATATTGATGGGTTATCACCTACTCTAATCATGAACATAATTATTACTAAATCACGCAAGTAATAAACACTTGCCTTGAATATAACGGTCTGATCCGTTGGTGATGTTGGTATAGATGCATTCCTCGTCTTCCAATCTATACGATTATGGTCACGGCGGTGGAAGATGATGCCTAAAAGCTTTGGCTCTTTGGGATTTGCTCTCCCTCACTCTCTGTGACTCTGTGAATGTGAGCCCTAATTTCTCCCACGTAACTGATGAAATAAACTCCCAATTTTCGTTCATTTAATTTCTCCAAAAAATAAAATTACAAAATTACGCCTACGGGGTGTCGATTTGGCCTAAAATCTCCCGGAGTCTAAATAAAATACTCGGGTAGTGTTTTCTGACTATCTCGACCTTTCTGGACTCAACGGCGCACTCGAAATTACCATACGAGTTAATTAAAAATAATTTACTTTTATATTCCATTCAATTAGTCCTGACACGACTCACAACTTAATATATCAAACTGTCATATATTTCACTCTCGATAATTTATCAGATTCAAGAATTCCATATTACTTATTCACTCAGTAATATTCAATAATTCTCATTAATAAGTATTAACCCTTGTCACGCTAGTTAATAATTATTTTTAAATTCGAATTTATCACCAATTAATTCTCGCATATTAATTTAATTAACTCCACAATAATAATTAATCACATAATTATTTAAGTTCTAAAAAATACGGGGTGTTACACCTTGTATCTTTTATTGTGTTGCATTAATTTTGACCACTTATGCTGCTCTTTATAACTTAAACCTCAGTGAGCGGTAGGAGAGAAGAGTGTGAAGGGATGTGGCCGTTAATGCTAAGGACAAGAACTTCAGTACATTAGTGACTTCAACTTCAATCTTTAATGGAGGCTACTTCCCCAATAAACCCTTGCCAAAAGTAATGGCTGCAGAAGGAAATAAAACTTTTCTTTTAAATTAAGCTGCGACATTTCCTTTTGAATCATAACCTCATTCTACCTTGTTGTTTTTTCAGGTAAGGAAATTGACATGGGCCTCTTGGCTGCTCAATTATCTGAGATGGATGAAAACACTATGACCCTCAATAATGGTGCTAGAAAAGAAAAAAAAGAGGAAGTGGGTGAAGGGAAAACAAACTCCTGGAGCCACTGAACAACACTAAAATCCTGTTGCACCGACTGTGCAGGTGGAGGAGGCTGCACCCCAAGAAAGGCCTGAGGGCCAATTTAATGATGATATTGGAAGTCATCTGGATGTAGTAGGCCTGATGCCTACTGACTCTAAACTACGAGGAGGTCGCAGCTTCCCTCAATCTACCTCCTACCAGTCTCACCCTCTCCAGGTAATAATGGTTGTTAATGCCAACTTAGAACCTCCCCAGAGCCGTGCTAATGTTGGGCCTGATGGCCGTCCGCGACCTCAATTATGAAGACCAGACCCACAATCATCCCAGGACACAACTGCTAGGGAGGTCCATAGGATACAGAAGGTTCCTGACCATATGGACCTGGACCGTCTGGTGGAGGAGGATTATGAGCACCTAGAAGAATATGCCCTCCACAGCCTGCTGAGGGTAAGGGCAATTGCTTTTTCAATACTCTTTTTATATCTTATGTTTCGTTTCTAACATTCAATTTTTTTACAGGTCGCGGATATTATGATGTCCCAGAGGCTTAAGTACGAAGGCCTTACAAGCTGAAGGAGGCCGCAGAGAGGTTGCACACAATTGACCTAGAGATTTCAGGAACTCTTTATTTAAGGCAAGCAAACAGTCTGCTATCGCGGCACCCCAAGTAGCTCAAATGGACCTTGAAGTTACTGTCATGGCCAACCATGATGCTGAGGTTAAGTTAAAACTGTCGCGATGTCTCTTGAAACTAAACAGACCAAGGCTGCAGATGCCATCAAACATGCCTCCACTCTTGAGACCGAGTTGAAAGAACTTCAAGAAAAATATAGCCAAAGGGAGACAGAGCATGCCGCAGCTATCAAGCAGATGGGGGAGTCTCACTCTGCAACACTTAATAATGCTGCAGAAGCTGCCGTGGCAGCCTATAAAAAATCAAGGGACTTCATCCTCACCAACAATAAAGCATACATCTGCAGCTATCAGGAGTTGAGATATAGGGTCACAAACAACTTTCTAGATGCCAAGGACTAAATCATGTCCTGGAGTGTTGGTGATGCTGAACACAACACCTGTATAGATGAAATAAGGGTCATAACTGAGGAGAGGGTCAGGAAGAAGCTAGAGGAGGCCGCGATGGAGGACGAGGAATCTGAGACGGTTGTAGAAGGTGAAGATGGAGATGATGAAGACAATGCTGCGTCCTGGACTTAAGACCTTTTGTTTCCTTTTTGTAATGTCCACAGGGCTGCGAACTTTCTTTATTTGAACTTTATTTAGGTTACGACCACTTATCTGTAGAGACATTTGCACCTTTCACTAAGGCTGCGACCTTTAATTGATTTTTGTTTTCTTAATTGCTCTCCTTATTTATTCCTCTGCTATCTGCTTTAATTTTTGAATGAATGCTGTCTCCATATATATTTAATTGCCTGAATGAAGAACTAGTAAAAATGCTCTTTAATAACGATAATATGGACATAAGGCCGCGATACCACCTTATAAAGGTCTTTTATGAAGCAACACCTTAAAAAGTGCTCCTTAAAATAAGCTGCGGCCTGTTATTTTTTTCCTTGAGATTTTTTATATTTTTCATTTCATATTTGTTCCTATCATTCCCCAAGCCGCGGTGCCAAAGGAAAATGGCTTTAGGGCTGCGGCTTAGTTTCTTTGCCCTTGTATTTCCCCAATTTTTCAAGCCTTGATGAATAGCAATTTTAAGGTTGCAGCTGGGTTGCTATCCTGCCGCGACATTTGAGCTACCATTCCTTTGGACTTTATATTGTGCTACAACCGTTTATTATTTGTAGCTTTTATATGCTTCAAGGTGCTAGTACCACAACACCTTTAGTCGCTTTAATTTGTAACATTTGAACAAAACTTGTATGTGGTTGTGACCATTGATGTAATTCTAAATAAGGTCGCGGTTCCTTTCCACTGGATCCTTTTCTACCAATAGTAGCTTTAATTAATATACTTAACTCGACTACATGCTTCCCTTCCACTTCCCCTTAAGTGAATGAATGGCCTCCTTAATGGCTGCATCCATATTGATAAGGCTGCGGTGTCTTTTATTTTAATTGCACTTTTTTGTAAATACTGCTGCAGAAGTGGGGTCGTGGTCCATCAGGCCCTTGCCCCCTAACAATGGACTAGTGTAGATGTACGATAAATTTTCAAGCCTCCCCAGGCTGGGTTAAGTTATTAAGCTACCCACAGCTAATATACGGGACAATTTCATGTCTCCCCAGACTCGGTTAAGTTATTAAGCCACCCACAGCTAATATACGGGATATTTTCAAGCCTCCCCAGGTTGGGTTAAGTTATTAAGCCACCCAAAACTAATATACGAGATATTTTCAAGCCTCCCCGGGATGGTTTAAGTTTTTAATCCACCCACAACTAATATACGGGATGTTTTCAAGTCTCCCCAGGTTGGGTTAAGTTATTAAGCCACCCACAGCTAATATACAAGATATTTTCAAGCCTCTCCAGGTTGGGTTAAGTTATTAAGACACCCACAACTAATGTAGTACGTATATATATATATATATATATATATATATATATATATATATATATCCATGGAGGGGTATTATGAGGCTTTCCCGAACCAAATGAAGCATCCCAAAATCTATGAACGGGCATTACCAGCCCCTGTGGCTTAATAGAAGTTCCTTGAATCCTCGAATGTCTTCGATGTCACCTCTACGATTGTAAATATCACGTGCTTAGATATGCTTAGACATTATGAGGGGATTTGGGTGCTAATTAAGTTACTTATCCCTGAGATAATATGTTGTCTCCATTAGAAATCCGTTTAAGACAAAAGGTCTTTTGTGAGACAACAGATAACAAAATTAAGAAATCAATATATGGTAAGTAAGCCTAATTTCATATATTCATATATCATGACTTTGTTAGAACAATACAAAGTTATAAAAGAGATATTCAAATAGAGTTTTTCACAGAGAAAACATAAATATAGAGTGAAAAAATAAACATAAGTAGATATGAGGCATGCAACCTGCCAGGTTAGGCTGCATCCCTTATATATCTCTTAGGAATTACTGTAGCATTCCCTGCTTCATAAGCCTTTCGATTTCATCTTTCAGCGCAAAACATTTGCTCGTGTCGTGACCATAGTCTTGATGAAATTTTCACCAATGAGCCTGGTTCCTCTTATGGGGCGGAGCCTTCATCTTCTCTGGCCACTTCAGCAGCTTGTCCTCCTTTATGAATTCAAAGATATCTTTAATCTCATAGAGCAATGGGGTGTAGGACTCAAAGGCTTTCTCTGCCTTTTTCACCTTCCTCTTTTGGTTCTTGCTTGATGCCTTTGGAGCTGTGGCTTCCGTGGCTACGGCTGTGATAGTTGGAACAATAACCCTTGGTGCTCTATCCTCCAATATAAGAACCCTCTCGGTCAGAAAGTTGACCTGAGTCTGGAGTGAGGCATGATTATTATATAGGTGGTTGAGGTGGTTATACAGCTGCACAATCTCATCTTTCATCTCTGCACTTTGACTGGGTTCTCCTTCCATTACTGCTTTGTTAATCTTTAAAATATATATGTTTTGAGACAAAACTATCAAGAGTGAGTGATGAAAGAAACGCAGAATTAACAAAGTACAATAAGGGTGTAGATTGCGGTAATTCACCAAGTTATGCTATTGTGGCCGCGACATGCTGAGCAAGTGAGATCACAACCGCTACCTCTTCCAAGAGCCATAATTGAATTCGATGACAGTTTTACCCCGTCCTCTCCCAGGTGATGAAATGAAGCTATGCAACATCCTCCAAAAGGACTGCGACACTCAGGCAATTTCTTGCCAGGCCGCATCTGTTTTCCTGCTACATGATGTGATTCTAGTGACCCTCAAAGCTGGGTTCAAACCAGAGTCTGTTATGGAAAATAAGACTACCAGGGGTCTACTCTGGGCAAATCAATCCTCAAGTGCTCCAAACTTGGCACAACTATGGTAAAAAATCCTGGATCATAGGCTGAGAAAATAGCCAACGAGTAAATAGGACTCTTACCTAGTTACCTACCTTTGCGAGGCTACTGCCTTTTGCACTTTTTAGCATTATATAGGTGAGGTAACATTATCGGGGTATGCAAAATAGATCTAAGGTCATAAAAAGGAGACCCATAGATAGATCTGAATATATACTATACCCATTTAAGGGTGTGTGCATAAGATATGAGCTCAATAATCAAAAGTCACCCATGAGATGATGACCCAAAGGATCCCCATGAATGAAATAAGGTGTTAAGAACCCAAAAATATAGAGAAATAAGATTGAAATACCTCATTTCCCACAGATGATGCCAATATGTTGGTGCGAGAAATCGGACACATGTCGTTCTCATATCATCATATCAAGTATATAATAGATATAAAGCATGTAAAGAGACAAAACATAGGATATAGAGTGGTTCGGCTATTGAAACGAGCCTACCTCCACTTTTTTTCCCAACTATCATCATATATGCATTGTAGTACAAGTTTATAATGCCGTAATAGGCGTACAAGAGAGATGATGGAGAGGAATACATGTTTGTAATCATTTTGAGTGAGTCGAAGAGATGAATGTAAAGTAGATGAACAATCCCCAAGCTGTATTGGGGGTGTGTTGAGAGTTCGGCAGGGCTTCGCCTAGTGTAGTAGTCACGGATCTCGGGATCAGAACCCGAAGTTGGAGCCAGAGCTTGGACCCACTATCTCGAGGTGTGGACCTCTATTATAGGAGGTGTATATGCTGTGCCACATGCCTTGCGCACATGATATACAATGTAGAGCAGCTATAAAGGTGAGGGATGCGACCAGCTAAGTAGACAGGATGGGACTGCACCCTATAATATGTAAGGTTGTGGCATGTATAAGTAATGCCACGATAATAAGATTACGGTGCATTCCTTTCATAACTTCCACAGCAGGGGTACTATATTTGTCATATCAATTGCTACCATTGCTTTTTTGACATTCATAACTTTGCCCGCCTTGGCAAGGAGCTCAGTCACTGTGCTCGGAGGTTCTTTAGCTAATGTCTAGTATAGATTTTCAGGTAGCAAACTACTCATGATGGAGGTGATGGCAATTTTTTTTAATCATAATCTATTACCTCAAGCTTTTCTGTATTGAATCGCGTGATGAATTAACTTATTATTTCTCCCTCTTTTTGACAAACTTATAATAATTGAGACTCTCTTTTCCCTGGCCTTGTGCTAAAATAGAAATTATTGATGAAGAGATTGACCATCTGTTGAAAAGTTGATATTTGCCCACTCGGAAGGCTATTATACCACACTTGAGCGGATCTAATGACGGTGCTAGAAAAGGCTCTGCAGTGCATCTTATCAGATACTGAATAAATATCTCAGGCAACTTGGTGATGTTCCACGTGCATCATCGAAGATTCCCCATTATATTTGGGAATTTTAATTGGTAGCTTGACCCTTGTAGGGATTGGGTAGCCCACCACTGCAGAAGTGAACGGATATCCTTGAATGAAACCCCTTGTTAAAGGATTTCTTATTTTGATGATTTCTCCCGAACGGTCTTCCAGACATTGGATGGATGCTTTCCAAGGTTTCTCTTTTTTCTTGTCCTTTGTTATGACAGTTATATTTTAGGAACCTCAGTTTTTGGCTAAACACTCTTCTTGGGAAGCCTTTTCGAACTCTGTCAAACCTCGTATATTTTTTCTTGACCTCACTAGATGTTCCACCCTTCTTGTCCCAGATCCTTTTGGCTTCTCTCTGCCTTCTTTATATTAGTGCACCTTTACCACTCTTGGGTCCAAATAATCAAAGGCAGAGTTTCTGCTCAGTCTTTTCTAAAACATTTGGGAAATCTAAGGTATAGGTATGTTCGTCGTCGTATCTTTCTAACTTAATGGTAGAGATTGCTCCTGAATGGTAGGATCTTTCTTTCCGACCTGAATCAGAATATTTGGATTTACTACCTTTGCTTCGTAAGCCTAAATCCAATCGTGTAGGATTTTCAGCTGCTCTTCCTCGACGAGCCTACCTCCTAACCTTGTATGGAGTTGGGGGTGGCATGTCCTATTTCCTCCCAGGGTATCCACCCCATGTTGGGGTAACTGGGATCACTTCAGGATTTTTTTTGCTTATTTCAAAAGCTTCGCGTCAGTTACTTCATGCTTTCCTGCATAACCTCTTAGCCCTGGCCAGTCTCATTAAGATTTCGTATATATCACCCATTCCTATAGGCGTTGAGGGGGGAATTCGCTCAGCGGTTCGACTGCTTTCTGGGTTTTCTACCATATTTCAAGTATTTCTATAAAAAAAAAGTATTGTAATATCAGAAAACAGAGTACAACGACTATTTAGCAGGAAATTATTGAAAATAAGGTCTTTAAGGTTGGAAAGGGTAAATGTGATGGTGAATTTTAACGATTGAACGAAATCAAATGATGATAAATCGAAAGTAATTTAGCCCCGTAAAAATCTAGGTGAAATAGAATGCAATCCACTGATTTTCTAAAAATGGATATTTTTGAGTTTAAGAGAGAGACGATGGTAGGAAACAACAAAAGG
Source organism: Sambucus nigra (assembly GCA_949130495.1). Taxonomy (NCBI): domain Eukaryota; kingdom Viridiplantae; phylum Streptophyta; class Magnoliopsida; order Dipsacales; family Adoxaceae; genus Sambucus; species Sambucus nigra. Next base: position 236,807,736 of record OX422207.1, read on the forward strand.
CTTGTTACATTCCCATAAATGAGGCCAAGATGTTATCAGCTAAAACTGGTATACCGATTTGATCTTAGCTAAAGTATATAAGTTCAAATGATAATAGATAAAAAGATGGAAACTGACTGAACACCTGTCTAGAACTAGCTATAAAGAGAGATATAAGAGGAAGAAGGTGAGACTAGATTTACGTAGTTCAACCCAAGAAGGTGCCTACGTCCAAAAGTTCTAGTGTCGATAGTATTAGTTTCGCAAAATGAGAGACTATAAGCTCAATCGGAAGTGTCCCTGTAGATTATTCCCTACCTCCTTAAATATGGGAGTGGGGGAATCTATTTGTTGAATAATATAGCTGATCCACTAGGGAATGTCAGGGTATTTATATTTATATAATAAATAAATACTCACTTTACAAGGTAGTGGGGGAATAATTATAAAGTTAGCATGGGTAATAAAATGTTCGTATGTTTCTAGAGTGTGTGTGCTTTGATGACGTTATCCCACTGCTTGACCCATCGATCGTGGGCACATAAGTGCACGTGTACTGTCTAGGATGGCCAGACCGAGCAGAATATATAAGGCCGATCTATCTCATACCTGAGCTGATCTCATTATCTACACAGACCGACCTCTTTTTCGCCAATAATACCATAATATATACATATGTATATCAATGTATACATTTATGTATGTATGTACGTATACATTTTTATTATATATATATATAGTCAAAATCTCCAACATACTTAATTAAAAATAAATAAATAACACATGATATATTTATGCATGTATATATTTATGTATCATGTATGTATGGAAGTTATATATATATATATATATATATATATATCGACATACACACATATATGTATAATATATATACACATGTTTGCCAATTTTGTTAATTTTTGAGAAAACTGAATTTAAAAACAAGTTTACCAAACGAACATCAATATTTATAAACACAAAAAATTGAATTTAAAAACTGTATTTAAAAAAGTATTTACATCAAGTTTTTTTTTAATACATAACCAAACGAACCCGAAGTGTTTCCTGTTATTTTTTTCTGTAGTGTTTGATTATACATTTTTCAATGTAATTATTTTCCTTAAAAGTTGGCCAGGTGACCTATTTTCAGTGGAAAAGTTGGAAAACAATTCCTATATATCCTCAAAGAATCTGTTTCTAGGTAACTGTTTCCCATCCATGTTCTATTTGAGTCCTCATCTTTCGACCTTATCTATTTTGAACAACTCTTATCTCCCATTTAAACCATCATTGAACATCAATGATACACCTAAATAGATAGTAGGTCTTTGACCCAAATTTGCGATGATGAGGTTGTGAAAAAATTATAAATAATGCTAATCAAACAATAAAAATTCAAAAAATTCAAAACTTTTTAGTTGAAAATAAATGCAATCAAACAAACAACACCTCAATTATTTTCCATGAAAGATATTTCCTCAGAATTTTTTTCATATGGAAATCAATTCCTTTTTCAGCTTTGCATTTAAATGCACTCTTTAATACATATATGGCAAAGATGTTAAAAGTTGTCTTAATTGAATATAATCCTATATATGTCTAACTTTTGCCTTAATTTTTGGCTTACAAATACATATGTCCATCTCATTATTATCACCGCATAATATTATTTTTTTAACATCCCACGTTGAATTAAAATATAACCTATAACAAAATAAAACCAACTCAACCAAGTTGTGGCTTCTTTGATATAAATAAAAATGTTACTCAATTGATTCAATGCATTTAAATAGTTTTTTTGTTAAAAATATGCAACGAGTATTAATTTTTCGTCGATTGTATTGTTTTTTTTCTTATAAATATTTGATATTATTTTTTGGGTAGTGTTTCGGGTAAACATGTAAATATAAATTATTTGTCTTATTTTGTATTATGTTTCTTTCTTGTTACATGCAATATCGTTGGGTTTCTATATTGATTTTTCAATTTAACTTTTAGTTTCCTTGCACATGGAGGCACTAAAACTATGTTATTGAGTTAAAATATGTGATAACGATATATTTTTGTATTTTTTGATTATTAAATCAAAATTATGGTATTTTGGGAAAACTGGAGACAAATTAATTTTATCCAGAGCATTTCAAACACATGATTGTATTATTATATCTCATCCCGTCTCATTATCCGGAACTGGTCCAAACGTAATATTGGAATAAATCTTATCCAGACCATCCTTATCCTATCCAACCCGACTCTCTTCTTATCCTATCTGACCCCTTTATATGGCGCATCAAATGAGGCCTTAGTATAAAATCTTTTAGGCCTTATTTGGTGCACCGTATAAGAGGATCTGATAAAATTATCTTATCCATTGGTTGGTATAGTTTAAAATGAGATATGAGATGAGATAAGTTATCCCAAATGGTCTCCTTATCCCACTCCTTACCCTACCCTAATTAGTTTAAAAGAAACTCACTCAATTTGCACTCTTTCAAATATTAGTTAGCAACCATTGGTCCCCTTCATTCATAGAATTATCCATTCACATTTTTCATCAAAGTAGGTAACCTCCTCTTCCTATCTTATTTTATTCTATTTTTTTATGTTTATTACATTATCATGAACAACTCTTTTGGTTTAAATCGATGAAAATATTATGTTAACCCACCTACTAGATAAGTTGAAAGTTATGCGTTATTATCCCACCGCTAATATTTTGTTACAAATATTTTTTTGTGTTGTTAACCTACCTGTCAGACAAGCTGAAAGTTACATACAATTTAATTGATTTGTTTTCGTATGTTTCCGACGGCTATTTTTGATAAAATTGACGCTGTCCAATTGTGACTTCAAGCAAGTTTTTGGTGGCTGGTTTGTTTTGAATTAAAAGAGAAGATAATAAACAACCATTTTTACTATCTCATTATTTTCTGCGATTGGTTTGTGTGTACACGATATTTGTATGTGTGTGAGTGATTGCTAATGGTTGACTGTATACAAACTATAAATACAAATACAAATACAAATACATATGTCTATCTCATTATTCTCATCTCATAATATTTTTTTTTTAAATCTCGCGTGGAATTAAATACTATGTTATTAAGCTAAAATATGTGATAACAATATATTTTTGTATTTTTTTTATTATTAAATATAAAATAAGGGTATTTTTGGAAAACTAGAGACAAATTAATTCTATCTGGAGCATTTCAATCATATGATTATATTATTATATTCCATCCTATTTTCTTATCCGGAACTGCTCCAAACGCAATATTGGAATAACTCTTATCCGACCCATCCTTATTCTATCAAATCCGACTCTTATCCTATCCTATCCGGACCCCTTATACGACATATCAAACGAGGCCTTAGTGTTTTGTACTTCAATATTCTTTTGTTGAATGTTCTTTGATTTGACATTACTATTTAACTCTCCAAACATATTGGTTCCACTAGGGCCATAAGCACATTTTCTTGAGATTGGAATGCAGAAAGTCTATGAGTGTACATAAATAGCAAGTATAGTTGATAATATATGTCACCAACCATGTAAATAGAGCTAACATTTGAAATTTGCAAGACTTATATGTGAAAAATTCATTATATTAGACAATACACGAGAATGATATGGCTGTCTATCTACTGTAGTTTGTTTTGAGTGTGATTGTTAAATCTTATATGGGTTGGCTGAGAAAGAGTTAGGTGTGAGAAGACTATCATGTATCGTGCTTATGTCGTGTTCACACATCGTAAATTTATACCACCTATTTTTGTCGTTTCTTATATCTCCTATTATAAAATATATTACATGCAATAAATTATGGAATACAATTATATCAAGCTTGAAAATGCTTGTAGGAATATACATAATACATTTAACAAGTCTTTTATGTTATTTTTTCTTAAGTATTGGAGTCTAAACTAGTCAAGCCATAAAGTAAATTGTTGAAAAGTTTGATAGGTTCAAAATTTATACTATTCTTGGTTTATTTAACTCGCGAATCGGGTTCATCAAGTTTATAAGGAATCGGACATGAATCGAGTTCAAGTAGATTGATGTTTTTGAACTATGTTATGATATTATTGGCTATCAAGCCAAGCGGAGATAAGTTTGACTTGTTTGATTTATGGGAAGAATTTTTGTCCAAACAAAATCTAGTTAGATTAACTTAATAAACATTAGGGGGCTTAAATTGAAAAGTTAAGTTATGGCATTTTCTTTGGCTATAGCTACCATAGTACTATGCTTCGTTGTAATACTTTCAAGTTTTAAAATAGAGCCACCAATCTCCATTTTTTCTAAAATTTGAAAGTAACTGTGAAAGAGAATGACACACCCCTTTCATAATTTCATTGGCTATACCGTTTATGCACCCACCACCTAGGATGATGGGCTGTGTATGGTTTTAGAGAAGAATACTGCAATAAGCACCGGGTTATTTTCTTAACCCAAGTTTGCAGTACTCTTTTCCTTCACCAAAATAAAAGCGCTCATTTTTCTTTAAAATTAAAAAAGAAGCTCACTTGGGTACAACCCCTTCCCTCCCCTTTCTCCATTTTAACAATACACCTTAGTAAATAAAGACTCTTCTCCATTTCTTTATCAATGCCATACGTATATATACAATATACATATCAAAAACTAATTTAAAAAAAAATGCTTCCCATATTATTCCACAAATTAGAAAAAGTGTTCTTCCTACACTAGAACTCCCTGTGTAAGAATACCAATTAAAAAAATGAAAATACCAATTAAAAAAATGATTCCTTTATAAAAATATAATAAAAAAAAGAATTAAAAAAACTCTTTGAAAATTTCTCACATGAAATCACCCTGAAAAATGCTTTTAACTAAAAATTCACTATTTGATTTATTTAAATTCATCCCAATTTCATCAAGTTCACCATCTCATAAATCTTTTTTTGCCGAATAAATTATAGGGTTATTTTGAGTTTTCCCCAACTTTAACACAAATCATTATTTTGAGAATATTCCTTATTTTTATAACCAGTCTTGCCATACACCACTATATTTAAGAATTGCAATAATAACCCCCTATTTTGTTAAATTTTCATTCAATATGTTAGTTAAGTGCTGGTGGGATCATTTATTGTTTAATTATTTTTAATCTATTTAATTCATATCCATCAAACTTTGTTGATGAGTTTGACTTACGTTTGAAAGCTTGAAAAAATAGGTGGCGGGTAACTCTTAGTATTTTCACTTGCATATTCTATATTATTTTAGAGTTAATTGTGTTTAGGACTAGGCCTGTCAACGGGTCAGATTCGGACCAGCTCTAGAGAGATCCAGATCCATTTAGTAGACACTTAATTGAATTCGGATCGGGTCTTAATCAGATCTACGATATTGGATCCAGGTCCGGATCCGTATCAGATCGGATCGGATCGGCTCCGGCAAAATATATACATTTATTTTATATTTATTTTTATTTTATCCCCCTTTTTTATTTTTAATCTTAAATTAATATAATTTAAAATGCATTATAGTATATGATTAATATAAATAAAACATATGTTACTTATATTTATTGTTTACATAAATATATATTTTTATATAAAATACTTGCATCTTATATATATATACTAGCGGATGCCCGTGCCCGACGGCACGGCGATAAATTTGCCCCCGTGATAAAATCCAGCCCATAACAATCCGCCTTTTTTTTTAAAAAAAAATTTTAAAAATAAAAAATAAATAAATATATATATATTTTTTTTAAAAATATATATTTTTAAATATTTTTGTTAAAATATTTGTTTTAAGTATTTTAATAAAAAAAATAATAAAATAATAATGTATGCATGCATACATGCTTGTGTATGCATGCAAGCATGCAACACATAAAATGTCATACATGTTTATCATGCATGAGTTACTATTCATAACACCATTGTCCCATATTATATATATATATATATATATATATAATAATGTACATGGCGAGTCGGGTCTTCGGATTCGAATTTTGTATAAGATTCAAACCCTAATCGTGTACTAAATGGGCCTTCGGATCTCGAGTTCAAAAAAATGTGCTTAGATCCTATTATAAGTTCCGAATTTGGTTCGGGTCCAGGCCTATACCCTATCCATTAACAGGCCTATTTAGGATGTCATTGGAGACTATAAAATGGGATTGTTTTGGAGCTCAAGGGTAAATTTTTTTAGGGACATTTAATAAAAAAATCCATAATACATTATTTATTTCAATTTTGGCTTAAAATATTTTTAAAAATAACTTTTAGTCTCTTGTCGTGACATTTGCATGGCACTAACATTAATTGGGATATTTTTTTAGGTGCTAAAAATTATTTAAAAATTATATTTGATTGAATATCAGAAGAAATATTTTTTATGAACTAAACATTATTTAACACATTTGTGTTTTTAAATGCAAGTGAATAGTTTATTAAGGTAGAAAGTAAAGCCCAGTTTTGGCTTTTGAGGTATGCACCCTGCACTAACGCGGTGTTTCCGCCGCCCGATAAGTCTATCTTTATTTTATTTAAAGCTAAGTCTATCATTATTCTTTAGAGAAGCATCCAAGGAATTCCCTGTAACCAAAAAAATAAAATCCAAGGAATTCGGCTTTTGCCACGTGCCAGCAGGGGATCACAGCCTTAAAATCTGACAAAAGGATCACCTAATAGAATCAGAATATCTGACTGAAAAGTAAACATACGTTTATACTATTTCTTTGGCAGATGGTTAATCGATTAGTCTCCATCAAATCGGAAAGCCGAGAGAGCTAGGTAGGGGAGTAGTTCGTCCCCTTCATTTATGGAAAGTACTATCTTTGGTTTATCTTTGTTTTTTGAAAAATGATACACTACTCGGGACTTAACCCCGGGTTACTCCTAGGGCTGTAAACGGATATTCGAAAATTCGCATCCGTCCGATATCCGAATTCGAATTTGCGAATATTTATCCGAAAATATAAAAACGGATACGAATATGGATACTCTATAAAAATATCCGAGAAAACGGATACGGATACGGATAGTACTAGTATCCGATATGGATAATCCGTATCCGATGCGGAGTATCCATTTTATCGGATATCCGTTTTACCGAATATCCGTATCCGTTAAACATATGTTTAAAATATTACTAATAATATTAGTATTAGTATTACTAATAAATAAATATTAAAAACAAAAACCTTAATCGTTTATTCCCCAAAACAAAATAAATGTAAACTCCACTCAAAATAAAAACACCCTAAAGTTATTATTTTATTGGGTATATTATAAAATGTTATGTATTATTATTTTATTAGGTATATTATCATTGAGTTACACTAAAGTTACAATACACCCTATCACACACAACATACACCGACTAAAGAACATATACTCCATTAAAAAATAAAATAACTTCGTTTCATTTCTCTTTCGTACAAAACAAGAGAAAAGAAACTCTCATTTGGTTGTTTGTTAGTTTTCTTAATTATAAATAAATGTAAGAGATAAACAGAGAAGAATGTAAGAGAGAAACATAATAGAATGTAAGAAAGAAACAAAAAAGTAAAGAGATGGTTTTGATTGTGATGAGACTTGAAGTTAACAACATGTATATTATATACAAAATCAAAATGTATACTTATTAAAATAAAAATTTCAATATGTTTTGAAGACAAAAGGTCCATGAGGTTATCATTCTCAATAAATTTGATTAATCTAAAAGGTGCATATTTATTTCTACTGTCGTGGAATGCGACTGTTATTTTTTTTTGGATGACTTTAAACTTATATGGTTGTAAATTATGGATGACTTTAAGCCATATTATCATTATGGAATGATATTATTATTATGGAATCCATAATTGTTGATATTAGGAGGTAGTAATTTTGTTATATATTTATTTGGATTGGATTGGATTTCATTGGATTGGATATTTTAATTGTTATTTTTTACGATGAGTAAATAACGTAAACGGATACGGATATTATCCGAATCCGAGGTATCCGAGAGGATACGGATATGAATAGTTGTTTTAACTATCCGGGCGGATATGGATACGGATACGGATAGTACATTCAGATAGCGGATACGGATATGAAAAACATGGTATCCGATCCGTATCCGTCCGTTTACCACCCCTAGTTAGTACATGGAGGACAATTCTTTTTTTTTTTTTTATTTCTAATGTAAAATTAGTTTAAAAAATAAATAAAAATTATTATAATTATTTTTTTAATTATTTTTTTGTTTTTTTTAAAAATATTTTTAACTCATTTATTCCCTTAAACACCCATTTACCCAATCTTTTCTTATTTTTACAGGTCAGTGTCAGCAGCGCCCCTTATTTAAAAAAAATAAATAATTTAATTAGCCCGGCATTATCTCTCGGGTTGTCTACTATTATTCTTTTATTTTATTTTTAATAAGTTTTAACTCATTTAGTCCCTCAAACACCCATCACCCAATATTCACTTATTTTTAAAGCGCTGCGCCAGCGACAACCCTTATTTTTAAACTTAATATTTTTTTTTACAACATTTAAAACAATATTTGTATTTCTAAAAACGGTTTAAAAATGTAAAATAGTGTTTTTTTAACAATACATGAGTGTTTGAAGGATTTTTTGGAATAAAATAATAAGGTTTCGACTAAATATGTATCAAAAAATATTTGAGGGACTTTTTGGTATTTGATCATAAAGATAATTTAAAAAAATAATTTCTTATTGGAATAGTTGTTTTTTAAATTAATAAATTTTTTTTAAAATTATTTTTAACTCGTTTAGTCCCTCAAACACCCATTTACCTAATATTATTTTATTTTTAAAGGTCCGCGCCAGCAACACCCTTTATTTTAAACTTTTTTTTACAACATTTAAAACAATTTTTGTATTTCTTAAAACTATTTAAATGCCCGCGTTTAAAAACTATTTTAATAAGAAGTTGTTTTTTTCTTATTATTTTTAACTCATTTAGTCCCTCAAACACCCATTTACCCAAGATTATCTTATTTTTAAAGGTTCGCGCCAGCGGCACCCCTTATTTATTTATTTTTTTATTTTACAACATTTAAAGCAAATTTTGTATTTCTTAAAACTGTTTAAATGTCTGCGTTAAAAAAACATTCTAATAAGAAATTGTTGTTTTGTTATTATTTTTAACTCATTTAGTACATCAAACACTCATTTACCTAATGTTCTCTTATTTTTAAAGGTCCGCGCTAACAACACCCCTTATTTTTAAACTTATTTTTTATTTTAATTTTAAAACATTTAAAACAATTTTTTTTATTTTTTAAAACTGTTTAAAATGTAAAAAAAAAGTTTTTATTATTTATATTAATATTAAAATTCGAAAACTGTTTAATAGTTATTTATATTTACAACTGTTTAACTGTTATTTGAAAAAAGAATTATTTACATTAACAGTTTTTTGAAAAATAAAAAACTTGTTTAACAGTTATTTAAAACAATTTAAAAATATATAAACAAATGTTTTTTATTTATATTAAACTAACTTGTATTTTTTTAAACATTTTTTTTCAAAAAAAATATATTTTTTGTACTAAATAGTGTTTTTTTTAACAATACATTGTTTTAATTTATATATATATTTTAATAAAACAGCCTTTTTTAAATATAAAAAAAAGCCAATAACCTAAAAAAACTCATTCATGTCATGAGAAACCAAGAAAAGAAAAAAAAATCCACTCCCTGTACTAACCCGGGGTTAAGACCCGGGGAGTCTAGCATTGCTCCTTTTCTATCTGAAAAATGATACACTACCCGGGTGTTAACCCCGGGTTAGTACATGGAGGCTACTTTTTTTTTTTCTTTTTTTTATTGGTTTCTCATGTAAAATTAGTCTAAAGCAATAAAAATTATTAGAATAGTTTTTTTAATTAGTTTTTTTTGTTTTTAAAAAAATATTTTAACTTTTTTTTTGGTTAAGGTATTTTTCATACCACGTGGTGTCCCCCCAGCTTACAACTAAAACATATTATTGCACATCTCCTATTTTCATACCACGTGCAATAATATTTTTATTTATATTAAACACCCATTTATCCAATATTCTTTTATTTTTAAAGGTCCGCACCAACGACACCCATTATTTTTAAACTTTTTTTTACAACATTTAAAATAATTTTGTATTTCTTAAAACTGTTTACAAATGTAAAAAAAATTATTTACATTAAACAACTTTTCTTTTTTTAAATAGTTTTTTTCAAAAAAAAAATATTTTTTTATTAAAATAGTGTTTTTTAACAATATATATTTTTTAATTTATAAAAAATATTATTTTCTAACAAAACTGTTTGTTTTAAATTAAAAAAGTCAAATAATGCTAAATAAATCACATAAGACAAAGGGAAAAAAAAGTTTTTTTTTTTTACCTCCATGTACTAACCCGGGGTTAACTCCCGGGTAGTCTAGCATTGCTCTTGTTTTTTTATTTCCAATAGCAATTATTGTCGTTTAGTTTTTAGCTGACAAGACATAAATACAATTTGCAAGCAAGCACTCTGAGTTTATTGATAATAGCCGAGCCTTAATCTTTTTGTGTCGCGTCCTGATCTCGTGTTTGTTTACCGTGTTCTTCTAAATGAGTTTAGACTCCCAACTGGATCGACTTTGATATAACCTGTGTATAATTTTCTTATTATTTTTTCATTCCTTTTCATCATACAAATTGAATGCCCTCAAGGTAAGTTGAAAGGTTTCGCTTTTAAAAAATTAATCTCATGCTTAGAATTTAATTATCTATTTATTAATTTCTTTTTTATGTTAAAATATGAGATTTGAATTCGAGCTCACGTTTGTAATAGGCATTTGAAATGCAAATTATATTTCCTCTTTTTCTTTATATTTGAAATTTTATTTCTCTAAAAACTAAAAAAATATCATTTATTGGTAGATATTCAACCTGTTATTTAAAGTGGTAGTGTTACAAGTTTAGTATTTTAATAAATCAAGTTTGAAATACAATAGTGAGTTGAAATATGGTGTTATGTGGTCTTTCCTATATAGAAATTTCAAGAACATTTCATATTTGTTGAGCTTAGGTAGTCTTTCCCTAAGTTATATTTGATTTTATGTAATTACATAGATTCGCAAGGGCCTTGAGTTTGAAGAAGCGAATATGTTACTTCTACTTATTAAGAACATTTCAAGAACATGTCATATTTGTTGAGCTTAGGCGGTTTTCCCTATGTTATGTTTGATTTTATGTAAGCGTATGTATACTTTGAAATGAGATATTATGATGTGTCAAAAAAACATTGATCATTATTGTTGATGTAAAAAATTAGATTATATCTAATTATTTAATCACAGATAAAATAAATGAGACAAAGAAGTTTTAAAGTGGTTCAGCCTTATAAGAATGGCCTACGTCCACTGTTTCTGTTATTGATGACTGTTTGAGAATTCTCGATTACAAGTTTTTTCAAGAAATTCCGCTCCCCTTACAATGAGGGTAATACAATGTATTTATAGCCCTAAGGCTGTAATGTGAAAGGGTAATATATTAAATGCCCCTTAAGCGTATACATCTGTATGATAATAAGCATTTAATGCGCAGTCAAACTGTTGGGTTATCCTGCTATTAATGCTTTGTTCGAGGTGCAGCTCGGACCGCCTAAGCTGCTCGTACCGCCTAAGTTCCTCGGTGCTCAAAAGTTCCTCGGTACTCAAAAGTTCCTCGAAGAGTTCTTGTAGGTCGAAGCGTCTGAGTTGGTCGGGGAAGCAGAGTTCCTCGTTGCAGTATGGTTCCTCGGAGTCGAGGTGTTGTTCATAAGTGTTTATTGTTGCCATGTAGATTGCCACGTGTCTTCACCCAATTGAGCCATATCAGCAAACTAAATTTGGTATCAACAGAAGCCCCCAATGTTTCATAGTTCGAAATTTGAGGAGTGTGGAACATTCTTTCTCGATATATGGCGGTTTTAAATGGTTATTCTGAAATTTAGGAGTGTTTCCTTTGTATTTATTTTTCCTTCCAAATTTGTAGAATCAAGCTTTTTTGAATTTTTATAACCGCCTCGATCTCCGCGTACTTTTTATCCTTCTAGCCGCCGGTAGCGTAATCGTTTCTTTTTGTAATCATTAACTTTACCGTTTCCCAAGATAAAGTATTTAAGCGTCACAGACAATCCCATCGTCTTCTACTTTTTTAAATTTGTATCTTCGAGTTTTCCATTGTCTTACTCTCTTGTGCGTTCATCCTTTTCATCGTTCGTTGTCAACAGATCCACTCTTTTTCTGTAAGATCTTCTTTTTTCTCTTTGATTTCCTTCTTTCATCATGGTTTATCCTGTAGAATCGATTGATAAATTTCGCTCTGATTTCTCTATTCCCTCCTGGGTTATTTTGGAAGAGCTTTCTGAGCCTTCCGATTATTTTGTTTAGCCGAGGGACATTGGTTCCCCAGTCTCTTTATTGCTGAATGTGGCTTTTCTTTTCCGCCAAATCCTTTATGTCTGGAATTCTGTCAATATTTTGACGTTGTTCCTGCAAGAATAGCCCCCAATACATGGATAGTAGTTAATGGTGGTTCAAACTCATGGAACTCGCATAGGAATTCCAGAAATCATGTTTTGTTATAGATGGGCTGTTGGTGATAATACTTTTTATTTAAAAACTAGATTTTTAAATAGGGCTTTAGTGGCCAATCTCCCGGATGCCAATAGGGACTGTTTTGAGCACGGGGTTGTTATAAAAAATTGGCAACATGCTCCTTTATCTGGAGATGAAGTGTATCAGGGTCCTAGATGCCCTCCCTATGGCAATGGGATAGGTTATTTTTATTTCATTTTATTTATTTTGAGATTATGCTTCCTTTATATTTGGTAAAATGTGTCACTGATATTTTAATTTTGATTTATTTGCAGTTGGCAACAAAAGAAAGTGCCCAAAAGAGGCAGACGTTAATATAAGGCACTTAAAACTTATCTGGAGTTTGCATCAGACTGTTACCGACGAGCATATTAGGTCAGCTTCATATTTGCTTCAGTACAAGAGTTACACATCCTCTTTTACTGCTCGTCTGGTGATAAGCGACACAGAACCAATACCAGCCTCTACAAGTTCTTCGCCTGAATCACATATTCCTTTGAGTGAAAGGATGAAGAAAAGAAGACCTCCCACCCTTTTTGAGAAACCCGCCTCTGGTGCTGGAGAGGCAAAAAGAAGTAAGCTTGATGTCCCAGGAGAAGGGACAAAGAAAATTGATGCACCTCCCTCGGCTGCTCCTGTGAAGGTGGTCGAGAAGCCCCCAGTGGCTCCGAGCAAGGCTGCTGCTCCAGGCGAGGTGATTGTCATTTCTCCGACTAAGACTACATCGTTAGTTGAGAAGGTTGATGCTCCTCTGAGGAGGCTGAAGAAAAGCTCCTCTATCAATTTGGCTGACACCGTCTCTCAGCCCCCGACTAGTGGAGTTCCCACTTTTGTTCCCCCGAGCTCTGCTATGAGCTCGGTGAAGACTTGGATCATTCCCGAGATCCAAAGTATTGAAGAAAACCTTTCTCGGGACACTGTTACTACACTAGCAGCTCGTCACATTTCTTCTGTAAGTCCCATAGTCTTAAATTTTCATTCTTTCCTTTTCGTATCTGTGTACTGATTTGCTTTCGTTTTCTTTTCACAGTTGGTGAGTTGTTTTAACACAATTTTGAAGAAAGATGAAGCTATTAAAGCTTCAAGCTCCTCGTCTGGTGTAGTGGCGCAGTCTCTGAAAGATTCTCGTCAGGAATATGCTGATGATAAGGCAACTTGGGAGAAGAAGCTTGCTTCGACCGAGCAGGAAAAAGCTCAGGTTATTGAGGTCTTCAAGGGGTTGGAGAAAAAATTAAATAGTCTGGAGGAGAAGAATAAAGAGCTCGAAGAGAAGCTCAAAAATGTTGGAGAGCTTGAAAATAATCTCAAGGCTGCTGAAGAGGAGTTGGATCAACTTCGAGAAGTAGGTCGTCAGAAGGAGGAAATTGAGAGTAAATTGAAAGCTGCTGATGACCTTCTTTCCGAGAAGCTTTCCTCGGAGAAGGCTAAAAGGAAATTAGCTGTTAAGAAATCCTTCAGCGCCGGCTGGGATAAAGGGTGGAACAAAGGCTTGGCTGCCATGATGTCGCAAGTAGAATATGGCAGACTAAAATACTTTAGAGATGGGTGGGTCGCTGCTCTGCAGGAGATGAAGGTTGATGAAACTTCTGAACTCTTTCAGCGACACATCCCTGGTCCCCCTCCAACTCCTGAAGATGAAGAAGAGGATGAAGCTGCCTCTGAGGAGTCTTCCATGGTGATGGGAGATCAAGTTTCTCATCCCCCAGCCATCCAGCCTGCTAACGAGGAACTTCAGCAACTCGTTACTTTATCCGAGCAACTGCCAGTGCTCCCCGAGCAATTCTCTGTTCCCTCCGAGCAACCTACCTCCTCGTCCCAGCCTCCCGAGAAAGTTTTGGGAGACAAGGAAAAGGTGTAGAGTTGTTCGGGTTTCTCTCTATTTTATTTATTTTTGTCAAATGTAACCCTGAATATGTAACTCTGAACTTTGTACTCCTCCTCTGTGATGTAATAACATTTGAACTTCTGATTATGCATACTGTTGTTTCTGCTCTTCATGCTCTGTTGGTACTCTTATTGATTATTGCTTTTCCTTCCTCTACTAGTTTCTGGCCAGGATGGAATTATTGTCTGCTCATGATACAAACCTGTTACAGCAATGCAATGAATATTTTAAGGCTGGTCACACAGATCTGAGTGCAGCACAAATCGTCAACATCCTCGGCCAAGATGCTTCAGAACAGGTAATTGAAGCCTATCAATATTTGAAGTGTCTGCTTGATCGTGCAGTGGCCAATAATGTAGCTTATTATGATATGATTGAGGATCTCCAAGGCACTCTTAAAGAACTTCAGCAACAATATAAGGAATCCACTTCCCTTTTGCACGAGGGGTACGAGAAGAAGTATCAGCAAATCATTGCCGACAAGGGATATGATAAACGATTTGTTGCTTACGATGTGAGGGAGAGGACTTTGAAGGCTGAGGTCGAAGAGCACAGACAGATAGCTGAGTTATTAGAGCAAGAAAATAATAAACTGGAAAGAGAGGTGTCTCAGTTGAAGTCTGCAGCTTCCACCTCAACTGCTTTGATCCTAGTGACTGACGAGGGATTCTCATTCTTAGAGGTCGAGAACGGAAACCTGAGGGATGAGTTGGAAACCTTGAAAAGAGCTGTCCCTTCTACATCTTCTCGTGGACGAGCCAGAGCTCCTCGGGGACAAGAAAGAGCTGCTCGGATTCCTGTCGAGGAACAGAGGACTCAATCTGCTCTAGATAACGAGGCCTTCCAGCTGATGGCGAAGAACCAGGCATTGGCTGAGATGCCTAAGAAAATCAGGGACCTGGAAGAGCAGCTTTCTGCACAGAAGTTTATCTTGGAGAATAAAGAACTCTTCATAAAAAATCTCCACGAGCAGCTGGAAAGATTGACATATCAATTTCACAAGCAGCCCAGGGAGTTCTGGATGGCTGGCTACAACGAGGCTCTCTACCACTTGGACGATCGTATCCAGAATGCAAATAATGAGGGCTATAAACAGGGATGGATGAATGCCTTAGGTGTGCTGTAACTCGAATAGGGTCATTACCTGTGGGATTACCATAATCCTGGGCTGCTCGACCTACCCGTTCCACCATTCAATCTCGATATGAGTTGGATCCCTGCTCGGGCCATCCCTCGATGTTTGATTTCCAAATACCTCGGCGATTATAATCTCCATTCCAATGTTGAGATATCTCGTCCCGAGCATCTACTAGATCGACCATCCGTGATGAATATCAGGATGCTAAAAGATCTTAACTTTATAAATTCTCCTCTTGCTTTAAATGATCCACCTGCTGGCGAGGAACCTGTTTCAAAAGCAGAGGGGAAGAAACCAATAGAATAGGAATATTGATGTAATAAAATTGTATTTCATTCCTGATGTATTTTGTTCTACATTTAATGAAATAATTTTATTTGCAAATCTTGACTGCCATTGTCTTGTGATACTTTACATCTGTGCATGTGTATCTGTTAAAAAGATAACAATATTGTGTTATTTGTCGATCAACTTATCGTCGAGTAATTTGAATTTGTGGTAGTCACTTGGCAAAAATGATGTTTTGTTTCTCGACCAACTTAGTAGTAATTTAAAAAGTTACGAGTATAAAAAATTTTGCTCGATCACTTTCTCGTATTCATAAAATGTTTCCGACCAACCAAGGTCGGTAAATTTTCCTTTTCGACCAACTACAGTTAGTGGATTTGCTCGTATTCATAAAATGTCTCTGACCAACCAAGGTCGGTAAATTTTCCTTTTCGACCAACTACAGTTAGTGGATTTGCTCGTATTCATAAAATGTTTCTGACCAACCAAGGTAGGTAAATTTTCCTTTTCGACCAACAACAGTTAGTGGATTTTTCCTCTACGAGGAGCTTTGTCACTTTCTGGAATAATTTTACCTCCCGACCAATTTTAGTTGGCGTTTTCGAGAATACATTTACTTTCTAACCAACATAAGTTGGCATTTTTAGGAATACATTTCCTAGCCAACATAAGTTGGAATTTTTAGGAGTAGTTTTACTTCCCGTAGGAATACATTTACTTCCTAACCAACATAAGTTGACATTTTTAGGAATACATTTCCTAACCAACATAAGTTGGCATTTTTAGGAATAGTTTTACTTCCCGTAGGAATACATTTACTTCCTAACCAACATAAGTTTGCATTTTTAGGAATACATTTCCTAACCAACCAAGTTGGCATTTTTAGGAATAGTTTTACTTCCCGTAGGAATACATTTACTTCCTAACCAACATAAGTTGGCATTTTTAGGAATACATTTCCTAACCATCCAAGTTGGCATTTTTAGGAATAGTTTTACTTCCCGTAGGAATACATTTACTTCCTAACCAACATAAGTTGGCATTTTTAGGAATACATTTCCTAACCAACATAAGTTGGCATTTTTAGGAATAGTTTTGAGTAGTCCGAGATCTGCTGAGTATCTGCTGAGTAGTGTGTAGCACTAGTATTCCGCAAAAAAATTCCAATAAAGGGAAAGAACTTGGGCAAAGCATTGTCACTTTATTCATACTGATGAAACTGCATTACATGAGAGTTTACATTACTGATAATATTTGCGCAGGTACTCTGCATTCCATGAACTTAAACTCCTCCCCTTGTAAAGTTTCTATTCTGTATATCCCTGGTCGAACAACTTCTTTAACTCGGTAGGGTCTATGTCAGTTTGCTTCCAGTTTGTTGTGCTTTTGAATCACCTTCTTTAGCACATAGTCTCCTTCTTTCAAGTCACACTTCTTCACTCTCTTGTTGTAGAACAAAGCTGTTCGCTGCTGGTAAGCAGCATTTCTAATGGATGCTTCTTCCCTAACCTCCTCGAGCATGTCCAAGTCTAACCTTCTCATTAAATCGCTGATAGGGGAATTAAAATTCAGTATTCTGTGTGTTGGGAGACCCAATTCGGCGGGTATAACAACTTCACTTCCAAATGCTAGCATATATGGAGATTCCCCTGTTGCTACTCGGGGAGTAGTTCAGTAAGCCCATAGTACTGATTGTAGCTCGTTGATCCAATTTACTTTCGCATCATCCAGTCTTTTCTTCAAGCCATTCAGCAACGTTCTGTTTGTCACTTCAGTTTGCCCATTGCTTTGAGGATGGCCTGGTGCTGAGTGGATCTTCAAAATATTTGACTGATGACAATAGGCAGCGAACTCCTCGTTGTCAAATTGTGTTCCATGGTCTGTGATGAAGGCATGAGGAATACCATATCGACAAATGATGTTCTTCCAAATAAATTAGTACACCTTGTCGTACGTCATATCAATGAGAGGCTCAACTTCAATCTATTTAGTAAAATAGTCCACAGCGACCACGAGATACTTAAATCTTCCCCTGGTCGTCGGCAGTGGCCCAACCAAATCTATTCCCCATATGGAAAATGGCCAAGGGGAAGTAATGGGTGTTAATAACGCTTGGGGAGTTCTTTGAATGGAGGAGAAGCGCTGACACTTGTCACATTTCATAGCATAGGCTGTGCAATCATCCCTCATCGTCGGCCAATAGTATCCTTGAGTCATCATTCTTTACAAAAGAGTCCGACCTGCTACATGGGCTCCACAGGACCCTTCATGGACCTCTTCAATCAAATCTTTCACCTCGGTGGGATGTACACATCTTTGCAAACCTGCTATAATTCCTCGTCTGTATAAAATACCATTAGTCAGTACATAACGAGCAACCTTAAACTTCAGTTTCTTGGCTGCAAGTTTATCAATTGGTAATTCCCCTTTCTCAATATATGCCATGATGGGATCCATCCATAATGATCCTAAATCGAGGGTGATAAAGTTCATCGTCAGATCTTCATCTATACTCCGACCAGTTAAAACTTCAATTGAGATTGTTCTTCATAGCTCGGTACGAGTAGCTGATGCTAATCGAGCTAGGGCGTCTGCTCTCGCATTCTCCATTCTTGGTATTCTGACCAGCTGAATAGCAGCAAATTCCGACACCAGTTCCTTTGCCTTTGCATGATATCTGATCATTAATTCTCCTTTGGCTGCATATACTCCCATCATTTGATTTATGACTAGTTGCGAATCACTGAAGACAATAACTTGTTCCGCCCCCATGTTTTTTGCCAAACTAAGACCTGCAATCATGGCTTTATATTCAGCCTCATTATTCGAAGCTTTGAATTGGAAACGTAGGTCGTATTCCATGTCGACCTCATCCGGACTGCTCAAAACTATCCCTGCGCCACATCCTGTAGTGCAAGATAAACCATCCACATACAGACTCCATATAGGTAACTCGTCTTCAAATTTCTGATCTGACAGAGTTCCTCGGTGGAAAATTTGTTGCTTCCTTTCACCATCTCCTGATTTTTCTTGCTGTTTATCGATCATCTTTTCTTGCCCTTTTACCAACCTAAGCTGGTCTGGGCTTGAATTTGATGATCCTGTAACATCTACTTGCCCTTTTACCAAGCTAAGTTGGTTTGGGCTTGCATTTGATGATCCTGTAACATCCACAGGTTGATCAGCGAGCAACTTTTGCTCCTCGGGGGTATCAGGATAGGTGAACTCTGCTATAAAGTCTGCTACAGCTTGCCCTTTTAGCGATGATCTGGGTTCATAAACTATATCATATTCACCGAGTTTTATTGCCCAACACATCAATCTTCCTGACTTTTCTGGTTTATGAAGGGCTTGCCTCAATGGCACATCAGTATATACTACTATGGTATGAGCCTGGAAGTATGGCTTTATTCTTTTACTTGCTTCAATCAATGCTAGTGCCAATTTTTCCAGCCTTGGATATCTGATCGCTGCTCCTGGGAAGGCCTTACTTGTGTAGTAGATTGGTTTTTGTACTCCATTCTCCACTCTTATCAATGCCGAACTAACTGCATTCTCAGACACTGCCAGATACAAGTATAATTTTTCTCCCATCACTGGCCTGGATAACAGTGGAGGTGCTCCCAAATACTTCTTCAAGTCTTGGAAAGCCTTTTCACATTCATCATTCCACTCAAAAGTTTTTCGGAGCGTCTTGAAGAATGGGAGGCATCGATTAGTTGCTCGCGATACAAATCTGTTGAGTGCTGCTACTCGTCCTGTAAGACGTTGTACTTCTTTCTTCGTCATTGGGGATTGCAGTCCTAACAGAGCTTTGATCTTTTCAGGGTTAGCTTCAATGCCTCCCTGATTGATAATGTACCCGAGAAACATGCCTTCTCGTACTCCAAATATGCACTTCGTCGGGTTCAACTTCATTTGATATTTATCTAGTTGATCAAAGGTCTAGTTTAAGTCAACTAGATGATCAACATCTTTCTTGCTCTTTGTTAGCATATTGTCAACATAGACTTCCATATTGTAACTGATTTGTTCTGCAAACACTTTGTTCATTAGCCGCTGATATGTTGCACCTGCATTTTTCAAACCAAAAGGCATAACATTATAACAATAAGTTCCCCTAGGGGTAATGAAAGAAGTACTCTCACTGTCTTCAGGTTTCATTTTAATCTGATTGTAACCAGAATAAGTATCCATGAAGCTCAGTAGCTCGTGTCCCGAGGTAGCATCCACTAGTTGATCAATTCGGGGAAGCGAAAAGTGATCCTTTAGGCAGGCTTTGTTGAGGTCGGTGAAGTCTACACACATCCTCCATTTGTTGTTCTTCTTCTTCACCATTACCACATTTGCTAACCAGTCTGGATATTTAAAATCTTCAATAAATCAAGCTTTTTGGAGCTTCTCGACTTCCTCCTGTATAGTTTGATTCTTCTCGGGACTGAATACTCTTCTTCTCTGCTTCACAGGTTTGATCTCTTTATTCACATTGAGTTCGTGACATAAGAAATTTGGTTCTATCCCAGGCATGTCCTCATGACTCCACGTAAAAGTTTGCTTTTTGCTTCTTAGGAAAGTTATCAATTCCTGGTTCAGTGAGGCTTCCAACGACGAACCTACTTGAGTAGTTCGTTCAGGGTGTTCGTCGTCCAGGGTGATGTTTTCAGTAGCTTCCACCACTTGACCCTTCACGAGTTGTGACTCATCTCTAGGATCCAATGTTTCAATTTCTGCACCTTCATCCACTTGATAGGTAGTGGTCTTTTTCCTTGATTCCTCCAGTTCCTCTTGCTCGGCGGATGAATAATAGCATTCCCGAGCTACTTTCTGATCACCTTTCACAACTCCTACTCCAAAATTTGTTGGAAATTTTAGGCACTGATGTACCGTAGATGGTACAGCCTCGAACTTCTTCAATCCTACTCTTCCCATGATGATATTGTATGATGATTGAACATTATTATCCATCACGAAAAAGCGTATTCTTTCTATCCGACAAGTAGGCCACGTACCAATGAATATATCCAACTTGATCGTCCCAAGTGGAAATACTTTCTCGCCAGCAAAACCGAGGAGGGGTCTATGATAAGGCTCCAGTTGAGATAGCTTTAGATTTAAACTGTCGAAGCACGAGTAGAACATGATGTCTGCCGAGCTACCATTATCAACCAGTACTCTCGAGATCATCACTTCCTTCATTCTCATTTTGATTACCAATGGATCATCATGAGGATACAACACACCTGCGAGGTCATTTTTTGAGAAACCGATGACCAGTTTTTCTTTGTTCACCTTTCTCGGGCGATCCTCCTCAGCTAGATTTATTCGTTAAATGTATGAGCAAGCTTGAGCCTCACAGAGGTAAGCTTTTCTCTCGGCAGTAAGGTCTCCTCCTCCTGCATCTCCACATGTAATAACATTACAGTCAAATGACCCAAAGCGTATTGAAAATACCTCACGTTCTGGCTGCCTTGGTCTCTTGGGAAGATCGGGGTCGTCTTTTGGATCAACTTCATGGTCTCTCTTCTTGTTCTCCTCTGCTCGACGAGGAGATCTAGACCTCTCTCTTGCTCCAGCGTTGTTTCTTCTATCATTACTCCGATCCACATACTTTGCCAGTTTTCCTCGTCTGATGAGTGTTTCAATCTCATTCTGAAGAGCTATGCAATTTTTAGTCATATGGCCACGATCTTTGTGAAACTCGCAATATTTTGCCTTATTTCTCCTTTCGGGGTCTGCCTTCATTTTCTCTGGCCAATTTAATTCCTCGTTGTTCTTGATTTCTTCTAGATTGTGGTTGATGTCTTTCTTCAAAGGAGTATAATTATTAAATTTCTTCAATACTTCCCATGACGACCTTGCTCTTGAGTGTTTGCCACTACCATTGCTCTTATGCTCCTTCTTCTTAGCTTTATCACCTTCCACCTTGGTTTCTTTGGCATCCATATTCTTCTTCGCAGCTATAGCCTCCTCGGCATTCATAATCTTGGCTGCCTTTCCCATCAGATCTGACATGGTTCTAGGAGGATCTTTAGCCAAAGTGTAGTACAACTTGTTGGGCAGTAATCCACTCATCAAGGCGGTAATCGCTATTTTTTCCTCATAGTCAATAACTTCGAGCTTCTCGTTATTAAAATGAGTTATATAATCTCTGGAACTTTCACCAAGTTTTTGTCTAACACTTAACAAATGCGCTACTCGTTTAACAGGCTTTGCCCCAAAACAGAAATTCCCAATGAATAACTCGGCCAGTTGAAGAAAAGTTGAGATCTTACCCGGAGGAAGATTATTATACCACATTTGAGCTGATCTGGTAAGAGTTCCCGAGAATGCTCTGCATCTCATCTCATCAGGAACATCATAGATGTCGGCTGCAGCTTGGTATTGTTCTATATGAAGGACATGGTCTGTCTTTCCATCATATTTGGGGGTCACAATAAGTGCTTTAAACTTTGATGGTGTTGGAAAATCTACAATGGCCTGGACAAAAGGTGTTCCTCGAACAAAAGTTCATTATAGAGGGTTCTTGGCTCTAGCCATTTCCCCTAATCTATCCTCCAGCCTCTGAATAGGGCCTTTCCACGCATCGTTTCCTTCCTCGGGCCTGTTGGTTCGAGCAACTGATCGCGTTGATATGGCTTCCTGGAATCTATCTTGACGAGAAGCTGGTCGCGACTAGGCAGATCCTTCCCTTAAGTCTGATGGTCATCGAAAACTCCTCGATGCGGCTCTAGGAGGACTTTTGCTCCTCCTAGGACCTAATCGATCAAAAGGTGATACCCTGCTTAATCTTTCTAGCGCACTAGTCCTTTATGGAGAAAGAGTGATACGTTGTTCAGTATCTATGGCTCGTACCGATAAAGTTCGTCCAGGTTGATAAGAAAAATCTTCAGACTCCTCAGTACGCCTAGTACGTGAAGAGGGTAACCGGGTATTTTTTTGAATACTTCATGATTCTGAATGGGTTGGTGCACCGCCATGAAGGGTTCGTATGAGTTATCGTATCATTTCTTGCATGACTATCTGGCCTTGGGCCAGATTTGTCATTATTCCAGCCAGATCTGGAATATTGGGCGGAGCAGATGGATTTGGAGGGCTTCCAGTGTTTCGATGGCTGGGTTCTGGAATATCAGCCATTTGTGATGAATTGTTTTTGATAAAAAACGATATTACCAGTCGTTTCCCACAGACGGCGCCAATCTGTTGATGTAAAAAATTAGATTATATCTAATTATATAATCACAGATAAAATAAAAGAGACAAAGAAGTTTTAAAGTGGTCCAGCCTTATAAGAATGGCCTACGTCCACTATTTCTGTTATTGATGACTGTTTGGGAATTCTCGATTACAAGTTTTCTCAAGAAATTCCGCTCCCCTTACAATGAAGGTAATACAATGTATTTATATCCCTAAGGCTGTAATGTGAAAGGGTAATATATTAAATGCCCCTTAAGCGTATACATCTGTATGATAATAAGCATTTAATGCACAGTCTGTTGGGTTATCCTGCTATTAATGCTTTGTTCGAGGTGCAGCTCGGACCGCCTAAGCTGCTCGTACTGCCTAAGTTCCTCGGTGCTCAAAAGTTCCTCGGTACTCAAAAGTTCCTCGGAGAGTTCTTGTAGGTCGGAGCGTCTGAGTTGGTCGGGGAAGCAGAGTTCCTCGTTGCAGTATGGTTCCTCGGAGTTGTGGTGTTGTTCGTAAGTGTTTATTGTTGCCATGTAGATTGCTACGTGTCTTCACCCACTTGAGCCATGTCAGCAGACTAAATTTGGTATCAATAATTATTTTAAGTGAATCTCATGTGAATCACACACGCCCATTGATGTGTTGTCGACAAATCATTAGTGTCTGATTTGATGGTCTCAAACCTAGTATTACTCTATTATGTAATTCTATGAAATTTCAAGAGCTTTGAGTTTGAATAATTGACCATGTTGCTTTTACCTAATTTATTAACTAGATAGTCTCCATGAGTTAATGAAGTCCAAATAAAATGTTAGACCCCTTATCTAATGATGCTTAATAGTGACCTTATTATTCACTTTTTTTGTTCGTCAATTTCTTTTTATTTATATTAGAAAACGTTCATGCTAAAGTTATGCAAATGATTTTTCATGTTCAAGTTTACGAAACCCAAATGTTCTTTGGTAAAGTCTACTATGATTCAATAAATAGTAAACTACATAAACTTTTTAACATATATAACAATATACTTAGTTATATAAATTATTGAGTCTTAATAGGTCTTATCTATTTTTAGCGAGTGAAAAATGATTGGCACCAAACTCATTCATTAACCATATGTCTTATCCATTTGAGATTAATATAACCAAAACTATTGATGGTTATCCTTTAACAAATTCACATCCATCGTGTCGTGTTTCATTTGGCAAGTCCATGTTAATTTTAAGAATGTAAATCTTTAACATCTTTTGATCATATTTATCACGTTAAATCATAGGTTTGTTAACCTTAAAGTTTAAAATCAATTATAATGCACACCCTAATATTTTACTTATTGTAATCTAGACCTTGGTGTTTTATTAGTGGATGAATTCAAACCTTGCTTTATAACTAAGGCACTAAACTTTTTAAAATTATATTTTCATCCTCAATTATTTCAAAGTTGGATTTAAATATAAGTTATAGGTTGCAAACCAACTTTATAAATATATTTCTTCTATATATGTTAGGCTAACACAAATAATAGGCCGGGAACATATTCAATGAATATATTATATTGTATAACAACCTATTAAAGGTTGAAATAATAGCAAAATATCACAAAATTAATTACAATGACTTTTACGTTACTAATTTTGTAATATACTAATCTTACTCTATATTTTTACTTTCTTTGATTTAATAAGGCTCAATATTGTAATACCCCATAACTTTAGTGCATTATTTAAATTTATTATATATTGTGAAATGTAATTGTATGCACTGTGCCGTCACTATATTTCGTTTATGTTCGTTTGTGTATGTGTGTATAATTAAAATTATTTAAAATAAAATTTCTAAATGAAACGTAATACAACGAAATAAATTCATAA
Organism: Sambucus nigra; assembly: GCA_949130495.1. Classification (NCBI taxonomy): domain Eukaryota; kingdom Viridiplantae; phylum Streptophyta; class Magnoliopsida; order Dipsacales; family Adoxaceae; genus Sambucus; species Sambucus nigra. Next base: position 236,832,690 of record OX422207.1, read on the forward strand.
TTATTTAACAGATAAACATACTAAATTATATAATAAACTATTTTTTAACTCGAACAAGAGTAGATGTTAAAAAGGTTGATGGGTTAGTTTGGAGGACTTGTGGGACATGTAAAAGGTTCGATTTTATTTTAAAAGGGTGGATTTGAGGTTTTATGGGTTAAGATTGAACTTGGGTTAAGTTTTGGACTATTTGTGTGACACTCCGCCTAATTAAATACCGGCTGATCAGTCCTTTATCAAATTAAAACAGAATATCCAGTTGGTTCATTCTTTCCATCACTATCGATTTTTTTTAATATTTACTAACCACCTAGTATATGAAAAGTTGGTGTCAATTTTTATCTTTTTAATTAATATGCAACCAAATAAATTTGTAAAATCACATTCAACATTCAATAATCGATCACACAATGAATATAATGACAGAATAATACAAGTGTGTCTGGAATACACAATCCAATATGAAATAATAATACAGTCATCTAAAATAAAAACTAACCCAATAGTTTGAGAAATTAAATAAAATTCCTCTATCTCTGAATAGAAGTGGACAACATACCCGACTGAAATAAATAGCTCATACAGAAGGAATGATGAATATGGAGACGTCTAACATCAAGGTTCTGCACCTTTCACTGCAGCTACATCACGTCAATTGATAAGATCTGCTAAGCTTAGCGTCCTTGTGGCTGGGCACCTAAAATGTTTTACAAAAATATAGGTTTGGAAAAAACGGGTTAGAGCCCAATGTAAATATTTAAAAATTTAGCAAGTATTTAAAATGCAAAATCAGCAAATATTATATACATGTTAGCTTGACCTTTTCTAATGTCCTTGGGAAGGGTTGACCCTCTAAAACAAATAATGGTTTTGGCTTTAGTACTAGAAGCATGAGAACAAGATGAGCCATTACCATCACTATCAAGCCTACTCGAGTCTGTCAAATCATTTTTTAACTTCAAAATTTTTTACTCAAGCAAAGAATTAGACTCTTCCCAAGATAGGAATTTCTTTTTCAAATTTTCAATTAAACTTAACAGTTTACCGCGCTCCCCTTCAATTAAAACAAACTTATCCCTAAGAGTCTTTTCACATACCGTAAAATCATCGATTAATTTTTTATCCTCGATGGCACAAACGGGAACCTTAGAATTTTTTAAGTCCTCCAATTCCTTTTCTAAAAATAGGACTTTCTCAACACTCTCCTTATTGGACAAGTTTAAATCATTAAAGTCACGGTCCAAACAAACAAGTTTCTCACGATAAAAATCTTTTTGATTTTGAATCGTTTGCAAAAGATCCATCGCGGATTTAAAACACGAATTTTATTTTTCCAAAACTTTAATTCTTTTGCAAAGATCCAAATTCAAAAGTTTTAATTTTTTCAGCACTGTCGTGAACTTTTTCAAAAATAGGCTCCTCATTAGATAGGCGTTCAATTGGAAAAATTGCGATTTTTCACAAAACAGATTTAAAAAAAAAAAAATCAATATCAAACTATTTTGCGAAAAATCGGAATACACGATAAATTAGCGCAACCCGCTCTGATACCAATTTGACGACTGGAGAAGTCAAATTGTATCAAAAATAAATAAATCCTTGAAAAATCAGGATCACGCGATAAATTAGTGTAACCCGCTCTGATACCAATTTGTAAAAATGTATGAATGCGGTGTGCGATATCGATTTTAATTAAATCGCAAATTTATACTTTGACACACTTATTTAGTTAGAGTCTATTTAAACAAAATTACTTCAGCCCCTAAACATGCAACAACATGTGTGCGTGTGTCAAACCATAAATAAGTAAAGCATGCGACACAAATTTAAGAAAAAATCCCCTTAGGGCAAAACCTTTTATTTCTAGAACTTTGAAGAATTCACAAGACCATTGACTTACATACAACCTGATAATCGCCCACAAGTGTAACACATGGTGTCTTTGTCAAACCATCAAAGCAACGGCTAGAAATGACATCGGCTGGAATAGAAAATAGCTTCTTCACAAGTGTGAACTTTATAAGGACTCGATCCACAATAGCACTTAGCTCTCCAGTTGTAGAGTTCTCCCCCAAAAGGTAAACAACAGCAAAAATTGTATTTTTGAACACCAAAACATATGGGGTTTTTGTGAATTGTAAACAAAAAAGGATTAAACCCTAAAAGAAGAAGACAAAAGGATTCTGCTATTTCACAGTTTTCTGTCTTTCAAAACGTTGGGATTTCTTAATGAAAACGAAACTATTTAATGAGTATTTATGCAAAAATGCACTTTCTCGGTATACGAGCTCGTTCGAATGAGATAAAGATCTCGCGCGAACGACGTACAGATGTCGTTCAAATGACATCGCGCGACATCCATAAGTCGCTCGAACGAGATAGCTATCTCGCTTGAACTACCTTGGCGTCAAAATCGAGGTACGCTTCAGTACTTAGAAAAAATACTCATTCTCAAATTTTGACGAAAAAGTTCGCTCCAACACTTAGAAAATATTTTGTAAAAATATCCCAAAAGCTCTAAGTGGAAAGTAAAGGTATTTAAAACATAACCTTCCCAAATTAAACTTCGCGGAGTCTTGTTGATGAAGAACTTGATTATTTTGGATCCGTGTTGATGTAGATTGCTCTTGAATGCTCTTCGATTTTGTAGCTGTATACGACATAATTAATTGATAACGGACTTATAAAAATATGTCCTCACAAATCTCCCCCTATGTCTATGCCCGTACATACATAAAACATTCGAATTATCGAAAACCAAATTGCCTATACAAATCTACCCTCCCATGAATAAATTTGCAAGATCTGAAACTGTTCTTAAAAAAACTTCATCAAATCTCAAAGATTTTCTCATCAGGGTGTGCAACATAATGATCTTCAATCTTTGTACCTACACACATGAGATAAAGAAAACTACCTTCATGACGCATCGAGTTTGAAATGATATAAGAATAAAGCATGCGACACAAATTTAAGGAAAAATACCCACAAGGAAAAACCTTTTATTTCTAGAACTTTGAAGAATTCACAAGACCATTGACTTATATACAACCTGATAATAGCCCACAATTGTAACACATGGTGTCTTCGTCAAACCTTCAAAGCAACGACTAGAAGTGTCGTCGGCTGGAATCTCCGAGAAGAACTCCAGATGGTCAACAATGAAGAAGAAAACGGCTTCTCTACAAGTGTGAAGTTTATAAGGATTCTCTCCACAATAACACTTAGCTCTCCGATTGTAGAGTTCTCCCCACAAAGGTAGACAACAACAAAAGTTGTGTTCCAGAACACCAAAAAAATTCACCAAAGCATATGGGATTTTTTTGAATTGTAAACAAAAAAGGATTAAACCCTAAAAGAAGAAGTCAAAAGGATTCTGGTATTTCGCAGTTTTTTATCTTTCAAAACGCTAAGACTTCTTAATGAAAATGAAACCAATTAATGAGTATTTATACAAAAATACGTCGCCCTGGTATACGAGCTCGTTCGAACGAGATAAGGATCTCGCACGAATAACGTACAGATGTCGTTCAAACGACATCGCGCGACATCCATAAGTCGCTCGAATGAGATAACTATCTCGCTTGAACGAACTGGGCATCAAAATCGAGGTACGCTTCAGTACTTAGAGAAAATACTCTTTCTCAAAGTTTGATGAAAAAGTCCGCTCTAACAAAATATTTTGTAAAAATATCCCCAAAGCTTTAAGTGAGAATGTTAAGGTATTTAAAACATAACCTTACCAAAGTAAACTTCATGGAGTCTTTGTGAGGAAGAACTTGATTAATTTGGATCCATGTTGATGTAGAATTGCTCTTGAATGCTCTTAGACGGTGTAGCGATGTACAACATCATTAATTGATAACAGACTTATAAAAATTTGTCCTTACAAATCTACCCCTATGTCTATGCCGGTACATACATAAAAATATCCGAATTATCCAAAACCAAATTGCCTATACAAATATACCCTCCCATGAATAAATTTGCAAGATCTCAAACTGTTCTTCAAAAATCTTCATAAAATATCAGAGCTTTTCTCATCTCGGTGTGCACAATAATGATCTTCAATCTTTGTACCTACACACATGAGATAAAGCAAAATACCTTCGTGATGCATCGCGTTTGAAATGATATAAGAATAAAGCATGCGACACAAATTTAAGGAAAAATCCCCGCAGGGAAAAACCTTTTAATTCTAGAACTTTGAAGAATTCACAAGACCATTGACTTACATACAACCTGATAATCGCCCATAAGTGTACCGTACATCGTCTTCGTCAAACCTTCAAAGCAACAGCTCAAAATGTCATCGGGAGCAATCTCCCACAAGAATTCCAGATGGTCAGCAATGAAGAAGAAAACTACTTCTCTACAAGTGTGAACTTTATAAGGACTCCCTCCACAATAGCACTTAGCTCTCCGGTTGTAGAGTTCTCCTCACAAAGGTAAACAACCACAAAAGTTGTGTTCTTGAACACCAAAACAATTCACCAAAGCATATGGGATTTTTGTGAATTCTAAACAAAAAGGGATTAAACCCTAAAAGAAGAAGTCAAAAGGATTATGCTATTTCGCAGTTTTCTGTCTTTCAAAACGCTGGAACTTCTTATTGAAAACGAAACCATTTAATGAGTATTTATATAAAAATGCGTCGCCTCGGTATACGAGCTCGTTTGAATCAGATAAGAATCTCGCACGAACGACGTACAGATGTCATTCAAACGACATCGCGCAATATCCATAAGTCGCTCGAACGAGATAGCTATTTCGCTTGAACCACCTCGGCGTCAAAATTGAGGTACGCTTCAGTACTTAGAAAAACTACTCATTCTTAAATTTTGATGAAAAAGTTTGCTATATCACTTAGAAAATATTTTGTAAAAATATCCTAAAAGCTCTAAGTGGAAAGTTAAGGTATTTAAAACATAACCTTACCAAAGTAAACTTGGCGGAGTCTATTTGATGAAGAACTTGATTAATTCGAATCCGTCTTGATGTAGATTGATCTTGAATGCTCTTCGATGGTGTAGCGGTATACGACATAATTAATTAATAACGAACTTATATAAATATGTCCTTACAATACAAGCAGATATGTGTTCATTAATGTGGTATATACTTGAGATGTATTGAAAAATCATTGATGAATATTCGAATGTGATGGATAATATGAAATTATGGGGTACACTTGGATTTGGGATTAGACGCATGTGATATCTAGGATTGTTGAGTTGGGATAATTTAAAAGTCACTAAAAGACGACAGGAAAAATTTATAATTATATTATAACCCAACTCAGTTATATGCAGGCTTACTGCTAATGCCTCTTGTTAACATTTTTCAAGACATATCTAGTTGTGTCGCGTCCGCACTAAGATCATTTTAGTAGTTTCATTTACGTTGATACAATTATAGTTAAACGTAGTACTGTTGGCTGGTTCGGTATCAGAGTTATAAGGTTCACCCATGGTACGTTTCAATTATTTATTTTATGCATTTAATCTTTATTACAGTTATGCTTAGAATGATATTCAATTGTTAGATTCCCTTGAGTTTGTTTTAGACCTTGTGACAACCCGAATATAATTATGATGAATTATATTTAAATCATGCTTATCTTATGTGATATGAATAATGTGATATTGGTATATCTAATGTTAAGTGATTATGTTTATTATAATCCTACTTTCATAAATCATGAAAGGTCGAATTATTTACAAACACAAATTTTGTTATTTTCGGTAGAAATGTTCTTGTTAGAGACTAGATTTGACCTTTATAACATTATAAATGACTTGAGGTGAAAACTAGATAGTTGTAGACATGTGAGCTAGGGTTGTAACACAATAAACGGATCATCAAATGGATTCCCGAGTAAAGAGTTATACTGAATTTATGAACAAAGGGCAAAGCTGTCCATTCCCTTTAAGTGGTAAATTGTCTTTTATTAAACCAAATGTTTTAAATTGATTGGTTGGCTTGGGAGGCAGCCTTGGCCGACTTAAAACCCTCCCTCTAACATATTTCTTCATCAAAACAAACCCTAGGTTCAGTTTCAAGTGTCGTTAGCTTAAGGAAATAGAAAGTTGATGTTTAGGAAGAAAAAGTGAGGAGAAAAAGTGTAGAAAATTCATGGAAATTACGTAAAAGCCCTGAAGGTAATCCTAATTGAAATTCTAGTTATTTATCTTATATTACTGATTTATATGATATAAATAATCATAGGTTTACGAAAGTTTCATCCCTTTATATGTATGTATGGTTAGATGCAAGTTTATGTTAAGTTGAATGTAGAAACCCTTAAAATTGTTTTGTATTGAAACCCCTTGCATTCAAACTTGCATATCTCTTTGTGTGCTTACTGGAATTGAGAAATTCTAATTGGATATGAAAGTATCTCATATAGTCATATCATACCCGAAAATGAGAATTTATCTCCTTGTGGTTAGGCCGTAATGATGATTTGAAGTTGGTACATGGTTGCTGTTTGTATACTTGATTTCGGTATGCCCTAAGTTTAGTCAAGATTTTGAGATAGCAAATGAAGTCAAAAAATTATGAAACTTTAATTCTGTACTATTAAGTATGTGTACTGGAAATGGTTTGAAAATCATGGAAAGTTATCCTGTAGAAAAATTACGAAAATTCTTGCAAGTTGAAGGAACAATAGAGGAACTTGTAGGGAAGATTTCTTGTGTTGTAGAGAAATGGTCATAACTTGCCCTAGGAAGCTTGAAAAATTACACCGTCACTTGTACTGGATAGTATATTCATACGTGTTTTCATATTGATGAGGTTGGACCCCTGTATTTGTACAATTTAGGAATATAATATGGTCAGGTATGTAGGACAATAATTTCAGGCCATACTGGATACCCCTTGAATGAATGTTTGTATTTCTTCCTTACAAAGGGTACTTTGAGTACATGTTTCATGTGTATATACATTGACAAGTATAATTTCATGTTTACTTGACTTTGGTTATAAATTACTTATAAGGTATTTCCTACGGTTGAATGTCTGTAACTTTATCAACATGTATATCATTGTTTTGCCTTTATCTATGTTTTATAGAATGTGACTTAATTGGAATTATATTGTTGATGTATAGTCATGGAAAGTTACATAATTATGTTTGGATAATATTTATGATTGAGGTTCAGTACTGATTTAGTTGGATTGATAGGTGTAAGGTCTAATCAACCCTGTTCAGCTCCACCAAAAGAAAACGTGAATAGATAGTTGTCAACCAAGGTGAGTGTACTCACTGGAAAGAGATATTTGTGTCGTGTTATTGATATGATCATAATATAATGAATATGAAACTGTTCATTTCGGTTTACTGAAATGAGGGGTTACTCCTCGACCAGGAATGGGGGAGATTTGTCTATTAATGACAAGGGGTTACTCCTCGACCACGAATGGGGGAGAATTGTTTATTTAGACAGGATATGTGAATCATGATTCGGAAAAGTTGGTCATTCATTATGAATGAGCTGGATAAGTTAATTCATAATTATATGGACATGATATATTGCATGTAAATTTATGCAGTAGTATAGTAGTGATGCATTCACTGGGCTATTTTGCTCATGGTTCCTATGTTCACATTTTTTCAGGTAACGCGATGTCACTGCCAAATCTAGGAGGTCGGGTTGGGTTAGTGAGGAATGGGAGAAACTATAATTTTGTGTAAATGTAAATGATGTAATTAAGTTAATTTATCCTTCAAGAAAGATTTTATGGACATGATTACTCTGATGTTGTAAAAAGGATTTCAGTTATATGGGTTTACAATGAAATCAAAACTCGTGATTATGGTTTGGTTAGATTAATTATGGTTTGACTCACTTTGACTTTCAAACTTAATTATAAGTAACTGGGTTGGGTGTGTCAACTTTTGGTATCAGAGCCTAGGTTTTTGAGGTTCTGGAGTGAGAAGAGTCTAGATTTGGCAGTGAATGTTAGAAATATATTTTATTTGATACTAACGATTATGTTAGGAAAGATATGTATATCTGCATGTTGTTATATCTTTGATTCATTTCAGATATAAGATAATGGAACGAGGGAATGTAAATGTGAGATTAGAAGATGATGCTTCAAATATCGCAGCAGAAGCGGAGGTTGAGCAACCTGTTCATGGAAATGTAGAACCCGAGCAGGAACAATTGACAGACATGCAAAAAATGGCACGTGCTATGACGCTAATGGCAGAGCAATAAGCTAGATTTATGTCTCAGATGGAAGAACAACAGATCAGGCACTTGGAGGCACAAGCCTTAGCTAGGGCTGAGGAGGTGATACACCGGGAAGAAAGAAGTACTTCACATGAGAAATTTTTTAAGATGAACCCACCATCGTTCGAAGGAGCAGTTGATCCCGCAGAGGCAGAAGTCTGGGTTAAAGAGATTGAACTTATCTTTGGGGTGATGAGGATGACTGAAAATCAGCGAGTGACCTTGGCGACGTATATGCTGAAAGGAGAAGCTAAATATTGGTGGGATGCCATAAAACATTTGTTGATAACTCCAGAAGGTGGGACTGTGATCTCATTGGATGGTTTTGTCAAAGCTTTATATGATAAGTATTTTCCCCCAATGTATCAAAAACAAAAGGAGAAGGAATATTTCATGTTGAATCAGGGGAGTATGACAGTTAGAGAATACGAAGCTAAACTGACAGCCTTATCTCGATTTGCATCGAGGTTTATACGGAATGAGGAAGATATGTGCAGCCGATTTCTCGATGGACTAGAGTTAGTTATTAAATCAAGGCTATCGGCTTTAGAGACTGTTAATTATTTAGCCTTGGTGAACAAATCCATGTTAGTAGAAAGGGACGTGAATGAAGCTAGAGGGAATCGAGAACGAGGTGTAAAGAGAAGCAGATTCGATCCAAGTTATCAAAAGGGTGGTGATACAGAATATTCGAGACTTGGAGGGCAGAAATTCCAGCATGGTAGAGGCATGGGAAGTAGTTTTCAAAGGGGTGAAGCAAGTGGTGGAAGAGGTTCAAGAGTTTCATCGCAAGGAGATTCAAATGTTTGTTTCTTTTGTGGGACATCGGGTCATGTAAAGAGAAATTGCCCAAAGCTACTGAATATAGAATGTTTTAACTGTCATCAGAAGGGCCATCTGATTAAGAATTGTCCGATGTTATCAAGAGCGATTTCAGTCAGTAGTGTGGGGCCTCATAAAGGATCCTCTCCAGGCAGTGCCACCAAGGGAAGATATATAGGACAAGCAAGTGGATCGAAGGCGGGAGGAAGAGTCTTTGCGATGACATTGCAAGATGCCCATGCTACACCTGAAGTGGTTACAGGTAAACTTTTTATTGCAAACAAAGATCTATATGCACTCATTGATCCTGGATCTACGCATTCATTTGTGGCATTACATATTGTTTCATATTTGGGTAGACCATGTTCATTCCTCAATTGTGACTTATATATTTATACCCCAATGGAAAGTGTAATTATAGTTGAGCATGTTTATAAAGATTGTGTCTTACGAATGGGTGAGCGAGATTTCTATGTTGATTTGATACCGTTGGTCATTCGGGATTTTGATATTATATTGGGGATGGACTGGCTATCATCGTATCATACTTCCATTGATTATTTTCGAAAGGAAGTTACATTTCATCTTCTTGGTGAACCTGAGTTCCAGTTTACAGGGGAAAGAAATGTTGTCCCTAATTGTCTTATCTCAACAATAAAGAGCAGAAAGTTATTGAGTAAGGGTTGTATGGGGTATTTAGCATATGTGGTTGATGTTAGTAAGGAAGAACTTAAAGTTTAAGATATACCAGTTGTTAAAGAATTTTCTAATGTCTTCCCAGAGGAATTGCCAGGATTGCCTCCCGATAGGGAAGTAGAGTTTTCTATTGAATTAATTCCAGGTACTGGTCCAATTTCTCTTGCTCCATATAAAATGGCACCAGCAGAGTTGAAAGAATTAAAAGTGTAATTACAAGATCTGATATGCAGAGGTTTCATTCAACCTAGTGTTTCGCCATGGGGAGCACCAGTGTTATTTGTGAAAAAGAAAGATGGGATAATGCGATTATGTATTAATTATCGGCAGTTGAATAAGGTGACCATTAGAAATATGTACCCTCTACCTCGTATCTATGACTTGTTTGACCAATTACAGGGGGGCACAGTATTTTCTAAGATTGATTTGAGATCGGGTTACCACCAACTGAAAGTGAAGGATAGTGATATTTCCAGAACAACTTTTCGAACTCGATATGGGCACTATGAGTTTTTGGTGATTCCATTTGGATTGACTAATGCTCTGGCAGTTTTTATGGATTTGATGAACCGGGTATTCCACCCTTTCATTGATTCATTCGTGATTGTATTCATAGACGATATGTTGATTTATTCGCGTAGCATGGAGGAACATGAGAAACATTTGAGACTTGTATTGCAGATTTTGAGAGAGAAGAAATTATTTGCTAAATTCAGCAAGTGTGAGTTTTGGTTGAATGAAATTGTGTTTTTAGGGCACGTGGTCTCGGGAAATGGGATTTATGTTGATCCAAAGAAAGTGGAAGCAATTGTTGAATGGGAAAGTCCTAAGAATGTGACAGAAATTAGGAGTTTCCTAGGATTGGAAGGTTACTATCGCAGATTCATTAAGGGATTTTCAGCAATAGCATTACCATTGAAAAAATTGACTCGTAAAGAAGTGAAGTTTGTATGGGATGAAGAATGTGAGAGGAGTTTTAAATAATTAAAGAATCGATTGGTTTCAGACCCTGTACTTACTATTCCACGTGGGAATGAGTCTTTTGTGATCTATACAGATGCTTCATTTCAGGGTTTAGGATGTGTTCTTATGCAGAATGGGAAGGTAATAGCATATGCTTCCAGACAATTAATGACGCATGAACGAAATTACCCTACACATGATTTGGAACTAGTAGCCATTATTTTTGCTTTAAAGTTATGGAGACATTACTTGTATGGAGAAACTTGTGAGATATTTACAGATCATCAAAGTTTGAAATACTTGTTTACACAGAAGGAACTGAATTTGAGACAGAGGCGTTGGATAGAGCTGATTAAAGACTATGACTGTACCATTCATCATCATCCTGGGAATGCCAATGTGGTAGCAGATGCTTTGAGTCGAAAATCATCAGGGATGCTTGGTTGCATACGGTGTGCCCGTGTTGGAAATATTCTTGACTTGGCATCGATGGGGATTGAATTGAAGTTTTCAAAAAGCAGAGGATTATTAGCACATGTCACAGTGAGACCTTTATTGGCAGAACGCATACGAAGTTTGCAGATCAGTGATCCATTCCTTGAAAAGAAGAAACAAGAAGTTCGGGATGGTAGAGAGAGTGATTTTGAGATTAAGAATGATGAATCATTGTGTTATAAAAATAGGATTTGTGTACCAAATGATCCACCCTTAAAGAAAGATATATTAGAAGAGGCACATAGTTCTATTTACTCTATGCATCCGGGAGGTACCAAAATGTACAGAGATTTGAAAGAATATTACTGGTGGAACAATATGAAATGTGAGATTGCAGAGTTCGTAGCTAAATGTTTAGTATGCCAGCAAGTGAAAGCAAAGCATCAGAAGCCGGCAGGATTATTGCAGTCTTTTCCTATTCCGGAATGGAAGTGGGAGCATATAACGATGGACTTTGTTACAGGATTACCCCGGTCACCAAAGGGGCATGATTCTATTTGGGTGATTGTAGACCGATTGATGAAGTCAGCTCATTTTCTCCCAGTTAAGACCACCTACACTGTTGACAAGTATGCACGTATGTACGTTGACGAGATTATCCATTTACATGGGGCACCCGTGTCAATTGTATCAGATAGAGATCAAGCGTTCCCTTCTAAGTTTTAGCCTCGTCTTCAGAATGCCATGGGCACAATTTTGAAGTTCAGCACTGCGTTTCATCCACAAACTGATGGGCAATCAGAAAGGATGATTCAAATATTAGAAGACATGTTACGAGCCTGTGTATTTGACTTCAAAGGTAGTTGGGATGATCATTTGCCATTGATGGAATTTTCATATAATAATAGTTATCAGTCGACTATTGGTATGGCTCCTTATGAAGCTTTATTTGGTAGGAGATGTAGAATGCCTTTGTGTTGGGATGAAGTGGGTGAAAGGAAAATTTTGGGTCCTGAATTGATAGATATGACAACTGAAAAGATCAAAATGATTCGGGAACGGATAAAGATAGCGCAAAGCAGGAAGAAATTTTATGCAGATAAGAGGAAGCATCCATTGGAATTTCAGAAGGGAGATTTTGTATTCCTGCGTATTTCACCATGGAAAGGTGTTATGAGATTTGGGAAAAAGGGGAAACTAAGTCCAAGATACATTGGACCATTTGAAGTGTTGAAAAGAATTGGGCCCCTAGCTTATAGATTAGCTTTACCTCCAGATTTATCCCGTTTACATGATGTGTTTCACGTATCGATGCTTCGTAAATATTTGGCGGATCCATCTCATCAGTTGAAAACTCAACCAATTGAACTGAAGGAAGACTTATCGTACATCGAGGAACCAATGGAAATTATTGATCGTAAGGACCAAGTATTGAGAAATAAAGTTATTCCCTTAGTTAAGGTTATGTGGATGAGCCATGCAGTTAAAGAAGCAACTTGGGAAACGGAGGATAGCATGAGGAAAAAGTATCCCCATTTGTTTGGTAAGTGACCTTTATATTAAATTTCGGGGACGAAATTTTCTAAGGGGGGGGGGGGGGGGCGGGGGGGAAGTTGTGACAACCCGAATATAATTATGATGAATTATATTTAAATCATGCTTATCTTATGTGATATGAATAATGTGATATTAGTATATCTAATGTTAAGTGATAATGTTTATTATAATCCTACTTTCATAAATCATGAAAGCTCGAGTTATTTACAAACACAAATTTTGTTATTTTCGGTAGAAATGTTCCTGTTAGAGACTAGTTTTGACCTTTAGAAAATTATAAATGACTTGAGGTGAAAACTAGATAGTTGTAGACATGTGAACTAGGGTTGTAACACAACAAACGTATCATCAAATGGATGCCCGAGTAAAGAGTTATACCGAATTTATGAACAAAGGGCAAAGCTGTCCATTCCCTTTAAGTGGTAAATTGTCTTTTATTAAACCAAATGTTTTAAATTGATTGGTTGGCTTGGGAGGCAGCCTTGGCCGACTTAAAACCCTACCTCTAACATATTTCTTCAGCAAAACAAACCCTAGGTTCACTTTCAAGTGTTGTTAGCTTGAGGAAATAGAAAGTTGATGTTTAGGAAGAAAAAGCGAGGAGAAAAAGTGTAGAAAAATCCGTGGAAATTATGTAAAAGCCCTGAAGGGAATCCTAATTGAAATTTTAGTTATTTATCTTATATTACTGATTCATATGATATAAATAATCATAGGTTTACGAAAGTTTCAGCCCTTTATATGTATGTATGGTTAGATGCAAGTTTATGTTAAGTTGAATGTAGAAACCCTTAAAATTGCTTTGTATTGAAACAAATTGCATTCAAACTTGCATATCTCTTTGTGTGCTTACTGGAATTAAGAAATTCCAATTGGATATGAAATTCTACTCATATAGTCATATCATACCCGAAAATGAGAATTTATATCCGTGTGTTTAGGCCGTAATGATGATTTGAAGTTGGTACATGGTTGCTGTTTGTATACTTGATTTCGGTATGCCCTAAGTTTAGTCAAGCTTTTGAGATAGCAAATGAAGTCAAAAAATTATGAAACTTAAATTCTGTACTATTAAGTATGTGTACTAGAAATGGTTTGAAAATCATGGAAAGTTATCCTGTAGAAAAATTACGAAAATTCTTGCAAGTTGAAGGAACAATAGAGGAACTTGTTGGGAAGATTTCTTGTGTTGAAGAGAAATGGTCATAACTTGCCCTAGGAAGCTTGAAAAATTACACCGTCACTTGTACTGGATGGTATATTCATATGTGTTTTCATATTGATGAGGTTGGACCCCTGTATTTGTACAATTTAGGAATATAAGATGGCCAGGTATGTAGGACAATAATTTCAGGCCATACTGGATACCCCTTGAATGAATGTTTGTATTTCTTCCTTACAAAGGGTACTTTGAGTAAATGTTTCATGTGTATATACATTGACAAGTATAATTTCATATTTACTTGACTTTGGTTATAAATTACTTATATGGTATTTCCTACGGTTGAATGTCTGTCACTTTATCAACATGTATATCATTGTTTTGCCTTTACCTATGTTTTATGGAATTTGACTTAATTGGAATTATATTGTTGATGTATAGTCATGGAAAGTTACATAATTTTGTTTGGATAATATTTATGATTGAGGTTCAGTACTGATTTAGTTGGATTGACAGGTGTAAGGTCTAATCAACCCAGTTCAGCTCCTCCAGAAGAAAACGTGAATAGATAGTTGTCAACCAAGGTGAGTGTACTCACTGGAAAGAGATATTTGTGTCGTGTTATTGATATGATCATAATATAATGAATATGAAACTGTTCATTTCGTTTTACCGAAATGAGGGGTTACTCCTCGACCAGGAATGGGGGAGAATTGTCTATTTAGACAGGATATGTGAATCATGATTCGGAAAAGTTGGTCATTCATTATGAATGAGCTGGATAAGTTAATTCATAATTATATGGACATGATATATTGCATGTAAATTTATGCAGTAGTATAGTAGTGATGCATTCACTGGGCTATTTTGCTCATGGTTCCTATGCTCACATTTTTTCAGGTAACGCGATGTCACTGCCAAATCTAGGAGGTCGGGTTGGGTTAGCGAGGAATGGGAGAAACTATGATTTTGTGTAAATGTAAATGATGTAATTAAGTTAATTTACCCTTCAAGAAAGATTTTATGGACATGATTACTCTGATGTTGTAAAAAGGATTTCAGTTATATGGGTTTACAATGAAATCAAAACTCGTGATTATGGTTTGGTTAGATTAATTATGGTTTGACTCACTTTGACTTTCAAACTTAATTATAAGTAACTGGGTTGGGGTGTGTCAACTTTTGGTATCAGAGCCTAGGTTTTTGAGGTTCTGGAGTGAGAAGAGTCTAGATTTGGCAGTGAATGTTAGAAATATATTTTATTTGATACTAACGATTATGTTAGGAAAGATATGTATATCTGCATGTTGTTATATCTTTGATTCATTTCAGATATAAGATAATGGAACGAGGGAATGTAAATGTGAGATTAGAAGATGAGGCTTTAAATATCGCAGCAGAAGCGGAGGTTGAGCAACCTGTTCATGGAAATGTAGAACCCGAGCAAGAACAATTGACAGACATGCAAAAAATGGCACGTGCTATGACGCTAATGGCAGAGCAATAAGCTAGATTTATGTCTCAGATGGAAGAACAACAGACCAGGCACTTGGAGGCACAAGCCTTAGCTAGGGCTGAGGAGGTGATACACCGGGAAGAAAGAAGTACTTCACATGAGAAATTTTTTAAGATGAACCCACCATCGTTCGAAGGAGCAGTTGATCCCGCAGAGGCAGAAGTCTGGGTTAAAGAGATTGAACTTATCTTTGGGGTGATGAGGATGCCTGAAAATCAGCGAGTGACCTTGGCGACGTATATGCTGAAAGGAGAAGCTAAATATTGGTGGGATGCATAAAACATTTGTTGATAACTCCAGAAGGTGGGACTGTGATCTCATTGGATGCTTTTGTCAAAGCTTTATATGATAAGTATTTTCCCCCAATGTATCAAAAACAAAAGGAGAAGGAATATTTCATGTTGAATCAGGGGAGTATGACAGTTAGAGAATACGAAGCTAAACTGACAGCCTTATCTCGGTTTGCATCGAGGTTTATACGGAATGAGGAAGATATGTGCAGCCGATTTCTCGATGGACTAGAGTTAGTTATTAAATCAAGGCTATCGGCTTTAGAGACTGTTAATTATTTAGCCTTGGTGAACAAATCCATGTTAGTAGAAAGGGACGTGAATGAAGCTAGAGGGAATCGAGAACGAGGTGTAAAGAGAAGCAGATTCGATCCAAGTTATCAAAAGGGTGGTGATACAGAATATTCGAGACTTGGAGGGCAGAAATTCCAGCATGGTAGAGGCATGGGAAGTAGTTTTCAAAGGGGTGAAGCAAGTGGTGGAAGAGGTTCAAGAGTTTCATCGCAAGGAGATTCAAATGTTTGTTTCTTTTGTGGGACATCGGGTCATGTAAAGAGAAATTGCCCAAAGCTACTGAATATAGAATGTTTCAACTGTCATCAGAAGGGCCATCTGATTAAGAATTGTCCGATGTTATCAAGAGCGATTTCAGTCAGTAGTGTGGGGCCTCATAAAGGATCCTCTCCAGGCAGTGCCACCAAGGGAAGATATACAGGACAAGCAAGTGGATCGAAGGCGGGAGGAAGAGTCTTTGCGATGACATTGCAAGATGCCCATGCTACACCTGAAGTGGTTACAGGTAAACTTTTTATTGCAAACAAAGATCTATATGCACTCATTGATCCTGGATCTACGCATTCATTTGTGGCATTACATATTGTTTCATATTTGGGTAGACCATGTTCATTCCTCAATTGTGACTTATATATTTCTACCCCAATGGAAAGTGTAATTCTAGTTGAGCATGTTTATAAAGATTGTGTCTTACGAATGGGTGAGCGAGATTTCTATGTTGATTTGATATCGTTGGCCATTCGGGATTTTGATATTATATTGGGGATGGAGTGGCTATCATCGTATCATACTTCCATTGATTATTTTCAAAAGGAAGTTACATTTCATCTTCTTGGTGAACCCGAGTTCCAGTTTACAGGGGAAAGAAATGTTGTCCCTAATTGTCTTATCTCAACAATAAAGAGCAGAAAGTTATTGAGTAAGGGTTGTATGGGGTATTTAGCATATGTGGTTGATGTTAGTAAGGAAGAACTTAAAGTTTAAGATATACCAGTTGTTAAAGAATTTTCTGATGTCTTCCCAGAGGAATTGCTAGGATTGAAGGAATTGCCAGAATTTTCTGATGTCTTCCCAGAGGAATTGCCAGAATTTTCTGATGTTTTTCGATTATTAGGCTATTGCGAGGGAACTATATCAAATAGCTCTATTAGAGATGAAGGAGTTATGTGAACATATTCAACAATTGTTAAGCTAGGGTTCATACGAAAGAGCACATCTTTATGGGGAATACCAATATTATTGTGAAAAAGTATGACAGTTCACTATGATTATGATACTATAGGGAGCTGAATAAGGTCACGATATAAAATAAATATTCATTGTCATGTATTGATGATCTATTTGACATATTTAGGGGAACGCTATATTTTTTCCAAGATTGACTTGCGCTCAGGATATTATTAGATGCGTATTCGGGAGGAGGATGTTCCTAAGATATCTTTACTGATGCGATAGGGATCATATGAGTTTCGAGTTATGCTGTTTGAGTTAACTAACATACTAGCAGTATTCATGGATTTAAAGGACCGGGGGTTTTGATCGATTTTGGATCAGTTTGCCATTGTGCTTGTTAAGGATAACTTGATTTACTATAGGTTGGAGGAGGAGCATACAAAGCATTTGAGATTGGATGTGGAGATACCACAGGAACATGAGTTGTATGCTAAGTTCTCTAAGTGTGGATTTTAGCTTTGAGAGGTGTAGTTCTTAGGCCATAATGTATCTGAGGTGGGATTATAATGTATCCTACTATGGTATCTGCAGTTATAGAGTGGAGAAAGCCCATGAGGCCTATCGAGGTTAGAAGTTTCTTGGGTCTAGATAGAAACTAAAAGAGGTCCATTTAGGGGTTCCTAAAGATTATCGACCCACTCACACACCTCATTGGGAAGAGGGTATCATTTGTGTGGAGTAGGGATTATCAAAGACCTTTTCAGGAACTCAAGGAGATCGCTGTTAGGTGGAATTCCTTCATACTCGATCGCTTTAGATGATGAGTTGGAATTCAAGGACGGTTAGTTATACGGGAGAATTTCAACTCGTGGAGAGAAGTTTTAGCCGAGGCTCGTAGTTCACGTTTCATAGTACATCCCAAAGAGGATAAGATGTATGAAGACATTTGAAGAATGCATTGGTGGACCGAGATAAAGAAAGATATTATAGAGTTTGTGTCTAAGTGTACCATCTTCCAGCTAGTATAGGTGGAGCACCAAACACCGGCGAATGAACTAAAACCTTTAGAGATTCTCGAGTGGAAGTGGAAGAGAATCTCTATGGACTTAATAGTAGGATTGTCATGGTCCTAATAGGGTTATGATTCAATTTGGGTCATTATTGATAGGCCAATGAAGGTGCGTAATTTCCTTCCAGTTTGGACAAATTACACAGCTGAGCAGTATGTTAAATTATTTATAACAGAGATTGTGCGATTCCATGCTGTACCGCAGGATATTGTGTCCGATCGGGATAGTACTTTCATATCTCGATCCTGGTGAGTTTTTTTAGAGGCTAAGACAACTGAGTTTGAGTACGATATTTTACCCTCATACTGACGGTTAAACTAAGCGGGTGAACCAAATTTTGGAGGATATGATTTGGGCATGTGTGTTAGAATTTAAAGGTGGGTGGGATTAACACATACATCTCGTAGAGTTTGTCTACAATAATAGTCATTAACAGACTATTAGTATGTCACCCTATGAGGAATTATACAGGCAACCATGCCAATTATCGAGTTGTTGGTTGGAGTTAGAGGAGCACAAAATATTCGAATAAGATATTACTCGAGACACCTCAGAGAAGGTGGCACTTATTTGAGCACGAATGAAGAGAGCACATGATTGGCATAATATTTATACCGATAAGAGACGAATGAAATTGTAGTTTTTGGTACGAGATCAGGTGCTTTCTCAAGCCTCCCTGATGAAAGGGGTTATCAAATTTGGTCCTAAGGGATGTTGAAACCATGCTACGTTGGTCCCTTCACGATTTTAGATATGGTAGTTCTTGTGGCCTATCTATTGGCCTTACACAATCACCTTCACTGAGTACATAATGTTTTCCACGTATTGATGCTGAGGAAATTTCCATGGGATGATGACGCTTACTAGAACATTGACCTCTATGGGATTGAGGTACGACTCGATGCGAGTTACGAGGAGAGAACCCAGTGAATACTCGACCAGGGAGATAAAATTTTGCAATCGAAGGTCATCCCATTTATTAGAGCCCAATGAAGCTCCATAAAAATGTAGAGTCTACATAGGATAAAGAGAACGACATGCAGGTAGGATATCTAGAGTTAATCTAGTCAGTTAATACATTCAGGTTTCGGGGACCAAATTCATTATTTAAGAAGGAAAGAATGTAATACCCCATAATTTTAGTGCATTATTTTTTTTTTTGGTTTACACCAGGGTATCCACTAGCGACTTAGTGACTAATCCCTTCACTGATTTGTAGGCACCTCGATGGGTGGGACAGCTGGCCCAAAGATTTAAGGCTGCTCCATGCCCAAGGCGGGGATCGAACCCCCGACCCTTGGTTAAGGGAGGAAGAGCCCCTTCCGCTCTACCACACCCCCTGGGTTATTATAAAATGTAATTATCCACAGTGATTGGTGCCGTCACTATATTTCGTTTATGTTCGTTTCTATATATGTGTATAATTAAATTTATTTAAAATGGAATTTTAAATGAAACTGAAAGTAATCTATGAACACAAAAGTGTTAAGATTAAAAATCTTTTTTAACTCTTTAGTAAAAGCCCTTTAAACTTCAATGATTGAAATACACACACGCATACAAAAATTAACAGTTTTAGATTAGCGTGATGCTTAAAGTACAATAAAGTAAAGTATAGACATAATGAGATGATGATAAGTGAGAATGAACACAATATTTATTAACGAGGATCCTATCGTGTTGGTAAACCCGGGTCTTCTAGTTCCAAAAAACAAACACACCATAAGTCCACCATAACAATAGTTTTGGTACAAATTACAGTTCACAAATGTGTAAATGTAGTAGTACTACCAATACACCTAGTATTTCAGGGCAAGCACTAAACGACCCTACAAACCACTTAATCAGACCAAACAAAATAGTTACCAAGTAGAACAACACAATTTCACACTCAAATCTAAAGTATCCAGTGAAGAGGTAACAAAAATAGTTTAATAAGTTTCAAATTCACTTAAGCTTGAGTGATCAATTCTAAAGCCAAGAACAAAAATATCTTTCTTTATAAATTGATGTTTCAACATTAGGAAAAAAATTTTGTGTGAGAAAAAATGAAATCGTGAGATTTACAAAAATCACGAAAGGATCCACACAAACAAATCATTTGATTAGTACAACAAGTTTAGCTTAAATAAGATCTATTAACAACAAAAACAATATATATATATAGGTCCCTAGTCGATCACTTTTTTTGGCCGGGTTCGATAAGCAGAAGTCATAAAAAGGAGATCTTTCTTTTCGCACATTAGATCAAGAGAAAGGGTAGCTTGTCAAGCTAGCCTATAATATAATAATAAAAATATATCTCTTCTTATTATATAATAAGAATCGAAAGATATAAAAACAAAGATTCAATGACTTTCTAGGGTCTAACCTTTCGTTCCCCTACTGAAAGGGGCAAAGCGGGGCGCTCACTCGGTATTCTTCCTATAGTTGTAGCTCTTGTCCCTGATTTAGTGTTGGCGTTATAGAGGAAACATTGTGTGGGTGGATAAGGTCCCTTATTATACAAAGGAGGGGAAGGAATCCTGAGTGAGTTCCTTGAGTAAGTGATGCTGACGAGCGTGCTTATCGTAATGTTTTTTGTTAGGCTAAGTGGTATGGTTGGTTTCTTTTAAGTTTCGTTTCATTCCATCCCCCCTTGTATAGTAAGGATTTGGCCTTTTATTTGATCTAGCTGGTTGTGAATCAGTGGTCAGCCTGAGACTTTGAAGACTCCACATCCCTTTGATGAAGTTTGAACTAAAATAAGAATACGTTCTTTGAGTATAGACTGGAACAGGATATGCTGCTAGCTAGCTTTATGGCTTTGACGGTGGTCCAGGTTATGCTACCTTTCGCACCACTTCTAGTCTGCTTCCTTCATGGTCTTAACTTGGAAGATAGTTCATGGTCCATGTGAATAATGTTTCTTAGCTGACTGTGTTAATTGATCAACCCCTTCTTTTAGACCCGTTCATGAAATCTCTTTATTACTTAGTTATGATTTTTGGGCTAGTGATGGAAGGTTATGTGTAGGAAAGGGAGCGAATGAGCAGTGCGTTCTCAGCCTTACCCCACCAGGAGAGCCATTCAATCCTACAAGCATCGAAGACGATTTAAAAAGAGAAAACCAAGACAGATGTGCATTCAGCAAGCAAAGGGAAAGGTTTTATTTCTATTTCTTTCTCTATCTAGAAAAAGAAGAGAACTAGGATGGGGGAGGATGGGCATTGACAAATCTATCTTGACTAGTGAGAAGAATTATTTTATTTATTAGCAGGTAGGGTGGTGGCTTTCTCTCTTTGGTGGTTTTCCATCATGCGGGATAGAGGTATGACTCACTCTGGAGCCTTTCTTCAGAGTGGGGGGCGAAGTAGGCCTAAGGCAAGGGAATTTTTAGCCACGAAAGCTCAAGCGTCTATTTAGCTAAGGCTAGTGGTGGCAGGGGTCTTCTCCTTTGCCACTCTATAAAAAGTAATTGAGTTCCTTTTCCTTACGGCGATGCAAGGAATGGTGCTAGTCTGATTTTTTTACCAACCGAGCCCAAGAGCTGACTCCTTCCAAAGAGTACCGAAAAATGATGAGTGAGATGAGATAAAGCATGAAGAAACCCTAAAAAACTTGGTTTCCTCATTCTTGGAAGTGCCTTCTTGGCCTGATAGATAGAAAGCTTGATCGCTCTTTAGATTTTGCTGAAAGATGTAGGTCCCTCGTATATTTGAAGGATGTCTTCCTTTCCCCTAAAGTAGCTCCATACTAATAGGTTGATGCTGGTGATATATACTAGGTTGAGGAATCAATCAAGGAAGAAGTCCTTTAATAATAAGAATAAATTAGATCCAAGAGTTTAAGCCTTCCAACTCTCATTTAAGATTTCATTGGACTCAATTACTTATTAAATAGGATCTAACCCTACTCTTGCTAGTTCCTTATAACAATCCTTTACTACAAGAGGTTTTAAGACTTCAATTGGATATCCTATAATATAAAGTCAAATTCACCAACTAAAAATAAAAAGCTGGGACTTCATTCAATAGCCCTTATCTTAACAATGCTTGTTGGTGCTGGTAAGAGGTAAGTGGCTGGTCTGGAGTTACAACTCGCTTCCAGGAATAATTCATAACAGTAAGATACCTTAAGTAATAGGTATTTGATGTTGGAAGAAAGGTAGCTTCAGGTATTCTTGGGCTGGATCGAATTATTTATGCAGTAAGTTCAACAAGAGAGTCTTTGAGTGTATCTACGAATTTCTATATACAACGCACCGTTCATAGCCCTTGCTCATCCCAGCCAAGCTACCCTCAGTTACTAGCTGTGGATATGAAATAAGATTCGAAAAGATGATGGAGGTAATTTTTCCACCTATGGATCCAGACAAGTCGAAGGCCCATCTATTTCTTCTTTTGTAGTGAACTAATACGAGGAGGTTCAATCGCCATAATTATTGGTAATGTTAGTTATAGCTATCCTATAATTCTTATAAGTTTTTATCCACCGGGATAACCCACCTAATGGTTTAACACATATAGCGGGGAACCCATCTCAATCATAAGGATGTCCTCTCATACATAAGGAGTGTCATCCGTTATATAAAAAAGAGGAAATAGCCTAATGGGATACCAAAGATTTTTAGCTATAGCTTCGTACCTTGCTTTGGCTCTAGTTTTGCACTTTACTCGATTACACCTTTAGCCATTTTCAGATCCTTAAAGTGAAAAGCTAGCAGTAGAGATTGTGGTTCTATATGCGGATTTAGATGCACCCCAACCAGTCTCGATTGTGCTAATATGTACAGAAGCCAATAACCTAGTATACCGGATTACGCGACTTGGCCACTCTAATTAGTAGGAAAAAGCAGTGATGAGAAGGCTCTTTGGCTAAGGAGGCATTCTGGTAAGAAGGCCGACACTACATAAGATTCCATCCATCCAGGAGAGAAGCAAGCTACCTTTCTTTGATCTACCTTCCTGGTCAAGGAAGATAATGAAAATGGATCGCGGATGGTGGTTATGGTAGGTTCGAGGATCTTTCGCGATAAGAGAATACTGGTTAGCTTGCCTTTTCCCTTGCAAACACACATTGGATTAGAACTTCAAGACTTTCAAGTAAAGTTCAGACTGCCCAAGCTACTCATGACAAAAACTAAGTTTGAGATAATTAAGGGCATACTTTGATCTAAAACTAATGGATTAACTTTAATAGTAAGATTCCTGGGGGGATTTTTTTTCCTATGCTTACTAGAACTTGCATGTCATTAGAAGTTACCTGCTTGCCCGACCAGTTGGCCATACCATAGTGTGAGCTGTGGAGGAAACCCAATGGTCAGATTGAGAATCACAATTGAAGTTTGCTAAAGAGTTTGGGTTAGGTTTGGTTATTGTTTTCTCTAAATGCATGGATGATTTTGAAATGTCCAGTCGATAATTTGGATGAAATGAAGCTCCACCATGACTCTAGGTATGAGTAATGTAATTTGGGACTCCTTTATTTTCATTGAAGCAATCCACACTGATTTTGGAGTCACTTTCTAAAAGAATTTAGGAAATATGAAGAGATTCACAGGCTCTGAGACCATCCGCTATAGAACGAACTTCTGCAACAACGTTGGACGTGACTCAACTTTACCAAGGTGAGTTGGTGAACTTAGAAGCTAAGAAAAAAAAGAAGGAACGACTGAATAAAGAGATTCCAAAATTAATGGATCAGGCCAAAGAGTTGGATAAGGATATTCAATCACTAGAGACTATTCCCACCTCCAGCTCAGTCATTGGTTGTCCTCCTCAATCGATTTGACTATGGAAAAACGCTCATGTATTAGTGTTTGGGAAAATGTAAGACATTATTGCTCGCAACTAGTCTTGATTGGATAACCTAACTTCCCTAGTGTCTCAAGAAGTTAGAGCCTTCTAAAGCCTTCCTTGTTCAGTTTACCGAGTTATATGACTATTATCAAGTAGAGAGTCAGATAGTTGACCACCCTAACCTTACTTATGCCTATTCTTACTTATGTCTTTGAATTACGTCATTTCTATTCCAACAAGCAAGGCAAGGGATGCGACTCTCTTTCGGTTTAACTAGTTTTATTTAGTAGAAGCAAGGAGTTTGGTTGCATCAGCTAAGATCCTATTCCGACTTTAAAGAAGAAAGACATAACTCCAATGAAGGGCCGTGATGAGTTAGAATCGCTTGAGAGGCAATTCACAATTGTGAAGTGTGAGTTTTGGGTGGTAAAGAAAAGAAAAAGAGGAATCGATGCTATGTCCAACCAGTTGTATCGCTTACGAGGAAGAAGGGAATCCTAAAAAATGACTCCAGAATGATAGAAGCCTTTAAGCACAATGTATCCGTTGAATCCAGCGGATGTGCATGTGGCAGATTGACTTCACCCAAAAAGCTCGGGAGGTTCCTATACATGTTAATAGATCAACAAGAAAATAGATCTTTTCAAACTTGGATTTGTAAAAATTATAAAACAGTTTTAAGTCATTCAAAGCACTAGGTTACAAAGGAAAATAAAATACTTGGTTTTGTATGTAAAAAGAGTTTAGAAATTATACCCACAAAGATCTCAGAATCAAAGCATGAGTTTTAAAATAGAACAGTCTTCAAAGAAAACAAAGAACTTTATACGTCTCAATATCCAAAACCCAAAATATCCCCGAACTCCAAAAACTCATCAATAACTAAACACTCATCCTCACACAATATATATGTGGAAGAAATTATAGGATGAAATGTTTAGAAAACTCCCAAAATAGGTAAGACATTTGAAAATGTAGAGACAGAGAGTTAAGAAGAAATTTTAGTAGAGTAACGTTAGGGTTTTAGGGGAGAGAAAACTCTTCTCAAAAATGAAACCAAGACTCTCTATTTATAGGCAAGTAAAATAGTGGCTCGTTAGAACGTAATTTAAAAATGTTTAAGGGAAAATAAGTAAATGAGCAAGGGAATCTAAGAGTACGAATGTAACCGAGATTTGAGGGAAAAAATGATCATTTCACATTTGAGGATAAAGGGAAAAATAGTCTTTTAAATCGGGGTATAATTGACATGTGTGCAGTCGAACAAAACAACACAGAACTCACGCTTGATGAAATCGCGGGGCAACACTCTCAACTCTGATTAGCCCAAACCAAAAACCATGGATCACTAAAAAAATGTTGAAGTATGATTTTCTCTGATTTAAATTAAGAAGTAAAAAATATTTTGATTTTGTTTCATTAAATAATTAAACTAGCATCAATAAATTCCAGAAAATTATAAAAAAATGTGAAAATTAATTTTTAAATTCTGAAAAATTATAAAACTAGGAAAATTAGAATATACAAACATTTAATTATAAAATACATATAAAATGTATAATACAAAATATAACATATTACACAAAATCAATTAAGGGTTTTATAAAATTAAAAAAATTGAGTTTAAAATTCTTAAAAATATTTTTACTAATATGTTTAGTGTGTGCTGTGTAACCTAGGGTATTAGGACTGTTGTTACAAAATTGAGCCAACAAAATACAAGGGACATGAGAAAGTACTTTCAATTTCCCCTTTTGGACATTTTTGGAACAAATAAAATTGAGACTCAAAAAGATAATTCTCACACACACAAATACATAACTCAACTATACACATATTTCCTAAAAAGAAGAGTACATAACTCAATTAAACACATATTTCATAAAAAGAAGATACATAACTCAACTAGATACACATTTCCTAAAAATAAAAGTACATAAGTCAACTAAACACATATGTCGTAAAAAGAAGAGTATGTAACTCAACTACGCACATATGTCCTAATAGAAGAGTATACAACTCATCTAGACACACCTAAAAGACTTGACACGAAGAATAATCCATAAAACCAAGAGGTTCACATTCTCCCACCGTTTGTCACAAAAGGGACAAAGAAAAACCCTACAAACATGTCAGCACCAAATGATATTTTGAATACAATATTTTTAAAAATCCATTTGAAGATGATATAGATTGACTTAAAATAGGATTTAACTAAATAGATACTAACATACAACCCTAACCCATTAAGTAGGGTAGGAACAAACACTAATAAACATTCTAAGTGATTCAAAATATTAATTGCCTAATGGTTTTGTAAAGAAATGTGTCAATTGATCTTTAGTGTTAAGATATTCAGTTTCAATTTTCTTTTTCTCAATTAATTCTCTAATAAAATGTTCTCTCATTTTGAGATGTTTTGTTTGAGAATGGAAAACAGGATTCTTGGAGATACTATTGGCACTTTGATTATCACATATAATTAAGGCATATGCTTCATTTAAACCGTAATCACTTAACATTTATTTCATCCATAAAAGTTGAGTACAATAACTGCTAGCAACAATGTATTCGACTTCTATTCATGAAAGTGAGAACCAATTTTGCTTTTTAGATGACCAAAAGGCCAGATTACGTCTTAAGTAAAAATAACCACCGGAGGTACTTTTACTTTCATCGGTACAATCAACCTAGTCAGTGTTTGTATACCCACTTATTTTAAAGTTAGTTTCAAAAGTGTACATTATACCATAGTTTACAGTTCCATTTATGTATATAAAGATACGTTTTATAACATGTAAGTGGGATTTTTTAGGACCACATTAGTATCCAGAAAACACACACACACACACATGCACTATGCATTATGTCGGGTCTACTAATAGAGTATAGCATGCTGCCTATCATACTAAGATACAAAGTGGTTTAAATTTTTTCCCAGATGAGCCTTTTGACAGTTTAATAGAAGATCTGATGGGTGTTTTAGAAGATTTAGAAGTATTTAAACGAAAATATTTGATCAAATTAGTAGCATATCTAGATTAACAGATAAAGATTTGTTCAGGTTTTTGAACTATTTGAAGACCTAAGAAAAATAAGTTCCCCATCATTGACATTTGAAACTCAGATTTCATTATATTAGCAAATTTTTCATCTTCCAAGGGAGAAGTGGACCCAAAGGCAATGTCATCAATGTAGAATTATGCAATTAGCAAACTATTTCTGTCACATTTAATGAAAACTGTTAGGTCAACTCCCCCTCGGTTGAAATCATTTTCCATTAGGAAATTTGCTAGTATGAGTCATACTAGGCATGATGGGCCTGTTTTAAACCACAAATCACTTTCTTTAATCTAAAAACATGATTTGGAATGAAAGGATATAAAAATCCTTTAGGTTATTCAACATAAACTTTCACATTTAAGTTTTTATTTAGAAAAGCAAATTTTATGTCCACTTGATAGAGTTTGAATTTTAAATGAGAGGATACAACTAGTAAGAGTGTAGAAGATTCAAGTCTAGCAAGAGGAGCAAAAATTTCATCAATATCTATGTTATCTATTTGAGAAGCTTATGATACTAATATAGCCTTATTTCTCAAAATATTTCCAGATTTATCACACTTATTTTTAAAGATTCATTTTGTTCCAATTATATTAATTTGAGTAGGATGTGGGACTAAATACCAAACACCATTAAATTGTCTTAATTCTTCTTACATACCTAATAATCAAGATTCTTCTATTAAAGCTTCTTTCACACGTTTATGTTCAATTAAAGACACATAAGAAGAAAATAGAGCACTAATAGTTTAAGATCTAGTTCTTATGGAGTCTTATTTTTCTTGGAGTGATTTGCCTTAACCCAGTTAGGAATAGTAGATTAATCAGGTGGTAGGGAATTAGAATCACTATCCGTTGACCGATTAGGTAATTTATTTCATTTTCATTTTCAGATTGGTCAACAGGTATATGTTTTCCACTTTCTTCCATATGATGGGAAATACTATCAATCGCAACAACATTTATAGATTCCATTTTAAATTTTGTTCTTATATTAAACACACGATATGCACGAGTGTTTTGTGAGTAATATAAAAATATAGCCTTATCACCTCTAGAGTCAAATGTTGATAAATATTCTCTATCTTTACAAACAAAACATTCACTACTATACCCCCTAAAAGATTTCAAATTAGGTCATTTGCAATACCATATTTCATATACAGCCTGTTTAGAATTTTTTCTTAGATACATACGATTGATTATATGATATGTAGTTTGTGCAGCCTTAACCTAAAAATATTTTGGCAAATTTTTAGTGTGAAGCAATACACGAACCATTTCTTGTGTGGTTCGGTTCTTTCTCTCAACTATTCAATTTTTTGGAGGAGTTTGGGTGCACTAAACTAATGTTTATAACCATTCTCTATACAATATTCTAGAACTCCAGTATCTTTATACTCTCCACCCATGTCATTTTGAATCCTTGAAGTTGTTGGGTTATATGAATTGAGTTTAATGTTGTAGAATACACTCCTTACAAAAATTAGTTTAGGCCACTGAATAAATACTTACCAAACTTTATATTTCTTACTAAATTCCTAAGTGAGCATGTAGGATTATTAATTACACAAGAAGAAAGCACAACCACTACACGCCGATGTACGAGGAAAACTTAAATGGGAAAAACTCGGACGACTGGGCCTAGACAAATCCACTATGAATACAGTTTTACAAAAAGACTCAAAAGACTTACAGACTTGACACACTAAGACTCGTTGAAGACGTCTTCTCTACCTCCGTCCGTAGTACACAAAGATCCAATTCATTGCACAACACTTCCCATGTCTCGGTATCCACCAAAACCCAAAAGCCGTCTCCAATCAACAGTCATGCGAAGATCCACTGCACACAGTAAGGATGAATAACTTGTAGGATGTGTATGGAGTTTTTGGTTCTTAAAACATGATCAAAAGATCACATAAATGTTGGAGACTATGTTGTAAAAAGGATAAGGTGTTTTATCTTTTTGTTCAAGATGAATTCATTATCTCTTTTCGTGCATATGAAAGATACTTAAGCAATAGTAGTGGACAAAAATAGTTAAGAAAAGAAAATGTCGAAGTTTGAAAAAATTTTAAATTTTTAGTAGGGCGTTGGAATATGGTTGTTTGAATGACTAACGAAAAAACATAACAATTTGTGAAGAAAGTAGCTGTAAGTTCGTTTGAAGAGGCTCGTTCGAACAATAATATTGAACGAACTTCTAACGAGATTTCAGAAGATAATTTGAAGAAGTTTGTTAACAAATTCTTTTGAACATGTTCGTTCGAACGACTTAGGCAATTTTCCAAAAATAAAATTAATTTTAAATGACTTAAAATTGATTTTAAAATACCATCAACATGCATTTAAAAATATTTAAAAATTATCTCTAACACAAATAATAGAACCGGGTCATATACCTTTGGGTAAAATGCACTCCGAATTAGATTGGTGTGAGATGAAACCCGGATGCTCGAAATCTTCATCGATGATAAATGATTGACACACAATGACCCAAAATGTTTTGTCCAACGAAATTTAGCCAATACTACAAATGGACTCAATTGGAGATTTGTCCTTACAATCCTTGTTACTTATATATCCTTTTCGTTTTCAATCCTTAAAAGTATACTTAAGAAATTATGAAAAAGATTATTTTTTTCACAATAGCAAACCAAGTAAATCTAGAAAAATCATCTACAATGATAAGAATGTAGGAGTTTCCACATAAGCTAGTATTCTTAGAGGGTCCCATTAAGTTCATGTTTAGCAGTTCTAAAGGTTTAGTTATTAAAACATCTTTGATATTCTTATGAGGGGATTTGTGCATCTTACCTATTTGACATGGTCCCCAATCTGAATGTTTGATTTTTTGCATTTTATGTAGACCAAGAGCTCGCTATTGATTGATTAATCTAGAAAGGCTATCATAGTTAAGATGCCCAAGGATCTTATGACATAAGTCTAAGTCATTAAGTCTAACAGATAAATAATTTTCAACATCTACATTTTGAATTATATCATAATAATTATCAGGGGCCCTTTCACCACCAAAAAATATTTTTTCATCTCGGCTTAAAATTTTGCAATTAGTTTTTGAAAATTAACAATATGATTAGTGTCGCAAAACTGACTTATACTACATAAATTAACTTAAGACCTTCGACTAATAAAATTTCATCTAAGTTAGGAATTCCTTCATCTTGGCTTGTTCCTTTTCCTATGATTCAGGACATTTTTCCATCTCCAAAAGTAACATTTCCTCAAACAAATGTTTTTAAATAAAAAAAATTATTTTGTCCTTAATCATATGTCTGGAACACCCAGAATCAACGTACCACTGAGAGTTGTTATATGAAGTATATAATACTAAAACAACAACATTGCATCTCAATTGATAACTCAATTCATCCTTCCTAATACAAATTGACTTAGTTTTTGAAAAGGATTTGTAAGTCATTGGCTTAGGTGGTGTAGGTTTCTTAACAGTTCTCCTAGATCTATTAATTTTATCCCTTTTTCAAATTTGATTTAATCCTTTATAATAGAACTTCTCTAAATGTTCAGTTTTACCACAAAATTTGTAATGATATATATGCCTAGCAGGATAGGGAACTTGAGTTTTTTTTAAAACGTGAAATAGACATAGAAGCATTCGAAGATTCTAATGAGTTTACATTTGAAGATACAAAATTTATTTCAAAAACTTTTTTTCCTTTCAAACCAATTCCTACTTTGTCATTAGAAGACCTTAGAGAACTCAAAATTTGTTTTACAATGATGCTAGATTTATTGAAAGTATCAAGGTTGTTAAAAGATTCTTTTAGTTTTGTTTGTGACTCATCAAAATAAGTTAAATAGATTTGTATTTTTGCTCTAATGAAGAACAACTTTCATTTATCTTGAAAATATTTTTCTCTAATATCAATTTTTCATTCTCAAGATCTTTTACTTGGATAGAAGATTCGTCAGATATGTAATGAATTTGATTGTTAAGGGCATTGAGTTTAGATAACAACCTAATATTAACTTTGCCTAAGTGAAGACACTTTTTCATGGCAGACTTATACATTTTCTTCAAATGCAGGTCATCATTACAAAAATCACTATCAAGGGTTTCTATCTTAAGGGAACAAGCATTATCATCGTCATTGTCATCATCCCAATTAAGAGTAGAATCATCAAGAATTTTACATGTATAAATATGAGCATGTGCATGAGTGTTTATAGGTAGAGAATCATTTACATGAGGTAAATCATAATTATAAACAAATAATTCAGAATTATCAGACATAATGGACAAGTTATCAAGACCATCATTAGACTCATTCAAGCATATAGAAGTGAAAACCATAAGATTGTTATAACTATCACTACAATCACTATTAGAGTCAGAACTGTAATCTCAAGTTTTAAGTAAGTGTGCCTTTTGAGAAGATTATCATTTAGTTTTAGAAAAATATTTGTTAGCATAATAACCAAACTCATTACATTTGCTACATTAAATGTGACTTAAGTTTTTGTCGCGATCATATTTATCAAAGGATTTCTCCTCATAATGTTTTTCATGTGGTATATTAGAATAATTAGATTGTCCTTGTCTTGATGAATGTTTATCTATAAATTAAACAAATTTCTTAAAATTTTTAGACAACAAAGCAATTTCATGATCCAAAGATTCAAGAGACATAGAGGAATCATCAACTTCAGATAAAAAAGATACAAAGGCAAGAATATTCCCATAATATTTAAACACAAAATAAGGTTGTGAAGTGCGTTTTTTTCTTTTCCTATTTGATTTTTACTTAAGAAGTTCCGAGTTCAAAAGTCCTCATTTTACTACATAATGGTTTAAGTGTCATGTGATGATCATCCATTTCTTCTATAGTTTATTTCTTCATGAAAAATGTACGGGTCAAAGATCTTAAAATTTTAGCACATATTTCAGAATCTACATATACAATAACATTAGCATGTGATTGATTTACTATATCTTGTAACCTAAGATAAGACTTATCAATTTTTTCATCATCTCTCACAAACATGGCATCATATACATGAACTAACAATTGAGACTTAGCCTTTTTAACTGTTGCAATACCCTCGTGTGTAGGCATTAAAATGTCCAAGCTTCCTTAGAAGTGGTGCAAGTTGATATATGCTTAAACTCTGACTCACCCACTGCTTGGAAAATAACATATCTTCCTTTATTTTAATACTGTGAATTTAACTTATTCTCTCCAATTCATCGAGAAAGATGTTTTCTTTCAGTTCATTGAATATCGCCTTCACCAATTACACGAGTAGGTACTGAAAAGCCATTTTCAACCACGTCCCATACATCATCTCTTAACTGTTGGATATGTGAAATCATTATTACTTTACGTTAAAAAAATTTTGCACCATGAAACTGAGGGGGATGTACAGAACTACCATTTCGGCCATCCATTTAAATTAAGTTTAAAATAAAGAGTTCAAGATCTTAACGAGTGATAAAAACTTTCAAAACAAAATAATCTTGACTGCTCTTATACCACTTGAAAGTAACCTATGGACACAAAAGTGTTAAGATTAAAAATCTTTTTTTAACTCCTTGGTAAAAACCCTTTAAACTTTAATGGCTGAAATAGACACATACACAAAAATTAACAATTTTAGATTTGTGTAATGTTCAAAGTACAACAAAGTAAATTAGATATAGAATGAGATGAGGAGAAGTGAGAATCAACACAATATTTATGTGTATAATCAAAATTTGTGTATAATTAAAAATATTTAAAATATAATTTCTTAAAGAAATGTATTACAACAAAATAATTTAATAATTATTTACCAAATAAACGTAGTAAATTATTTAATAAATAATTTTTAAACTCTAACAAGTTACAAAGGCTGATGGCTTAGTTCAGAGGTCTTGTGGGACATATAAAAGGTCCGATTTAACTTAAAAGTGTGGATTTGCGATCCTATGGGTTAGTATTGGACTTGGGCCAAGTTTTGAATTATTTGGAATTGGTTTTGGGTTAATGGGACAAGTCCCATATAAGGGCTAATGCTAATTTCGTGGTTTGCAATATAAAATGAATAATAGGCTTTAGTTATATCATTTTTCACACTTTAGAGGAGAACCCAAGGGTTAGAGAGAGGAAGGTAGTGGGAGAAGAGGAGAATTGGGGATTTTCAATTGAAATTGCAACATACTCGGATTTAGAGATAAGTTTGATTTATTGTAATTATATAATTATTTTGTGTTATAATATAGTTAGGTATTGGATTCTAATCCAAATTGATTAATCTGAATTTTAAATAAATGATTCAACTAACTAGGTTATTCGCGATTTTAACGTTTTACTATAAAGTTTGGAGACATTCTTCATGTAATTGGATGGAAATTGATTAGGATCGTTAGAATTTCATTTCGTATTGAAATTTCATTATGAAACTGTGTTAATTTCACAAAACTATGGAGACTTTGATTAATTTTTGAGATTTGATGAAACAATGTTCTTAATTACCCTTTAAAGTTATTTTAGTAATTTACGATCAGTATTGTGTATAAACTTTGTGGATTTAAGTTAGAATAATATTTTTGAGAAAGGGGGTCCGTATGGATGGCCCGTATATTAGGTTATGCACATAAAGATTCAAATTTTAACGAAATTTTATTTTGATTAATAATTAGGCGTGCATGAAAATTCAAGTCCAAATTAAATATCCAAATCACACAATCAAACCAAGCACATATGAAGTAAGGAAAAATCTCTTTCAGGAAAAACCTATTTTTCCGCACTATAGAGAGTTTGATAGGCTCAATGACTTATAGACTACTTAGAGATCTATTAAGTATAATGCGGGGGTTTTCAAGTCTCTAATAGATTCCACACAGTCCAACACCGTCCACAGTAAGCAGCTCATCCCTTGGTATCCACTGATCAACCTCATGATTCAAGATACTTTCTTCTTCAGCAGTAGAGACTCGGGTTCACAAATCAGTATTAGAGTAAAACTTTACAAGGATTTGATGTCACGTATGGAAACTTGGTTATGACAAAACTCAAAAAATCATATAGGGGATATATGACTTGGAAAAGAAAAATACTTTTATGAAACTTAAAGATGAAAACTTTTGGTGCAAAGATAGTAGATAATTTTTCTCGAAAGAGTTTACACATTTCAATGTCAATGAGACCTCAACTGATGACATAACTAGGTAAACTTCCCCTCCTAGAGACTCAAACCCACTAAGTTGATAAATATACACAAAGTGGGACCTGTCATCCCAAAATTGAATTCAAAGCAATTAAATCCTAAAATCTAAAAATAAATGGCACTTGGGATAACAAATGGGTCAATATTAATTCCCATCAAACTATGTTTAATGGCATTGAAAATGCCTTATTTCTCTATATCTCAGGTCTGAGAGCCATTATTTTATGCACCCAAATGGATCAGTTGTCAACCAACTTTTTAGGGAAAACGCTATACTTGAACATGTGAGGTTTTTATAGTTTAGCAGAGTCTTGAACAAGGAGATTGAGGCCCCAAACTTAAGGAAGTAAGGAGACATGGGAAATAGAAGATCTTGTGTAAAATAGGAACCAACAGTGGTGAATGATTATTCACATGAAGATTTGATGGGGAAGAAAATACTCCAGAAAATAATAAAGGTATTAATCATAAAGCTATTGACGATTTTATCTTACTCACTAAACTCTAAAGAGTTGGACGCCAATGAGGGTGAAAGCTTGGAGAAAAAGTAAATATGTCTTAGGGATGGAATGGGTTTGGAAAGAAAAAACAACGATAAAAGGGGAATATGGCTGATAGAGAAGAAATTTCATAGAACTATTTTTTAAGGGTTCTTCCACCCCGAGGACCATAGAACACAATTCGCCACCACAAAAATGCTCGAGATAAGGAATAACAACTCCCCACGGATTCACATCAGCAATGTTTAGATTCGAGGAGGACTCACGAGGGAGTTTAGAGCCAACATTGTCAATTTCCTAAGAATACATTGTTGTGCAGAAGAGAGAAGAAGATGAAGAGATGCGTGGCTCAGGTTAGAAGCCCAAAAAGTTATTAATTGGAATGAAATGTTCTCACCACCACCAAACGAATAGTCATACTGCAGAAGAAATGATGATCAAATGTGTAATGGTGGCGTAAGAAGTTTAAGAGTCCATTAATAAGTTTTTTTTCCAAAAATTCAACTAGTGAAAGGGGGAATGTGTACAAAATATTATCACAACCCAATAAGGTGTTACCACATGGGATTATAAATCGGTAATAATAAATAAACTATACACACCAACTTAAGGTAATTGGCAGCACACATTCTTGACACCTGTCGCAGTTGGAATTTGGCGTATAAATTATAGGAAAATAACCTACATAGGGGTGTTAGTGCACTAAGGTGGGAAACATTTGAACGCATCCAACAATCACCAAAAGTAGTTATGTTTCATGGGAAGAAACTCTATAAATAAGAAACAATGTAGATAAAGGAAAATAGGACTCCCTCACAAAAAAATCGCATTTACTTACCTTTGTCCCCTTTTTTTCCTTTTTTTAATTTTCTTTTATTTTTATTTTATACTACGTTTCTTTCAATTCGAAGTAGATTGGTAGATTGTAACTTTCCTTCAAGTTCTTTAAAAGTTTCTTTCCTTTACATTTGTTTTCTTTTAGTTTTTTCTTTAAATTTCGTAGTGTAATCATTCACTTTCAAGCAATTAATTTTCTATAATTTCAAATATTTACTTTTCCTTTAGTTTATGCACTTTATTGTTTATTTTTTTTCTAGTTATTCACAGTAAGTTATAAATCACATCAAAGTCTTCCCTACGGGAGGCATAAGTCTTCTTAATTGAAGCATCGAACGATAAGCAATCATCTGATCATTATCAAAAGGCTAAGATCTTTTGGTTGGTAAGACTATACGTTTTCCTGAAACACTCACAATTAAAATTAAAACCTATTATCCAAGCAAATAACCTAAACACTCCTTTAATACTTATGTGGGGAGAAAATGAGGCCTTTTCTCACACTATCTCTTCTTTGTCATTTAACAAACATAGACTACTCCTAGTTATATTGAGGGAATTATTCGTACTCCTTTCCATCATGGATTTATTATTTCCTTTCCCTCTACCATCATTATCTAATGTGAGAAAACGGATATGGTTATGGGTGTCTTGATAGACATAATAAAATTGCTTGTTGCGTGCCATGGGGATCATGATTTAATGTGATATTCATGCTTAATGTGGTTTGTCCCAACCACACTATCACGAGGTGAGTGATGGTATTTTGTTTTCGTATCACACGAGATATTTATGTCTATAGTTGCATCCATGGAGAACGATGGCGTCTGGTTGTGTGCTAGCATTTATTTGTGCATCACACAAGATTATTTATAGTTTCGACAATGTCAGAGAATGGCGGTGTTCAATTTTGTGTGATGTTTCATATCACATGTTCTTGATATGACAAATGGAAGGTAAATAATAAATCCACGATGGAAAGAAGGACTAATGATTCCCTCAACATATCTATGAGGAGTCTATGTTTGTTGAATGACAGAGAAGAAATAATATAAGAAAATGCCTCCATTTCTCCTCACATAAGGATGAAATGAGTATTTGGGTGATCTTCACTTAACTTGTTTAATAGGTTTTAATTTTACTTGTGAGTGTTTCAGAAAAAGTTATAGTCTTACCAGCCAAAAGATTTTATCCTTGTGATAATGATCAGATGATTGTGTACCGTTCGATGCTTCATTTAAAAAGACTTATGCCTCCCTTAGGAAAGACTTTGATGTGATTGCTAAATTACTACGAATAAAAAGAAGAAAAGAAACGATAAAGTCCATAAACTAAAAGGAAAGTAAAGATTTGAAATTAAAGAAAATTAATTGCCTAAAAGTAAATGATTACACTACAAAATTTAAAATAAAAAGAAGAATAAAATAAATGTAAAGGCAAGAAAATCTTGTAATAAACTTGTAGGAAAGTTACAATCTACTTCGAATTAGAAGAAATGAAGTAAATAAACGAAAAGAAAAGAAAAGATAAAAGTAAGTAAATGCAGTTTTTGGTAAGGGAGTCCTGTTTTCGTTTATCTACTTTGTTGCTTATTTATAAAGTTTATTGCCATGTAACGTAACTGATTTGGTTGGATTCAAATGTTTCCTGCCTAGGTGCACTAATGTCCCCACGTCCCTACTGTGATACGTGTCACGTATGCATGCAGCCAAATACCTTAAGTTGGGGTAATATAGTTTGGCTGCTATTACCACTTTATAATCTCTCGTGACAACACCTTTTTGAGCTTTGATCATATGGTGTAAACAAGAATAACTCATAAATGTAATCAAGAACTCTAAAAAAGAATTTTTGGATACCTCTTTGTGCCACCTTAAAATTCAAGAAACTCCGTCAGCATCAGGGCCCAATTAGGAAACCGCTCGAGGAGGAACCCCATTAAAAGGAATGTGTTAGCAAAGTTTATAATGTCATAACACCCTATAAATATATCAATACAAATATGAGTCCTATCCAACCAACTATATATAGTCCCCATTTTTATAATTTCAAGAGGGATACCCCTCCCTCATTATAATCTCACAACTAACCAAATAACTAGCTCACACGAGGAGTTGTTTGGCCTTTGAGGTAGTAGGGAATGAGAGAAAAGTAAGACAGAAGTCATCCAGATGTTCAGAATCTTTTAAACGTGGATAATCAACAACCTTAACTTTGTTAGTGTGAACGTCTTCTTTGTACAGTTTCTCAAAATCCCTTAATCAATACCTTTGACACTTTGAGAAAGAATATTCCGTAGCTCCTGTCAGGATAATAACACCACAAAAAGCACCCTCACATAAACCTTTATCCAACTCTATAAACATCTTCTCCTCTTCACCATCCTCAAACATCACGAAAGACGTGTGTAACAATTACACGTAGACCCAGTGACCTCATTGATATCTTTCAAGGTGACCGTAAATCCACCCAAGTTGATAATGAATGTGAAGGTAGTAACTAGTGAGAAACTAAGTCATGTAGAGAACTATCATTATTAGCTATATAACAAGCATTCAAACTAATGGCAATCATTTCTACACCATCTTTATTGGGAGTTTTCTTATAGGAGGGAGTATACATGACATGATTTACCCACAAATTCCACTCCATTAGGTATCCACTTTAAAAATCAAAATTTAAGTTTGATTAATGAAAGTATGATATATGTATCCTAAGCCAATATAAAATGCCAAGAATTATGATATGAGCTTCAAGAATCTTGTTAGGCTCAGGTTAGCTAGAAATTAAGTGGGCTCTTGTTTCCGAGATCGATGATGGTGTAGTGAATAGAGAAGTAAATATCATATAAGGTAGTGAAGTGATTCACCTCGTCGAGATACTA
The DNA here is from genome assembly GCA_949130495.1 of Sambucus nigra. NCBI lineage: Eukaryota > Viridiplantae > Streptophyta > Magnoliopsida > Dipsacales > Adoxaceae > Sambucus > Sambucus nigra. Next base: position 236,871,168 of record OX422207.1, read on the forward strand.
TGGGAAGTTTATCATTATGCCAAACACTGTCGAGATGGTGTCGAAGAAAATATTAACCAGAACATTATTAACAATGCAAACTAAAATCTCTACATCCCTCCTGCATAAGTATAAAATTCCTGGACCATATCAACATATGTTGACCTAGATAACGTGAGAATATGATCCCATCCCGACCCGCAAAATAGTTGGGCACCTTTATATTGATCATATCCGTAATGGTTACTGGTCTCTCAAGAAACCCACACAAGATAAAATACCACGTTTATATGAAATGATAGTATGTCTCATGTCCCGTTCAATAAATTGGATCGTAGCACAGAGGCATCTCGGGTGGGGTTGTCTTCTAACCTCTTTCCATTGAAAATAAAAAACATAGAAGGCTCAAACTAAAAGATAAATGGTTACAATTGTACGCAATCCAACTGATGGGGGTGAGAATCTACTAGGATCTCTATCTCCTTAAATTACCCCCTAATGAAAGGGGGAGGTGGTTCAATGGCTAGAAGTTTAAAAAGGAATTAATTATTAGGCTAGTATTTCTTAATCAAATCATTTTTTTGTAAAAGAAGTTGAATAAATGATTGATAAATTACTCTCTTATGGACGAAATTAAGAAACAATTATTTTTTTCGGTGGATTAGGATTCTTTTTACTGGGATACATTTTTTTAGGGTTTCTTTGAGTCGTATGTCTTCACCAATTGCCTCCTATGGGTAGGCATGCAACCTTATTCCTTTACCTTGTGCTAATCCTATTTTTGCACTCAATAAAATCTAATCTAAACCCAATATTTCCAAATCCTTTGCGAAAGTAGTTAGTGGGAACCAAACAACATCCATCCTGCGAATGAATACCTCCAACTATAGGGCATAACTAATAGTATTTTTCTCTAAAGTAGAAATAAATAAATTGGCAGAGCCTTTAAAATATTCCTTGGTTGGAAAATTGTCACATGGAAAACCATCAATTAATGATATAAGGCAGCTATTTGCGTCCTTTGGGTTAAAGGAAGCATTCAACATTGGTTTCGTGGATAATAAACACATTTTCATTAGACTCTTCCATGAGTAAGACTTTTAAGGCTTTGGTTATGTGAGACATGATTTACTCACAAATTTCCCACGCGCATCTAGAAATGGTCTCCCGACTTTGACTCGGATGTGGAATCGCACGTTGCTTTAGTTTAGGTCTCCCTTCACCGTCTCCTCGTTCACCTCTACAACAAATGAAGCGTTTTTAACATAACAAATGTTATTGATTCTCCTCTTAAATTGGATTCTTCAACAACCTCTCTAGATCATCCAAGCTTGGCAAGAGTACGCGAGGAATTGGATTTTGTAGAAGAAAACTGATCAAGGGTGTGGATTGGACAAGGTGAAAATAAAGGCTTTTGGAAATATAATGAGTATGAAGATATATTGAAATATTATGGGTTGTAAGAGAAGAAATTCTATGATGTGAAGGACTCCAAATTTTAAGAAAATGTTAATGCTTAGTTAATGGTGTAGACCATATATAGAAAGTAAAGAAAAATATTGATAAGGAGGGTAAAGAAAATATGAAACCTAGATTGCTAGAACATTTGGTAATAAAGTGGATAACAAAAAGGATATGCAAAGTAATGTTATAAATAATAGTAGTGAGGTTCAAGTAAAGAATAATTCACTGAAAGGTTTTAATAAAGTGGGAGAAGTATTAGAGGATATCCCAACATAAGTTCCAGTGGTTCTTCTCGAAACTGATAAAAAATGTGTCTGACAAAGATCACACTCCAAGTTCCTTTTGATGGTTTTACGCCAGTAAAACCTAGGAGAAGAAAGAACAACGTCAACAAACTTATTATATGAAACATGCTTTATTGATATGGAATAAATGCTTACACTCTCTCAAAATCTCATTAATAAAGATCTTACTGTGGAATGGAAGAGTTATAAAAAAAGAGTGCCTCTAGAAGAATTAAAAAATTAAAAAATTAAAGAGACTTCATAACCTTTCTATGGTGGTCATTTTATGGCCTAAGATTGATAGTGATCATATAGGAGAGTTTACTAGACAATTGTGTTGTGGTAGCAGTAAATTAAATGCAGAATTAATGAACGAAATTACCCAATTTTGGAGCAAATAAATCCGAGACAGAAAGAATAAGAAACCTCGGAAGCAGGTACAGTCTAGAACACGGCTGAGTCGCGGACAATGTCGCTCTCTTTAATGTGTGCTGACAGTCAGAAATATCTCGCCACCCCAGGATAAAATAGCCTCCAATAAATAAAATACGGATTGATAAAGCACAAGAATCAATCCGGTCCATGTACATCCATTCGTAATAATTGCTCGAGTCTAATAATAAATCTGGGGTGGATTTATTATTCTAGAACGAAAAAAATATTGAGAAGCAGTTTTTCTGTGTGTGTTTATAAAAGTTGTAGATGTTCAGTTGTTAAAAAACGGAGGCTTAACCCCTCTTTTATTGAACAAAAATAATGACGTTGGTGGCACACAATGTGGAGAGAAAACTGGGACAACGTGGGCAAGTGTGTTGAAAGTTTCAACAGATAAAAGAAAACGTTTTTTAATTTTCGGAATAAAAAAAAACGTTACAATTTTTTTTTTAAAGCCCAAAAAATAATTCTGTATTTGTCCAAAAAATTATTTCTTAATGAGCCCAAGCCCAAACCCAAGACCCAGAACCCGGACACGAGCACGGGCCACGCCGACCGGCCGTCAGCGGCGGCGCGCGCGCGTGTGTGACTTGGCCCAATAAGTCCCCCACCCATACACACAAAACATCTAATATCCAAAGGGCTTGCCCATTTATTCCAAATAAATTGTAAATATACCCAACTCATTTCATACACCCCACCGATGTGGGACAATGCCTAAAGGCCTTTTCAAAGTTTGCAACTCAACAACTGTGAGCTGTTTGACAGCTGTTACCAACAATCCCCCACTTGCAAAATTTGAAAATATTTTATCGAGCAATAATTCATAGAATTGTGCATAAGAAGAGGTGTCTTTCGACTTGAACCTTTACGTAGTAAAGATGATTCAGAATATACTAGAGTAACCGTAGTTTTGAACTCTATCTCTGACAACATCCCACACACAACCCTACTTGGATGTAATTCTAATAGCTAGCACGTTACGGCCATGTGCTTCTATCGCAGTGCAGTGAACGCTTTAGGAATTTGCCCAAAATGTCCATAGGAAGCGGCCACACTTCCACATTCACATAGGTGGGTCTATTAGGAATACTCATGTAGCTAGGTACCCCACTCAAAATAGAGTTATAGATCTCATTAAGAGTTATAATAACTCATCCTTTACTCACTTCAGGATGTCATGCTCCATAGGGATGAACTCGGAGTAAAACCCTGTTCTATATTAATTAATAATCGTATGATTCAACCCATATCACTTGTGACTTGTTATTACCCTTTGAACTTATTTATTGGGATCTCCAGTCCATATGTTGGGTTACCATCACAAATGACTCATTTATCCAAGGGTTTTAGTCTCATCCCTTTCGAGGTGTTACACACCTTCTCCCTAGCTAGTCCTTTCGTCAAAGGATTAGCTAAGTTCTGTTCAGACCGTATATGATCCACCCTCACAGCACCTGTAGAAATAAATTCTCTAACAGTGCTATGTTTACGACGTATTTGTCGTTTCTTACCGTTATAATAACAGTTCTCAACTTTTGCAATAGCTGCGGTACTATCACAATGAATCAAAACGGCTGGTATCGGTCTTTCCCACAATGGGATATCTGATAGGAGGTTTATTAACCAACCTGCCTCTTCACTAGCAGTAGCTAGCGCTATCATCTCAGACTCCATAGTGGATTGAGTCAAAATAGTTTGTTTCTTAGATTTCCAAGAAACTGCACCACAAGCGATGCTAAATATATATCCACCAGTAGCCTTAGAATCATCAGATAGGGTGTTCCAATCAGTATCACTAAATCCTTCAAGGACAGCGGAATGCTTATTATAGTGTAATTTGAGGTTCATCGTCCTTTTTGAGGTACCGCATGGCCCTCTCAATATCATGCCAATGCTCCATATTAGGTCTACTGGTAAATCTACATAGAACTCCCACAGCATAAGCTATGTCAGGTCTAGTGCAATTTGTAGTATAACGTAAGCTACCTATAATGCTTGCATAAACATTTTGATTTACACTGTCGCTAGTGTTCTTAAATAACTTTACACTAGGGTCAAATGGAGTACTAGCAGATTTACAGTCAAAGTAATTATATTTCTTTAGAACTTTCTCAATGTAATGATATTGATCCAAAGAAAGTCCCTTTTCTGACCTAGTAATATTAATTCCTAATATTACACTAGCTTCACCCAAATCCTTCATATCAAAATTAGCACATAATAATGATTTAACATTTTCTACGACATGAATATTAGAACCAAATATAAGCAAGTCATAAACATAAAGACATATGATAGTGCAAATGTTCTCTACATATTTATAATAAATGCATTTGTCACTTTCATTAATTTTAAACCCATTAGAGATGACTAAGATATCAAATTTATCATGCCATTGTTTAGGTGCCTATTTGAGTCCATAAAGAGATTTATCTAGTTTACATACTTTATTTTCTTGACCGTGTACAATAAACCGTTCAGGTTGATCCATATAAATCTCTTCTTCTAATTCTCCATTTAAAAAAACAGTTTTAACATCCATTTGGTGTACAATTAAATCATTTAAGGCAGCTATAACAAATAGTTCACGTATAGACGTTATTCTAGTCATGGGTGAAAATGTATCAAAGAAGTCTACGTTTTCTCTTTGTTTAAAACCTTTAGCAACAAGACGTGCCTTATATTTTTCAACAGTGCCATCAGGTTTTAATTTCTTTTTAAGAATCCATTTACACCCAATTGTTTTACACCCAGGAGGACGGTCCACTAAGTGCCAAGTTTTATTTGTTTCCAAAGAATCCATTTCATCATTAATAGCCTCTTGCCATAAATCGGCATCTACAGAAGATAAGGCTTCTTGAATAGTGTTAGGATCCTCTTCTAAAGTGTAAGCATAAAAGTCGGGACCAAAATCTTTTTCCACACGAGCCCTTTTACTTTTTCGAATTTCTATAATGGATTCATTATTTTCTTTATTTTTATTTAAAGAAATATTAGTGGATGACACGCCCCCACTATTTCTCAATTTAAAAGGAAATTTATCTTCATAAAAATCGGCGTCATTTGATTCGATAATTACTTGATTTTTCAAGTCATAAAATCGATATGCTTTGCTATTAATAGCATAGCCTATAAAAATGAACTCATATGATCTACTAGCCAATTTAGACCTCTTAGGGTCGGGTATACGAACATATGCTAAGAACCCCCACGTTCTAAAGTATGACACGTTGGGCTTAATATTTTTCCAAATTTCATAAGGAGATATTTTTATTTTAGTCTTAGGAATTCTATTAAGTACGTGACACAGAGTCAAAATAATTTTACCCCACCAATGTGAGGCAGCCCCTGAATTTAATAAAATAGCCACAACTAATTCAGTTAATGTCCTATTTTTTCTTTCGGCTTTACCATTCATTTCGGGCGAATAAGGGGCAGTTTTTTCGTGAATAATACCATGGAATTTATAAAATTCAATAAATGGTTCAGAATCATATTCGGTGCCTCTATCACCACGTAACCTTTTAATTTTTCGATTAAATTGATTTTCAATTTCATTTAGGAAAATTTTAAACATGTCAAACGCTTCACTTTTATTTTTCATTAAATACACAAATGAATAATTAGAACAATCATCAATAAAAGTTATAAAATGACGTTTACCCTTTCTAGTTGTGACACCATCCAATTGACAAATATCCGAATGAATTAAATCAAGTGGTTTAGATTCTCTAAAAACAGAGTTATGTGGTGTCTTAGTGATTTTTGCTTGACTACACCATTCACATTTTTCAAAATCATTTAATGATAATTCTGGAATTAATCCTAAAGTGCTAATATTTTTAACAAGTCGTTTATTAACATGATAAATCCTAGTATGCCAAACATTAAATGAACAAGCAATATAAGCATAAGGAGAAATTTTATTCATTGCATCAACATTCAACTTAAACATCCCATCAGTGGCATAACCTTTGCCTGCAAAAATTTTATTTTTGGTCAAAGTAAATAAATCAGCACCAATAGTTTGTGTAAAGCCATCTTTGTTGAGAAGATAGCCCGAAACCAAATTTTTTCTTATCTCGGGAGTGTGAAGAACATCTTTGAGGATAACAGTCTTTCCCGAAGTGAACTTCAATTCCACATTTTCAATATCAGCAACCTTAATGGAATGAGAATCAACCAGCAACACTTTCTTATCTGCAGTCTCAGAATAAGTCTTAAACAGAGTACGGTCATAACAGATATGGCGAGAAGTGCTAGTATCCAACCACTACCCTTCGACACCGCTAACCATGTTGATTTCTGAAACCATAGCACATAAGTCCTCTTTGGTCAAATTCTCTTGTGCGTTTAGCACATTGCAACATTTGCGAGCCATATAGCAAGGCTTGCCACACTTGAAATAGAGAAACTGTCTCGAGTTGCTAGACTGTCCATTTCCAGGGTTCTTATTCTTATTCTGAGTCTGATTTTTAAAATTCTAGTTGTGGCTCTTTTTCTGATTTTTCATATTTTTTCCGTTTGCCTTTAAAACAACTGGGGTGTGGTCTTTTTTCTGATTTTTGTTGTTAGACACAACAAGAATTTCATCTTTGTAGGCCTATTTTCGGGATTCTTCTTCAATTCTCAATTTAGTAATGAGTGACTCGAGTAAAAATTCTTTAGACTTATGCCTTAAAATATTTTTAAACTCTTTAAACAGTGGAGGCAATTTATCAATAATTACAGCCACCTGAAATTGCTCATCTAAAGCCATGCCCTCGGAAATAATTTCATGGGCAATCATTTTCAAATCATGGGTTTGAGCAACAACAGATGTGTCATCCGTCATTTGAAATTTCAAATAACGGCTGACGACATATTTTTTAGCACCCGCCTCCTCCGTGTCATATTTTTTAAACAGTGCATCCCAAACACCTTTTGCAGTTTTATAATTGACATAGTAGTCATAAAGTTCGTCACTTAGAGCATTCAAAATATAATTCTTACAGATAAGATCATTTTCCACCCAAGTTCTAATTTTTTTGCTTTCCTCAACAGTAGGTGGATTATTTACTACGGGTTGTCAAATTGAACACACGATGCGACTTTTTTCGTAGTTAAATAAAATAGCAGTTTTTTGCTCTAACGTTTAAAATGGGTGCCTTCATATTTGAAAGGCTTATTAAGGTTGGTTAAGTTAATTTCGTCCATGGCAGAATTTCAGAACACCTTAAAATTGTTGTGGCAACAGTAAATTAAATGCAGAATTAAGGAACGAAATTACCCAATTTCGGAGCAAATAAATTCAAGACAGAAAGAACAAGAAACCCCGAAAGCAGGTGCAGTTTAGAACACGACTGAGTCGCGGACAATGTCGCTCTCTTTAAGGTGTTTCGCGGCTCTGTCCAATGTGTGCTGACAGTCAGAAATGTCTCGCCACCCCCAGGATAAAACAACCTCCAATAAATAAAATACGGATTGATAAAGCACAAGAATCAATCCGATCCATGTACATCCATTCGTAATAATTGCTCGCGTCTAATAATAAATCTGGGGTGGATTTATTATTCCAGAACCAAAAAAATATTGAGAAGTAGTTTTTCTGTGTGTGTTTATAAAAGTTGTAGATGTTCAATTGTTAAAAAACGGAGGCTTAACTCCTCTTTTATTGAACAAAAATAATGATATTGGTGGCACATAACGTAGAGAGAAAACTGGGACAACGTGGGCAAGTGTGTTGAAAGTTTCAATAGATAAAAGAAAACATTTTTTAATTTTCAAAATTAAAAAAAAAAAAACGTTACAATTTTTTTAAAGCCCCAAAAATAATTGTGTATTTGTCCAAAAAAATATTTCTTAAGAAGCCCAAGTCCAAGACCCAGGACCCGGACACGGGCACGGGCCGGGCCGGACGGCGACGGCAGCGAGCATGCGTGTGTGCCTTGGCCCAATCAGCCCCCCACCCATACACACAAAACATCTAATGCCAAAAGGGCTTGCCCATTTGTTTTAAATAAATTGTAAATATACCCAACTCATTTCATACACCCCACCGATGTGGGACAATGCCTAAAGGCATTTTCAAAGTTTGCAACTCAACAACTGTGAGTTGTGAGCTGTTTGACAGCTGTTACCAACAAGTTGGGTTTTGATTAGGGGTTGTGTAATATCAGCAACACTATTTGGGTGTTCTACTAACATGGGATTAATTGCATAGTAAAGTCTTATACGAACAATGCATCACTTTTGATGTTGCTCTTTCCATGATCAAAAGTGGTGTCGTTGTTTATTTATCTATGCTACATGCACAAGGCATGAGCGGTATGAATTATGGAATTGTTTACAAGTTGGATTGTAGGGGGAGGATTTTAATGTGGTTACTCGGGTTGTTGAAAAGGTTGGAGGGAATGATATCTATTTTTCTATAGTAAATGACTTTTTACATCATTCGGTAAAAATATAGCGAAAAAGTTAAAAAAATATAATAAGTTACTAATTATAAAAGAAATGGTCCACACTAAGACTAGTAATTAGGGGTGAGTAAATTACAAATCTAAATCATTAATAGCAATCCATACCCTTATATGGTCTAGTTAAATTTGTAAAATAAATATAATCATGCCCGCACTTTGTGAAATATGATGTATTTGTATAAATGAGCAAATAGGGCAAGCATATTTAAGGATCACAAAATACCTTCAAGTCAAAAGCCTATTGCACTTAAAATAAATGTTAAATAAAATTTAAAAAGTTCACAAATTGTATAATATGAATACTTATAAAAAAAATTAACATGTATAAATTAAACCAAGTATAAGAAAATAATTTTGTAAACATATGACAAAAAATAAATAGTAAAATCAACTCATAAAACCTTGAAAGTGAAATAAATTATCGTAAAAAACCTTACAAAAAATTACTCCATGAATCCAACCACTAAATACATGACTATTAACGATACATGCATATATGGACCAGATATCTATACGATATAGAATGTTATAGATGTTAATATACGAAATAAACCCAAATAATAACATCTACTAGAACCTGTCATTTCTGCCACCATGTTAGAGCTCGACATTTTCATTGGGATTGTGTTGTGTTAATTACATCGGTGATTAGATCTTCATTATTGGCAAGAACCCTAATTTGTCCCACGAGGGAGTTTTCCATCACTGTAAAATTTGCAGAGGTGTGTGCTCTACATTAAATAAACACTATATCAAATAAAAATATTATTTAAGTGTATGTTTGAGATCATGATCCGAGAAGGAATCTCTGGATGAATTTGTATTGGGTGTATTAAAATCCATTGAAGGCAACATGGTCCGAATATTCGGATCTACATCATTGATTATACAAAAATGTGGGGAGGTACACGGTGACCCATGAAATAAAAAATGATAGAGGTAAAACAATGGCTTAATACATCTCACCACTCTCTTTATTCCCCTCTTCATGTATTCTCCCTTGGTAATGAGATCACTTTGATTTTCTATTCAAATAAATCGTTGTGATTCACCTATTTCTTATAAAGATTGTTGACACCGTAAGTTGATGGATTTGACTTCATAAATTTTTTACTTATGACATTAGTTTCTTAGTGATGTATGTTTACCAACCATATCATCTTTACAAAAGTGTAGTATAATTATAGAAGTTTTTGGTTTATTGGTGGCCTACTTGGTTTTTCCAAAGCTAGTAGGTGTACCATATGAGGTATCACTAATTTAATGTAATAAAATCTTCATTTTTCTTATCTTACAACTCTCCACCATTTGTTTTTAACACTAATATTTGCTTCAATTAGTTATCAAGCTTATCAAAACAATGTTACACATTGTGTTGATGTCACCATATTTGATCATGCAATCCGTTATATTCTTTGAAAGATTTTCTATTAAAATTAAAGAGTTCGTCTTGGGATTAATTGAGTGGATTTTAGTGTTTCTGTCTCATTGGATAACTCAATATTCAGAATCATAAAAGGAAATATTAGAGATCCAAAAGAAGCATTTTACCCTCAAGGATATTGCATTTCATTTTATGTCAAAAAATGGTTTACTCGATCGAACTAACATGAGGATTAAAAAAAATAGATTCAACATTTATCTTAGCAAAATGGAATTCATGTACAAAAAATATGAATTCCATGTAAAGCACATACATATGAATTCCATGTAAAGCACATAAATATGGCTTCACATAAATATGTAAAGCCAACTTCATGAAAAACAACAAACTTTAATTGATTCTTAATGCACTATAACATGTTGAAGAAGATATTATGTTGGTTGAATATCCAAAGAAATTACGCATATTCCCAATTGTATTAAGGATGATCTCGACTGAATAAAATTCCATACTAAAAGAAAGTGTCCCAGATTTGATGTTTTAAACATCCGCTCATAAATTTTGGGAAACAAATATATAACTAGTACAATATGCTCGAAAATTATAACTTTTAACAAGTACCCCTTAAACAAATTTGATTTATAAACACCTAAAAACAATAAAATGTATTTTTAAAATGTAAAATATAGAGGGCATATATTTTAACTGAAAAAATACAATGGAGCGTGATTTTAGAATTGATATGATAAATGAATAAACAAATCATTAGGGGCAAAAATTTTACTCTATAATAATATTAGAAACACTTATCATGAGGAGACAAATAGAGTATACCTAATAGGTAAAATTATCTCTTAAAGAAAAAGATGCATAGGATAACCTTTATGTTAAATAAATAAAAAAACACTTTTATCACAAAGAAGATCTACCAATGGTGTAACTATTATCGTTTTTTGCTGGACAAAGAGAGAAAATTGTTGGTGGAAGATCTCATGGTGAGAGGAGGAACATAGATAGACAATATGAGCACGTGAGAGAACGATGGGAGATGAGGAGTTCATGAGGGAATTTTGAGGAGAAAGAATGAACATGTTATGTGAATTGAGGATAGTGATTTTAAGATGGTGGACAAATGGGAAAATGACAAGTGGAATTGGAAAGGACGATACTAATTTATTGAAAGTGAGAAGTTATGAGTTGTGTGAGGAAATTGAACGGGTCATGTTACTTTCTTTTGAAAAATGGATAAACTCTAAGATTGTTTGAAATATAATTAGAGAACAGAGAATGGTAGCATTAATTGCAAGGGTTCAACATTAACACCTCTAATACTACCGTATTAGAGGTATAATACATACGTGTTGATAAATTTGGGTTTGTAGGATGAAATTTATGTGATTAAACAAATGAGAGGGTAAGACCAAAAATTATTCTCAATTCGATAGGATGTTAGTGAATAATTCTTGGAAGGAACAATTTAGTTCTTGTAAATTATTACACCTTAATAATAATGATCAAGATCATGCCTCATTACATTTAGAGTTCTCTAATGAGTGGGACATAATTCCTAAAAAGTTTATATTTTTGAAGTTTTTGCCTAAACATTATAATTTCTTTCTATTTTTAGGATAATCGGGCCAGATTCAGTGTGAGAAAGCCTATTTATGCCTTGTCCATCAATTTAAAGAGGTTAAAGCTTGTTTTATCCAAGTGGAGATGAATATGAAGACATTTAATGCAGAAGATGAGTTGTTGATCAAGGAAATAAAATTTGAAAATGATCCTTCGTAAACTAATAAAATTAAACTCAATAAAAATTTGTTCTATGAAGCAAGTCTTTAGAGACTAAAGGCATATAAAAAATGGGTTTCGAAAGGAGAGGCGAACTCCAAATTTTTTCACAACTGTGTTAAAGCTGAAAGATCGCAATTGTGGCTGCATAAAATAAAAGATTATAATAGTTGTTAGACTGAGGAAGGTCATTAGATTAAAAACCTTCTTGTGATTTTTTTTTCAAAACTTATTGGGGTAATAATTAGCAAGTCCCATTCACTTGGTCAATGAGGCAAGAGATCCTTCGACTGAGTCAATGGTGTAAAAAGATATATTTTGATAACTGAGCGCATTAAAATGACAAATACAACCCCAAAATATCTTTAACAACAATTATTTCATTTTTACATAAAAACCCATCAAATCTTTAAAAGCCTATAACTTCAAATCTACAAATGCAAAATTCACAAAATTTATATATTTGAAATCTGCTCATCAAGATCTATCAAACAACACCCATATTCGATATTTTTAGACGAAAATATCGAAATAGATAAATTTACTGTTTCTATAAAATCTATATTTTTTGGGCAAAAACTCCATTTTTTGGCAAAAACACTTCTTATCCAGCTTGTGGCGATGGTGCCGCTGGCGCATACCAGAAAAAATAAAGAAATAGATGAAGAGAGAGAGATAGAGATACTCTTCGATGAGAATTCTGACGGTCTCCATGAGATTTTTTGATTGTCTGTTTTCGTCGAGTCTCCGATGGGGTGGGGAGGGTGGGGTGAGGGTGGAGGTGGAAGTGGAGGTGGGGCTGCTAGAGAGAGAAAGAGTGTGGGCTTATGTGTTTGTTTTTAAAGAGAGAGTGGTTGGGTTTAAAATGGGTATATATGAGAGTACATTTGTTTAAATATATGTAGTCTATAATGAAAAAGGATTTGATGCATCTTTGACCCAATAAATAGGACTAGCCTTGAATTATCCCCAACCTATTTACTGAAAAATCCTATTTGGATGTTACTGACAAATTTATTGATGCCATTCCTGATGTGATTGATGACAATGATAATAAAATAATTTCCACCTTTCCTTCATTAGAAAAAGTGAGATAAGTTGTTTCAATCTTAATAGTGATAGTAGAACTAGTATCGATAGGTATTCATGGCACTTATTCTCTACTTGTTTGTAGATGATAAGGGAGGATGTTCATATGGTCATTAAACTTTTTTTTTTCTTGAAACAAGATCCCTAAAATCATGTCCAGTAATATGACCGTACATATCCCTAAAATTGAAAATCTATCCACATTCTCTAACACGCATCCAATTTGCCCGGGTCAATTCTCTAAGAAAATTATACAAAAGTGCTTACTAATAGGCTTTCTCCTATTCTTCCAAAGTTGATATTCCTAAACCAAAGTGGGTTCATGAAAGGGAGATGCATTATTGATAATATGGTTTTCGCTCAAGATATGTTCTCCAAGTTATATCACAAAAGTAAAGGAGGAAATGTGTCTTGCAAATTAGATATGGCCAAGACATACAATAGAGTCTCCTGGTTGTTTTTTCCTAAAATTATAAGAAATTTATCTATAATGAATAGTGAATTGACATGGTGTGGGGGATCATTTAAAATTATTAGTTCCCTGTTTGTTTAATGGTGAGGCTAATGGTCCTTTAAATCCCGCATGGGATTAAGGAAAGGCGATCCTCTTTCCATAACTTTATTTGTTAGGGATGACGAAACTTTATCTAAAAATATTTACAATTAATTTCACACACCAAGGTACAAGTAATTCAAGAGTGCCACTTGGTGTCCAATAATAACTAACTTTAATTTTGCTGAGGATTTGTTGATTTTTTCTTCTAGTTTCTTGAATTTAAATAAAGATGTTCTTGGTGTGGTGGAGAATTATGAGATAATTTATAGACAGAAAGTAAATAAAGGGAAGAGCTCTTTATTTATATCTAATAAGATAAGTGAGGCTAGATCTATAAGCACTACTAATCTATCTAATACTCCCATTAAAATTAATCATTTTGTTTATTTGGATTGTCTGATTTTTATAGGAAGGAAGATATCATCTTTTATTTAGTAGCTCGTCGATAAAATCTAAAAAAGAATTAGTGGGTGGCATGGTAAATTGTTATCCTATATTTATATGGTGATTTTGATTAAAAGTTTCTCGAATATATGCCTATGTATCTCATTTATTGTAAGGACATATTTTTATAAGTGCATTATCAATTTATTATGTCATATACCGCTACACCGTTGAAGAGCATTCAAGAGAAATCCACATCAAAGACGGATCTGAATTAATCAAGTTCTTCATCAAAAAGAGTCCGTGAAGTTTACTTTAGTAAGGTTATGTTTTTAATACCTTAACTTTCCACTTAGAGCTTTTGGGATATTTTTACAAAATATTTTCTAAGTGTTGGAGTAGACTTTTTCGTCAAAATTTGAGAACGAGTATTTTTTCTAAGTATTGGAGTGGACATTAAAATATTATTTTTGATGCAACAGTCGTTCAAATGACTTTTTACTGTCGTTTAAATGACAATGTATGTCGCGCGATGTCGTTTGAATGACATCTGTACTTCGTTCGCACGAGATTGCTATTTCGTTTGAATGAGCTCTCATACCGAGGTGGCGCATTTTTGTATAAATACTCATTAAATCGCTTCGTTTTCATTAAGAAGTCCCAGCATTTTGAAAGACAGAAAACTACGAAATAGCAGAATCATTTTGACTTCTTATTTTAGGGTTTAATCCCTTTTTGTTTTCAATTCACAAAAATTCCATATGCTTTAGTGAATTATTTTGGTGTTCAAGAACACTACTTTGATTTTGTTCAACCTCTGTGGACAAGGCATCTTCATATTTGATCGGTGGATACCGAGCGTAGTCATTCTGCATGTGGACGAGCCGAAGACGACAAACCGACACCTGGAGGGTATTTCAATGTCACTCGTATCTTTGAAGGTTTGCTAAGGAACCGTGCATTACAAACTTGTGGGCGATTATCAGGTTGTATGTAAGTCAAAGGTCTTGTGAATTCTTTAAAGTGTTTATAAAATGTTTTACTCGAAAGGTTTTTTTTTCCTGAATCGGTCATCTTTATTTTATCATGCATGGGCTGAATGATTTATAGATGCATGTTTAGGGGCTGAATTAATTTGTTTAAAAATAGACTATAATTAAATAAGTGTGCCAAATTAGAAACTTGCGAGTTAATTCAAATCGATATCACACAACGCATTTATTAAGTTTTACATTTATGCACTAAACCCGCATATGAAAGTGATTCAGATTATTGAAATTTATATTGAAGATTTCTTATAGGGAGTTAAAGATGGTATTCCTAGACATCACTCGTTAAAATGGATGGAAATGTGTATGCCAATTGAGGAAGGGATATTGGGGGTTAGAAGTTGTAGGGATTAGGTTAATGTTATTAATATGAAGCTTTCGGGGGAATTAAGAGAATGAAAATCCCTATGGACAACGTTCATCAAAGTTAAATATGGAAGAAACAAACATCCTTATTAGAGGATCTCTATTATGGGCTTAGCCATTTGGAGGCGATAACTTAATATCAGAGAAGAGGCATAGAGTAAGATTATTTTGGTGCTTGGTATAGGGGATGTTTATTTATGTTGGGACAACTCCTTAGGTTTGTGGGCTCTAGTTGATCACATCACTTGTGAGGAAATATGGCATTTAAAGGATATTTTTACATCCTAATGGAGCTTGGAATGCTTTTAAATTAAGTAAGATCCTATAATCCAACATCTTGTATCAGATTACGTCCATAAAAAACTTCCCTATGATCACGTGGACCAGAAGGTGTGAGCCCGAACTCAGTTTGACCTTTTTATTCTTTCTTCTACTTCGGATGCTATCAAGAGGGTTAAAATTCATTTTTGGACTAATTCGTTTATCTGGCACAATTGTATTCTTACCAAAATATCTATTTTCATGTGGCGTATTTTGGGAAATCTTATCCATTTGGATTTGAATTTTTATGTGCTAGGGGCGAGGGGTCCTTCTAAATTATTTTATCGTGTTTCTACCTAGAATGAATGTTTAAAGCATATCTTTGTTAAAGGGTATATTTCTAATAGTGTATGGGATTATTTTTTCTCTCTTTGTGGAGTGAGTAACCGGTCTACTTTGTGCGTAGCTTATTTATCTCTTGGCTTCTACTAGCAATAATTCATTTTGGGGGAGGTTATTTCAAATAATTCCCATTTTTATTCGTTGGACTCTATGGAAGTCTGGGAACAAAAGTAAATATGAAGGAATTTATCCATTTATTCCAAGAATTATAGTTGAGGTGGAGGGTTAATTCACTTATATGTTGTTATTAAAAAAACTCTTGAAACATTTAGACATCCATTTTTTTTTTTCTGATTTTGAAAATGTAAAGACTAATATTCAATTCAAATTGGTTCAATTGGGTTTTACCCTTGAAGCTAAATGTGGATGGTTGCTCAAAAATTAACCTGGGTCAAAGTGGCTATGGTGGAGTTATTAAAAATGAAATGAGAGAGTTGGTGTTAGATTTTTCTTGGTATTTTTAGTTTTGTTCCAACATAAAGGATGAAGCTTTAGATCGGCTTCATCATTTGAGGTGTTGTGAAAACCTTATGGTGTATGATTTTCTTATAGAATCAAATTAAAATATTCTCATTTATATCTGAAGTGGTGTCTCGCAATGTTCGTGGTCAATTTGGATAGAGATTGGATCATATTATATAGATTTGTTTTCGGATTTTTTTTAATGTTATACATGTTTATAGAGAAGGCCATGGTTCTACTGATAATTTTTTGGAAAATATTGGGTGTATATATAAGCTGAATTTAGGCTCGCATCGCATTGATGACTTCCCTATTCACTTTAATGGTCTTCTCATTTTGGACAAGTCGAATTTTCCCTCCATTAGATATATTTCCTTTCTATAGGGGGGTTAGGTGTTTATTTCTTCCTTATCTTTGTTCAGTAGTTGTTCTATAAAGCCATTTTTTATTTTTTATTTTTTTTTCATCAATTGTAATGCACTAGCGAGGGATTTTTCCTCACTTTTCTATTTTCAATAAAATTTGGGGTTTGGTCCCTCATCCCCCCCAAAAGGAGAGGTATATGTTATAAATTATTACAACACAATGTATAAAGTAGTTCAAACCCTCTAATGAGGTTTTTAATTACACTATGAAGGTGTTTTCCTTTTGTATATTCCTTATAATGATGAATAATAAAAACATGACCTACCTTAGGCTTTGATTAAGGTGATATGAGATGTCTAGTTTTTTTTTCGTGAGCAAGGATCGTATATGGAGTAATTGATGTACTCCTATGGGCTCTTCTTACTTACTTAATAGTTGATAGACTGAAGTAAAACCAGAATACCCAATTCTAATGCCTAGGATACAATACATGGGGATGAAGTGGTCATTTCGCTTTACAAATAATTAATACACTAACTTTAGTATCTCTTTTACCATAAATTATCTTGAATTTGATTCCGTATAATATTTCCCAGGTCTTATTTATATAAGTATCCCATTTGAACTAGTGAGAGCTGACTTGGGCGGGATGGGTAGCCATGCCCAAGATCAATTTGATATAGTAGAGATGTAGAAGGGGGAGTTGATGGCCATGATTGTTGGTGTTTTCATCAATCACTATTAATTTCACCAGGTTAGGCAAGCAAGGGGTGGGTGGGTGTGGTGGTGGTGGTGGTGGGGGGGGGGGGGGGGGGGGGCGTATGTGAAATATTAAATTTACTTTTTTGCCCACCCATTAAATCAGTTGCATGTTTTTATGTTTGTTTTGTTAAGAACTTTCTTAACCTTGAGTTCTTAAAAAGAAAATGTGAAGGTACTTTGATCATTGGGGCATAGAACTCTAATATATTGGATGTGGGTGTCTGATTGGTGTTAACTCTTTGATAATGAGGCTAGGATAAGGTGATACTAATGCCTTATTAAGCCCCACAATAATTATTGAGCCTCCTACGAGGTTTAAAGAGATTTAAAAAGCCATTTTGTAGAATAACTTCCCACCTTGCAAAAGGATTTGGTCTTTATGGTCTATTTCAAACCTTAAAATGGCTGGATGAGGTTTAGTAGGACTTCTATGATTTTTATAAGACCCTCTATGGGCATCCTAAGGTTAATGCTCATTATATATGGGGCATACCTAACAGTCGAGGTTGAAGGTATAACACCGGAGGCTCCTGAACCATTATTCTTAACTAGGTCCACTTAGCGTTGTGTGACACCCTGCCTAATTAAATACCGAGTGATCAGTCCTTTATTAAATTAAAATCAAGGTGAACGGTTGGTTCATTCTTAGCATCACTGTCGCAAAACAAAATTTCCAATTTAAACACCCTAAATAATTAAGCTAAGTGTCAAAACCATTTAAAACCTTATTTCCATTTTATTTAAATTCCAATATGAAAACCTTTTTATTAATCAACAATTTAAGTGCCACATAAATAATAAGGATGACAATTATCCCACCAGAATTTAAACCATCTAGATAAATCAAACCAAGTATGAACTATAAATAAAATTCTCCTGACAAGAGTTAACTCCAAAGAGTACTAAATACTTGAAATAAAATAAACAAAGATCTCTGATAAATCCAAACGAAATAGGAAATCGGGTGACACATGCCCTAACTATAAAGAACTAAAATAGGAACAGAGTCAATATAAAATTTGTCTAAAGCAAAGGCTTGCAACTCCCACATAAGCTGCAACGCGTCCAATGCAAAGAACCTATGCATGACGCCCTTGTGGCTGGGCACCTGTAATACATACATACATATATATATATATATATACACACAAGAAAGAGAAAAGACAGGAAACGGGTCAGAGCCCGAGTGTAAAACAGTTTAAAAATAGTTTAGCAAGTATTTAAAATTCCTACCGGCTAATGCAACAACCATGTTAGTATGCGACACTCCCTTGAGAATTCTCACCTCTCATCTAGTGTGCACGCCTACCATTCTACTGATCTCATAAGTCTATTTAACTTATTCCCATGAAGTCTATCTTGAGAAATACTAAGGCCATAATATTTAATTTTAGAACATTAATCTCTTCCATTTCCTTACGTTACTTAGGACCACATAGTATCGTTAAAAAGTTCCCGTACAACTATTATAAAGTTGGAGCGTTTATTCATTACTTAACTACTTATACGTATAGTAGAAACTTTTCATAAATATGAGTATATATGTTTGTCACTCCTATAATATATATACTATCTACACCCCACATAAAATCGATGGTGCTGGCATACTCTGCTATCAACTCCCCGTATCACTCTTACTAAGGGAAATACTAGTTCGGAATCACTCTCGAACTGTATTAACACAAAACACACAAAAATGGAAGCGAAGCATAGCTCCAAGTCACTAAGAGGTCAGAACATACCCTCACGTCTCTTAGGACCATCTGAATATCATTCTCAGATAGTCTGTATCAAGGATACTATCTTCTAGGGTATTAGTCAATATCCCCCATAGAGGTCCAATCGAGATAAGATTGTCCCGGAGCGGAAAGACCCCATGATAGCAAGTAGCTCGGGTATGATTATACAGAGATAAAGTATTTAATATATGTACGCAGCCACACGGACATATATAGATACACATTTTCCAATAAGGTTCGCCCACGACCCATAATTATTATTAACTGTATTTAGTACAATCTTACCCAATTATCTCGCATAAGGGATTCATCTCTTTTTTTCCCACTTAGAATTCACTTCTCATTTACTTCTCATCTCTCTAAGTATTCTCTCTTGCTAAGTACAATTTCATTAGCTATACCATCCTTAACCTTCTGGCCTAAGTCTTTCACGAGTCCCTGGATTCATTAATAAATTTACTCACAATCTCTAATGTGTACCGAAATTCCCTGTTAACCCACTATGTCATCCCATATGAAATTTCATTCAACTGAGTCTATTTTGAACCTACTGGTCTTCCTCATGACTCATCATACTCTATAAATAATAATCATGGGTTCCTACATAATTAAACCAGATTAAAGAAAAAGGGGAAAAATATGTAGTTTCCAGAAGGGGCCGATCGATCGAGGGAATGAGGTCGATTGATCGATTCAAGCAGCTCTTGCCCAGAAACTGCAATTTTAACCTACGAGTTTCAACCAATAATTTTCTCTAAAATGCCATTCGAAATTCTCAAACTCCCAAATAAGGTTACTACTTGTTCTATATACATATATGCATGATTTTCTACAGAAAACATGTACAATTTCATCAACAAAATTGAATTAAAGGGCCAATTTGTATTAACTATCAAGAACCCTAATTTTCATAAAACTTTCATTATTTTAATTTATTTTCCAGATTTCTTGCTTCTAAACTAATACCAATTCATCGGTTATCCTCTACATATGATTGGGATGTCCAGAATATAATTATTTCCACCAAGACATGTGATTAAACCCTCAAATTCCTCAAATTCTTCTATGGAACATGTGTATAACAATCCTAATCTAACATGGATGAAGAAATAACTAAAAGAAAATCAAGATAGATACTTGCCTAGAAATTTAAGATTCTAATTTGTGGATGAAAAAGGTACGGTTGCATTCCTCGTCGTGCGATCTACGTTTTGGTGGTTGTGGCGGTGTAAACAGATGAGTTCTTGACCTTGGATTGCTTGGAAAGCTTCCTACCTTTTTCTCTAATGGACGTTCTTGAGTTTTGTGATTGTTAACCCTAAAAGCCTAACTCAAATGGCTGATATACCTTAGGAAAATTCGTGGGATTAATTAGGCAAAAATACAAAATGACTATTATACCCTTTCGGAATGCCAATTAGGCCTAAAAACGCCCCGAGACCCAAACTAAACCTCCGGGTATACTTTTTTGACTATCTCGACCCTTTCGGATATATTGGTGCACTCGAAATGACCATACGGGAGACTTATAATTTAATGCACTTTATATAATAATAATTTAGTCCTTACGCGACACAGGCGCACCCCGAATTAATTTCCACAATTGTCCAATTTTACAGTTGTGATAATTTTTAATAAATTCAATTATACATATTACTTAACTCATTTAGTATTATTCAATAAATTCTCAATAATTACTAACTCTCATCACGGTAGGAAATATTTAAAAAATAATTTTCGGATTAATGTTAAATTAATATCTCAAATTAAATTTAATAAATCCCCAAATTAAAATCCATAAAAAATACAGGGTATTACATACTTCTCCCATAATAATGAAATTTCGTCCCGAAATTCGAAAAAAATAAGGCATACCTGGTAAAAATAAATCTTGGTATTTTTGGCGCATATCTGCCTCACGCTCCCAAGTGGATTCCTCCACATTATGATGCTCCCACTGGACCCGTACAAGTGGAACTACCTTCGACCTCAATTTTCTCTCTCTATAGTCAAGGATCGCCACTAGTCTCTCCTCGTAAGAACTGTCGGGCTGTAAGTCGATCTCCTCAATCGCGATGTGAGTATGGGCCATATCATCCCGAAGATATTGTCTCAGCGACGAGATGTGGAACACATCGTGAATGCGGTGTAAATGCTCTGGCAATCCCAATCCGTATGCCACCGTCTCAATCCTCACGATAATGGGAAATGGTTCCACGTTCCTCGGAGCTAACTTCCCCTTCTTTCCAAACCTCATTACTCCTCTCATAGGAGATACACGCAGTAATACTTGGTCCCTGATGCTAAACTCTCGAAAAACCGCTTCTCATCAGCGTAGCTCTTCTGTTTATCCTGTGCTGCCCGAATGCGGCTCTTGATGAGCTCAATCCTAGCTGAAGTTTCCTGAATCACCTCAGGTCTGAGAAATTTGTTGTCCCCCACCTCTAGCCAACAAGCGGGAGAAAGACAAGGCCTTCCATACAATGCCTCAAATGGGGCCATGCCGATCGTGAACTGATAAGAGTTAATATAAGCAAACTCCACCAGTGGAAGATACATCTCCCAACCTCCTCCAAAATCAAGGACACACATGCGTAGCATATCCTCCAACATTTGATTGGTACACTCTGTCTGTCCATCCATCTGTGGGTGATAAGCCAAACTCAATCTCAACTCTGTACCCATAGCCTCCTGAGATCTCTCCTAGAAGCGCGACACAAAAATTTGGTCTATATGGGACACAATATCTAGGGGCACCCCATGTGGCCTAACGATCTCGACAATGAATATCTGTGCATACTAGCCCATGGTGTAGTCCGTTCGTACCGGTAGGAAATGAGCTACCTTGGTCAACCAATCCACAATCACCCATATGGAATCGTGACCCCACTGTGATGCTGGCAGTCCGATAATGAAGTCCATGGAAATGCTTTACCATTTCCACGTGGGTATATCTAACGGCTGAAGTAACCTTGGCAGTCTCGGGTGGTCCACCTTTACCATCTGACAAGTAGAACATTTAGACACAAATTCAGCAATGTCTTTCTTCATCCCACTCCACCAGTACTGCCGCCTCATATCTTGGTACATCTTATCCCCTCTGGGATGTACCGCAAATCTGGATCCATGCGATTGTTTCATAATTGCATAACACAAGTCCTTTCCTTTCGAAACTACCAATCTCCCATTAAACCTCAAACCCCTATTAGAACTTACTAAATAGGACTCAGTGCCCTCAGCTAAGAGCCGTACAATCTGCTCCTGACAAAATGTATCCGCTGCTTGTGCTTATATCGCCCTCGTAACAATCTCGGGTGGACTGACATGGAAGATATAAAGGAAGAGGCTACCGCATCCTATGACCCAATTCTGTCCACTTCTCTCCATACTTCCGCTACGTCACCTACCGGCTGATGGCTCAACGTATCAGCAACTACGTTAGCTTGCCCCGCATGGTACTGTATCTCGAACTGATAATCCTTCACAAAATCCAACCGCCTGCGCTGTTGCATATTCAACTCTCGCTAAGTGAATAAGTACTGCAGTGACTTGTGATCTGTGAACAAGTTAAACTTCTCCCCTAACAAGTAATGTGTCCAAATCTGCAATGCAAATACGATCGCTACTAGCTCTAGGTCGTGGGTGGGGTGATTGCTTTCGTGAGGCTTAAGCTTGTGGAAGGCAAAAGCTATAGCCTGGTCCTCCTGATGACGTACTCCCCTGAGTGTTCATAAAGAGGCTTCAGTGTATACTAGGTACTCAACTCCTAGCTTGGGCAAAGCGAGAATAAGCATCGAAGTCAACTTATCTTTCAGCTCATCAAAAGCCAATTGACAAGCATCATCCCAAACATATGATACTCCCTTATGAGTCAGATTCGTCAACGGACCCGCTATCTTTGAAAAACCTTGGATGAATCTCCTGTAGTACCCAGTGAACCCCAAGAAACTATGCACCTCGGTCGGTGTCGTGGGCTGTCCCCACTCTCTTACTGCCGACACTTTATTCGGGTCAACCGATATCCCCAATTCTGACGCAATATGTCCCAGAAACTATACTTCCCATGCCAAAATCTGCACTTCTCATACTTAGAATACAACTGATGCTCTCTTAGAGTCTGAAGAACCTGTCTCAAGTGCTCGGCATGCTCATCCTCAGTGTGAGAATAAATCAGGATGTCATCTATGAAGATGATGACAAACTGATCCAAGAACTCTCTGAACAATCGTTTAATCAAATCCATGAATACGGCTGGAGAATTTGTCAACCCAAACGGCATGACTCTGAACTCATAGGATCCATACCTCATCAAGAAAGCAGTCTTCGACACATCCTACTCCCTAATCCGTAGCTGATGGTATCCCGATCTCAAATCTATCTTCGAAAAGAAGGTTGCTCCCCTAAGCTGGTCGAACAGGTCATCGATTCGGGGTAACGGATATTTATTTTCGTATCATGACCTTGTTCAACTCTCGGTAATCCACATATAACCTCAATGAACATCTCTCTTATTAACAAAAAAAATAGGAGTGCCCCAAGGCGAGGTGCTCCTACAAATGAAGCCCTGGCCTAATAGCTGCTCTATCTAATCTTGTAACTCCCTCATTTCTATAGGAACCATACGATACGGTGCACATGCTATTGGACGAGTGTCCGACATCAAGTCTATGATGAAATATATCTCTCGATTGTGGGGTAGGCCCGGTATCTCCTGAAATACATCTGAGAACTCACGAACCAATTAAATCGAATCTAGGGAAATCACAATCTCCTTAGAGGTATCTTCCTCTATGTAATACAAATGGGTGGAAGATCCTCCCTCTGGGTGAGGCATCACCACCAAAAACATCTCCTGCCCCGGAATTGTAAAGATAATACTCCCACCGAAATAATCTATCATGGCTCTGTACGCAACGAGCCAATACATGCCTATAATGATATCGTGCTCATGCATATCTAAAACTAGCATGTCTGCAGGTAAAATCAAACTACCAATCTCTATACCTACACCCAAGCATGTAAAGAAAATCAAAGACCTGTTCCCCAGTGGTGAGTCTACGAATGTCACTGTGCCCTCTGTTGTGGATAATAACCCTAAGGCCCGTGAAAAATGGGTAGCTATAAATAGTGAGACGCCCAAGTTAGTGCCATGGATATGAAACGTACCCTCAATTACGGGTGGTGCCTGAGGTGATGCTACGCGGTGGACGTTATAGACACATCTGTACTATAATTTCTCCTAATGAACTGGAGCTGCTGGGATGGCTGGTAAAGCTAGCATCTGAGCTGGCGCTGGGAGGGCGACAGGAAAGAGTGGCCTCTGTGGATCATTATGGGCACCCTTCTACTTTGTGTCCCTATCCCCCTCTGGGAAATCCTGGCGCCTATGGCCATTATTGCCACATCCAAAACATCTGCCCCTGAAGTTAACTCCCCTCTGCCCCTGCTGTCCACGACCCTGTTGGCCGTTACCACCCCTCCACTGGCCCTGCTGAAAACGCTGTTGGCCCTGTTGCTAACGGTGTTGGACCTACTGGCCCTACTATCCCTGCTGACCTTACCTAAATCCCCCAAATCCCTGTCTGGAATCACCTGATCGAAATCGCTTTGCTAGGTCCCCCTGATGGGAACTTTGCTCACTGTGATGGGTTTGTCCCTGGGCTGTTGGTGCCCCACTAGTGTTACTGCCCCCGGTCCTGCCCTGCTGGCTGGACTCACCTACTCTTTTGCTCCTCTGCTGATGGAAGCATTGGTCCTAATATTACAACAAAGTAGCATTGAGTACATTTGTGTAAGTACCCAGTGATAGATTGCTTATGAGGTGCTGACGAATCCTCTAGGCCAATCCATCTAAAAACAATAGTATCTTCTTCTCCTCCTCGGTGGGTGCCTCATCTGGCAATATAGTGAGAAGTCTGGTGAATTCCTCCTCGTATTCAGCAACGATCATACCCTCCTACTTAATATTCAGTAGCCTCCGCCTCATCTCAGTCTGCACGGCGGATGGAAAGTACTTACGGTCAAACCATGCCCAAAATAACTGAATCGAGATGCTATCCCTCTCCTCCTAGGTGGTGGTGGACTCCCACCACTGTAAAGCGACCCCCACTAGCTTGAAGGAAGCTAGTAACTATCTTTGCACATTAGTGCACTCATACATGTGCAGATGCTTCTGGATATCCATCTTCCATTGGCTGGCGATCACGATGTTCGAGCTACCCGAGAACTTAGGGGGATACGCCTTCTAAAATGTATCCCAAACTCGCTCCCATGTAGTGGGAAGCTATGTTGGTACCAATCCTACAGCCTGAACCTGGGGTGGAGCCTGCTACACCACCTCTAATGCGGTATGCACCGCCTGAGCAACGATAGCGACTACCTTAGTTGCGTTCATCATTCCCTGGGCTGGAGCTGCTGACTGCTCGGGCTAGGCATTCTTGGCTCGGGGTGCTCGTCTTGGAGGAATGTAAAATAAGAAGGAAGTTTATTAGTCAATAGTTATTAGCAAATCTCAAATAGATGAAGACGTAAGCGTAAACACAAGATTACAACAGTCCTAAAAATAGGGCTCTATATCAAAGACGCTAAGCGAGAAGCGAAATGGGCCGTATAGATCCTAAAGGACACTGGAACCCGATGCTCTGATACCACCTGTGACACCCTTCCTAATTAAATACCGGGTGGTCAGTCCTTTATTAAATTAAAATCAAGGTGAAGGGTTTGTTCATTCTTAGCATCACTGTCGCAAAATAAAATTTCCAATTTAAACACCCTAAATAATTAAGCTGAGTGTCAAAACCATTTAAAACCTTATTTCCATTTGATTGAAGTTCCAATATGAAAACTTTTTTAATAATCAACAGTTTAAGGGCCAAATAAATAATAAGGATGACAATTATCCCACCAAAATTTAAACCTTTTAGATAAATCAAACAAAGTTCTGAACTATCAATAAAATCCTCCTGACAAGAGTTAACTCCAAAGAGTACCAAATACTGGAAATAAAATAAACAAAGATCTCTGATAGATCCAAACGAAATAGGAAATCGGGCGACACATGCCCTAACTATAAAGAACTAAAATAGGAACAGAGTCTATAAAGAACTAAAATCGGAACAGAGTCAATAAAGAAGTCGTCTAAAGGAAAGGCTTCCAGCTCCCACATAAGTTGCAACACGTCCAATGCAAAGAACGTATGCATGACGCCCCTATGGCTGGGCACCCAGAATACATACATATATATATACAAGAAAGAGAAAATACAGGAAATGGGTCAGAGCCCGAGTGTAA
Source organism: Sambucus nigra (assembly GCA_949130495.1). Classification (NCBI taxonomy): domain Eukaryota; kingdom Viridiplantae; phylum Streptophyta; class Magnoliopsida; order Dipsacales; family Adoxaceae; genus Sambucus; species Sambucus nigra. Next base: position 236,897,692 of record OX422207.1, read on the forward strand.
AATAGTTTAAAAATTGTTTAGCAAGTATTTAAAATGCTTACCGGCTAATGTAACAACCATGTTAGTATGCGACACTCTTATGAGAATTCGCACCTCTCATCTAGTGTTCACGCCTACCGTTCTAATGATCTCATAAGTCTATTTAACTTATTCCCATGAAATCTATCTCGAGAAATACTAACGCCATGATATTTAATTTTAGAACATTAATCTCTTCCATTTCCTTACGTTACTTAGGACCACACAGTATCGTTACAAAGTTCCCGAACAATTATTATAAAGTTGGAGCGTTTATTCATTACTTAACTACTTATACGTGCAGTAGAAAGTTTCCATAAATATGAGTATATATATTTGTCACTCCTATAATATATATACTATCGGCACCCCACAAAAAATCTATGGTGTTGGCACACTCTACTATCAAGTCCCCGTATCACTCGTACTAAGGGAAATACTAGTTCGAAATCACTCTCGAACTGTATTAACACAAAACACACAAAAATGGAGGCGAAGCATAGCTCCAAGTCACTAAGAGGTCAGCACATACCCTCACGTCTCTTAGGACCATCTGAGTATCATTCTCAGATAGACTGTATCAAGGATACTGTCTTCTAGGGTACGAGTCAATATCCCCTATAAAGGTAAAATCGAGAAAAGACTGTCTCGGTGCCAAAACCCCCCGTGATAGCAAGTAGCTTGGGTATGATGATACACAGATAAAGTATTTAATATATGTACACAGTCACACGACCATATATAGATACACATTTTCCAATAAGGTTCACCCACAACCCATAATTATTATTAACCGTATTTAGTACACTTTTACCCAATTATCTTGCATAAGGGATTCATCTCTTTTTTTCCACTTAGAATTCACTTCTCACTTACTTCTCATCTCTCGAAGTATTCTCTCTTTATAAGTACAATTTCAGTAGGTATGCCATCTTTAACCTTCTGGCCTAAGTCTTTCAGGAGTCCTTCGATTCATTAATGAATTTACTCACAATCTCTAATGTGTACCGAAATTTCCCGTTAACCCACTACGGCATCCCATATTAAATTATATTCAACGGAGTCTATTTATACCCTACTGGTCTTCCTCACGACTCATCATACTCTATAAATAATAATCAAGGGTTCCTACATAATTAAACCAAATTAAAGAAAAAGGGGAAAAATATGCAGTTTCCAGAAGGGGTCGATCGATCGAGGGAATAGGTCGATCAATCGATCATCGATCGATCGATTCAAGAAGTTCTTGCCCATAAACTGCAATTGCAACCTACGGGTTTCAACCAATAATTTTCTCCAAAACGCCATTCAAAATTCTGAAACTCCGAAATAAGGTTACTACTTGTTCTATATACATATATGCATGATTTTCTACTTAAAACATGTACAATTTCATCAAGGGAATTGAATTAAAGGGCCAATTTGTACAAAATATCAAGAACCCTAATTTTCATAAAACTTTTATTATTCTAATTACTTTTCCAGATTTCTTTCTTCTAAACTCATACCAATTCGTGGGTTATTCTCTACATATGATTGGGATGTTTAGAATATAATTTTTTCCACCAAGATATGTGATTAAATCCTCAAATTCCTCAAATTCTTCTATGGAACATGTGTATAACAATCCTAATCTAACATGGATGAAGCAATAACTAAAAGAAAACCAAGATAGATACTTGCCTGGAAATTTAAGAGTCTGATTTGTGGATGAAAAAGGTATGGTTGCATTCCTCGTCATGCAATCTACGTTTTGGTGGTTGTGGCGGTGTAAACAAATGAGTTCTTGGCCTTGGATTGCTTTGAAAGCTTCCTACCTTCTTCTCTAATGGCCGTTTTTGAGTTTTGTGATTGTTAGCCCTCAAAGCCTAACTCAAATGGCTGATATACCTTAGGAAAATTCGTGGGTTTAATTACCCAAAATTACAAAATGACTATTATACCCTTTCGGGATGCCAATTAGGCCTAAAACGCCTCGAGACCCAAAATAAATCCCCGGGTATACTTTTCTGACTATCTCGACCCTTCCAGATATATTGGCGAACTCAAAATGACCATACATGTAGCTTATAATTTAATTCACTTTATATAATAATAATTTAGTCCTGATGCGACACAGGCGCGTCCCGACTTAATTTCCACAATTGTCCAATTATACACTCGTGACAATTTTTAATAAATTCAATTATGCATATTACTTTACTCATGTAGTAATATTCAAAAAATTCTCAATAATTACTAACTCTCATCACGCTAGTAAATATTTAAAAAATAATTTTCGAATTAATATTAAATTAATATCTCAAATTAAATTTAATAAATCCCCAAATTAAAAGCCATAAAAAATACGGGGCATTACACGTAGTTTCTTGTTAGGATCTTGAGTATGGAAATTATACTTGTTATAACTGTTTTCCTACATTTTTTTCAATGAGTAAATGGAGGAATACTTATTATAACCTTAACATACTTTGGTAATAATGATGGATACTCCTTAAAATTATAAGTACATACCTTAAGTCTCTAGTTAATTCACTCTTTCTTTCTTTCCCTTACCTTCGTACTATTTTGATCCATTATTCTACATGGTTTCGAATATTTCTTTTGACTCACTTTGCAGGGGGGCTTAAAGATAAAATTGTTATTAGAGATAACTCCCCTCATTAGAGGAAACTATAGGAGGATTTAACAAAATTTTTTGAGACTACAAATGAATGTAAGTATACATGTTATCTGGCATATAATCCATCTTGAGTTAAGGCAGAAGAAGTTAGAGGAAGTACAAATGAAGCTAGAGTAAGAACAGAGGAAGTTGGAAGTAAGTAAACTAGCCCAAATGTTAAAACAAGACACATAGGAAGCCTTCCCAAGGGAGATGTTTGAACAACCTTTGTATTTTTCTTGGAATAATATATGTGTATTGGTGAGACATATTTTAATTACAAGACATGTTTTAGTATTAGTGAGGTCGCTCGGTGTTCATGAGGGCCCAAGTATGGCAGGCTTTGGGAAGTATTTCATGCTCTACAGAACACCCTCACTTAGGGAACCTTTAAGGGAGCCGTTGTGGAGGATTAAGGAGCAAGGATAGATTAAGGCGTAATTGAACCTATTTAGATACACCAGGTAAAACTCCATCTAGTACGAGAGAGCATAAACCAAAGAAATATGTTGCGACCAACCACTAGTTCCCTCGACCAAATGTGGTCATGATTGGCGACAGGTTTGCTGGCGTAGATAAGCATTATCTAACAGAAAGGAATTTTTCTTTCACTCATAATTCCATGTCGATAGAGTTTATATAATGTGTTGGACAGAGCGATTATTACCTTTTCATAAAAGTAATATTTCTGTCCAAATTGGGAGACAAATTTAGGCTATGCTGAATATTTGTGTCCCCCAGAAAAGGATGGGCAGGGGACTTGCGTGGGCATGCTAACCTACTAAAGGTAATTTAAGGTTCCATGAGGTTAGTACAGAGACCATATAAAAATACTAGGTTATTCCATTAAGATAGAACAAATGAAAAATATGCAATACACATAAAAGAAAGAGAGATAGAGAATTTTGAGAGAACCAAATATTTTATCCTTCAATACTAATAAGTTTAGCCAGGATTTTCTAAGAAGAACAAAGGCATGGATTCAACTTTGACCCTTATTTCTTTAGACCTTGGTGTTTGAGATGCATAGCTGGGGTGTATCTAAAGTGCTTTATTTTCTCTCCATTTAACTAGTTGTTTCAAGAGTTCATTTATTATTTTAAATAGACTATACTTATTGCTTATTATTAAGTTATACACGAGAGCGTGTGAGCCTACACTATAGATTTTAATTCATTCTAACTAAGTGTATTCCTTTATTATAAATAGCATCTTGTTTGCTAAGTTATTGCCTTTATTAAAGATTATGCCTCATTTTATATTTAAGCACCCCATCACTAAGAGAACGGCTCTCTTACATTTGGTGACTCCGCTGGGGAGGTATTCTTTTAATAAATGGATTAGAATAATGTTAATCGTGCTATTTTCTTTGATGATATCCAACAAAGAGAGGAACAACAAGATATGGAACATAAGGTTCCTAGGGATGGGGTTCCTCATGTTGAGGTTTCTCTAATTACAACTACTATGAAGGATGCTATGGTAACACAAGCTTGCAAGAGAACGACGATGGGCCCCATTCAGATGGCTAATCTCAATGGGAAATTTATGGAGTTTCTACAAACACCAAAAATCATGACAACATTTGAAGCAATGGTGGATCCCAGCTCATTCGTTACTCCGGTGGAACCTTTCATAGTTCATTCAAGTGGAATTACCATTTCTTTGACCAAAACCAGTGGTCCCTTGGCGAGCAATAATATTTCCACCGTTACACCTATAATTGGAGCACCTGTTGCTGCAAATATTACACTCGTGGTTGTTGACCAACGAGAGCCGACCCACTTTCTTTGACCATCAAGGAAATAAAGAAGGAGATATTAAAGATAATGGAATCTTCCTCACAAAATGATAGTGATACGACCTTTATTTATGATGAATTATGCACTCCTTATCCATAGGATTTTAACGATGAATGATATACTAAGGACTATATTCCACCCATTTTTAAGAAGTGAACATGGAAGGGGGAATTCAAAAGAACACATAAAGTGTTTTATGGGGCATTTAGGTGCTCATTGTAATAATAAGAAGCCGAGTTTAAGGGAGTTTTCTAAATCCCTTATGGATAAATCTCACACATTACACTTCCACTTATCTCTAAGAAGTGCGGCTACGCGGGAGGGCATGGACATTTTGTTTATTGAGAATTTCTTTCTGGATGAGGCAGAGTTCACTCTAACCCAACTGGCATGAGAGAGGCAACGACTGAGTGAGGACGTGGTGGTATATATAAGAAGATTTAGGGAAAGGTATCTCAACGTGAGAGAGAAGGCTAAGGAGTATAAATTACCTCAACTTTGTGCAGAAGGATTGCTACGGGAGTATATTTATCACTTGATAAATAAAACTCATGAGGACCTGTTTACAACCATTTTGAAGTATGTATGAAAAATTTCTTTAGTTGTTCTCCCGAACCTAATTATGACCAATTTAGTGTTTAAACTACAAACTGGGGGTTGGAAGAGGTTGGGATCCATGAATGGGTTATGCGGATGGAGCCATTAAAGCTAGAAGGGGATGGAAAAATATTTTAAGAGAAAATTTGAGAGAGAGGGAGAAAGAAGACCCTCCACCATTGCCTTGTACCATTGAGGAAGACATGAACTATTATAACACAATGTTGCATGATAGGATAACTTATGCACCTAAGAACACTCCCTAATATGAACCAGGGACAGACGTTCAAGATGATCCTAAGTATTTTCATATACATTGGCTTGTTTTCCATCCAATCAACTAATGATTCATATTGATAAGAATTATCAACAAGCCTATGTTACATAGAACATTGCAGATGCCTTAGGGAAACATCAATAATAACTCACTATCACCTCATGGAGGAGTTTGAGTTGGGGTTGGAAGACTACATGATGAGTGTGGAAAATATATCTGTTGCCTATAACAACTTAACTGCCATAAACATATAGGAAGTATACAATGTGGAAGGTATTGTGGTTAAACCCAGTTTAGAGTATCAAGTTGTATCAAAGTTCCCCAAATTTTCATGGTTCTTCGATCAAGTTAGGATGCCCCATAAAAGTAGATTCGAGATCACCCTGCAGAAATTAGACATCGCAAAGAACAATGTTGTTCCTTCGCTAAGATGAATGGAACCAATGTCTAGACTCGTAAGAATGTTTATATTAGAGATAACTTTCTTTGATGTCGACAGAGAAGTCAGGTTCCCACACAATTGGCCGTTATATGTCACGATAAGCGTGAACGGTGTAAGATTTGCTAGAACTTTGATGAATGAAGGTGCCCCTATTAATATCATTCTTATTAGAGACTTTTATGCGGATAATATCTCAGAGGAAAGGTTTAAAATAATTCCACGTTATATTTTTAGTTATGATAATCAAAATTTAAAATCCACTAGGTATGTTAATGTGGGGATTGTGATGAAGAATCTCATATCACACAATAAGTTCTGATATATATAAGTTTGGTCTTGTCTGGATGAGGCCCACTGCGATAACATGTCCCCACATAGATTACCTTAGACTCATCATGGCACTGGAGTTCTAATCCACAGTGTTGCACCAGATCTCGACCTACAATATTATCTTATCACATAACCACCTTTATAATCGACTAAGAATATTATCGACCTTACAGTAGTCTAAGCATAGTGTCAACCTCAAAGTATCAGCCTTAGATAGCTTCAGAGGACTGAGAACTCTCAATCTGCCACATATGCTAGAAATGGAGACAACCTTGTCTCGGATCCATCCTCAGGATCAATGCTTTATCAGTCTTAGATAGCTGAGACTCATTACCTTAGAGATAGCATACCCAAGTGGAAAGTATGATAGGGGTATTATTGGCACATTCGATCAATAGCCTTATAGAGAATCAACCATCACGTGAAAGGAATATTTGATCATCATGAATTGCATACCTTACTGTACAATGTCATGCTCTTATTTGCTATTTGATTTCATTGTACACGAACTACATGCCTGGGGGTGGTATTGTGCATCCTTGAGGCTATAATAGGATCTCACTACTTCCTTCTATAGGGATCAAGCTCCATAAACCCTATTGTGTTATACTATATAGAGACAAAAGTATAGAGAGTTTGTAAACACTATTAATGACTTTCAACCACCCTACTTAGTGGTATTGCTTTATTCTTTGCACAGTGGATGTAGCCCAAGGCTGAACCACTTATATTTTTGTGTCTCTTATTTATCTATCACCTCCTCTATAATTTATTATACTATCTTATCTCCAATATTGTTATGAAAATTTAGGATCCAGGATAGAATATCTCTCCGGATGATAATTGGCATCAACATTTTTATGCCATATGTGGGAAGAGACTTAGTTTCATTCTTTATCTTAGCTTGAATGACCTCTTCCTTGTCTCTGGTGGTGATACAACTCTATCGTTGATGGGGCTGAATCACCATTGAAATAACTTTAGTTGGGTGTTTCTTGAGCTCTCGTAGTTCATCTTATTTGGGAGTTTCTCACTTTATTCATCTCCACTCTCTTTGTTGTTTGGTTAAATTTCACTAGAGATTCCACCGATCCACCTTGTAATGTAAGATCCATCTACGGCCAACCACCTCAGTAATTAAAAATAACTGATGTGGAGATGATGCTGAGGTCATTTGTGGCCAGCCGCTAGCAAACTTAACAATCTCTCTTAACCTTTAGTCAATACATCATGTCTAGGATCCCAAATGATCCCATCCTGAATTTGATAACTCCAACCGCTAGGGAGGTGGGACATCCAATAGTTTGGGGACCATCCCCAGCTCCGGTAAAAGTAGCACACCGCCCCCTTAGCCGAAGGGACATCACTGATCCATGATGTCTCCACCTTGGTAAATAGATTCTGGAGTGCCTAGAAAATTTATCCTGAGATAACAGGGCATGTTGGCAAAGGTACGAGACATCCGATACCTCATATTGTGTAGAGGCCACTCCATACCCAACCTACTAAGGAAAAGCATGCAATATTCCCCTCAGAGTCGTCAAAGAGGCTATGCATTCGACAGACTTAGTAGGGGTCTGACTTTCGACCGTCTCAACCCAAGAGGTAATGTTAACCTAGACCAACATCCCCAAAGTGAAGAGGGACAATGTTCCAATGGTCATCACGATGATGAGAGGCTGAGATGAGAGAAGAAAATATGCGAACATCGAGAGGTCAACAACAAGAAGAGAATTGTCGACAGAGAGCCAACCTCCAAGATAATCACAACAGTGGAAGGGGCTGGAGATAATGTAGTGCAATAGGAATATCCCTAGAATAGTTTAATTTGGATATTGGAAGAAAAGATTGGATGTCTGATTAAAATTCAAGATCCCAACCACGGAGGATACATGGAGGTATCTCTATTTTTATCAAGGATTTTCAACTACCCGAATCCTCTAAACATCAAACCGCTGAGTGTGATGCCTAAGTATGGTGGTCACACCAATCCCATTCACTATATTGAGATGTATCAATTGACTACCAACATATATTCAACCCCTAATCAGATGAGGTGAAAAGTATTCTCTAGCAGCCTCATAGGCGCAACTCATACCTACCAACGGGATCCATATAGACATTTTAAAAGCTCGATGAAAAGTTCATTCATAATTTTTATTTCGACATGAAGCTGACTAAGCGTGTTACTCATCTATTGAATGTCAGACAAGGAAATAATGAACCTCTGAGGGGTTACATCTCTCATTTTAACAAAGAAAAGTCGTATGTAGAAGACTATAATGAAAGTATTGCAATGGCATCCCTCATTAGCGAGCTTCAATTGGGAAAACTTCTTTGTAACCTCTATGAGGATCCTCCAAAGTCCATGATAGAACTTCTTGTAACATCATGAGGGTTGTAATGGAAAGTGTGCATGTGAACCTTGCCGAGATGCCTGACCAGGAAAATCAGTTTCTTCATATTGAATAAACATGTCTTTTTAGCTTATAACATAATTCTGGGGAGAGTAACACTTAAATAATGCGAAGTTATGCCCTCCACTATACACCAGATGATGAAATTATCAACTCGCTATGGACTAGAGGAAGCGCATGCTGATTAGGTGGAAGCAAGAGAGTGTTACTTTACCTCGATTGAAGAGAGAGAAGCTCGTAAAAGGAAGATGATCTCTTACAACATTAACATCCTTGAGCTTAAGAAGGGAGAGTCCGCTGAAGAGGTAGAATTCATCATGCTCAATGAAGATGAACCAAAAAAAAATGTCCAAATCATCTCATCCCTTAAGGCAGAGATAAATTAAGATCTAACCAAGTTATTATGAAAGCAACAAAGTGAATTTTGATAGGGTTATACCGACATGCCAAAGATTGACCTCGACATCATCTGTCATCGAATGAATATAGATGAGAAGGCCAATCCAATGAAATCGTGATGACAAACTTTTTTATGGATGTATATGATGTCATTCAAGATAAATTCAAGAATTTACAGACTATAGACCTCATGAGAGTAGTCCAATACCTGGAATGGCTCTCTAATGTTGTCATTGTGCCTAAACAGAATGGTAAGTGGAGAATGTGTGTTGACTTTAAAGACCTTAATATGGATTTCTAAAAATATAGTTTCCCTTTGCCCTGGATTGATCAGATAGCCGATGCGATAGCAGGGCATGAGATTATGAGCTTCATGGATGCTTATTCAAGGTATAATCAAATTTCGATGCACAATGATGACGCTAAGAAGACTTCCCTTGTTAAAGATAAATGAACTTTCTACTATAAACTAATATCGTTTGGCCTAGACTATGTATGGTAAACCTATCAAAGTTTGGTTGATAAAATGTTTTAAGATCAAATTGGAAAGACAATGGAAAATTATGTAGACAACATGGTAATACAAAACTTGAAGGACGAGACTCATATGGCTGACTTGGAAAAGACTTTTAATACAATGGATAGATACATTATAAAGCTATCCCACAAAGTGTGAATTTCGTGTCGGAGCTGGGAGATTCTTGGGCTTCATTGTCAACCAAAAAGAAATCAAAGAAAATCCCGTAAAAATTAATGTATTGATTGACATGAAGATGCCAAAGATTATAAAAGACATCCAAAGGTTGATTGTTCGAGTAACTACCATGAATAGATTTGTTTCTAGAGCAATGGACAAATGATTGCCATTTTTCAAAAACACGAGGAAAGCTTTTGTTTAGGATGAAGAGTGCAAGAAGGCATTTCAAGAGTTAAAAACTTATCTCAGCTCTCCTATTCTCCTCTCCTGGCAGATTAAAGTATACAAGTCGTATTTGTATCTAGCAGTCTCAGAGTCGACCATTAGCACAACTGAAGGCGTAAATTTTTCTGAATCAATGCCCTGATACCAATATGAAAATGAGAGTTTTTCTAAATCAATGCTCTGATACCAATTTGAAAAGGATAGGATCCCAATTTTTAAATTTTACAAAAATAATTTCCTTTTATGTGGAATGAAGATGGCTCAACACAACACACCCAAACAACAAATTTTAATTTCTTTCAAATTAAAATTAAACTAAACTCAAAGTGAAATTAAATTAAACAAGGAATACATTTTTCACTTAAACCAAATTAATTCAGTCCAAGTATTTGCTTAACAAAATAATTAATCCATTTTTGCAAATTTAGGCGAAATCAAATTTTATCCAATAAAATTAATGACTTGAATTAAATTCATATTTACCCAAATTAAATATACCAATTTTATCTTTTTACCTAAGAATGCATTTAATATGATATTGCTAAAGATAAAAAAGTAAACAACCATTATGCCGCGATGTACGAGGAAAAACCCACAACGGGAAAAATCCTTGGACGGCCCTAGCCTTAAGTCCAATAAATAAGGAATTACAATTACAAGATAGATGACTTACAACAATTGACTTGACTCCTTCAAGCTCCGATGCGTCTTCTTACAACTACCTCTTCCTAGTCAACAATCCCGAAATCCATCGAGACCTTGGAATCCACCAATAAAGCTTTTGGGAACAACCGTGAACCACACATGGTGCCTTTCACCATGTGAGAATGCCACAACAAAAACACTTTTTCTTCATTTAGGGATGTAGAAGTAAACCCAAAATTCTCTTCTTTGAGGTGTAGAGATAAACCCGGTGCCAAAACTCCAAGCAAGGACATATATGAAGGAACTTGGAATAAACAAATTTGGGTGTATAAACCTTTATTTTTTTTAAGGATTAAAATAATTTAACAAAAATGAAGGGGACTTTTTCTTGGAAGAGTTTGCTCCCAAAAACTATCTTAGATGTATGAAAAAGTCTTACAAAAAATGTTGTTCCCTCACTAGTTAAATATGTCAAAAAGTTAGTGGGGAAAAAGTAGTGGGAACATGGAAAAAACTGCAAAAACTGTTCCCGCCAAAGTCGTTCGAACGACATTTTTGTTCGAGCGACATTCTCGTTTGAATGACTTTACTAACGATGTTCCAGTGAGAAAAAGGAAATCTCTTTATAAGTCTCGTTCGAACGACCTGGGAATCTTGTTCGAACGAGATTCCAGTTCGTTCGAACGACTTACCAGAAAGTGGAATATTCTATTTAAGCCCAAAACTTTTTATGAAAAGTTCTAAAAAATCTTTTCTGAGTAAAACAAAGTCGTTAAAACTATTTTATAAAATTTTTATAAAATACACCCAATAAATTTGCAAGCTCCTATATATATAAAATGCATTCATACCTCAGTAGCATTGAAACAAATGTTCTTGATGTAGAAACGAGGCACACTGAACCCGACATATGATGAAGCTTTATAATCTTAGCCACTACATCTTTAACTAACACGTCATAGGCTTGGATGGATACACTTGAACACTATCCTATGACTCAAATTTTTTTTTTTGGAATTAAGCCAACACTACATTAAGACTCAATCGGAGACTTGTGTCCTTACAATAACTATTGTTCGAGACGATGATGGGGTTCAAAAACTTGTCTACTTTAATAAGAAAGATATTCAGGGAGTATACTAGAAGTACCCGAAGATTAAAAAGATTACATATGCTTTAATCCATGTTTTAAGGAAGATGAAATCCTATTTCCAAGTATAAACGATGGTCGTTCTCACCGACACTCTGCCCCGGCAAGTCATTTATAAACCTGACAAATCAGGTAGGTTAATGTCATAGTCGGTTGAGTTGGGTGCATTTGATATCATCTATTATCCAAGGAGCGCAATAAGATGTGAGACATTATCAGACTTTGTAGCCAAGTTTACGTGGAATAATGAGATTGATTCAAAAACTGCAAAAACAATCGAGACACCAGCAATTGTCCAGAGGCATATTGTCATCGAGTAGTCACTAGCCGACAAAATAAAATATGTGGGAGAGAAAGACTTCCTCATAAAGAATGGAATTTTGGGTGAAGGCCCTTTCTCCAAAAGAGGACTTGTTTGGAGCATGTTTATGGATGGCTCATCCCGTGAAAGTGGAAGTGGAAGTGGTGTAGGCCTGATACTATCGGCCTTAGATAGGAATGACATTAAGTATGCTTAACTTTTAAAGCATCAAATAATGAGTCAGAATAAAAATATCTACTTGCAGGTCTGTACCTAGCCAAAGTAGTGAATTTTGTCTAGATGGTTGCTCATAAATATTCTCAACTAATAGTTAATCAAATACAGGGTATTTATGAGGCCAAAGATGAAAAAAATGGTCAAGTAATTAGATAAAGTGAAGAAGATATTTTTTAGTTTTGATGAGGTCATGATGAAGAGAATTTTGAGACTAGAAAACGAAAGAGAAGATGCATTGGCGAGACTAACGTCAACCACTAGAACATAAATTAGACGATTTATCCCCATTGAGATTCTATTCAAGACGAGCATTAAAGTGGAATGGATTGTCAAGGAACATTATTTAAACTTGAATTTGGGAGTATCTTGAATGGACCCAATTATAGATTATGTCAGAGATTTATGAAAGGAGAAATATCCGATATCGCGTAACAAAATTAACCATTATTGGTGATGTACTCTATAAAAGGGGTTTTTTGATTCCACTCCTCTGATGCGTACACTCCGTTGGGGTCATCTACGTTCTTCGAGATGTACATGAAAGATAATGCACAAGTCTTATAAGGGGACGATACTTAGCTAAAAGGATTATCACCCAGGGATATTATTATTTGAGTCTCGCTAAAGATTCGACATAATACATTATGAAGTGCAATAAATGTCAGCGGTTTGCAAGCATCGCTCATCAATCCCAGTTCCACTCTATCTAATATCTACCATTTGTCCTTTTGTAATATGGGGTGTAGACCTGGTCGGCCCTTTGCTAGAGCAAAGGGAAATTACAAATTTCTAATTGTTTCAATTGATTATTTTTCCAAATGGCTAGAAGCTGAAGACATGATAACAGACACTCAAGACAAATCTTTCAAATTCAACTGGGGAAACATTATTTGTCATTACAGCCTTTTTAATATGCTAATATCAAATAATGGAATGAAGTTCAAGAATAAATATCTGGAGGCCTACTAGAGAAGGGACATTAAGTAGTTCCATTCCTCACCTAGTCGACTATAAGCTAGTGGGAAGATAGAGGTAACAAATAGGATGATAGTAGATGGAATAAACAAGAAGCTGGAATATGCCAAGGGGATATGGGTTGATGAGCTATATGGTGTCTTATGGGCATACAAAACAATAAAGAGGACTCCAATAGGAGAAATGCCATTCACGTTAGCCTATGGGCCCGAGTCTATAATACCAAAAGAGATTGGGTTACTAATCCACAGGGCTCAGACCTATGGCCCAAAGGCTAACTTTGAAGAAATAAGACTCGATATAGATTTGATATAGGAAATATGAGAAGATGCGATCGTTAGACAATAGACGTACTAGTAAAGGTCTGCTAAGTTTAGTAATAAGAGAGTTTTGTGTCGGCCTATTGCAATAGGAAACCTTATACTTAAGAAGGTCATATAAAAGGCCACCAAACTTCACCCCAATTGGCATGGGCCTTACAGGGTTACAGAAGAGTTCATCTCGTGTACTTTTTATCTTGAGAATCTTGAGGGATAACTGTTTTCCAACCCTTGGAACGAGGATCACTTAAAAAGATTTTATCATTTGTTTATCCATTATATGTTAGTTTAATTTCCCTATCCAAGAGGCAATCTTTCAAGTTGTATGTAAAGGCAACGAAGTTAAATGTGAAATACAAAAGTGTTCTCTTATCGGTAACACACTGTGACTTTAAACTATAAAATCTTTTATAAATTTAAATATCGGGAAAAATAAATTTGTGGAATTAATTATTTTTCATATGTAAAAATGTTGGTTTTGATTTAAATAAAATGTGATTTTAATCGAAATTAAAATCGGGATTTAATTCAATAAATTATAGCTTTTTACATAAAAATGGGGATCTCGGTTTGGCAGGGGATCCGAACCTATTCGGCCGAGAAATTTGGGGATATTTTTTTAGTGTTTGTGTAGGACTCAAACTATGTTCTTTTCCTAAAATAAAAAGGCATGGGTTTAGGTTTTTTAAAGCACATTTGAACCTTCTCAAAAAGAAATAGCCTCCCATATTTTTATCTCCTCTCATCTACTAGACTTGAACCCTATTTAAATCAACTTTCAACCCAAGTTTTAAAGAGGTAAACCAAGTTTTCTCAACATCATCTACTAATGCGTCTTAATTTTTTTCTCAAGAGGAACGCAATCGTGCAATAATGTTTTTCAATTGAATTTTTATAGGCATGAATACTTCTATTATTCCCCTTTAATATGATGCATTTTAAATGTTTCCTAAACACTAATAATCATTGTTTTCTTAATATAAATTAGAGAGACTAATTAGGAGGTGAAACTAAAGTTGGGACTATTTTTATTCAAATCTATAATATGAATCAAGACTCAAAACTATCGCATGCTTAGATTAAAGGTTGAGATTTCGTTAGAATACATGGACTTCGCATGTTAGAATAAATCGTTTGAACTTTATAATTTGAATTTGACTAGTAAAATCATGTTATTTATGTCTAGTTTGTAGAATAGAAATTTATTGTTGTATGCCCCTTAAATATGCATGTGAATGGACATTATATAAGTTGTTGAAAGATGAATTTACTAATTAATAATACCATTAAACAAACATAATTTGGATACTTAGAAATCTTATGATTTATTGAAAGAATTGCTATTATAGGTTGTAAATATGTCTTATGTGATCGTTAATTGTGTTAATATTCGACAACGTGGGGATGACGAGATTGTTGGTGTGACTAGGCTTTCACCTTATTTTGGGTTGTTTGCTAGGTATGGAACTAGTAGGTAAGCCTTTGTTGTTGTTAAAACTTTCTAGTTATATGACTAGTGAGTGTATATTTTCATGGATGGGTATTTCCCGGGTGGAGCTAAGTAGTACACTTTTCCATGGTTCCGTTAGCATAGAAGCAAACCTAGGTGACAATTGTGGGTAGGTATTCTTCCTAAGTGATAGGCTAGGGTTCACTTGTGGTTTGGAGATCTCTAGGTATGGGACTTGGGATGGCTTGAGGATTTAAGTCTTGAATAAAGGGTGGGTCTATTAGAAAAAAATGAACTTGATAAAAAGGGAAATTAATGCCTACGATAATAAACGGGTGCTAAAATGAATTTGAGTCGCCAATAAGTGTAAGGCCAATGAAAATTATGTTGACTGGCAATAGGGTTGTGGGTGTGTGATGGCATCACCAATAAGTGAAGGGCCAATGAAAATTGGGAGGGCTAGCTATTATGATGTGTCGTGCATGGAACATTGTCAATAAGTACAAGGCTAAAAAAATTGAAACGACTGGTTATAGTGAAGGGAATGTGTGTGGTGTACAACTTTAGGCGGACCCGAATAAGTGGAGGTTGAATCGAATGGTTGGCTGGCTATAATGGTGCCACTATAATGATAATTTGGTTAATTGACTTAATTTTAATTGATAGCTTTAATATAATTAAATTATCGAAATATAATAATTGGACTTGAACACTGAGGTGGCTTAGTTATGTGGGTAGATATGGTGGTTTACTTTTACTCTCATGTTAATATTTATCTCATTTAATTTAAAATACTCTATCGTGATATTTATCATGTATAATGCTTTTGTCTGTATTTATGGACTCCAATTGGGTGGAATAGCTATTATTCATGCAGTGGGCTCTAACCCATTGCGTTGATTAACATTTCAGGCATAGTGCTAGAGTAGCTGCATATGATGGATTGGAGATGTTTGGAGTGCAACTGGATATTAATTTTATCATTTTAGTATTAGTTTGATTTATTTCCATTCCATAGTTTTTCTTATTAGACTTTCATTTATGGATCGGGTGGGCTAGTCGGTTCCACAGTTATTTATGGTTTTCATGCAAATAGTTATAGTTGGATTATTTTATTTGAGTTTTAATAATTTGGTGTTGGATTTATTTTGGTGATAACATGGAAATGAATTTTAATTTGTGTGAATGTTTATATTAGTTGGATGAATTTGAATATTATCTTGTTGAAAAAACTTTTAAATGTCTCATATTTTTGCGATAACTTATTTAATGACGCCCGACCACCTTGCTTGCTCGAATGCGCGAGGTGTTATAGATGGTATCAGAGCATGATCTTATGTCTCATAGGTTGTGTGTCCGCTTAGTTTCTGCATTACCTATATTTGATTCCTTTTTATGATTTGTATTATTTAGTTATTCTGAGTCTAATTGTGGTTTGTTCTTGTCTTTTCAGATGTCAAACACTAGAATATCTGAAGATAAGAGAGAGGGTTCAGTTTTTGTTCTTGTGGTTTAGAAGAAGCAGGGTCAGTTTGTGTTGGGCGCAAAGGAGTTAGTGGATATCATTTACGAGGCCACGGTGGTTGGTATTGAAATAGGGAGACAAATGTGGGGAAACCAAGAGGTGCAACAAAAGGGTACATGCTCTTCAGTTTGGGACAAGGTAAGGTCCAGTTTTCATAAGAGCAATCCTCCCACTTTCGTAGGGGGATCTGACCCAATGGTTGCTCACGAATGGAGGCGTAATATGGAGAGTCACTTGAGGATAGTAAATTTTACGGACGTGGAAAAGTAGAGTTTAGATACATTCAAGTTGATAGGGGACGCGTTGCAGTGGTGGGAGAGTGTCACCACATCTGAGGATAGGGATCGTCTGGATTATGGAGACTTTTTGGTGAAAATTAATGACAAATATATTCCTTTTTTGATTTGGAGCACAGAGAAGAGGGAGTTTTTGGATTTATAGTAGGGTTTTAAGTAAGTTTCTGAGTATGAACAAGAGTTCACAAATTTATAGATATTTGTACCAAAGGAGGTGAATACCGAGGCGAAGAAGATGGAGTGTTTTATTAAGGGTTTGATATGTTTGTTTAAGTAGATGGTTTTGGGAAATACAACGTACACTACTTATACTCAGTAGGTGGACATCACATTGTTGTTATGGCAGGAGAAGGTAAATTATCAAAAGAAGTTGGGCAATAGATATGCGACGAGGGGTCAAGATGGGGTTAAGGCAGGTGGGGAGAACACATGTCACAATGACCAACTATGGAAGAAACAACGATCATGTCAGGAGTAGCATGCCTTTCAGCAAGGCAATGGTGTTCCATAAGGTCCTCAGGGATATGACCAGGGACATCAGGGTGAGCGAGAACCGGGAAGTAATCCATGACCTTTTAGGGGTGGATATTCATTTATGGACAGGTAGGGCACCGAGTTTCTAGGTGTACGAGAGTGCAGGACCAATGAGTACAGGGCAGAAGGGGAAAAGAACACAGGTCCAGTAGGTCCAAGGGCCTCTAGCACCTGTAGCCCTAGGTGCACAAGGAGCCACAACAGCACCCGCAGTGGGTAGGTGTTATTTACAACTGACTCAAGAACCTCAGGTAGGGTAGGCGCAGCAGGAGCTAAGACATCGCTAGTGTGGTAGCATGGTACTTATTATTCTCATTGATATGTTTATATATAGTTGTTATATATTGTATTTTTTCTCTCATGGTAGGTGCGTGTAGGATTGGGTGTATGGGCGCCTAATCTTTGCATTCTACGGGTAGGCATGTGCGAGCCTTAATTTATTTGTGCGATTTACGATTGATGTTTATGCATTGACGTATTTTAAGGAAGAAATTCCTATACTAGTGGTGGAGTATTTATCACCTGTGACTTTAAATTGTAAAATCTTTTATAAATTAAAATTCTGGGAAGAATAAACTATTGGAGTTAATTAATTTTCTTAAGTAAAAATGTTGGTTTTGATTTAAGTAAAATGAGATTTTAATCAAAATTGAATTCGAGATTTAATTTGAGAAATTATAACTTTGTATATAAATATGGGGATATCAGTTTGGTAGGGGATTCGAATTAGTGTGGCCCTGGGGATGGACTGGTTCGCACCAACAGTGGGTGAAATTTTGGGTTCTTTTTTTTTTTACTGTTTGTGTAGGACTCAAACTCTTTTCTTTTCTTAAAATATAAAGGAACGGATTTAATGTTTTTAAAACACATATGAATCTGATGAAAAAGCAGTAGCCTCTCATATTTTTATCTTCTCTCATCTACAAAACCTAAATCCCATTTAAATCAACTTTACCCTAAGTTTTAAAAAGATACAGGAAGTTTTCTCAAGATCGTCCAAGAATCCGTCTTTATTATTTTCTCGAGAGGAACACAATCGTGCAATCTGATTCTTGAAATGACTTTTAATAGGTATGAATTCTTAAATTTTTGCCTTTAGTATTATGCATTTTAAATGTTGCCTAAACACTAATAATCATTGTTTTCTTAAAATATATTAGAGAGACTAATTAGGAAAAGTGAAACTAAAGTTGGGATTGTTTTTATTCTAATATCTAATATGAATCATGACTCCAAACTCTATCATGCTTAGATTAGAGGTTGGAATTTGGTTAGAATATATGGACGTTAGCATGTTAGGATAAGTCATTTGAACTTTATAATTTGATTTCGACTAGTAAAATCATGTCATTTATGTGTAGTTTGTAGAATAGAAATTTATTGTTCTATGCCCCTGAAATATGCATGTGAATATATATTATATAAGTTTTTGAAAAATGAATTGTCCAATTAATTATACAATTAAACAAACATAATTTGTATAATTAAAAATCTTGGGATTAATTGAAAGAATTATTGTTATAGGTTGTAAATATGCCTTGCCTGATCGTTAATTCTGTTAATATTCAATACCGCGCGGACGACTGGATTATTGGGGTAGCTAGGCTTTCACCTTATTTTAGGTTTCTTACTAGGTATGGGACTAGTAGGTTGGTATTTGTTGCTGTTAACACTTTCTAGGTATGGTACTAGTGAGTGTAGATTTTCACGGATGGGTATTTCTGGGGTGGGGCTAAGTAGTACACTTTTCTGTGGTTTCGTTAGCCTAGGAGCGAGACTAGGTGGCAATTGATGGTAGGTATTCTTCCTAAGTGATAGGATATGGTACAATTGTGGTTTGGAGATCTCTAGGTATGGGACTAGGGATATTTTGAGGATTTAAGGCTCGAATAAAGGGTGGGCTATTAGAAAAAAATGAACTTGATAAAATGGTAAATGAATGCCTGAGATTATATTTGGATATTAAAAAAAATTTGCATCGCCAAGAAGTGCAGAGCTAACAAAAATTGGGTTGGGTAGATATAGTGACGTGGATGTGTGTTGGCGTCACCAATAAGTGCATGCCTAACGAAAATTGGGCTAGCTAGCTATTGTGACGTGTCGTGCATGGAACCTTGTCAATAAGTGTAGGGCTAACGAAATTGGGTAGGCTGGCTATAGCGAGGGGAATGTGTGCTGTATAAAACTTTAAGCGGGCCCAAATAAGTGTTGGACCAATAAAAAGGTTGGCTGGCTATGGTGGTGCCGCTATAATAATTTGGATAATTGAATTAAATTGAATTGGTAGATTTAATATAATTAAATGATCGGAATATCATAATTGGACTTGAAAATTGGTGTGGCTTTGTTATGTGGGTAGGTAGTGGTGATTTATTTTTACTCGCATGTTAATATATATCTCATTTAATTTAAAATACTCTATTGTGATATTTATCATATATAATGCTTCTGTTTGGGTTTACGGACCTTAATTAGGAGGTGTAGATAGTATTCCTACGGTAGGCTCTGACCCATTGCATTGGATAACATTTTAGGTCTAGTGCTAGAGTAGCTACTTAAGATGGATTGGAAATATTTAGAGTGCAACTAAATTTTTTTTGGTCACTTTAGTAGTAGTTTGATTTATTTCCATTCCATTGTTTTTATTATGAGACTTTCATTTATGGATTTGGTGGTCCAATCGGTTCCATAATTGTTTATGGTTTCAGTCAGATATTTATAATTTGATAATTTCATTTGAGTTTCAATAATTTTGAGTTGGATTTATTTTGCAGATAACATGGGGATCGATTTTAATTTGCATGCATGTTTATATTGGTTGGATAAATTTGAATATTATCTTGCGAAAAATGTTTTTAAATGTATAATATCTCTGTCACATGCAGAGAATGATAACTTATTTAGTGACGCTCGACGTAGTTTGGCGTGGATGATGGCCACCTCGCTTGCCAGAATTTGCGGGGGGTGTTACATTATCTTTTCCTTTCGTATCTATAGTCCAATATATGTTCCTAATAGGTAGCAAAACATCATTCAATTATAGTGAATAATTAAAACTCTCTCTCTGAGGTACGAGACTGACTGAAGTGTTTTGGCTCTAAGAAGTCACTTTAGAAACTCTAAGAGGAGGGAGTTACTTTAAACATAATTTTAGAGGTGACACCAAATAAAATCATTTGAGTATGGTAAAACTAATACATCATTTAATTATGGTGAATAATTAAAACTCTATCTCCACGGTAAGAGAGTGAATTAAGAGTTTCATCTTTAAGAAGTCACTTTAGAAACCCTGAGAGGAGGGAGGTCCTTTAAACAACATTTTAGTGGTGAGACCAAATAAAATCAATTTAGTATTGTAAACTTAAAACATCATTTAATTATGGTGAATAATCAAAAGTCTCTCTCGATGGTAAGAGAGTGCTTGAAGAGTTTCGTCTTTGAGAAGTCACTCTAAAAACCCTAACAGGAGGGAGGTCCTTTAAACATAATTTTAGTGGAGAGACCAAATAAAATCATTTGATTATGGTAAACCTAAAAAATTATTTAATTATGGTGAATAATTAAAACTCTTTCTCGACAGTAAGAGAGTGATTAATGAATTTTGGCTATGGGAAGTCACTCTAGAAACCCTGAGAGGAGGGGAATCCTTTGAATATCATTTGTTTAACATAAAATATGGTAATGTGTAGTGAAAACAGTTAATATAACATTACATGCTCAGTTCAAACACTACACTTAAGTAAAAAAATGGCAACAAATGAATGGTCATGGAAACAAATGAATGGTTAACCATAACATATCATTGAATTAGCAAAAATTGATGCAATGTTAATAGATAAAAAAATGATTACAAACAATAGTTTAAAATTGTTCAAAATAAAAAGGTTGAAAAATTACAAAAGAAGGGCTTAAGAAACTACAGACGATCTCCCATACGGAAATCTCAGCTCAAGAATCAGTGACTGCGGGCTCATTAATAGTTGTCAAAGTTAGATGATCGATCTATGCCGCCGTGTTGCCCTATTCATACCCAAATTTTTCATTGGCCTCCTTCTCCACCACTATCATCTTGGAATCTCAACATCAACTTCTATAGTATGAGCCTCAGACTAAATTTATCAAAGGGGTTTAATGATCAACAAGGCTGAAAGAGTTGACTATCTCAAGAAATTAGCGATCATTAGACACAAGCTCAAAATATTTATTGGATACTCAGTGGACATTTTTTTGGCTCCTTTCTCCATGTAATAGATGGCATAATCGAAGAATTATTTTGACTCTTTAAAGTCGACCATAGATTTCTTAACCAACACCTTCAGTTTTTGGCCTCAGTATCTTCCTGATCCTGGAGTTTTATCTCCAACTCTTATATATTCACAAGAAACTCCATCTTCATGTTCTCCATTCTCTCCCTATGATGGGCTCTCATATCTTGGACCTTCTTATTGTAATCGGCCTTCTGATCTTCAAGCTTTTGCATCATATTATCGACCTTAGTCTAAGCCTTCTCAACTATCTTCACCTTCTTATTGGCCTTAACTACCCATAACTGAATGTTCGGGATGACTATTATAGATTGTAATAAAGTAATACGAGTTAGCACAAGATAATACAAGACATTAAAATTCAAATAAAATATTAATAAAAAACTCTTTACCTGAGTGGCCCTATACATCAAAGATGTGGTTCTCACACTCGGGGACAACCATAGTTATAGCCTCTCGGAACCTCAACTGGCTCCCTAAAAGGAAGTAGAAATTCATTCCCAGTTGGGTTAGATGCACAACAGCCGAAGTGTCATTCCTTATCGATAAAAGGGGGTCATTTTTCTACCTCGGATGTGCATCCTTCTTCTTTTTGGGGGTAAGGGTATTAGTAGAAGTACCCCAGGGGTGTTCTTACACTTTTTTTGATCTAGGCAGCAGGGGTCTAACAGTTATAGATTTTGGCTGAGATTGTGTCAGCGCTGTAGTTCTTCCATGGAAATTGCTCAATAGATTATTGGACATGGGGGCTGCCATCTCCTAAATAGAGTCTAGTACTCCTTTTGGATGGTCCGTAAAAACTAACACATAAATTATTATTGGCCTTATTAATGTTAAAGAAAAATTAGATGACAATAAAGTTCTTAAAGAAAATCGCTTACGAAGTTTGGCTGGGGGTCCATCCCCATTTTAGTGTATTCAAGAAGATGAGGAGTCATCAAATCCTTAAACATTATAAAAGCTTTGTGCCCCAAAGATCATCGATGTCTTCTATCATCTCGAAGTTAAGACCGGGATCCATTTTTATCGAGATCGAGACTCTATCCCACTACCAAGGAGCTCTTATCTTATTCATTGAAGATGACACTCCATTTACAAACTCCCAGTCCCTCGAGACGAAGAAATAAAGGGATTTCCAATAGCGGTTAGAGGTGTGATTAACGTGAATGAATTTAAAGTCTGAATGATAGGCTACAAAATGTTAATAACAATGAGAGACTTTCATCATGACTACTGTGTATCAAGAGTGAAAAATGCCAACTAAGGTATCCTCATTGATAGTAATACTTCAAATTTGGTCAACCCCAATAAGAGTCCTCCAAGCATTCAACATGAGTTAGGCAGGATCCAAGCCGATGGAAGAAAGGATTATTCGGAATGACAAATGGCTGGGAAGAGAAAAACCAACTTTGAACATTTGTTCATAAATAATAACCTCTCCCTCAACCCTGTTGTAAAAATCATGCTTGTACTATGAGGGAACCCTCATGTTAATGGAACATTTGACACCATATATAACGCTATACTATAAGATCAGTCTCACAGATGTCACTGGGAATAACTGAGGCAACACTTGTGTCAGGGATATTTTCATCCTCCACCTTCTATTCCTCCTCCTTGTGCTCTTCAACAGCAGGAGGTTTGTTGTGAGGAAATTACTCCTAAACTCGACCTCTATCATGTCCTAGATGAGCACTTCCATTGGAGTTACATAAGTGGCCACATTTAGTGTCGACTCGTCATCAGAGATATCACAGATCTCGAGCTCAGGGTTCCCTTGTTGACGAGCAAAAGTTATTGCATAACCACTTTAGTGGACTCCCCCCTCATCCAGGCGATCGATAGAAACTCACATGGCCACGTCAAAGGAGCTAGCCTTAGACTTTTCTCATCTCGTTCGATAGTCAACAATATGAGAAGGGTTGTAGCCCTTGGAAGATTGAGGGGATAAAGAGTCCTTAGAGGAGAAGGCAAACATAATGTCACTACTAATAGAAATGATGACTTTAGACTCGACTAAAGTAGGGTAAAGGAGAAGTAGTGTTGGGCTTATAATAACTACTTAGATGGGAGTGAGCAAAAGTTGAGACTTGTCTTCATCCCTACATTTAACCTTGGCCTTTGGCCTATTGATCTCTCGTCAAATATGCTCACGGAGGTGAGGAAACTCTTCTCCTAGTTCAAAAAGTGTACGATATATAAAAAAATAGAAGTAAGGATTTGTAAATTACTAGCTAAAGATCAGTAAATGGGACTTGAAAGGTTATTGAAATAAACCAGTCAACAAGAAGAAGAACAGATCTAGCGAGATTCAATTGAAAAACTCATTGAAAAACTCATTAAAACCCTAAAACCAGTAAAACTCAACCCTAGAATAGTGCCTAAACTCTCTTTTCTCCAAAAACTACTACAATTTAAACCAAAAACCACTAGGAGTCGTGCCCAAAAAAACTAAAATCACTAAAAAATGAACAAATACAAAAATCTTAAGAATGAAAGTAGGAAAACAAGAAAAATTGGGAAAAATGGTACCTAAAGAGAGGAAGAATATCAAAAAAGGAAGTAAGTGTTGAAAACAACACAAAAATATCACTATAAGGGAAGAATTCTAGAAAAAGAGGTTATAAAGTTTAGAACTCTAGAAGGAAACAAAGAGAAAATGAGGGAAGGAAGAGAAGTAAAGTATTTTAGGAAGATTTTACCTGCCTAGCGTGTAAGTGAATTCCAAGAGCCTCACCATTATGGCATGTCACTCGAGATAAGTTTTTTCTTCGTAGACACTTGGGCCATATGCCAGGCTATTTATCGATAAATCTGTACTTTGGAAGAATGACATGACATCTATGCAAACACACTTTTCCAATGCCATCATATGGCTGCCTTGACATTGAGGTGACACCCAACCACATATGAACCAAGATGAACTTACACATCTGCCTCCCATTAACATTAAAGACATCTCTAAGTGGTGTTGATATACACAAGTCTGGTCTCGTTTGGATAAGACCCACTGTGATAACATGTCCCCCATAGACTACCTCAAACTCATCATGGAAGTGGATTTCTCATCCATAGTGTCGCACCAGATAATCTCGACCTTCGAGATTATGTTGTCACGTGATAAATTTCATTAAAGACTAAGCATAGTGACAGCCTTGCAGTAGCCTAAGCATAGTGTTGTCCATAGAGTATTAGTCCCAGACAGATTCTGAGGGACGAGACCTCCCCATCAGCCATAGATGCTAGAAACGTAGTCAACCTTATCTTGGCTCCATCCTCAAAATAAATTCTTTATCAGTCTCGGCCAACCGAGACTGATGGCCTCAGACATAGCATACACATGAGGAAAGTATGATAGGGTTATTATTAACACAATTGATCAATACCGTTATTGCGAATCAACCAACATGTGAAAAGAATATTTGATCAACACGAATCACATACATCGCTTTCAGGTGTCATGCTATTATTGGCTATTTGATCTCATTACACCTGAACTGCATGCCTGGGGGTGGTAATGCGCATCCTTGAGGCTATAAAAGGATCTCACTACCACCTTCTATAGGGATCGAACTCCAAAAATACTATTAAGTTATATTGTATAGAAAGCAAAAGTACAAAGATCTTATAAACCCTATTAATTAGGGGTGGACAAAAAAAAAGACCGACCCGAATGGACCGATTAGACCGAACCGAAAATTAAGGCTATTTTGAAACTGGTCCGAAAATCGGTTCACAAAAACTAAAAACCGATTAAATCGGTCCGGTCCGTGGGTCCACTATATTAAAAGACCGACTTGGACCGGACCGGACCGATTCCCATATATATATAACAAAAATAATGTTATTGTGTTTCTTATATATAGTTTTTGAATTAATGTATATAACTTATGAATTTAATTTGGAACATTTTATATATATATATATATATATATATATATATATATATATATATATACATTTTTTCATTTGGGTTAAAAAAAACCATGTAAATATCACTTGGAGTTTCGAGTATTATTTTTTTGTATATATATTTGCGAGAAAAATAGATAAACACATTCATAAAAAGTACATATATATAAAATAGGGTCAGGACCGAATTTTAACCCGGATCGAATCGAAAAAAGCCTGGGCCGAATTAGTAGGTTAACCGAATTAATCGGTCCGGTCTCGGTCCAAAAAAATTGAGGACCGAATATTCGGTCCGATCCAAAAAATAGGCAAAACCCGGACCGGACCGTGCCCACCCCTACTATTAATGGATTTCAGTCATAACAATTATTGGAATTTCTTTATATTTTGCATAGTGGATGTAGACTAAGGCTGAACCATTTATATTTATGTGCCTCTTCTTTATCTATGACCTCCTCTACTGTTTATTATACTGTATTATCTCCACTATTGTTACGAAAATCTAGAAATCGTTATAGAATATCTCTCTAGATGATAATTGACATCATCAAGTTCCACGTGATTGAAAGTGCCACTTAAAACCATCTTTTGATAGGAAGAATGTTGATGTATAACCATGTTTTAGTTCCTTGGATGTATTACCAATGCGCCAAACCTAATGTGAAGGGAGTAGAGATAATAATTCGAGCAAACATGAAGCCTTTTGCACAGGATGATGCACACTAGTCGGCGCTGCATTTTGCACCAAGCTATCTAAGGTTACACACATTTTAGTTCATCATACGGAGGGATTTAGTATTCCAAAGATTAGATAAAGGTTAGTAACTTTGAATAACCAAGATAATGAGATGGTGGATGTTGCGTAGAGAGCTGGGGAGGCGCATGATGCCATTCATAAACCTAACATTATTTCTAAACATCTAAGAGATAGAAGAAGGCTAAAAATTGATCCAATGGAGCACGAGGTAGAATAAGAGAGTGTTTTAAGTTGGTTTTATAGTACTAAGTTGGAGGAAGCTGAGAGAGACAAAAAGAGGAAGGTAATTGCATTGCCAAAATACCAGTGCAAGAAAGTACATGTAGATGGTGGAAGTCGCCTATAAACATGTGCATAGGCACTGAATGAAGTAGAAAAGATAGATATCCCGGAGTATGACTGTTTCTCGGTGAATATTCAAGGTTAATGCATTGTCATTGATAATAAAACGTTTAAGAGTTTGAACAGAATGATCTAGAAAATGGTGTAGAAGACCAAAGGCCAATCTTCATTTTGAAGGACCCAGATAAAGAGAGGAAACATAGGTTGATTGAGCTTACTCAGGAGTGAAAAGATGTTTTTCGTTTGAAATACATAGAGATCGTTGGTCTAGACCAAGAGGTGAGTTATCACAAGTTAAACATAATGCCTTCAATAGTACTAATCAAGCAAGAAATCTAAACGTACAATCCATAGCTAGATCTTAAGATCAAAGAAGAAGTACAACGATTATTGGAAATTGGACTCATTAACCAATACAACATTTAATTTGGATTTCTATCATTGTTCTAATAGGAAAGAAATACAAAGATAGAATATGCATTTGTGTTGATTTTAGAAATCTAAACAAAGCTTACCTAAAGGATGAGTTTCATCTATCATCTATTGACAACTTGATAGATTCAACGACATGTCATAAAATCTATAGCTTCATGTATGGATATGTGCTCTACAACTAGATCAAGATGGATCCAATTGACGTAAAGGAAATGGAATTTAGGAGTCCACCGATTAATTTTATGTACAATGTCATACCTTTTGGATTGAAAAATATAGGGGAAACTTGTTAAAGAATGATGATGTCCATTTCTCATGAACTTTTTCATGACATTTTGGAGTTTTATATGGACTATCTGGTCATCAACTCAAGGAAAAAAGTATATCACTTTATTTATTTAAAAGAGTTTCAACAGGTGTAAGGAATATAAATTGACGATGAACCCACTCAAGTGCACTTTTCATGTAATAAGTGAGAAATTATTGTATTTTGTGGTGGATCTATAGGGAGTCCAAATGGACCAATATCTATCCTTGATATGCCTTGTGCAAGAATAGCAAAGGATCTTAAAAGCTTCCTCGAGAACATTTCTTACTTGAGAAGATTTGTCCCAGGTTTGGATGAGATTAATCATTTATTAATGGATTTGTTACATAAGACTATAAAGTTTAAATTGGAAGAACCTCATCAAGAAGCTTTTAGTAAGCTGAAGAAATTACTCACCTCCCCATAAATTATGATTCCTTTAAGAGCTGGAGTACCATTACAACTTTATTACTTCTACCACAAGGTCCATTAGTGCTTTGTTAGCACAAAATATTGATGGGAAAGAATGACCTACCTACTATTTGAGTGGAATTATCCACGGTTTAGAGGAAAGATATACTTGTACTGAAAGGAATTATTTGGCCTTGGTATTTTTTGCTAAAACACTTAAGCGTTTTATGTTATCTTTCACCATTCATATTGTGATAAGATGTGATCCCATCAAGTTTTCATTGGAATGAATAATTTTTATTCGAAGGGAAGTAAGCTGGTTCCTTATCCTCTCGGGGTATTATCTAAAATGTGGGGTCCCTCATTCATTCAAGAATCAACCTCACGCTGATTTACTGGTAATTTTCCCCTCTGGGATATGTGATCCACCTCGTGAAGATAATTGAAGTGATGATCGACAAACTAATTTCATGGAGGCCAATCTGGAAGAGTGGATCATGGAGTTTGGTGGCTTATTGACTAAAGGAAAAGGAGGACCATGGTTCATCCTTTCAAGAGGAAAAGAGTAAATTTGTCTACACTTCAAGTTTGATTTATTTTGTTCCAATAATAAGGCAGAATATGAGGCTTTAGTTTTAGGATTACTAGAGGCTCTTCGAAGAGGCATCCATTCAATCTGAATTAAAGGGGATACTTATTTAGTGGTCAAGCAAGTGAATGGACAATACGCATTGGACAACCTTATAGAACTATCATCTAGAGGTTAATCGACCGGTTTCATCAAGTCAAAGTGGAAAGACATCCTAGAACAATGAATCGACATGGTGATGCCGATACCATCATTACACAAAAGGTAGTTATGAACGACGATTTAATACTTGTGCTAACCCAACAAAGAATAACTCAATCGATAGTGTTTGTAATATTTCCAACTTGAAATAACTTAGATGGGAGAGGTAAAATATAGAAGCATCTTGAGTTTAGAGTAAGAAAGATGAAGCCTATAGACTTAGCACAATTTTCATTATGTCAGGGAGTTTATACTTTAGAAATATCAGAGGATAGCTTGTGAGAATCATCGACTGAGAGGAAGCAGAGTAGAAGTTGAAGAAAACCCATGAGGATCCTTATGAGACCATTGGGATACCTATGTATCAAATAATTCCAGGGGAGGGATATTTTTATCCAACTATGAGGAAGGGCACAACAACAAGACAAAGAGAATGTGCTATGTGTCAACTTTTATTCATGCATCTGAGTGCAGTTTTGTGAAAACCCAAACAGATTGGAGACAACCTTACATTGACTTAATTAAAGATGCGGTTTTTCCTGCAGAGAAGATTGACACCATGGGAATAAGAAGAAGATCCCCAAGGTTCTACGTTTAATAGGAATAACTTTATCACAGAGGATAATTCAATAGACCTTTGATGTGCATCGTAAAGAAAGAAGAAGATAAAGTCCTTAAGCAAGACCACTATCAGGATTACATTAAAGGAGAAAAATTATATGATCAACTCATGACATTGGGATATTATGGGCCAACAAGGGAGAAAGATTCAACCCAATTCGTTCAAAAGTCTAAGGCGTGCCAAGTTCACAAAAATATGATCCATACTCCCCCGATAGACTTTCATTACTTGGCCACTCCCTACCCATTTCACACTTAGGCGTTTGACCTTGTTGAGAAAATCAAACTTCCATAAAGGGGAAAAGTTTAGATACTCATGGAAACAGAGTGTTTTACAAAATGGGTAGCAAAAATACCCTTGAAGAGAGAAATAATAGGAGTGGTGTAAAAGTTAATCAAAGAGTACATAACTTGTCATTTTAGCATCCCCATTGTTATCTTGTTTAATAATGGAACTTTAATCATCAACAAGGAGGTGACCTACACTAAAAGTAATGATCATTGCTTTTAGTGTAGGCTGCTGTTAGAGATTACGACCAATCACATACATACTAAATGAATCATAGTTTATTTTAATCACATAAGTATTGGAAGTATGCAAATAAGTAAGAGTGTATACAAATAATAATGTCAACACCAAAAATATTATCTTCTTTGTATTTCAAATTTAATTGAGTTACATTACAAATGGGGCTATCACCGAGAAATAAAAAAAGGTAAGCATATGAGGGACAATAGGTCTTGGAGGAGAAATATCCCTTAAGAAGCTAAGCAACCTCTTAAACACAAGCCAGTTGAGCTTTCATGATGACCTAGAGTCTCACTTGAACTTGGGACCTCCATTCTAACTTGGCTTCATGGTCACTCACAGCCTTGGCCAAAGCCTCTTTTGCTATTTTACTTTATTATAGGCTCCCCAACAAGTGGATCAAGCACCTTCAACCTTCCACCTAAACATGTTGGGTCTGAAGGATCTTTAAATATAGTTTGCGTAAAGTCTCCATTTGAGCATCTTTTTGGAATTTCAAATGATTGACAAGCCAATTGAAGTTAAACCCATCCTAGGACTAATCTCTTTGGCGTCTCAAGTGTTGGTTGATCGTAGCTGTATCATGATTGGCTATTGGAGTTTTCACGACCACTGCTGCAATGTTTATCATAACATGGAATATATACACCATTATAACTATGTTTGGCCTTAGGGTATCTATAGTGAATGTTTTTGAGTGATATCAAATAAACGGTACTATCATTGTGCGATGGAAACCTTGAATGAATGAACACTGTTAAAGCACATTATGATAGAATTCTGAAGATGCAATGCCTGGTAGTGAAATTTCACACCAAACTCACTATTAGCTGCATTGGCAATGGTCGTGGAGACACGGTCACTGTCACTAGAGTACTCAGCGCAAGAAGGCTTTTATAATAGGGGAATCCTCCACCTATTGAGGTGACATAACGACTTGAGAATGAGTAGCCCAAGGTACCATAAATGTTTTAATATGTTCTCTCGCATGATGTAAAAACACACTAATAAGATTTAGACACAATTTGGGCATTTTTCTTTATTACTAGGTAGGTAAATTAGGAAAAAAATCTTAGCAAAGAATTTGTTAAGTCACCAAGCAAGTGTGAGATTTAAAAACAAATATTAGTAAAGAGTTTACTAAGTAACCAAGCAGGTGTAAGACTTGAAAAATATCTTAACAAATAGCTTTAACGGCCGTAAGAGCTAGACTAAAAGCAGGCTCTGATGATAAATCACAATTCTCAATGATGGAAGTGGTAGCTTCCACTAAGGGGAGAGAAAATTCATGGGCTGAAGTAGTTGGTTCACCCCGAGAGAGATGCATTAACAGAAAGAGATTTTTTTTTTGTAAGAGTTAAAATATGAAACAAAAAGTGTTGATTCGACAAATGGATTTATAAGAATAATCCGTGCCATCTAAGATATCCTCAATAGTTAGAGTATTAAAAGTAGAATAAAATAGATTTTAAGAGTTATAACATGAGATTTATAGTGTTTCAGCTATAAAAATGGGCCTACGTCCACTTTGGTACCTTATTCTCATTATATACATGTAGTTACACAAGATTGGGGTCCTTAGACGCCTACAAGAAAAAGAAGAGAGGATGAAAAGATGAATAAATAAATTTTATACTAAAGGGGATGCGAACTTATAGGATGAGCTGAGGAGGGGTCGTACCTGTGTGGATCCGATGATAGGAGACGATGATCTAGAGAGAAGGTTGAGTAAATTGGACAGAGCTTTGCTGCTCAAAAGGTCCCCCCCCCCCCAAATGAGGAGGTGAGGCCTTATATTCATATAAGGTGGTAGAAGGGTCACGTGTATGGTGCACGCGGCTTATGGATAAGTATTATTGAGATGTAATTTTTCTAGAAAAGTGGACAACTGGCAGGTAGTCACTGATCTGTCAATGTCTGCGGATGGTGCTATGCTCATGCTGGGGTAGTGTGGCCGCAGCTTATCATTGGAATGGTCATGGCCTATTTTTACTGTTGAATTATGGTATTCTCCACGACCTATCTGCATTCTAGGCTACTGTATTGAGTATAATGTCCCTTGCATTTTGCATCCATGTTCTTTTTTTTTCTTCTGTTGGATTCTTTCCACGTGTCATGTGTCTATAGGTGGACATATTTTGGGTATAATAGAATCCCCCACGCCTCAGTGAGAGAGGGAAAGTGATTTGGTGCTGGGGCTTTGTTTCCTTATGTGGTTTATTTGGCTTTTGTGGGATCCTTTCCACATGTTATGTGTCTTTTGGTGGACAAAGTTTGGGTATAATAGAAGCCCTAAGCCACAGTGAGAAGGTGCAAGTGATTTGGTGATGGGGCCTTATTTCTATATGTGGATCTTAGTCCGCAGTCTGCGGTAATGCTTTAGTTGGTCAGAATTGTCCTTTCTTACAAAGGGTGTCGGCTTTATCATATTGGTGTCATGAAAGTTTATTATAACATTTCGAATTCCTGCACTCTCTTATATAAATGGGGTTAGGTTTTGAACTCATTACCTTTTCTAGCCCTTTGAGAGCGTTTTAAATTGGCTATTTTTAGGCGAACCATCTTTTCTTCCCTAGCGACTGTTTGGAAGGGTTTTCTTCAATTCAGGTCAGTTTATCTCTACATCTTCTTTGATTCTCGCATTATCTTGCTTTATGAACTTGTTTTCCTTTAATCCCCCTTACTGATTTTGTAAAACACCAATCAATTTAGTCTTTAAATGATGAAATGTTAGCTAAGGCTTTAAATCATTCTTGAGCTGGATCTTTGGCCTTTGATTTCCTTATTGATTCATATTTTCGAACTAAAGTGAACATTGGATTGATTTTCTTCTTTGATTTGATATATGAAATGGTTTTTATTTGAGCGTCATTTCATTTCCTTTTGGTATTTTTTTTGTATTTCTGGGAATTCAAAAGGGTGGAAAATTATTCAAATTTTATGTTTTTAGTGGACAACAACTTAAAAAGTGAATTTTATTTGGTTTAAGGGTTTAAATAGTCAATTGGATATCATTCCGGGTATTTTGAATTGGTTTTGGTCCAAGAACATGAACGTTTATTCATGGGTGTTCTTGGCCCAAACCCTAATTTTTAGAAGAATTTATCTTACGGGATTCAACAATTTGAATCGCTCCGATTTAGTTTGTCCTCGTTTGTGGGAATGAGATGTTTTACCAAGTTTTTCATAAATTTTGTTCGGTATTCCTTATTTCGTCCATGGGGATATTTGGATATGAATCCCATGGGTGAAACTTTGGTGGTTTGACCCATATTTTCATATGAACTCACTAAGGATACCTTCATCTTTCCAAATCTATTTTTCCAAGCTTATCTTATGGTTTTTGGGCACACCCGCTTACCCCGATGATGGTGCCATGTCTAAACCTTGCTGAGCATCTTGGCAGACCACAACCTCATAAGGACTGCTAACTATAGATGTGCATATATGTAGCTTTCTCTACATGTTTACGCACTTTCAGCCATGATATGACCTATATATATTAGGATTTTTCTATTAAACTTATTATATTTTGTACATAAGGACCCCTTTAACTTTTAGTCCAACTCTTGGGTTATAAAATCACATATGGGAAAATTTGGGTTAGACCCCATGTGTTGTCACTTACTGTCCGTGACATGTGCATGTTGTCATGATACAGGTTGTGGCCTCTAGTTGACAACTTAGTCTAATTCTTCCATTTTCTGGAACATTTATCATTTCTTATTAAATAATTGTCTTATCTGAGACCCATGATTACATAAAATCCCCATAACTAGTTTGTTGACTTATGGGTCGGGCCAAGTCGTATAAGGCTACGTCATTAGATTGAAAGCCAGTGATTTAATGATCAAAACCCGCCAAGGCTATTGCCTTAAGGATCGATAAACTGCTCGTAAAAGGTTTATATGCTTTTACTAACTTTTTAGTTACTGTCTATTGGAGGGAACATCCTCACCGAATTGTCAGCCCAATAGAACCATCCTGGGA
Source organism: Sambucus nigra (assembly GCA_949130495.1). Taxonomy (NCBI): domain Eukaryota; kingdom Viridiplantae; phylum Streptophyta; class Magnoliopsida; order Dipsacales; family Adoxaceae; genus Sambucus; species Sambucus nigra. The sequence continues at coordinate 236,931,350 of OX422207.1, forward strand.
GAAAACTATGTTCAATCATATCAATCATGGTGGAAAAGATCCTTGTAAAGGACAACGGCCACAACCCCAGCTGTTGTCGGCCATGGAGGTCGCAATTTCAAAGAGAAAGGATACACACATTGTTATTATATGCTCAATATTCAATTCTTCCTAGTCTATGACTCTTGGGTATATCACCTTATTCAGTTCATCTTTGAGAATATTTTCTAAAGAACTAATGATCTAGAAAGGAAGAGAGGAACATAGCTCAGGATCATATCCTCATCAAACTGAAGATCTAGCCCACTTGATGAAATGAATCAAGAATCTGTATGAGGATTAGGCCTCTCTCTAAGTCCAGATTAACCTCCTTAGACAGAGAATTATGATTCTTGAGTCGACATACTTCACCAGCATGTTGCGGGTCGAAGACCTCAGGTCTAAGATGGTGTCAACGATACTTGAAGGGAAGGTTGTGGCAGTTTCAGGGGAAAATAAGAAGAAGCATGACGACCGCCCATAAAATCTGTATGATGAGTTTATCCCCCTGAACTGTAACCTGGAGGATATTTTAACAAGCATTAAAGGGGAAAACCTCCTCAAATGTCAGGAAAATCTAAAATTTACAACTCATAAGAGGGACATGGGCAAGTGGTGCAAGTTTTATCACGATCATGCCCACACAATCGATAAGTGTATCTCTATAAATAATTAAGTCGAGGGGATCAATAAGGAAGGAATGCAGAAATATTATAAGCAGATCACAGACTCTAAATGGATAAATGACGCAGCTATAGATTTTTGGAATCTTGAGTTCAAAAAATTCTCTTTTTGTTCTCTTGCGACCATTGCAAAATCACAACTTATATCTTGATTTTGTATTCCCTACACACATGCCTACACACGCAGATATTTGTACTTGTCAATGAAAAGTTCACATTTCACTTTAATGTCTTTACTAATTCTTACTTAGCATATTCAAAAAGAAACCTAGTCGTATACCACAACTAAGATAGAAAAATTCTAACCACCCCAACCTTCGGGGAGGCAGAGATGCCAAAAAAATATAGGAGTTCAGAATCAACTATAATATAACCTTTATTAGATTATAATCCAAGAAATCCTTGGGTGTATAATAATACCCCGAGATAGACTTGAATGGATTATAATCCAAGAAAGCCTTGGGTGTCTAATAATACCCTAAGACAGCCTTGAATGACTTATAATCTAAGAAAGCATTGGGAGGCTAATAACACCCTAGGATAGCCTTGAGTGGCAAATCTAGTGTCTCCACATGGTGTGGGTAATTTTATCCCATTTAGTAAAATACCCTAAACCCAAAAATCCACATAAAACCCCTAAAGGAAAAAAGTGGAAAGCAAGTCCAAAAACAAAAAATGGTCTTGTACCCATAAATAAAATAATAGAGTGGAAAAATATAAATAAAAGAAACTGCAAAAAGATCCCTTCTCAGAGGAATTTTAACCGAACGATGAAAAATGGTTAACCGAACGATTAAACCCCACCCACCAAAGGTAATGGTTATGAAATCTTTAGGAATCTAAACTTGGCCAGAAACATGTCACCCCACATCCAGCGTACACGTGTCAAGCTAGACGACTGTACTGTTAAAGGCCATGGATGATCATACATTCAAAGTCCTTTATCATACCCTCGTAAAAAGAGTTCCCCACAGACCTTGAAAAGTATCCCAAACCCCAAAATTTATTGGATTTTGTTACTTTCAAAAATCCCGAGTGCCTGAGATACCTGAGCTCGTTCAAACAAGTCCCGAAGAACTTAACTCACTAGGATTTAATCTTGTGCATGTCAACATAACACATCACATTTGAATACATGAACAATCAAACTGAGTAGGCCTTGATGTCATGTCTTCGCGAGTAAATAGGTGCTAAACCGAGTCCTTATGATCAAAAGCCTCGACAACATGTTTCATGATATGTTATCACACCAGAGATGAAGTCGTATCTAAAATTACATTTCTATCTCACCTCAAACCTCGAATGACATAGCAAAATATATCAACCCGTGAAATTCTCATGCAAACACATATATACACATCACCAATCAGCCGTTACCCAAGTTGAGCTCCCTCTTACCGTTATATACTTTAAGGGCCACCTATTTACCCAAACACAGAGTCATACATAAGTACCCTTGTGAACCCACACCAGTTTTAATGGCGTTCCTGCATTTCTCTTTACTAGCGTCCTCATACCTAAGCACCCTTTTGTACCTACATCAAAAGGGACAAGCCAAACCTTTTTTTTATATATAAAAAATAGGATAGTCTGAATAACCGATAACCCCTCACACAGAATATATATTAAGTGATATTCCTAAACCTAGGGCATGCGACTGAATCTATTTATGGTATCTAACATCTTCTAGGGGAAATCATCGACTCAATTAATCTAATAACCCGACCTCAGGAAGAAGCGGCGAATCGAGAGACACTAACTCTCGCATACCCCTAAATATCTAGTATAACGAGCATCTCACTCCCCCCAAGTCCTAATCTGGGTCTTGTAATACCATAGGCATGGCTCTTTGTTAGTAAAGAAATTTTAGTCTTCAAATTGTCCATGTTTTCTGCATCGGTTGTGGCCTTATTAGAAACCTCAACACATTTGGATTCAAAATGTTACAAGTATTTCATGACCTTATTGCATTTTTCCATGGCATCATATCTGTCTTTTTTAGCAGCCTCCACCTTGGTCGTGGCCTCAAGACTTGTAGCTTTGAAGGAAACAGTCACAAACTTATTCATAACTTCAAAAGATGAATTTTTGATTGATATCAATTCATCCTAGTATTTAGACTCCATGTCTAGATGTCGTGAATAAATATGTACATACTTGGCCCTCTGGCTCATTACAACCTCAATATCCTCTGATGAGAAATAAAGAAGTCCGTAAAGGTAAATAAGCTTAGAGTAAAAAGGTCACAAATATAAATCCTTACTCTTAGAAGGCAATGAATTTGGTAGTTATCCAAATTCTCTATGTCATATTCCACTAGGAGTTTAAGATTAAAAGAGTTTGCAATCCCTTTTATTACTGAAACCATGGTAGCCCAGTGTTCTAGGGAGACTTGATCAACTAGCCTAACCTAAGGTCTTGGTCACGACATAAAACCCTACTTGTGAGGGGTACTATTAATGGAATTTGCTCGATGACTAAGCCACGGCGGTGCTTCACTTGGAATAATATGTGCAGAGGGATCATCCCTATAATCTCTCTTCCAATTGGTATAAGTCAAGATCGCATCAATAACATTAGCAATGACATTTTTAACATGTGGTAAGTTTGAACCACCTACCATGGCACTAGTTGGACCATCAATATTAGGGGAAATAATTTTGTTTACGACCCTCTTTCCTTTCTTACCCCTAACCTTCCTTGAGGCCTACCTTACGCCTTGGTCATTCTCCTCCAACTAATCGAGTTGTGAGAGCCACACTCCTTGTTTATTTCCATCATGGGTTGACTTTCGACGGAGGTATTTACATAATAAGAGAAAATATTAGGAAAAATTCAGAGAAAGTATGTGGACAAATTACAGACAAAAAAGGTCATGGTAAAAAAAAATAAATGACTCGGTTTCACTATTACCTTCTTGAGATGGCCTTGTGGGAAAAAAATGGGCTGGATTATATTCAAGGCTAATCACAGGACTCTTAATGTGATCATGGAAGTAAAGTTATTTTTGCTACCAGAAATATGGACCGCTACTTATATTATCTTGCTTTGATGACCTATAGGGTCCAAACTTGTACGAAATAAAAAAAGAAAAAATCAAGTTTGCACTAAGTTGGATATGTTGAAAAAATTCCCCGGCCATTTCATGAAGATGGTTCTACCTTCCTAATGGGGATGCCACCAACTTTGCAAAATTTTATGTGACTTCTATCACCGAGTCTTTGCGGAGTGTGTTTCCCGATTGTTCGTAGAGATAAAGAAGTACTTTCCCTTCTAATTTTTGGCACTAGAAGTCTTACCGATTATAAGATATGTTTGTATTCCACATAGCCATATAGTAGTACCAGGGTTTTTTCACCCTCTCCTTATTTGTCATATGAAAGGCGAAGAACTCTTTCACCATAATGTCCTTGTTGAACTTCTTCTTCTAGATAACTAAGGAATCTAAAATGGCTTTACTCATTGGGATCAACCTAGGGTGGGGCTATGTTCATCACCTTTAGAATTTTCCTAACAAGGACTGGAACTGTCAGCTGAATATTAAGGACAATTACATGAAGAGGAAAGCAAACTCCATGTTTAGGGATCGCAAAATATGCACATTGATCCACAAAAGGCATAGTTAAAAATTTTCCTTATAGAACTTCATAAGCTGCGACTAGATGGGTTAGCTTCTCAAAGTTCATATAACATGGATAGTTAAGGTCCGCGTGAGTTCCTTTTATTTCATCATCATATCTTAAAGGACTAGCTTTATTATTTCTCACTTCATTGGTGTTTTTTTATCCTCTTGAGATCACGTGATCATTTATTGCATTTAACCTCACTTGAACTTAGTTATTCATTTATCAGGTATCCTCATTGGCCCTATGGCTGGCCTCGATGGAGTCCTTATAACCAATAGAGGTGGTGGAAGAAGTATCATCACGTGCACAAGTTTTACACAATAATATTTTATAAGTTGCAACTATTTGAAGAGGTTTGATGTTATAAACTTGGGGAGGGACCCATATGTATTTCTTCCAGAAATTCTCTAAGTACTCCAAGTGTTAAAGCACATAGGGTCACAGACATAATTTATAAAAGAAAAAGGCATCTCCACAATGAGAAAACCACTTACATTATGAATAAGCACTTGACAAAGATAAAGTATGACCATTAAGAATTTTTAAAAGTCCAAAGACTCATTCCAAAAGTCACAACATCAGTCACAAATGATCCTAAAGGAAATGTGCATGAAAATTTAATCAAAATTCATGGCAAGACTAAAAAACACATAAGGCAATAGACTCCTGCATTTTAAGATAGATGTTGGCTAAGGGAATATGTGGGAACAGCCTAACGTACAAGACCGCGACCTAAAAAAAAACTAAGACTATATTCCTAAATGCGCATTAGGGGAGGAAATGTCTACGACATAAAATGTCAAAATCAAAAGTTTGACTAAAAGGTCGTGTCTAAGTACACAAAAAATAAAAGTTGCTAAGAAAATCTAATGACACGACCATTGGCCAAAGGCCACGATGAAACTGCAAAAATATCTAAACTTAATGACCATGTATTTGGGAAAATTCAAACCTCAAAATCCTACGTTTTCTAACTAAGAAGATGAGACGAGCACCAACTCCTGCTCTTGGTGAAAACCAACCAAAATCCTACTAAAAACACCTTATACCGAGTAAAAAAACAATCCAAATGCCTAAACTACTTCTACAAACCCTTTCCAATAATAATTATCAACGAATAAACTATAAGACCCCTACAGTCCATTACAATTGCTAAAACTCGAAAACCATCCTTTAGACTCTGTGAGTCCAGTAAGCATCAAGATTTAATTTTTTTTGAAGATTATTATTTATATAATAGTGGTTTTCGGCTTTAAAACAATTTAGAATGTGATTATGATTCAATTTAATTTATGTTTTAGGCTAAAAGGGGATTATGATTCCATCAACGATTAAATATTTAGGTTTGATTAACCCAAGAATAAAACCATCATTCTATATTTTAATTATTTTACCACGAATCAAAGGGTTATGTGTGAAATGGAGGCACTGAAATGAGAATAATTATGAATTTGAGAAGTATCAATAAATAAATTACAAAAAATGAGCAAAAACCAAACTAAATAGTAGCGGATTGAAGGTTGTATGAGAAAGCTTCAGGTCACCGAAAATCTTTCTTACTATTGAAAATAGCATATTCTCTTTGATCTCAATGTATTGAAACGATAATGGGGCCATGGATGCTCAGCCATTTATATAAAAGGTCACAAAATCTGAAAGGTCGCAAAATTTTAAGTGCCTCAAGAAAAGGTCGTGGCCTCAAGTTACAGGTCCGCGGACATGCATAAAATCCCCAACACTCAATCATTTCCCTCTTACAATTGAGGCTTGAAGGACTTCTGGTGTACCCAAAATATTTCCTAGGAGGCCTAGGAGACACGTGGAATAGGAGTATGTGAAAACACGTAAAGGATTGATCAAGGCTCTTTAAATATCCCCGGCCTGTTAATAAAAGCCGCGAACTTTAACCACTTACCTCGGCCTATAAGCTATGTCCATGGCCTAATACCTCATAAGGTCAGTACCTTGTTTGTCGTAGTCCACGACCACATTACCTCATCATGACTCTAGCAATATAGGTGACAGACTTTACAGATCACCTAGAAATAGCTAACTTTTTATTTTTTAGAAAGATTCCTTCTTATCATCCTTATCCAAAAGTCATGAGGGTCGAGCACATGAGGCCCAAAGATTAATTCTATAAAAGATATGTGCTCACCAAACATTTAGGAAGGACATACTGGGTAGTGAAACTCTTCCCAACTCTCTCCAAAATCTCTTTACATCGGAGTCTTCACTCCGACTACCTTCTCCGGTAACCCTAAGCTAATATAGCCGCGACCTCCTAGTGCACTACACTAAAATGGCTTAACATCTACTGCACATGAGAAAGTGTGTCATTGTATTAGGCCTTATTCTCTTATCTTGTATCCCTATAAGGCTCTGAACTGTATAAAATTTATAAATATAATTAGAACAAGTCTCTAAAGTAGATGTAGACTTGTTTGAATAGAAAAATAAATCTAAATCTCATTTTTATCTATTTATATCTCTCTTTTATCCTCTTTCATACTTTTAATTGTTGACTATAGCTTTGATGTCATTATTTTCACTAGTAGAACAATTTTTAGCTGATAAGAGTACCCATGTTCCTCTATGAGATTTTAATCATCATTTTCGTATTACAAAATACATGTTGACTCTAGTCCAAGCGATCTCTGAAAAGATTGATCAAACTCATACCAGATCATGCATACCATGTTCCTTAGAATTAATCCCTTAAGATAAAGGTATTTTTTTCTAACATACTTAGTTTCACACTTGGATAAAAATCATTTTCATAATTGGAATTTATTACTTGTTTAACCTTGTGGTTCTTTTTTGAGATTACCAAATCCAAATATGCTATATTCTTCCTATACAAAAAAATATGTTTAAATGCATCCTTGTATTTAGAATTTTTATTTGTCATAAGTTGAATAAGAGAAAATTTTATATTTTGAGAAAATTAAAAATAAGGAAATTTTTATTTCCATCCATGACTTGGCTCGCTGTAGAAAAATAGGACTTCACTTCAATGAAATTTTTTCTTTGCTGGTGATGCCATATGGAAATTAAGTCAATGTAATGTTTGGACCTACTATTGACATGCTTCGCTTCAGTGAAATGGTCTTTGCATCAGTGAAAGTTCTATTTTGCTGGTCGCAACCTTTTGTAACCCAAGTTCAAAATATTTGGTTACAAATGAGGCCTAGGGAACTAACCCTTTAGGATCGCAAAATAAGTTTTTATTGCAGTGGAGGTGACCATAAATCTACTAGATGTTTCCACTTTTTGAGATCTTTCTCATTAGATCTCATTGGTATTTGTGCTTAGACACAATCTTTGTTTACTACCAACAAAGACAATTTCTTATCCAAAGAGGCTGATCCACTTGAGTGTCCTCCCACTTTGATACACAAAGTGCTATACATACTATTGCAATATCCTTCTTGCATGATTATAATTAAGAGTCAACTTTTGTAAAATAAGAAAGAAAATATTAAACATATTTCTTAGTTCATCTCTTGTGCGATTTTCAAGCTTTTTGATTCATTATTGAATCCTTGAAAGTAAGAATTTTTTACACAAGCATGCTTTGGAAAATCATTTTCTAACGATTATTTGTATTGAGTATGTTCTTTCAATCTTGAAAAATGCAATTGTGAGTTTTTAATAGAAACCAAACCTTTTGCTACATCTTTTCAACCATAGGATATATTCACACATCCTAGTTGTAGTTAAAGATTAGTTAGGGGTTCCATTATATCGGATAAAAGTTATCTTCAACTTAAAAGGTAGATTTTGGTGATGTAAGACTTGAAGACATTGGACGAGTCCAAAATTGATCGTGGTTGTGTAATGTTATCGAGTTGGTGGCGCTCTCCTTAGAAAATATCGTGCGAATTAGTTGTTGGATTGTACGTTATTGTCTTCTATCTATAATACTCTACCATAGAACATTTGTTATTCTTTTCAGCCCCATGTTTTTCCCCTCAATGGCTTGTTCCTCATACGTCTAGTATCGTGTGAATTATTTTGCCTTTGACCATGTTAGAAGAACTTGATATAAAACTGAAGATAAAATTTGATTAGATTAGAATATTGATAAAATACATTTGTCACATAGAATTTTAGGATGTTTTTAACCCGTTGATTCATTGCATCCATCAACCGATAATATATTTTTAATTTGGAATATATTGTCGAGTTCTCGCACTCTCATATCCACATGAAGAAAATATGAAACTGAAATAAAAATGACAAATAAAACTCAAATGTTTTACCACTTCTCTGGGTGAAACTTGAATAATTAAATTAGTAAATAGAATCCGTACCACTACATAACTTTAATGTAAGAATACTATATAACTCAAATCAACTAATGCAATGAACACAACATAACTAAGCACATGCTTGGGTCCTCATGACGAAACATGAAAGTATTAGGGAATTTAATTGGGTGAAAATGAACACATATGGCCTCTCGAAAGTAAACCCTAGACAAGCTTCTTATGGTGGACTTTTCAGAAATCATAGAGGTTTTGTAAAGGAAATTTTTATGAGAAATTGGGTTTTCACTACTTTTTATTCTTAATTCATGATAATATTAATTTTCATTAACGTTGCCTTTGACAAATGGTAGACGTCATTATGGATTGAAGTGGATTCCTTTTCGATTTTTAAGAGTTACTTTAAGAATCATTATTCCCATCCTACGAAACTTAAAGGAAGGTGTCTAGATCATCTCAACAAGGAAAATCATATTTACATTAAGATCTCCCATGTATTTAGGGAAGGAAATGCCTCTATTGATTCTATTATCAATGTTTCCCTCTCTAATGAATCTCAATGGTGGCCTCACCCAATGGATTTTTTAGATATTGGAGTTCAAAGAGATATACGAGTTTTTCCTACATATAGACTTTATTAGGATTGGTTTATGTGTTTTCTATACAAGTTGTTCTATAAAGCTTATTGTATTCTTTTATTTATGTTATCTTGTATTCTGAGCTAAAGAAATATCCCCCTCATCAATTTCCTATAGCTTTGAGGTATCTTGAGGGTGTGGTAACTTAGTAGGTATATCCTTACCCTTTTTAGATTTAGCTCATTCCACTAAAAAAATTATAAGGGTAAAAAAACCCTTCTATAAAAGTCTTATACTTAACCTAACAGTGATAATAATAAAGGATATTAAAAACATTTGATCCTTAAAATATTTACGTAAATATCCAAATGCATAAATATTAACCTATAGATAATATCTCAAATGATTTTAAATTGAAAGTATGATTTTTTTTATTATGGAGTTTCAGTCCAATAATAACATGCCACCATAAGCTACACACTAACCAGGAGGTACTTTTGCAAGTGAGGAATCCCTACTCCAATACAGGCTACAAAAATAACCATAGTTTAACTCATTTATGAAATAATTATCACCAAACTATCGAGGATTGATATGTGTAGATATGTTTTGAAAACTTTGTTTACCAAAAACTTTGATTGATCATGTAATAGATTGATAAAGCAATAAATAGTTTAAAGAACCAATATAGGGTTTCTAATAACGATGCCTTAACGGATCTTATAGGTGATTCCAATGAGGAGAAATATACTTTAAAGAAGATGAAGGGTCATTTTCTTGTTCTCCAAAACCTTTCTATCGCATACTTAAATACTCCGAGTATATGAGCCTCCTAAAGAAAACTATATGTGTTGGCACTTTTGGAGTTTTTATTGAGATATAGTGTTCTCTCTCCAGACCCCAACATAAAATTAAAAAGTACTATTCCCCTCCTTATCTAACCCTAAATAATGAGTATATTCCATAAAACCCTCGTGTACACCAATATATATATATATATATATATATATATATATATATATATGTGTGTGTGTGTGTGTGTGTGTCTGTGTATGCATGTATGTATGTATGTATAAGTTATAGGCCTGGGCTAAATTGGGTTTCCAGAGAGTTTGGGCCTATTACTTTGGTAAATGGTCTATATTTGGGACCCAATACAAAATAATTAAATTGGCTTCCATATAGGTACCTGAAAATATCAAATTACATCCATGTAATTTATTTCCTTTATCCATTAGTACCAATTAATTTCACTAAATAATCACGAGTGCGCTCCAATTTAAATATCTCAAAATCACTCGAATGAAGTGGACTTTTTGAAAAGTTACCATGGTAAATAATATGATTCCCCACTTTAAGCATACAATACCCACTTGGTGAAATCAATTCACCTCTAATTGATTTTAACCAACTTCATATTTATTCCTTAGTTCTCATAAATAACTTATTTGATACCCTATCAGATTATAAAAATAATCTATTGATCGTATTTACTGGTAGAATAATAACCTATAATCCTATTAAGAGGGTATCACAATCCAAGGTCTTTCTTGAAAGTAGATTCCTCTAAATTATGATCTCAGACCTACTAGCACAAAGATTTCCCAACATGTGGAGATCTAGATCTAATAAGTTTGAATCTCACACACAACAATCAAAGCAATAATTATGCAATCAGTCCAATCCTCATAATCCTTGGGATTAAGAAATCGTGCATTCTTTACAAACCTATCATATTGTGCAAGTATAATATGGTCAGTACTTTGACAAGAATATCACTCGTAGTTATATTCAATACAATCTTGAATGTACCGATCACAATCCTCTTTGAACTATCAAATAAGTTCCAGAACCATTAAATAGGTTTCCTTAGTTTTAGATAGACTACTGGGATTATACTCGAAGCATTACCAATAGGATGTCAGCTCCCTATATAGGCCATGAACTGCTCAATTGTACTATAACTTGAATTCCAATATCCCATAATTAGGCAAAATCCAACTCACCATAATTCATTTTAAGTCCAATTGACTGACATTGCGTACAATAAATTTAAAGCATAAATATAAGACATTCTCACAAACATGATTCTTATTTCAAATGAAGTCGACATGACTTTATTAAAAAAATAACGGTCACACATGGATTTAAGATTCAAAACCAAACAATCTCCAAATTAATCTTTTCTCCTAAGGTGAAATCTTAGTCATGATTATGTCGCCTCTGTGCACAATCTCCATATCAAGTGATACTTTCACTCAATGTTCTTTGCCCTTTTACGAGTCCTTGTTTATTTCTAAGTAGGAGTTATACCTCTATTGTCATAATAAAGTATAATAATCGACTAAACTGAAGGGACTACACCCATATTACTTGGGAAGTTTCGGAGACAAACCACCTCCTTTGACTCCTCTGAAGTTGTAACATACTAGGATTACATGGTGAAATTATAAATGCATGATTTCTTAATACTCTTATAACATATGGTGCCACCTCATAAGGTAAATAAATATCCTGAGTTTGACTTCCTGAAATCTCTATTCGATTAAAGATCAGAGTCCGTGTACCCAATGGATAGAAGACTATTCATTGAGTAAATAAGAACATAATCTTTACTCTTTTTTAGGTACTTCAGAGTATTCTTTATTTTAGTTAAGTGTCCTCACCTAAGTTAGACTGAAATATGATGACCATGCCAATGACAAAGAAGATATCTTATTTTGTACACATCATAGAAAATATGAGGCTGCCTATCACCAAAGCATAAGGTATATTCCTCATCCTTACTATCGGATTAGGTGTCTTAGGACATTGATACTTGGATAAATATATTCAATGCTTAAAAAGAAGAAACCCTTTCTTTGAATCTTACATGTTAAACTTTAGGAGCACAACATGAATATATTTGTCTTGGGATAAGCCTAGCATCCTATGTTTTAGATCACGCATAAGCTTAATCCCAAGGAGGTGACTGGATTATCCCCAGTCCTTCGTATCGAATTTCCTAGACGACCACATTCTTATACTAAATAATACATTCTTTCCCGATTTAGAGAATATCAACCATGTATAATACGAGCGTAATGCCCCATCATTTTGTACAAAATTAAAAAATAATTAAATCTAATTTTTAAGAATTTAAATGATAAATTTTCGGAAATTTATTTAATTAGTTAAGTAGAAATTGAAATTTTAAAATTTATTTGTGGATTTATTTAATCATTCTAGTTGGATGTTAATTTTAAAAGGTTTATACGATGAGTTAGAGTTAGAAGTAAATTATTGGGAAGTATGTGAATTATTTGAAAAGGGGTTAAATTGTTTGGGCTTAATTGTAATTTATTTTTAAAGTAGAAATTTAAATTTTAATTATGAAAAATAAAATATAAATGAGTAATAAAGGAATTATGAAAAAAGAATGAGGATAAAGTAATGAGGGTGTGATGGTATATAAATAGTTACTTGGAGAGGAGGTTAGGGTAAATAGGTAATTTAGGAAGTGAAGTAATTCCAAGAATTAGGGTTAGAAAACCGAGAAAGAATTTTCAACTGGGTGGAAGGACTTTTGGTGCGTGGCCACTAAATCGGGGTATGTTTACCTCTATAGAGGATGGTCACAATGGGGCAAGCCGTGTTGGTTTCGGCTTATAAAATAAAATCTGATTTATTTTCTTTCATTTCTTGTTAATCTCCCTTAATTACTATTTCCCGTTATATTTCGTACGTCAAATTATTATCACGCATCTCATAATCCCTATCATACATCACACAAAACCATTTTGTCCTATTATTCTAGTATACAATTCATTCTCATAGTTTAATCCAAACTACACTCAACGACATCAATTCAACCCCTAAATTTCACACTACAATTCAACCCCAAATTTTAAATTTTATGGGCTATGTTTCTAAGAAACTTTGGATCCACTTTGTTACAAATTTAGAGGTCGATTGGAAGGCCATTTCAACATATTTTCAAACAAAAATTCTTTTACACTCATTTATATATAAATGTGAGGATTTTCTTCAAGGGGCAAGTTAACATTCTACTCCTATGCTTTTATGCATTTAGATAACAAATTCTATCTCAACATATTTTTTTTAAATAAAATCCATTAGAAATAATTAGCCTTGTAATGTGCTTCATGAAATTTCAATATTAAATAATACGATATTGTTAAATTGTTGAATTATCGAATTATAATAAATTTATAATTAGAATTAGAATTTGATAAGTTGTGATAATTTAAGAAATTGGTAATTGGATAAATTGAAAGATTTAGAATTTAGATTAGTTCACACATAAATTGTGATATTTAGAAAATTGAATTAATTGATATGTTCATATGCCAATCCTAAAATTTGTAAACTCTAAATTTAAATATTGGTTAAATTCATGAAATTTAATTCAATTTGAGAACTACCCTTACACACATGTTGAGTTGAAAGTTCTTATACTTTTGTAGACTTATTGAATTTATATATGTAGACACCCCTTCCAAGGACCCACCCCCAGCATCTCCTTAGGTCCCTAGCACTCATCTATCCGCCATAAACCCTAGGTCATACTTCGAGTACCAATCTAGTAGCCATTAGGCACTCCTGAGACCCATTTGACTCCAGTCAAATTTCTTACTCGAGTGACATCTCAAGTAATCTTTAAAGGGACCTGAATCCTATTTCCAACAGTCCATTTCATGCACAAATCGGCCTTATGGTTCGTACAAACAGTCTATTTTTCTTTGAAAATTGATTTGGAGGCCACTAGGCGCTCTCGATCCACATTTGAATTCGGGAAAATGTAGCTTGAGGGAAGATGAATAAATCTATGAAAGTATCTGAATCCCATTTCTAACGATCCATCATGTGTGCAAATCGGCCTTACAGTTCAGATGAATGACCCATTTTACTTTGAAGTTGTGAACGCTTTCGAGTCCCATTTGACTTTGGTCAGCTCTTCAAATTGAATAAAGTTGAATGAAATCTCAAAAAGCACCGAATAACCTTTTCAACAGTCCCTCTCATGCATGAATTGTCCTTACGGTTCAGACGAAGGATCAGTTTTCGTCCAAAAACCTCATTTTTAGAGACCAACGGCGCTTCCTAACCCCGTTTGACCTTGGTCAGCTCCCGGACCCAAGAGTGACTTGTTGATTCTTAATGGTCCATGAATACCCTTTCCAATGGTCCACTCCATGCATAATTCGAACTTACGGTTTGCATTTTATGCCCATTTTTCTGAAAATCCTGTTCTGGACTGCCTATAGGCACCCAAGGACCCTCCCTATTGGCAGTGTGCCTAAGGTGCTATGCTAATATGTAGGACTAGGATTATGCCGATCGACACCCCCTTGGACCTATAAATAGAGACCATGATCTCAATTTTAAAAACACACCGCAACACCCCTCTCATCTACTCAGATAACATTCTCTCGAATTCAAAGATGTACCCTTTCCTAAAAAATCATTTTCCCACATTCCCTTACATCACTTGATAATTCCACCACCTCTCCATACAACTTCATACCATTTCAAGATTAACATATCTACATTTCAAGATCAACATCATGCATTCATAAAGAGGTCACATTCTCCGTCCCTTTCTCTATTTCTTCCATTTTAGTGTTATTTACTTTATTCCTACTTCAATATTTTTGTTTCATTACATGACATCCATATTAGTAGTATTTGCACCTAGTCTATTTTCATAAAAAAAATAAAAAGAAGTAAAAGAGGGTCTATCCATAAATTCCAAAAGAGGGATTTCCATTTAACCCTCCCACTCTCAAAATACATTTTTCTCTCTACACACACTAGAGAAATCCCTCGTTCGGATTTATGGACTAAATTCCACCCTTATGCTATTTTCAAACTACTTGGACTTTGATGCCCATTAGGCTACATAGGAATCTTGGGCCAATCTCGAGATTCGAGTCCTTCAATATTCATGTTTATATACTTGTTTCATGTTTTGTATTTTTTGTGAGTTCATATTCTTACATGATTGTGTTTCGTTCAATGAACACATTCGTTATTCCATAGCGATTCCTGATTCAGCTTACCGTTACATAATATTTTGAATTATTGTTTTTAGGAACACTCCTACCGATGAGTTCACTCTGTCTCTTTCCATGATGCGCGATGAATTATTCCATTCTCTACCATTTATATTATACATATGTGCACACACATCACATATTTTAAAAGGATAATATTAATATTTTCCCATGAGTGACCAAAAGAGTGGGATGGGTATCTAACACCTTCCCATTCCGTAACTTAGTCTTCAGACCTTTGAACTATTTGGTTTCACAATCATCACTATTAGCCTTGATGTCATTCTCTTAAAGTGGCAACATTCTTTTGCCTATTTTGAGAAAAATAGGCTGGCGACTCTATCTTTACAAATTATCCCCCACAATGACGATGGCCGAGCACCCTAAGGAAGGGAGTAACTCACACATGCACCGAAGGGAATTCGAGACCTCGGAATAGACACAGTGGAAACTTCACTGGGGAAATTACGTTAAGAGGAATAGACTCTATTTTTACATGGGTGTTATTCTTTTCAGCATGTGTGCCTATGATCCCACTTATATGTTCCCTTTACTCATCTACTTACTTTTTACTTAGATCTACCATGTTCCCTTCCCATGTATATATCACTTTTCACTCACTTACACTCTTCACGCACTTATATATATTCTCCATGCACACTTCACACACTTACACTTAGTTTTATTTCTACTCACACTACACTAAAATCTGCGAATGGTCATGCCCAGTTGGTCACGGCTCAAGTTCGCGACTAGCTGGTCGTGGACTTGGGCTGTGACCATCTCATTTTTAGCATGACCATATTCGTTATGACACTAAATAATGGATGGTCTAGAAGTGGTCACGTCCCAAGTCCCTGACCACTGTGGGTTACAGACTTGGGCCGTGACCAGGTCGTGACCATCTTGGAGCCAAATTCTCGTCGAAATTCCTTCCAAGCTTGGTCGCGTATGGGTCACGGACTTGGGCCATGACCATAGGCATGACAAAGCACAAAACACACACATATGGGGTCATGGATGGGAGCCGTGACCATTTCTTTCCATGGGTCACGGTTATGGGCCATGACCAACAGGCAGTATACATCTCACTTTCCTTCATTAATGGGTCACGGTGGGTGTCTCACGGCTCTAGGCCGTGACCATTATCAATCCTAAACAAAACAAAGTGCCTCATATTTTCATTTCCCCTCTTATTATGTTTATTTTTCTTCCCTGAACTGTGGGAAATGTGCGATGTTGGGTATGGTCCATACCGTATGGATCTGTTTCTTCCCCAAATGATGGGGTATGGGTTACGATTTTTAAAGGGTTCGTATGGCCGTGTATAGAGGTTCGACGGGTTTTTCAGGAGGGAAAATCATTTGGTTGGTTCGATGAAGGTTATTGAGGCAGGGGCAATTTGGGTTTTAGGAGATGGGTATCTCAGGTATTGGTTTTGTTCGCCGGAGCTTAGGATAGTGGCCAGAATTGCTAAGGTTTGTGTTTGGTTCTCGGTTTTCAATTGGGTTGCAATCGGCATTCTGCCCGGTTTAAGTTAGGTGGGTTGATGGAGGTATAATGCAGTGGGTACAGGTACTGCCAATTTTAAAAATTTATTTTCATAATTTGTATCTTCTTTTTTCTTAGGAAGATTTCAGTTGTTAGTAATTTTCTTTTCATTTTCATATCACCGACAAAAAAATTGGTGTGCTATAGTTTTGTTTATCACTTCATCAAACATTTGGTGTGCTATATTTTGAAATTTTAAACTAGCATCATACATTACTTGGCTGTATTTGTTGTGTATTTGTTGTTTGTACTTTAGGATCAAACATTTAGGGTATTATATCTTTGAATTTTATACTAATGTCATACATTACATGGTTCTGTGTTGTTTGTCCCGTATGTGGTGATAAAATTGATAAGAACGTTATGGAGACCTTTTTTGGGGACACTTTTGGGCCAACACACAAAAATCTGTCGAGGTAATTGTAGTAATATTTCTTTTTATAAATCGATGTAAGTCTTTTTTTCCAATCGCTTTTTTGGAATAGTTTGAGTTAGTTGTTGTTTGGGTGTTAAATGATCATACCCGTGCGGTTCTTTCTCTCTTAAGTATTTGAAAATGCTCACAAAATTTCTTAGACACGGGCAACTCTGCGATGCTCACATGGGCATAATAAAATGGATTTCTAAATAGTCATAATTTGTTCATGTGTTTAAATTTAATGATTTGGTTAAAAATTTTTAATCCGTTTCATCATTTTGTCGCATTATCATCACTAACCTTAGGTGCCTTACTAATGCTTCTATTATCTTGACATTGTATGGATAATTTGATACACGATGTTACGATAATTTAATTCCCTAACATGCCCGATTGACACGTGGAGAAGTAACTCGTACGAACTGATAATTTGATACACGGGACCAATGTAACTTATCAGAATTGATCGCGCGATCACGGGACTCCCAGTTTGAGAATACGATGGTAATTTAAAAATATCAGGACTTCGGCTTAAAATCTTGCCATTAGTGGGCAAAAACCCGAAATAGCCCCCGAACGTCCCCGTGAGTGGCACTAATACCTTGCACGGGACCAATGTAACTTGTACGAACTGACCGTGCGATCACGGGACTCCCGGTTTGAGAATGTAATTGATATGTTGATAATAATAACTCATATATGCAATTTTTCAGCTTGAATAATTTTTTTGTAAAACAACTTGGTTAATGATATTATTTTTTTTTTGCATCCTATCATTTATAGGATTTTTGCCCGTGGAACAATTGAAGGAGGCAATGGTTTACAACATGCAGATTGTTTATATAATGTTGTGGACATTCAGGATTATGTTTTTTATGTGTTACAGCCGTGCGGGCTTTTATTGTTTAGTTTTATGGTCGTGCAGGCTTTTATAATTTGATTGTTAAATTTTATGGTCGTGCGAGCTTTATAATAAGCAGGTTTTACATTTACAGGGTTTGGAATGTCTAGAAAATAGAGGAAACTCTGCCCAATTTTTTTCTGGTCTGTGAATTATTAAGACGTGTAATATTTTTAAGTTTGTATATATATTAGTTTATTAACAACGTCCTGGATTTGCAATTTGTGATTTTTTATTATTTTTCCAATAATAAATATTTGTAACACAAAGTACGCGTCCAACGTTACACGTAACAACCGACAGTGCACTCACATGACCCCCAATTTTAGGATTGGACCAAAAAAAGACATTTTTTAAAAAAAAATTATAGTTAAATATGGTCATAGACGTTTTCCATGACCATTTTTATTTTTTCCGTCGCGCATAAAAATGGTCGCGGGCAAAGTCCATGATACCCAACCGTGACAAAAAATTATCGTGGCCAAAGTTTGCGGCCATTTTTTTTCATCGCGGTATGGGTCACGGACTTTTACCACGACCATTTTTGGTCACGGTTGGGGGTCACGGACTTAGGCCGCGACCATTTTTTTCTTTTTTTTGTCACGGTTGTGGGTTGCAACCAAAGTCCGCGACCAATTTGTCACGGTTGTGGGTCACGGACTTGGTTCGCGACCATTTTTTTCATTTTTATTTGGTCACAGTTGTGGGTTGCGGACTTAGGCCGTGACCAATTTGTCACGGTTGTGGGTCACGGACGAGGGCCGCAGCCCTTCACGGCATGGGTCATGGCCCAAGTCCGCAACCATCTGCGGTGACCCTCTGCTGGCCGTGACCATTTTTTGGTCATGGACTTGGGCCGCGACCCACGAAATTCGTCAATCCCAATATGTTCACGGATCAAGTCCGTGACCCACAGTCTTGGTCAGGGATTTTGGCCGTGACCAATCGTCAGTTTTGGTGTAGTGTCACATGCTCCACACACCACTTAGATTATCATTGCCTAGATCCACTAGCACACACCCACACTTCTCTCAATTGTATATATCTCCATACTCTCTTATACATGTCACACAACGCACATAGTTGATCCATGTATAGGCTCACTCGCACACACACACACACACTCACTTATACGTATTCACATGTCACTCACTCACATGTATATATCCACATGCTTCCCTATCACCATGCTTAATATGGTCATCATGCTTCACGTTAGATTTAATTTTCATAATACTTATATATCCTCCCTCATTATTGTAGTACTCCCTTTACTTAGAATACAAATAAAAAAAATCTCTCTCCAAAATATAGTAATTAAGAATCATGCATTTTTGGACACAACATCACCAAAGCATGACAATATTGACCAAAAATTTGTCTCGTACTGGAGGTTCACATTGTGATGGGTGATGACATCACTGGAGCGTGGTTAACCTAAGAGATATGGCTCTTACTCTCCATTGACCTAGTACCTTCGAAGTATATCGAACGGTTCCCCTCACATCGTTCTGCTTGACCAAACTCATGACATGAGGTATATAGTAGGGAACTCGTTCATGTATGTCGAGTATATTGAATTCGATCTCACATGTACCGTCCCCATGAGGTATATCGGGAGGCAGTTCACATATGCTCAGGTATATCAAATTGCTTATCCACACATATCGATGAATGATTGCCCTTATAGGCAAGAGGTATATTATGGAAGTAATGCCAAAGGGGGGAAACCTTCCACTAAACCAACAAGTGCATAAACCTCATATAGGCGTCAAAGTTAGGTCACTCATATTTAGTTTGTCGTTTACCATGCGAAAATCTACCAAAATTCTGGGTCAGCATACCGCCCGAATTTTTGCACTATTTCTCCTTTTTAAAATAGGACCATGTCCGTGAGTCTAGAAACAAGTCAAATAGTGTCTTATATTCTTTAAATCCTACTTTCCGAGGCCTGAGTCTTGTCCTGTTTTTTTTCTTGCATTTAGGCAAACCTAATGCAAGTGAAAACATCATCATCATCATCATCATCATCATCTTCTTCTTCATCATCATCATCATCATCATCATCATCATCATCATAATAATAATAATAATAATAATAATAATAATAATAATAATAATAATAATAATAATAATAATAATAATAATAATAATAATAATAATAATAATAATAATAATAATAATGTTGATATTCCTCTCCCTTTCCCTCCTTTTCAAATGACCAAGAAAATACAAGAAACATTTTTCTCCTTTTTCCAAAACATATCGAAATCATTTTTCCTTGCTTCTTTCAAAAAAACCAAAAAATAAATAAAAATTCACCATATTTCTTTCAAAAATTATTTTTTAACAGTTTTCCCAATCGATCGCATACACAAATTTTGGCCCTTCTCCCTAATGGCTTGGGTCTTTCGTCAGATTGTCCCGAAGCTCCGCTACTTATTTTGCTATTTCAATCGAACTTAGAACCTACCTCCAAAAGCTCTTCATGGAGAACACTGACGAATCACATAATACGCAGCCAGATCTAATAGCCATGTTAGCCTAACTCAGTGCCAAGATTGACAACCTTCAAACCGATGTCCATGAAATACAGCGGCAGCGAGCCCAGATTCCTGAAGAACCCGAGATCCTTTTTCCTCATGCTATGGGTGAACCTTCCCCCGAGATTGTTTGGGTCCTAGAAAATACCCACATGTCCCACATGTCGTACCCGTAAATGAGCCGCCACCAGGTGTTAATTTACTAGTACTCATAAATCCCAAAGAATATGAACTCGACAAGGTTAAGAAATATCTCAAACTACTGTCAAAGAAGTTCAAGCAAGTCAAAATATCTAGAAACTACATGGATTACAACCAATTGTCTCCTTATTCTAAAGCTATACTGCCAGAAAAGTTCAAGATGTTGAACATCAAGAATTTTGAGGGAAGAAGGCACCTAATTATGCACATTCGAAACTACGACCGAGCCATGACCCTTCTTAGTTCCTTTTAAGAGCTAATGACCTAGATGTACTTGAAATAAAGTGCATTAGATGGTTCCTATCCCTCAAAAATCAAACATCCACAGTTAGGAAGATGTTTCTTGGGAATTCATGTCTCAGTACAAGTACAGTGAAGAGTTAGAAGTGACATGCAGAGACTTAGAGATACTCATGCAAAACCCTGGGTATTCTATCAGTAGTTTTATCGAAAGGTGGAGAGAGAAGTCTACCACCATGAATAAGAGTCCCTCAGAAGAAGAACATATGAGTATTGTGTAGAAGATTTCTTGCCTCATCTCCGAGCATTTTTGGGAGGATGATATTACCCGCACTTTCAAGTCCTTTCAAAAGTTGGTGTGGAAATCAAGGAAGGTATCACCAAAGGGTAATCTAAACCAAATAAACTGACATGATAGTTTACACCAAAGAAGTATGTAAAACCTACTAGTTCTACAATCTCAACCATCAACAACATATCACAACTTGCTACCTCTTGGGCACCAAAAATTCACCATAATCCTTCCGGAAAAGAGTACATTGAACTACGTGCTCCCCTGTCCAAAGTTTACCAGGCCCTTCTATATAGAGATCTTATCAAACCCTTGAAAACCCATCCATTACCAAACCCACCCCCTAAAAACTTTGAGACCAATGTCCATTGTGACTTCCACCAATCCTCCAGATATAACACGAACCAATACTTCCACCTAAGAAATATGATATATGGCTTGATAGATTGGGGTATCATCACCCCTCCAACTAGTCTCAAGCCCAACACCACTCACAACACACTGCCAATACATACCAATGCCATATTCATTTATAGAAACCCTGAGTTTGACCCTTACACTCAAATCGTACCCATAATCCATGAAGTTTTACCCATACCTCTTAAGGTTTGCCCATCCTTTCCCTCCACCCAACGTGCTTCGTCGATCAATCTTTATCACTCCTTACAAGGGACTGCATTGTAGTTCGTACCCTATCTGGGGGGAGGTATGGAACTCCTAGTCATATTAGACCAACTCATAGAGTTTGGGCTGAGATTTCCCACTGAGATGTCCTTTGATTATCAAAAATTTAGCAGCCAATTTATGGAAGCTGAAAAATGAGCTTGGGAACTAGACGAATAAGTGGTTACTATAGAAGAAGTCAGTCTAGAAAAGGTGGTACAGATATGAACGATATTTTTTGCCATACAATGGAAATATGAAGAACCTTTAAAGTGCTCACTTCTTTGAAACTTCAGAGACGGTTGGTCCTTATACTCTCATGCTTCCTTGCTGAGTCAAAAAACTTATATGATGAAGCCATATAAGTGGTTGAGTGAATTGTTTACTCTTAGCAGGAGGACATCATCACCACCAATTGAGGTGAAGACTTTGAAAGTTTGAACGGTGGATCTAACAGTGAAAGTTTCTACACTTAGGTCAAAAAGTGTAAAGATGAGGTTCACCCTCTCACTAAGAAAACCATGGAAATTAGTGAAGACTCCAAGGTTAGTGACATTGAATTATCCTTTGACCTGTAAAAATTGGGAATAAGTCTCTGAATGATCCAGTCAGATGCTACACCATTAGACCCGTCTATCCAGATCATAACTAGTGATATACCTTTCCTCAATTGGAATGTCGCCCCAGTACAGCTTGCCGAAATTCAAGCCAACCCTATTATATATCATATTCAAGTCTTTTCACCTATTTTTGGTCCTCTTTTTTCTGATATGAATGTAAGTGATACCTCTTTTGACGAGGTTCTCAACGTTGTTTTTCCTAAAAATGAAACAAACGAGGATTTCAAGTATCTTATTGTGCCTTACATTAATTATGTTCATTCTAATAAAACCTTTGATGATAATGATCTTGTAAATGAATAATTTTTAACTAATCTCAATAAGAAAAATAACAAACAATGTGACCACATTCAAACTAATGATGATGAGACGGTTGTTATTAATCTCGATTCTAATAGCCATCATCATGAGATTAGGATAGGGTCCACCCTTGACGAGCATGAGCGGGTGAAATTTGAAGACATATTGAAAGAATTCATGGATGAATTCGCATGGTCTTGTGATGACATGCCTGTTATCGATCCAAATATAGCTCAACATGAGATCCCGATACTACCTGAATTTAAACCAAACAAGCAAAAGTTGATAAATCTTCGAATTGAATGGTCGTACAAAGTCAAAGAGGATGTAGTCAAATAGCTGAACATGGGTTTCATTCGCATGGTTGAATCCTAAAGTGGCTTGCAAACATCGTCCTCGTGCCAAAATTGGAAAAAAAGTTCCCATGTGCACCGATTATTAGGATTTAAATAAAGAATCCCCAAAGGATGATTACCCATTTCCCAACATCGACATTATCGTGGACAACACGGTGAGCTACAACCTCAAATCATTTGTCAATGTATTTTTTAGTTATAACCAGATTAATATGCACCCTGATCAATAGGAGAAAATCGCCTTCATCACACCATGAGGAGTCGTCTTCTAATTTTTCATGCCATTCGGACTAAAAAATACTTGGGTTACCTACCAAAGGGCTTCCATAACCATCTTGCATGACCTTATTCATAAGGAAAACAAATTCTATGTGTAAGACATGATAATTAAGTCCAAGACTCTATAAGGTCATAGTAATGCCCTTCGAAAGTTCTTTGAGAGAGTACGACAGTACTAGATGCGGCTAAATCCACAAAAAGTGTATTTTTGGCATTACAAAAGAAAAACTCTTGGGGTTCATGGTCAGTGAGAAAAGGAATTGAATTGGACGATGACAAACTAAAATCCATACTTGAGATGACACCATCCCAGACGGAGAAGTATGTCCAAGGATTCCTAGGTAAATTAAAGTATGTCAGTCGATTCATTAGCTAACTGGCCTCTATCTACGAACCCATTTTCGAACTTCTCTCAAAGGATTCAACTAAAGTATGTAATGAGTCCTGCCAAAAAGCCATTGACCAAATCAAGAGATACCTCCCCTACCTCCGGTGCTCATGCCTATACAGCCGAGTCTCCCTCTACTCTTGTACTTGACCGTCACTGATACCATAGTAGGGGCTTTACTAGACCAATACATCAAAGAATATCATAAGGAAAGAAACATATACTACTCTTGTCAAAAACTGGCTTAGTATAAAGTCAATTACACCTCTTTGGAAAAATCATGTGTTACCTTAGTCTGAGTCACACAGAAGTTACAACACTACATGCTTACCTTTCCCATTCGACTAGTATCCCGAATGGATCCCGTTAAGTACATGCTAGAGAAACCCTCTCTATCCATCCAAATGTCACGTGGTTAATATTTTAACTCGAGTTTGATATTGTATATTACCCCATAGAAGGGAGGGCCATCTCTGACTACCTTGTTGATTACCCCATAGAAGGAATCGATGTTTGTGTCTCTGAATTCCCAGCTAAAAACATTCTCTAGACTTCTTTAGAGGACCGTAGATGGCAAATGTTCTTTTATGGATCTGCCAACAAAAAGGGATATGGCACTATAATACTTTTTATAACCCCTGATGACTCTCATACCCCTATTGCCATTAAGATGGACTTACCTTGGACTAACAACATGACTGAGTGTGATCCATGCATGGTAGGTCTCAAAATATCCCTTGAGAAAGTAATTTGATAGATAGACGTCTATGGGGACTTTACCCTCATCGTTGGCCACATACTTAGAAAATGGAAAGTCAAAGATGAGAAACTCCTACCCTTCCACGCCCACCTAGAAAATCTTGACTCCTAATTTTATGATGTCACCTTCCACTACCTTCCTCATACAAAGAATATTCTTTCTGATTCCCTTGTAACCCTATCCTCCATGGTCAATATGACCGAGGGAATAACAATGACCCCTTCCTAGTTGAGAAATAGGCTTCGCCCACTCACTGCTACTACATTGATCTTTTCACCAAGGAAGACTCCCACATGGACGAGTTATGATACTATGACATTTGGCGCCTCCTCAAACATGATAGGTATCACCGAGATAAAAATAGGAAAGACTGTACCCTTCGCAAACTGGCCAATACATCATCTATAACAAAGTACTTTTTTTATGAGAAACTTCAATGCAACCCATTTGCATTCCATGGTAGAGGATGATATTGAAGGAATGATGAAGAAGATTCATAATGTGGAATACGAACCCCACATTAATGTTCACATGCTTGCCAATATGATCATTGATCATGGGTATTATTGGACTACCGTGGTTTAAGATTGCACTGCCTATGTTAGAAGATGCCTCAAGGGCCAGCAGTTTGATAATCTCTAACTCTTGGCTCCTAAGTAATTATATAACATGACCTCTCCCCAGCCCTTCTCCACATGGGGCATAGACATCATAGGGAAGGTCACCCCAAAACTTTAAATAGACACGATTTCATCTTGGTCGACATTGACTACTTCACTAAATGAGTCAAAGTCGAATCATATGTAGTGTTGAATGCCAAGAAAGTGGCTAAGTTTATCAGAATAACATAATTTGTTGATATGGGGTTCCTCATGAGTTAGTATCAGATAATGGGGTCCACTTTGAAGCTGAGATCATAGAACTAGATGACGAGTATGGGATTTTGAGGCATAAATATTCTTCTTACCATACCCAAACCAATGGTATTGTCAAAGATTCCAACTAAAGCCTCAAAAACATCATCATCAAAATGACCAAAAGTTACAAAGATTGGGAAGATCGAATACCATACTCCCTTTGGGTCTACCACACTTCTATAAGAACACCTACACGGTCTAACCTTATTCTCTAGTATACAACATGGAAGAAGTCCTCCCCGTTGATCTAGAAGTACCTTCTTTGAACTTCATGCTCGAAGAAGGGTCAACAAAGAAGATTAACATCAAAGCTTCTATGAAGAGCTCTCACAATGAAAAGAGACTAAAGAATCTATAACACATCATGAGTTACTATCGTCGAATAAAGTGATCATTATATTATTAAGACAAGGACCGTAGTATGTAGGAATGTGAGCCCGACCTTAAAGAAATCGTAGAACCCGCCGAGGACTGCAGAGTGAAATTCAAACCCAACTAGTACGGTGCCTATAATATGAAAAAATACTGTAAGGCATCGCCGCTATGATCACAGACCAATATGGAGAAGAGATGGGACGTCCAATGAATCTGAATCATCTGAAAAATTATACCCATAATCCGAATTCTCGACGCGCTATGATTCTTCTCTTCACCCTTCTATTATTAAAAAAATTTCTTCATTTCCCCTACCCAAAACTACATGGGACCTTATCCTCTCAAAATATTTCTTTCAAAAATGAAACTCGTGAAATTTTGAAAGCTCCTAGAGGTACGTAGGTAACCTATACAACACACATGGGAACGATCCTTTATTTTTCACAAATGTTACTTTTTTCTAACCCCCCGAGATTGGAGGTCCATCCCATTATTTATATGAGAAAAAAGGATTATGTTTGCGTTAGAGATTGGTATAGATTGTTGAAAAAGTTAAACTCATCAAAAAGCACAACAAAATATGATCGAAATTATCTTTATTTCAAGTCATGGAATACAATTGTTACATGAACTATTAGTGGAGGGAATCAAATAAACCGCCCCCTTCCACTAATAAAACGATCCTATAAAACCTACTCAGTTCCTACTATACCCCGACCATCTTCATAAAAAAGACTCTAAAAATGCAAAATACCAATACAAATCACCTAAAACACAAATTTCCCTAACTTCACAAATGTTACCCCCGGCTTCACAAACACTTCCCTCAATTGCTACACAACCCTGCCTCATCATCATTTCCTTCCCCAGAGGGCCCCAAGTCTCCCACTCTTGAGTAACACTCCGTATGCACTCCATATAGCGATACGCCTTGATAAGCTTGGCCAAAACCATAACACCCTCCTCCATGGTGTCGAAGGTGATAAGCCACTTTTTCCCAGTGTCTTCCTCTATAATCTTCCCCAGTATTCACTTCCACAACCATCTCAGATAATCCGAAAACACACACCAAGCCACTCCCACATATTGTGGCGGATGGGTAGACGTCCAGGGGCACTGCCATAAGGGTCCCAGTATCATTCGTAAAGATTCAATAAAGTCTTCCACCAGGAAAAAATTAATTATGCTCGGAGGCACTATTTATTCCCACCCCACTTGGATCAAAATCCACTAAAGAAAATGGAAGGAAGTCTATCGAAGGCTAATCACCCGTACACATCGGTACACCCATAGCTAAAAAATAGGCTTTAAGTCCCCCACTAGGGCATTGATCGAAGAAGACACCATGCTTCGTGCTCCATAAACTAGTTGACCCGATTCTCTGTTGAAGGGATGAAGTTAAAGAAAGGCCCAATGAAGAAATTAGTCACACCCGATTAGGGATACTCAACAGGGGCTGCCAAGCGAAACCTCTCAGCAAGCTACATGAACAGCATCGCAGAGATCCCCCTCAAAAAATAAGAATATCCTTCCTTCCAAGTATCGAGATTGTTTAAAGTTTTCACCAGCACCACCACTATTAGACTAAAGTAGTAAGACATCCATGTCACTACTGTGGCTATTTGGGGAATAACCGTCAAAGCTCCTGTCACTAATAATAACCTCGGAGTTAGGCCCAAAGTAACAGCTTCGACAAAACCAGCATCAACAAGGTCCCTCTAATGCACTGAATGCATAACCACCGAAAGAAAATAGTCCTTCCATGAACCAACGGTAGAGCCGTCGAGGGGAAAATATGGACAAACTTAGCCAAATACACCCGAGGAGAATGGGAAAAATTAGGTGTAGTCTCCGCAGCACTAGGGTAGATCCCCAACATTACTAAAAATTCCTCGTAGGTAGGGCAGGTCTCATCTAGACCAAATCAGATGAGATGATCCTTAGGGTACAAGAATTATACCGTCGCTTCTAGTAAATTCTAGTCTATGGCCCGATTGCACCATAAAAAACCTGACGCAAGATGAAAGTGTCGTAATTAACATGATAAAAGCATATGACCTCTAAACTTTCGAGGTAAGCATAGAATTATTTGGACATTGGAAGATCAATTTGATAAAGGAAAGGGAGACACAAAAGAAGTAAAAAGATTGGTGGTAAAAATAACATATACTAACTCTTCTTTTATACCCAAAAATTATGGAAAAAAATAAACCATCCAAAAATCCATTTAACTCTCTGCCCTACAAAGGAATATGAGTATGTAAAAGGGCAATGACAACCAAAGAGTGATTTGATTTAACCCCTATGCCGATCGTCAAGGTCAAGGGCATATCGATCGTCAACCCCCTTTTTTTAAAAATTCCATTTTCCCTCTTTTGTCCAAAAACAATATAAAAAAATTCTTACATTGAAAAAGGTTAACCCCCAAGTTACTTCATTTTTACTCTCCGTTTTATAAAAATAAACGTTTCCCCTTTTTATCACTTTTATACTCATTTTGTCATTACATAAATAAAGCAATGTCAACAAAAAATCAAAAGTGCAAATAGGATGGGTCACTAAATCAAGAAAAATACCAAAATGAAAATGCATATTTTTTTGTATATATTCTTGCTTCTCATGATTACATTTTGATGAAACAAAGGAAAAAGGCAAAGGAAAAAATACAACAAGACTTCGCCCTCAAACCCTAGCCCTCATTGCACACACACTTTCCTCTGTGATAGGCAGTTGACCCTCCACTCCTCAAACTCTCCTCACTAGTAGTTGGAGGTATCATGTAGGAATTGGCTGACTTCTTAACGTAAGCATACATGGAGGCCATCCAATCCTTGATGTCCTGTAACCAGTTGGTCGGCACCCGCACAAACTGCAAAGAAAATAAAAAATAACGAAAGATGATCTAGTTAGTAAAGATAAAGGAAAGATAACATAGGAAATAAAAATAGAAGTAAACCTCAGGCCTCAGAGCCTCATCAGTAAGTCCCCTTAACCCAGCTATCGATGAATGAGGATGGTGGGGAACACTCAACGACTCCCCTTTAGCCAATCGAGAATGATAAGAAGGGAGGCTAACCCGAATGAGCGGAGCCTCCTCCACCAATGCTTCCATACTACCTCTCGTGCTATAAGTCAATCCCACCGGTATGTTGTTACCCCTACCCAATGAAGTGTCAGGTCGAGACATTAATTCCACATCATAAATACAAGAGAGAATCAATGAGATGATCACGAAGTCCAAATAATCGTAGCTCACTACCGTATCCGCGTAAAATGGGTAGGGCTCGCCTATCATCGTTGTTGCCCTGGCATCATTAGACATCTCCCTCACCCTCCTCATAAACATCGTGGGAACACTTACTCCTCCACTATCTTCCTCATCACCCTCTCTCCCATAAACCAAACGTACCCGAACTCATGTGCCACCAGCCGTCGCATCTGGCTGTAAATGTAGTGACCCCCGTGTCCCATAAAGATACCCCCAAGGGTAGAAGGTCACCTAAATCCCCCATAAAGAATCAGTATATACTCAAGAAAAAATGATGCTAAGAAAAACTCTGGAAAAGATTAAGGTTAACTTGATCGCACGTCAAGTCATTCAAGACCCTTTCTATGTCCTTTAGAGACAAGAACAGGTTCGACCACCGGTTGGATTTTTTCCATCGAAATATTTAACATAAATCCCCCAAATTGTTATCTTTCAAAGATAACAACCCAACATTATGACCAATCACCTCATAGAACCACGTCTGCAAGAAGATAGAAATCAACGAAGAGAATGAGAAAAAGACTATAATTAAAGAAAGAAAATAAACTTGAGATTACCTCCGAAAGGTACATGGGTCCTATAAAACTCAGTCGAAAGCATTGGATGAATGAATCTAAGGAAGAATAAAGGGATGCCAAAGTGAAGATCTCCCAGTCATACATAGGTACGTTCGAAAAAACCCTCAATAGGATAAATACTAGAGATGGAGGACGTCACCGATCGTCATCACCAAGAATCCCCTAAGCAAAAGTAAAATAAACAAACGAGTTCTCTGCCTCACCTGCTGCCCGTCTATCACATCCACCCATATCCTCAACAACACCTCCTTCAAAGATGAAATCTGAATCTTCCCACATCTCTCAAAGCAACCTACACCATCTCTGATGTAACCCTCAAAGTGTGGTCCACTACAATCTTAAACCTCTAACAATCTAGAACCGTTAGCTACCGGATGTCAATGGGAGTGACAGTCATCTCCTTGAACCCCAAATGGAATGTGTGGGCACTGTCCCACATTCTTTTCCCAAGAGCACACAACACCGCGGTATAATTAAGTGTTTTATCCAAATCCTTTGCTCATGGGACACACTCAACATACAATACCATCCAATGCATAACCCCAAGGAGCTTATCCTAAATATATTTTTGCCTGATCGTCCCCCGAGATCGAGTGATCGAATGATCTATGCCAATATGGAAAAACCCAAAAGAAAACCATTCTTTAGAAACAAAGATAAAAGAGAAAGCGAATTGCAAAACCAAAAGTCACCATACATACGTAGCCATTAGGTCACCCTTGTAGAACGATTGTGCGCAGGATCGCATAACAAAATTCGCTCGTCAATAACTCGCTCTAACAAGTCAAAAGAATTCTCATTGCCTTGTAGATGGGTCTCCACTAATCACCACTCCAGGCTGACCCAATCATCAATAGATAGCCACTATTTATTGTAAACATCGCCTAAAGTGCCAGCCATTCAGAGTCTTAAAGAAAGAAGGATTTATAAATGACTCTTAGAGTGAGAAAGTAAGAGATTCAAACACTTGAAGGTGTGAAAAATGAAGAGGACCCTCCCCTTTATATATAAGGCTAAAGGGTCTACCGATCCATAAACCTCGGCCCATGCTAGCTGTCAATTGGCTTTTCATCTTCTAAAAAAAGCGTAGGAGTCTGTGACCTATACCGATAGGCACCTATCCATGCCTGCCTATCGGCAGTCCCCTCCAAATTTTGTTTAGAAATTTACAGAAAATTCAAAAAAATCCTGGAAAATGTAGAACATTGTTCTCCCCCCAAAAAATTATTAGAGCATTAAGCACCTTACAAACACCCAAAAATCCCCAACTTGATTAATCTTACATTCCTATCATCAGCATATTCCCCAACAGAACCAACAATGTTCCCACATCTAAGTCTACCATAATTACCCAATAGGAACTACAAACCAACATAATCCCTGAGCGAAATTTTTAGACAACATATTTTCCAATGGGATTAAAAGTGCCCTTGTACCTAAAATCATTCATGCCTTACCCAGGGGAGCTATCCCCCCATACTGTAACTTTAGGTCCTCAGAATTTAACTCAGCTCACAGAATTTGTCATCACCACTCAAGGTCCCCAGAATTGGCACTGGTTCACAGAATCGATCATCACAACTTTAGGTCCTCAGAGTTAGTTATCACCACTTAAGGTCCACTACTAGAAACATGAAAATTAAGCACAGCTAATTTGTTGTTCCAAAAGCCCATTGGATGTCCCTAATAGTATTTAGGATAGTCATAAGGATAGGAAGAGATGTCCTATCGGGTGGGCTTTATAAAAGGCTAAAAGGACAACAACTTCTATCCTTTATAAGTTTTTAGGATAGGATGAAACTGTCCTTTTACCTCTGTCCTTTTAAATCCAAATACTTCTAAATGTTTATAAGGACATATGTTTTTATCCTTTAAAATTGATTATTAGCGACAAAAGTAGTTGTTCCAAATAGATTTTGGCACATAAAATGTTGCGCCAAATTAATATGTTAAAAGATAGTTGTAGTTGTCCTAAAAGATAAATATATATTTTTTTATACATTAATAAAAATTGTAGTCCTTCAAAAATCGAGGGAATCTCTAATATAAATGCAAAGTCATATTATACCAAAATATAACCTTTTGATTAATAACAATACAAAATAGTATATAATAACACTTAAGAAAAATAAACACCACCACATACTTTCAAATTGTCATTTCCAATTCCATGTTAGTTGCATCCATGAGTTAATAACAATTCATAGAAAAAATAGAAAATAGACCCTTTGTAGCAAAAAGTTGATCATTTGTAGTCAATCGTGGGTATCAAAAGTATCGAATGGTGGTGGTGGTGCTCTTAGTGGGATGCCCACCTTTCGTATCGTACACGAGATTTCAATCCTCGCTTCTACTAGAGTTTTCCCCTTAGCCCTCACGACTCTTTATTGTATTTTATTTTCCAAATTGGCACTCATCATATCCATTTCTCATTGATGATGATTCTCTCCGAAATTAAAGTTCCCACAACTCTATGGTGGGAACAAAGATGTTCGGTTAATAACATTCATATCTGCGACTCTCTACAAGAGAAAATAAATAATGTTAATGAAATTTCAAGTTACTTGTCATTATTTTTAAATACTCTTTAAGTTGGTCATTTTCAAGTACTTTATTATTTTTTAAAAATTTCGACAGAGCTTCCTTTGTTTTTACATGTAATCCAACCAGCTTAATCATCAATAATCAACCACCACCATATAAAATCACCCGCCCTTCCATTTACCCCCAAAAATGTAGAAACCCAACATATACGGACCAATATCACCAACTTTAGGGAACATATACAGACCAATATCACCAACTTTAGAAATTGATGAGTCAACTATTTAATAAGAGCTAATGAAAGTTATTTACCAGGAAAGTAGGATAGATTGGAAGCTCCAATTAGAGAGGCTTTGTAGGATTATGAGGACCACAAGTTACAGTGACCACCCAACTGTAAAGTGAACTTTAGTCAGTATAATCACAAATTGATTAGTTAGCTTTCCTAAACATACCATGAACATACTAACATCATAATGATCATTTTTACCCTCAAAACATTGATATGTTCCTCTCCTACGTTACATATTTTTCAGACTATTAGAAAATTCTAGACCCCTAGATAACTAGAGGTTAACCCCTTCTTATTCAGCCACTGCATTTACAAACTTACAAGCACCATCTAAGCTTACACTTTAAACACACATGCATATACTACACAAATGTCAGTTAAATAAGTAAACATGACTTGTTTGTATAATAGGTATTTATGGTCCTTCTTTGGTCTTAGGAACATTGCAAAGATATATGTTAATAGGCAAATAAAAAAATAAACAGATACCATGTCACAATCACAGTGTTGTTCATGAATGTAATGCCCCATTAGATAGGGAAGAAAAAAACAAGAAATAAGAATGTTACAAAATTTAGAATATTTGAAATAAGCACTCCGAATTCGAAAATGGAAGAAATCCAAATTCTATTTGCCAAGTGATATGTACATGTTCTCGATAAAAGAATGTATAATTAGAAACAACATTAGGCTGGATTGTTCGAACACCTATAAGAAACGTTCCAGTAGAAGCATTACTAGAAATTTCTCGGGATGATTTAAGTTCTGAGACTACTAATCTTTATTGTGTTTTGTTTTTTACTCTCTTATTTTCGTTTATTAATTGAAAATTTATTTGTTTCTAGAAATGTTACTTTTGTTTTCATCCGTAACACTTAATATGTTTCTGTTTATGGATTTCCCCTCAGTAGCAGGAATGCATATGTTGGATTCGAGTTGATTTGTTTGATGGTTTGACAATTTCATAATGTTAAATTCATCCTATCATTGATTTTTAGGTCTTCAAAATAGGTGGTCATAAACTCAAAACACCAGAATATTTAAAATTTCATAAAAACACATTATTAAAGAAATTTATATAAAAAAATTGGTAAACTGTTAAATTAATTAAGGACATTGGCACCACCACAATATTATTTTTAAGACATGTTTTGAAACTTTATTGACATTTTTAAATTGTACCAATATTATGTTCAATGTCACTCCTCATATTAAAGTACCATGTGGCAACTAGCTCTAGAGTGCATACCCCTAATTAAAGGCAATAATTTCATCAATTAAGAGAAAGCATCATTATATTGATAGAAAGAGAGAAGTTCAACATTACGAATTGTGTAACATTGACGTACGCAAATATGTAAAACAATGTATGTTGATGTTCTATTATTTACATGATGTTATAATGCAATATGTATTTGCATGATGTTGAAATGCGTGGTATTGATGAGACGGGAGACGAGAGAGTAGTTAGATGGGCAACCGTTTATGCTCATGAGTGACTTCATAAGAACAACATAGGCATGAACACGAACTAACATGAATAATTATTGTCATGCCTTGAATCTAAATAAGATATGAACCAAATAACGTGAAAAATAAATGGTATTGCACATAATTACATAGATGCGTTCACATTCTAATGTAGCTTTCAAATATGTAAAACAAATTCTTAACTTTGAACGCTTTATCGACACTTATGTACAGATTTTAAGTACCTACAAGACTAAAACTCTTCTTCACATCCCGAAAACATTATCAAGCCACTCTCACAATACATAAGAATTATAATCCTTCAAGAGATTAGTCTCCCACTATCACTTCATTCCCCACACTAGAAGTCAATCACCTTTTTAATGAAATTACCATATAGTATATTAGTTTGGGTAGTTGGGGTGGAATTAATTTGTAGTGGAGGGAAGTCAGTTTAACATCTTATAAAAATATGCTAGGTGATTTAATTTTTTATAAACTCATATTTATGTTATGTTCAGGCAAGCTAAACTTATTAAAGATGAAAGTTTTATAAGCTCATCCGCCTTATTCTTCTTTTTATGTTCACTCTCTCAAGGCCTGGAGAGCTTCAGCACAAAGTCAACATCGGAGGACCGTCTT
The DNA here is from genome assembly GCA_949130495.1 of Sambucus nigra. Lineage (NCBI taxonomy): Eukaryota > Viridiplantae > Streptophyta > Magnoliopsida > Dipsacales > Adoxaceae > Sambucus > Sambucus nigra. Next base: position 236,966,180 of record OX422207.1, read on the forward strand.
TGTTCTCTCTCATCTCTCTACGGGTTCATAATCTCTCTACTGAGTGATATTTTTAGTAATTACAAGTGACATTGGTACCAAGGGTAACACCCTAATGCATGCATAGATCGATTAGGTTAACTATTATGTAATACTATTGGTTCAAACTCATATACATTTTTATTAATAGAGAATTAAGGTAAATGTCATATTTCTTTCTATATTTGGATTTTTAGGATAGTGGTTTTCAGGTTTATAAATTCAGTCCCTATGGTACAATAACATTTATTTGTGTGGTCCCTTTAGAGTTAGGAGTTCATAAAATAGGTAATTTCATGTATTTTAATTAAAGAGGTATTTATATTTATACCCTTAATCATACTCATTTAAAACTCATTCCAAAAATAAACAGATAACCCAACCTCCACCCACCAATCGGAATCCTCGTCGGAACGCCGAAGACCGTCAAAATTCTCGTTGAATTATTTCTCTCTCCTCGTTTCACTTGCCCTTTGTCGACTTCTTTAATATTTTTGGTCTGCGCCAGCGGCACCATTGCCAGTGCTAGAGAAGAAGGTTTTTCTTTAGAAAAAATATAGTGTTCGCAAAAAAATAGAGTTTTTGTCGAAAAAATTGGAGATTTTAGTCAAATAGTAAATTTATCGATTCGATTTTTTTGTCCAAAAATTTCAAATATGGGTGTTGTTGGATAGATCTTGACGAATTGATTTCAAATATATAAATTTTATGAATTTTGGATTTGTAGATTTGAAGTTATGGACTTATAAATTTTTGATTTTTTTTGTATGAGTTGTCACATGGTATATTGGTCATTTTTCATGCTATTTTTAGTATAGGGACTAAATTTATAAAATTACGTGAATTGTCCTATTTTTATACACTTTGAGTTAAATTTGACCTTTCCCCCAAACCCCCTTTGATTGATATGATGTGTGAATTTTAATACACTTAATGTTCCTTATCGCTTTGGTACCAGTGGGATTTCTGTTGCAGCTACCACTTCCATTACTCATTAATGAAGATTTCATATTGAGCATTCTATGGTGCCATTTCCATAGCGCTCACTACCCCAGTTAAAGTCCTAGAGGTGCGTTTGCAAATGAATACTAACTTAGTTAGGGGACCAATTGGGAAATTCCAAAGATTTCTTTAGAATAGGGAATGGTGGCTCTATGGAGGGGGTTGGGCTTGATATGATTAGGGCTGCTAATTTAACTGAATCATGCCCTACAAACTGCACCTATGGACTTTATCAATACCCTTATCATTTTTTCAAAGAGACTCTATAAAAGATGGAACTTATAGAAATGGATTTCATTGGGCATTTTCGATTATGCATCCTGAAGGCCCTCGAGGACTTTACAAAGGTTGAGATTTTAGACATACCCGAATTGGCTTCCCAAATAATTTCAAACTATTATAATTAGAGTTAAAAAATATATCAATCCATGTTTTGAAATGTACCTAATTTTGCATAGGTGAATAAGCGTATCATAACTATTAATTTCAATATGTTCAAGTACTTTGTATGATAATTAATGAAATTTTTAATGTTGTTTGTATAAAAATTCGTAACTTTGGACGCTCTACCGACACTTCTTCTATACTCTCCAAAGTAACAACAACAACTTTGGATGCTAAAAAGTATAGACACTAATATAAATAAAAATAAATAATATACATCTAATAAAAGTAAGCTTAAGTAGAGAAGTCATCATAATTGAGTATATAATTACGAATTTACATAAAAATAATAAAATATCCACAAATCTTAAGTGCGGAGAAAAGTGAGGAAAAGCCTCAACCAATCAGAAATCATAGTAGATAGTTCTGGTGGTTGTACTTGGTGTAAGAAAATTCAGGAAAGGCCTGGGAAAATATAGAAATAATAAGAGACTTAATAACTAAATTCATATTCATTTGTAGAAAGACTATAACAACAGTGAGTTTAGTCTTATAAAACACTTTTGGCTAGTTCCCTGCCTTGCGCATGTTGTACCCCGCCAAGCTAGATGGTCTGATGGTAATAACTAGATCGCGTGTTTAGTTTTCTAAAGCACATGAGCGCACCTAGTCTATAAAAAAGAGATATACCTCCAAACATTAAGGGACATACCTCATTAGCTTTCCATCACTTTATACGCAAGAGTGACATGAATATTATAACCTATAAAAAAGAGAAAATATATTAGGTTCTCTATATGACACACATTCATAGTGGGTGATAAAAGTAAAAATTGAAATCAAACATTAGTTTAGAGAGATGACAATATACCTAATTTTCAAAATCGTATAAATGCAAATATATTCACCAAATCAGTAACTTTAAAACTAAAACACAAATATGAAACTAGAGAGAGAAACACAAAAATGGATTTGATATAACATGAAAATAGAGATCCCTATAGACACCAATGCATGAGTATTAAGGAAAATTAATGTGTCAATCAAAGAAAGGCTTTGTTTGAGATAAGATGTCTTTGAACATATAAATTACCCAACGAGTACAAAGAGATTAAAGTAAGAACAAATCTTACAATAATAGCAGTTATATAAGATGGGTTTTAAGGAACCCAAAAATGATTATTAAGCTCCTCCATCTCCAGCGCCTCACAATTATGACTAGAATAGGGAACATACATATATAAAAACTATTATCCATGGAGAAACAAACATTTTAGGAAACAATTGGTGGAAAATAACAAGAATGGGATATATAAGCACATCAATGCCATGGAATGAATTATTTCATCCCTGAACAATCAAATTATTAAAATTATTTGACTGTATAAACCAACTTCAATTAGATTTTCAAAATACAATCCAAATATTTTGTTTAAGAAATTTAATCATCGTAGAGGATCTATATAGGTAAAAAAGATACAGATCTAACTTGTAACTTCGCAACCACACTTAACTACTTCAATGGATGATAAATGATATGTCAACCCAACCAAAAAACAACGGTTCATGGAAAAATCAAGCTGCGCACATCCAAAAATCAAGCTACCCTACAAATTTCAGAAAACGAAAGTTGCACTCATAAATTGTAGTTTTTAGAGATATATCTATTTGCAAGCATGATTAAAATCATAAAAAATTGGCATACATTAATCAAAACTTGACATACATCCATTTTTACCCGATGACAACTCTTGAAAACAACACGACCTGCTATAAGTGGCTGAAATGTCATCCAGAAATATATACCCACATCAGAGAACAAATTAACACAAATTTCATATATATTAAAAATGAGAAACAATGCTCAATCTCCGAGTTGGTCGATTTCAAACCCTCAATTAAGCCCTAAAACATGTATATAGTATATATATAGAGAGAGAGATATTAAGAAATAAATTGAAAGGACACAAACATACGATTTTGAGTTTCTAGAGCTTTGATTGATGGTGGAATTGGATTGAGGGACAGAGGATTTTGTTAAATCCATGAGTGAGTAGGGGTTGAGGGAATACGAGGTGTCGAGGAGAGAGGAGTATAACGGGATGAAAAATAAGGTTGATTTTAGTGAAAGTTGGAAGATAAAAATTGGAGGGAAATGAAATTGTTCAAAGGACAACATTCTATGTCCTTCTAGAGTTTCGTTTTAAGGGACAACATTTTGCTGTCCTTTCAGAGTGATTATAAGGGACAATAAATTTTTAAGTGTCCCTAAAACTATATATCTTATGGTATAAAGGATGGGGAAAAATTGTTGTCCTTTTAGACTATTATAAAGGACAACCAAATTTTGCTGTCCCTTTTACATTTTTTAAATGGATAGCTTAAAAGTTGTTCGTAATGTCTATGTCCTTAACTATCATTTTTCTAGTCGTGGTACTCGAAATTGACCTCGTTCCACAGAATCTATTGTCACCACTTAAGGTCCTCATAATTGACCTTATCCCTCATAATTGGTCATCATAACTTTAGGTCCCAGGAATTGACCTCGACCCATAGAATTAGTAATCACGATTTTAGGTACTCAAAATTGACATTATCCCATAGAATCTATCGCCATAACTTTAGTTCCTAAGAATTTACCTCGAGCCTCAGAATCTATCATCATAAGTTTAGGTCCTCAGACCTTGACCCGTAGAATCGGTCATCATAACTTTAGGTCCTCAAAATTGATTTCGGCCCTCAGAATGGGTCGAAATAATTTGGTCCTTAGACCTCGGCCCACAAAATTGGTTGTCATAACTTTAGGTCCTAAAAATTAACCTTGGTCCTTAGATTTTACCACGACCCATAGAATTGGTCATCATAACATTAGGTCCTCAGAATTGACCTCGACTCATAAAATCGATTGTCACAACTTTAAATCTTCAGATCTAGGCCCGCAAAATTGATTGTCATAATTTTCGATCCTCTAAATTGACTTCGGCCCTCAGAATAGATCGTCACAACTTTAGTTCCTCAGACCTCGACCCATAGAATTGGCCGTCATAACTTTAGGTCCTCAAAATTGACCTCAGCCCTAAGAACCGATCGTCATAACTGTAGATCATCAGACCTCGACCTGCGAAATCGATCATTAAAACATTAGGTCCTTAGAATTTACCTCGACCCTCAAAATCGATTGTCACAACTTTAGGTCCTTATACCACGGCCCACGGAATTGGTCATCACAATTTTAGGTCCTTGGAATTAACTTCAACCCACAGAATAGGTCAACATAACATTAGGTCTTCAGAATTAACCTCACCCCATAGAATTAGTCATCACAACATTAGATCCGCATAATCAACCCCAACACTCCCTAGGTTCTCATAATTGACCTCGACCCTCTGAATCGGTCACCTTATCCACTTAGGTTCGCAGAATTGACCCCAACACTCCCTAAGTCCTCAGAATTGACATCGACCCTTTAAATCCATCACCTTAACCTCTTAGGTCCGCACAATCAACCCTAAAACTCCTCAAATCCTCAAAATTATACTCAGCTTGCATAATTGGTCGTCATAACTTTAGGTCCTCTAAATTGACCTCTACCCACAGAATTAGTAATAACCACTTTAGGTCTTTAGAATTGACCTCGACCCACATAATTAGTCGCCCTAATCAAGGTTCTCATAATTGACCTCAACTCTGTGAATCGGTCACCCTAGCCCCTTATGTTCATAAATTTAACCTCAATATCTCCTAGACCCTATAAATTAATCACCTTTATCCTCTAAGTTAGTAGAACTGACCTCGACCCTTCGAATTAGTCTTCTTCATCCCCTAGGTCCGCAGAATTGACCTAAAATCCTTTTTCCCAACGTTGACGGGGTGTCTATTATTCAATGATCTTCATTTGTTCCAATCTCGCCCTTAAAAGGTCTATATATACACCCCATCCCAGGACCCTACTAAGCATCTCCTTAGGTACCTAGCATTCATCCATCCACCATAAAACCTAGGTCAAACTCTGAGTACTAATTTAAAGGTCATCGAGCGGTATCGGTCCCCCATTTGACTCCAGTGAGATTTCTTGCCTAATAAAAGTCTCAATGAATCATCGAAGGTCATTGAATACCCTTTTCAAGAATTCATCCCGTGTGTCAATTGGCCTTATGATTCGAACAAACGATCTATTTTACTTTGAAAACCGATCTAGAGGCCACTATGCATTTTTTAGCCCCATTTTACTATGGTCAACTATTAATACTGAGTGAAGCTCAAAGAATATTTGAAGGACTCTGAATCCCCTTTGTAACGATCCATCACGTGCGCGAATCAACCTTCAGTTCAAACGAATGGCCAATTTTACTTCGGATGGTCATCAGGCAACTGCGGGCCCCATTTGACCCTGGTCACCTCTCTGAATAAAAATGAATTAAATATTCAATGGCACTAAATACCCTTTCCAAGGTTTATCCCAAGCGCGAATCAAACTTATGGTTTGGACGACGATCCGTTTTCCTCCAAAAACCTCCTGTCTTGAGACCAATGGGCTCTTTCGATCCCTGTTTGACCTTTGTTATCTCCTAGACCCAGGAGTGGATCAATGTATTCTTAAATGTCTCTGAATACCCTTTCCATCTTTCCACCCCATGCATGATTTGGACTTATGGTTTGGATTTTACGATGATTTTTTCGAAAAACCTATTTCGGACTTCCTATAGCCACCCTAACTATCCAACCTAAGGGCAGTATGCCTAAGGTGCTATTTCGATTAGCAAACCTAGGACCGTGCTGATTAGCACCCCCTTGGCCTTTAGATAGTGGTTGTGACCTCACTTTTAAAAATACACCTGAACACCCCTCTCAGCAACTCAGAGAACATTCTCTCGAATTCAGAGTTGGTCCCTTTCCTAAAAACCCCATTTTCCCACATTCCCTTCCATACCTATCCATACCAATTTCATACAATTACAAGATCAGCGTATATACATATCAAGGTCAACATCAAGAATTCATAAGGTGGTCAAATTTCCATTCCTTTCTCTAATTCTTCCATTTTAGTGGTATTCACTTTTTTCTTACTTCAGTATTTTTATTTCATTACATCACATCCATTCATCTCTACTCTTTATTAGGATTTTTTGCACCTAATCTATTTTCATAAAAAAGAGGGTTTAATCCATAAATTCCAAAAGAGGGATTTCCATTTCACACTCTCACTCTTAAAATAAATTATTCTATACACACACATAAGAGAAATTCCCCGTTTGGATTTATGGATTGAACCCCACCCCTATGTTATTTTCAAAATACATGGACTTTGATGCCCCGTAGGCTACGTAGGTGTCTTGGGCCAATCCCTAGATTCGAGTCCTCACCTATTCGTATTTATATATTTCTTCCATGTCTTATATATTATTTATGAGTTCATATTCTTACATGTTTTTGCTTCGTTCGATGAACACATTCGCTCTTCCATAGCGACTTTTGATTCGGCGAACCCTTACATAATATTTGGAATTATTATTTTTGGGAACGCTCCCGTGGATGAGTTCATTCCATCTCATTCGATTATGTGGGTTGAATGATTCCATTCCCCACCATTTATATTATAGACACGTGCCCACACGTCACAGAGTCTAAAAGGAGAATATTAACATTTTCCCATGAGAGATCGAAAGGTCGGGATGGGTAGCTAACACTTTCCCATTTCGTATCTTAGTCCTCAGGCCTTCAAACTATTTGGTTTCGCAAGCATCAATATTGGCCTTAATGTCATTCTCTCGAGGCGGCAACATTCTTTTCCCTATTTTGAGAAAAATAGGTTGTCGACTCCATCATCACATATTACCCCCCACAATGACAACGGTCATATACCTGAAGGAAATGATCAACCCCACACATGTCGGACAGAATACGTGGCCCCGAGATTGCCACATTATGAATTGGGTCTTCATTATATTATTATAAAGAATCACTAGTTCTGTGGTTGTTGTACTAATAGAAATAATTATCCCCCTCATATATGTTTATAGTAGTGTTGTTATGGTATCCGTATATCATATTAAAAGTTATATTTCACCCGTAGGATTTATAATTATGCCTTCATAGTTCAAGTGAACTATATGAATAAAGTTTTTGATGTCCCTATAAAAAAATTAATTGAGATGAATAGGAAATTAAGATTTGTGAGGAATTTGTGGAATTCTAATTGAGATATCTTCCCCATTAAGACCTTAGCGTAGAATTTATGCCTCATCCCTTCCCTTTTAAAAGTAGTATAGAATTGAGAAGTGATTTTAAAAAAAATAAGAACTTAAAGTTGAAATATGAAAGACCTTAAAATTCATTATTGGTGTGCAAAATTATATCGAGAGTGGATGAATATTACTCCTATGTTTATGACCATATGCATGGAGCCACTTTTGTTATATTATTATAATCGATATGTTTGGGGTGGCTAATAGGGAGGCTGAATTCCCTATTGTAGGGATTGGTGACCCCAAAAGGGAATGGGTAACACACCCCAAACCTGTTACTTATAATTAAGTTTAAAAGTCAAAGTGATTCAAACCGCAATTAATTTAACCAAATCATAAACACGAGTTTTAATTATAGAGTCATCAGCGTAAATCCATATAACTAAAAAACGTTTTACAACATCAAAGTAGTCATGCCTATAAAAACTTGCTTGAAGGATAAGTTAACTTAATTACATCATTTACATTTAAACAAAATCATTGTTTCTCCCATTCCAGGCTAACCCAACCCGACCTCCTAGATTTGGCAGTGACATCGTATTACCTGAAAAATATAAATATTAAAACTGTGAGCAAAACAGCTCAGTGAATGCATCACTACTACACTATTGCATAAAATTAAATGCAATAAAACATATCCCTGTGATAATAAATTTATTTTTATCCGTCTCATTCATAAAGAATGACCACATTTTTTACTCATTCATAAGAATGACCTGATTTTTCGTCTCATTCATAATGAATGACCAACTTTCTGAATCATAATTCATATATCCCGTATAAAAATAGACAATTCTCCCCCATTACGGGTCGGGGAGTAACCTTCCATTTCGATAAATCAAAATGAATATTTTCATATTATAAACATTATGATCATATTATTAACAGTATACAAATACAAGTTTTCGGTAATTACACTCACCTTGGGTTGTCACCTATGTATTGACGTTTCCTTCGGGTGGAGTTGAACTGGGATGATTAGACCTTACACCTCTCAATCCAACTAAATCATTACCAAATATCAATCATAAGTGTTATTTTAATATAGTTATGTAACTTTCACTGATTATACAATAGTAATATAGTTCCACTTAAATCACATTCCATGAAACACGAGCAAAGACTAAAAATGGTATATTTATTGATAACGTTATGAACATTCAATTGTAGATAATACCTTATAAGGAATTTATAACTAAATCCAAGTAAACATAAAAGTATAAGTCTTAAGGTATATGTATATGAAACATGTATTCATAATACCATTTGGAAGGAGGGAATAAAAAGATTCTTTCAAGGAGTATTCAGTATGGGCTTAGTTTATTGTCCTCCATACTTAACCGTCATATATTCATAAATTGTACAACTACAGGTGTACACGATCATCAATATGAAAACATATTTGAATATACTTTCCATTACAAGTGATGATGTACTTTTTCAACCTTCCTAGAGAAAGTTAAGACCATTTCTTTATAACATAATAAATTTTCCCCTCAAGCTCCTCTATTTTTCCTTCAACTGCCAATAATTTTCGTAATTTTTATACATTATAACTTTTCATGATTTTCCACCCATTTTCATTAAACATACTAGATATTAAGAATTTTAAGTTTCATAAATATTTGAGTTCATTTACTAGGTCAAAAGATGTACCAAACTCAGGGCATATCAAAATGAGATATACAAACAACAACTATGTACCAACTTGCAACCATCACTAAGGCCTAACCATAAGGAGTTAAATTATAATTTTCGGATATGATATGAATATATGAGTATAGTTTCATATTAAATTTGAATTTCTCAATTCCAATGAGAAAACAAAAATATATACAAGTTTGAATATAATGGGCTTTAATACAAAGCAATAAGTCCTACGAACACCACTTATCTCACATATGAACCAATACATATTATCACAAATAAGGATGGAATTTTAATCACTAATTCATGATTTATATACTTTGAAATAAGAATAATACAAGATTAAAACAATATTAACACATAATTATACCTTGGAAACACCTTAAGCATTTTCTTGGAATTTTTTCCTAGCTTTTCTTGGAATTCTTTCTTCCTTAAACTTCTACTTTCTCTTTAATCAAGCTAAACAACCTCAAAAATGAACCAAGGGATAAATTTGATGAAGAAATATGTTAAATGGAGAGGTTTGAGTTGGAAAATGCATCCCTACTTTCCAACCAATCAAATTAAACCAGTTGGTTAACTAAAAGACAAATTACAACTTAAAGGGAATGGATATATTTTCCCTTCTTCATAATCTCGACATAACTTCTTACCCGGACATCCATTTGATGTGTAGTTTATTGTGTCACAACTAATACTCATATACCTATAACTATCTGGTTTTCACCTTGAGTCAATTGTTATATTATAAGGGTCAAAATTAGTCTCACAAAGGAACCTTCTTACCGAAAACATGAAAATTTTGTGTTTGTAGCCCATCAATATTTCATGCTATTTGAAGGTAGGATTATAGTAAATATAATATCCTAACATTATATATATTAATAACACTTTATCTATATCACATAAGCACAATTCAAATATAATTTATCATAGTTATATCTAAGTGGTCACAACTTCCCCCCTTATAAAATTTCAGCCCCGAAATTTAATATAAAGGTCACTTACCAAATAAATGGGGATACTATTTCTTCATGCTATAATCCATTTACCAAGTTGCTTCTTTAATTACAGGTCTCATCCACATAACTTTAACTAAGGGAATAACTTTATTCCTTAATACTTTCTCCTTACGATCAAGAATTTCCACCGGTTCCTTAATGTACGACAAGTCTTCCTTCAATTCAATAGGTTGAGTTTTCAATTGATGAGATTGATCTTCCAAATACATAAAAAGTATCGATATGTGAAACAGATCATGTAAATGAGACAATTCTGGAGGTAATGTTAATCTATATGCTAGGGTCCCAATTATTTCCATCATTTCATATGGTCCAATGTATCTTTCCAGGTCCAAATGTCACGATACCTTTCCAGGTCCAAATGTCACGATACCTTTTTTCCCCAAATGTCACGATACCTTTCCATGGCGAAATACATAGGAATACAAAATTTCCCTTTTGAATTTCAAATGGATACTTCCTCTTATCTGCATAAAATTTCTGCCTTCTTTGCGTTATCTTTAGCCGTTCCGGAATCATTTTAATCTTTTTAGTTGTCATATCTATCAATTCAGGACCCAAAATTTTCCTTTCACCTACTTTATCCCAGCATAATGGCGCCCTACATCTCCTCCCATATAAAGATTCATAAGGAGACATGCCAATGGTGGACTGATAACTATTATTATATACGAATTCCATTAATGGTAAATGATCATCCCAACTACCTTTGAAGTCAATTACATAGGCTCATAACATGTCTTCTAATATTTGAATCATCATTTTTGATTGCCCATCGATTTATGGATGAAATGCAGTATTGAACTTCAAACTTGTGCCCATGGCATTCTGTAAACGAGGCTAACACTTAGAAGTGAATGTAGGATCTCTATCTGATACTATTGACACTGGTGCCCCATGTAAATGGATAATCTGATCAGCGTACAAACGTGCATACTTATTAACAATGTAGGCCATCTTAACTGGAAGAAATTGAACTGACTTTGTCAATCGGCCTACAATCACCCAAATAGAATTATGCCCCTTTGGTGATCGTGGTAATCCTATAAAAAAAATCCATCGTTATATATTTCCACTTCCACTTCGGAATGGGTAATGACTGCAATAATCCTTTTGGCTTCTGATGCTCCACCTTCACTTGTTGGCATACGAAACATTTAACTACAAATTCTGCTATCTCACGTTTCATATTGTTCTACTAATAATACTGTTTCAAATCTCTGTACATTTTGGTAACTCCTCGATGCATAGAGTAAATAGAACTATGTGCCTCTTCTAATATATCCTTTTTTAAGAATGGATCATTAGGTACACAAATTCTATTTTTATAACACAACGATTCATCATTCTTAATTTTAAAGTCACTATTTTTATCATCCAGGACTTCTCGTTTCTTCATCTCAATGAATGGATCACTTATCTGCAAATTTTGTATGCGTTCTGCCAATAAAGGTCTTTTCTTAACATGTGCTAATAATCCTCCCTTTTTGGAAAACTTTTATTCAATCCCCGTCGATGACAAGTCAAGAATATTTCCAACATGTGCACACTATATGAAAGCTATAATCCCTGATGATTTTTGACTCAAAGATGTTGCTACTACATTGGACTTCCTAGGATGATGATGAATTGTACACTCATAGTCTTTAATTAGCTATATCCAACGCCTATGTCTCAAATTCAGTTCTTTTTGTGTAAATAAGTATTTCAAGCTTTGATAATCCATCTATATCTCACAAGTTTCTCCATACAAGTAATGTCTCTATAACTTCAAAGAAAAACTAATGTTTGCTAGCTCCAAATCGTGTGGAGGGTAGTTTCGTTCATGTGTCTTTAATTGTCTGGAATCATATGCTATTACCATCCCATTCTACCTAAGAACACATCCTAACCCCTTAAATGAAGCTCCTATATAGATTACGAAAGACTCATTCCCACACGGAATAGTAAGTATAGGAGCTAAAACTAATCGCTTCTTTAATTCTTTAAAACTCCTCTCACATTATTCATCCCACACAAACTTCACTTCTTTATGAGTCAAATTTGTCAATGGTAACGCTATTGCTAAAAATCCCTTAATGAATCTGCGATATTAACCTTCCAATCCTAGGATAATCCTAATTTCAGTCACATTTTTAGGACTCTCCCATTCAACGATTGCTTCTACCTTCTTTGGATCAACATATATCCTATTTCCTGAGACAACATGCCCTAAAAACACAATTTCATTGAACCAAAACTCACACTTGCTGAATTTAGAAAATAATTTCTTCTCTCTCAAAATATTCATACAAGTCTCAAATGTTTCTCATGTTCCTCCATGATACGCAAGTAAATCAACACATCATCTATGAATACAATCACAAATGAATCAATAAAAGGGTGGAATACCTGGTTCATCGAATCTGTAAAACATGCTGGAGCATTAGTTAATCCAAATGGTATTACCAAAAACTCCTAGTGCCCATATCGAGTCTGAAAAGCTATTTTGGAAATATCATTATCCTTTACTTTCAATTGGTGGTAACCCGATCTCAAATCAATCTTCGAAAATATTGTGGCCCCTTGTAATTGATCAAACAAATCATCGATACGAGGTAGAGGGTATTTGTTTCTAATGGTCACCTTATTCAATTGTCGATAATAAATACATAATCGCATTGTCCCATTTTTCCTTTTAAAAAATAACACTAGGGTTCCCCATGGAGAAACACTAGGCCGAATGAAATCTCTGCTTATCAAATCTTGTAATTGTAGTTTAAATTCTTTCAACTCCACTGGTGCCATTCTATATGGAGCAAGAGAAATTGGACCAATACCTGGAATTAATTCAATGGAAAACTCTACTTTCGTATCGGGTTGAAATCCTGGAAATTCCTCTAGTTAGACATCAGAAAATTCTCTAACTAATGGTATATCTTCAACTTTAAGTGCCTCCTTACTAGAATCAACAACATAAGCTAAATGACTTGTGCAACCTTTACTCAATAACTTTATGATCTTAATTGCTGAGATAAGACAATTAGGAATAACATTCCTTTCTCCTATAAACTGGAACTCGAGTTCACCTGACAGATGAAATGTAACTTCTTTTCGAAAACAATGAATGGAAACTTGATACGATGATAACCAATCCATTCCCAATATAATATCAAAATCCCAAATGGCCAATGGTATAATATTAACATATAAATCTCATTCACCCATTCATAAAATGAAATCTTTATAAACATGCTCAACCAGAATTACACTTTCCATTGGGGTAGAAATGTATAAGGCACAATTGATAAATGAACATGGTATACCCAAATATGGAATAATAGGCAATCCTACGAATGAATGCGTAGATCCAGGATCAATGAGTTCATATAAATATTTATTTTCCATAAAAAGTTTACTTGTAATAACTTCCGGTGTAGCATGGGCATCTTGCAATGTCATCGCAAACACTCTTCTTCATGCCATCAATCCACTTGCTTGTCCTGTATCTCTTCCCCTGGTTGCACTTCTTGGAGAGGATCCTTTATTAGGCCCCACACCACTGACTGAAATTGTTCCTGCTAACATGGGGTAGTTCTTGTTTAGGTGACCCTTATGATGATAGTTAAAACATTCTCCATCCAGTAACCTTGGGTAATTCCTCTTTATATGACTAGTTGTACCACAAAAAAAAAACAAGCATTTGGATTATCTTCTTTTGAAATTCATTAACCTTTTCCACTACTAGCTCTACCCCTTTGCAAACTACTTCCCATACCTCTACCATGCTAAAATTTCTACCCTCTGAGCCTTGAATATTCTGCATCACTACCTTTTTGATAATTTGGGTTGAATCTGTTTCTCTTTATTCTTCGTTCTCGATTCCCTCTCGCTTCATTCATGTCCTTTTCTACTAGCATGGCTTTGTTCACCAAGGCTGAATAATTTACAGTCTCTAAAGCCAACAACCGTGATTTAATAACTAACTGTATTCCATTGATAAATCGGCTACACATATCTTCCTCGTTATGTTTAAACCTTGAAGCAAACCGAGATAAGGCTGTAAGTTTAGCTTTGTATTCTGTAACTGTCATGCTTCCCTAATTCAACATAAAATATTCTTTTTCCTTTTATTTTTGATACATTGGAGGAAAATACTTATCATACAAAGCGTTAACAAAAGCATCCCATGATATCATATTCCCACCTCTTGGAGGAATCAACAAATGTTTCATGGCATCCCACCAATGCTTAACTTCTCCTTTCAGAATATACATCGCCAAGGTCACTCATTGATTTTCAAGCATTCTCATTACCCAAAAAATAAGTTCAATCTCTTTAACCCATACTTCTACCTCTGCTGGATCCACTGCTCCTTCAAATGAGGGTGGATTCATCATAATAAATTTCTTGTGTGAAATACTCATTTCTTCTCGGTGTATGAACCCTTTTGCCCTAGCCAATGCTTGTGCCTGTAGTTTCCTGGCCTATTTTTCTTCCATCTGAGCCATAAACCTAGGTTGTTTCTCTGCCATTAAAGTCACAACACGTGCTATTTTTTACATATCTGTCAATTGTTCTATATCGGGTTCTACATTTATATGAACAGGTTGTTCAACTTTCGCTTCTGCTAGCATATTGGAAGCCTCATCTTTTATTGTCACATTAACATTCCTTCCTTCCATTCTTTATCTGAAATGAATCAAATGTATAACAATATGCAGATATACATATCTTTTCTAACATAATTGTTAGTACCAAACCAAACATATTTCTTACATTCAGTGCTAAATCTAGACTCTTCTAACTCCAGAACAACTAAAACCTAGGCTATGATACAAAAAGCTGACACACCCCAACCCGGTTACATATAATTAAGTTTAAAAGTCAAAGTGATTCAAACCACAATTGATTTAACCAAACCATAAACAAAGTCTTAATTATAGAGTCATCAGCGTAAATCCATATAACTAAAAAACTTTATACAACATCAAAGTAGTCATGCTTATAAAAACTTGCTTGAAGGATAAGTTAGCTTAATTACATCATTTACATTTAAACAAAATCATTGTTTCTCCCATTCTAGGCTAACCCAACCTGACCTCCTAGATTTGGCAGTGACATCGCATTACCAGAAAAATATAAATATTGAAACCGTGAGCAAAACAGCTCAGTGAATCCATCACTACTATAATATTGCATAAAATTAAATGCAATAAATCATATCCCCATGATAATAAATATATATTTATCCGTCTTATTCATAAATAATGACCATAATTCCGACTCATTCAGAAGAATGACTTGATTTTTTGGCTCATTCATAATGAATGACCAACCTTTCGAATCATAATTCATATATCCGGTTTGAAAATAAATAATTCTCCCCCATTCCAGTTCGGGGAGTAAACTCCCATTTTGGTAAACCAAGATGAACATTTTCATACTCTTAACATTCTGATCATATTCGTAACAGTATACAAATACATCTTTCCAGTGAGTACACTCACCTTGGGTTGTCAACTATGTATTGACGTTTTCTTCGGGTGGAGCTGAACTGGGTTGATTAGACCTTACACATGTAAATCCAACTAAATCAATACTGAATATCAGTCAGAAGTATTATTTTAATATATTTATGTAACTTTCAATGATTATACAACAATAATATAATTCCACTTAAATAACATTCCATGAAACACGAGCAAAGACTAAACAATGGTATATAAATTGATAACGTTGATCTTATTGGTTACGATGATCTTATTGCTTACGCTTTGGGATTGATTAGGGGACAATGTATTTTGTTTATAATGGGAATTTATCTATGTTATGATTTATATGTTATTTCACATGTGTGTGGGGATGCTAGTGTAATAACCAGGACTTTCGGATCAAATATATCAACCGACCCTAATCGGATATACTCATTGTTTCAACGCTCATAAAGTATTCAAATTAAAAAGTCCTCTATGAAGAATTAAACTATTCTTGATGCCCTACAACTTTACTAAATTAACCTAGATACCCTGAAGTTTTAATAATTATAACCTAACCCCTAAAAACTTCAATCCAGCATAACTTGATTTATAGTCAACCCCTAAACCCCAACTTTGTATCAAATTAATCCTATAGACTTCAATTAACACAAATTATAATTTCAGCCCTTGAAACTTTCTGAATTTCGAAAATCCGCCTAAAATTCATCAAAAATACACTTTTAAGGCTATAAATGCATATACTTGACCAACCAAGGACAAAACACCAAAGTTTGAATAATTTCATATTACCACCTGTCCAAATAAGCCTACACATCATCACTAGAAGCCAAAAATCACACGTGTACACCATGAACACATGTGAGGTACACTTACCAAGCAATAAAACTTCACATATTTAGTTCAAATCCACCTCCCTTCTCCACCAATGAACTCTCTTGATTAAACACTATAAATACCCCACGAATTCCTTAGTTAAAACTCACCCCAACAGTAGTTTCAAAACTCGAATTTTTCACTCCAAATAGGTACACTTTGATTTTATGTACTATATTCAGTTTTTTTAGTTTCAATTGATTTCTACGTTGTTCGAATGCTAGAATATATCAAAACAGTAGAATTCTTAAGTAAAAAATAGGACTAGGTGAAAATTATGAAGTTTCAACCATTAAAGCTTCAGCTTTAATGGTGAACTTTCAAATAATGATCAAAACTAAGGTTTAAAGATTTAAATTTCTTCATTAGAACCTCAGGACCTTGAGTGCAATGATCAAATCCCATGAATTTTTGCATAATAAGCTTTAATCGATTAAAAGTGTATTTTGAACCAGAAAATTGAAAGTCTTAAATTCTCCCCTTATATTCCATCTCAAACCTTGAAATCATAACAAAACTATTCCTACACATAGTAAAAACATAACTATATTCATAAAATCCCAGTTATATCCTTGAAAGCCACGAATGTTAGGTTAAAATTTCAGTAAAACACATAGTTATAGAACTTGAAATGTACTCCATCCCAACCTAGAAAACCTATATATTTGTATTCCTTATGAAATTTTAGATTGAGTTTGTTAAGAAATCATCGATAATGGTTTATAAATGAAGGAGAAATTTTAGGTAAAAAATCAGAAACCCTAAAGTCAACTGTCGAGGGGAAGAAGATGAATTTTTTACGAGGAACTTTGACCTCCCACGTGAGGGTGCATGGCCAATCAAAACTTTCTGAATTTTTTTTCTAATATTTTTATTTTATTTCTCTAGTAAAAAGGATATATGGTAAGGCCATGTTTGGTTCAACCTAGCCTAAGTTATGGGAAAATGAGGTTTTAACTGTGAAATATTTTCTAAATCACAATTTAACCCCTCTTGACTTTTTCAACTTATGAATTTGAACCCTATATTTTGTATATAAATACATCAAAACATCTTAAAACAAAAAGTCTCGTACACCAAAGTTCGAATATGATCTTAAGTTCAAGATTCTAAAGTCCCAAATTATTTATAATTAAACCTGTGGAACTATAAAAGATACAGTTTTTCTATAAACTGACCAACCCAATACCATCTCCAACTAATACTTATATACCCAAACAATGTGTACAAAAAATCAAGTACCATCTCCTCCCGATATCCACTTTTGATTCATAAGCCATAACGAAATCTAGCAAGTAGGTGTTTCCACCTTTTTAATAGTAAACTTTGCGTATTTGACATACTGCTATTGATATCACTGTGTAATGGATCCTATTTACTCTTAGTATATGCATATTATAATAATTCCATACTAATTATTTTATTAAATACAATTGATATTTGAATTTTAATATAGATCAATTTAACCCCTCCCACTTAATAACTGATGTCATGTTACTTATTGAATGAGTTCACCCCTGCAATTTTGTGTTATTATTTACTTTATGATATTCATTATTAACTAGGGAGTACACTGACATGTTATCCCACAAAACTTTCTTCTTATCCTAATGGTCTCAGATGATTAAAAGCCTAGATTATTGCTACAGATGTGAAGCCCTTATACCTTTGACTCACTTGAGTCTACATTGTATAAGTGCTCATCTAGTTTGGAAATTATGACAAAATTGTGTCTACCTAGAAACCAAAGAGCCTCAGAAGTTGGATTGCCTATTCATCTCTCTTTCTTGTTATGATCAAGAGACTATTGCCAACACTCACACACTTAAAATTCATCTTTTGCACATCATATTGCATAAGTATGTGTGTACATGTGTTGTGTGTGTTTAAATCCCTAAGTTTGATTTTTAATAATTTTTTTGGGATTTTTTAAA
The DNA here is from genome assembly GCA_949130495.1 of Sambucus nigra. Taxonomy (NCBI): domain Eukaryota; kingdom Viridiplantae; phylum Streptophyta; class Magnoliopsida; order Dipsacales; family Adoxaceae; genus Sambucus; species Sambucus nigra. The sequence continues at coordinate 236,984,788 of OX422207.1, forward strand.
CATTTTTAAATAATGTTTTTAATAATTAAAACTTGTTTTTATAAAGTTTTGGGGTCAATCTCTTAATATGACTTGTTGTATTTTATGGCCTAAAGTTACCTTGGGTAGAATTAGAAAGCGACAGAGACTTCAGGGTGTGCTTTGTAATTAGTTTTGACGCACGTTTAACATCCCATAACTGGCCAACACATGTCTGCCTTTGATTGGTTAGATTTGTGTTTCTTTACTGAGACAAGAGGAGCGTGTGTTATCAGCCCTTGGATCATATCTTATCAGTGGTCTGCATGTTGCCTTGATGGATCCCCGTGTATCTTTTTAAGCCAATCAGCGCTCGTTTAAGCACCGCCTTGTGTGAGCCATTAGATTCAAGTCAATCTAAATTGACTCAATCTCAGCCCTTCATTTGGATCAGATATCTCTAACCTTCCTCTCACCCTATAAAAAGGGGCCTTCTCTCAAACTTCGAAGATTTTTGCCATTTCATTTCCTCTAAGTTTTGAGAGAGAAGAGAGAGAAGAGAAAAACCAGAGAGAGAAGAGAGAGAAGAGAAAAACTAGAGAGAGAAGAAAGTTAGAAACCCTAACTTCGTCCAAATCCTCTTCAAACCTAACCCAAACACTTCTTCAAAACACCATAGCCAAAAACACCATCCTGAGTGTTCTTGAGTGTTTGAGAGTTTGAGTTGAGTTATTTTGGTTGTTGTAACCTTGTGTTCGTGAGATCTCGTTTCCAACTTAGTCTTTTACTTAGATTTAGTTTCTGTTTCCATAGAAATCTCAGATCTGAGTTATTCATGTTACATTACACTTAGTTTCATTTTATTTCTCATCTTGAGAAATATATTGTTGAGTGTTTTCCCTAAAACGTTTTCTCACATTGAAATCAACAATAAAATGCTTTCTGTTTCTTATTTTTGTAAACTAAACCTTTGACCTAGTTTGGAATCTCACTTGGAGGTTTTCAATCTCAAAAAGTTTTTGTTTTAAATTCTGAGATTGATTAAGACCTTGTCTGTCTTCCTAGCAAGGTATCCGTGGATTCTGGGATAGTTTGAAAGGTCAAAAGGGTTCAAAGTTTTCTAAGAAGAAAGAAAAAGAAAAGATCACTGCATATAGTGTAAACTGTAATTTGTTAGGACTGTTGTTACTCAATAAGTGTGTGTGTGTGCATGCATGTGTTAGAGAGCACCTTTACAAACACTTACACCCTACAATACGAAAAGTGTTGGTGATAAGATCTTGAGAACATAAGTCGACGTAAAGTGCTGGAACAAATCAAAAGTTGACAAACTGGGAGAACTACATCTACAATCAAAACTGCAGAGAAGTTTAAGGACACCAGAGGGTACATTCCTAAACTTATATAGGCCTGAGTTGTCTGCATGTTAGTTATATAGTTTGTAACTCATATATTTGTTTTAGTGAATTTTTTTCTTTTTACTCCGTAGAGGGAGTCGTGGATGTTTCCTCAATTGGTGAGGTTTTACCACGTAAAAATTGTGAACAGAAGCCTTCTACATTTTCTCATCTCATTCTTGGTTGTTCTGTGTTTAAAACTGGTTTAAATTATTTTTTAAACTTGTTGCTTAAATCTTGAATAGATCTCGTACATACTATTTTATTAAACACATCTTGTGATTAATCCTTTTTTATTTAAGAAAAGAGTTTCTTCAAAAAATAACTCGGAGTTACTTAAATAGTTTATTTTCATAAACGGCTTTAGTAACGCATCTTTCAAGATGTATTAGTGCCACTTCAATTATGTGCCTAGCCGGTTGATTTTTTCCAAGGTTTTGGGTTGATTTTATTTGGTTTTACTGATGGCTTAATTATTTCTATACCCCTTGGTGAACTGGTAAGTATGGGATTATTAGTTAAATGATCCCTGACTTTCTTTATATGGTCCTTAATGAATTGGTAAGTATGGGATTATTAGTTCAAATATCCTTCATTTCGTTATGTAATGTTTAATAAACTGATAAGTATGGGATTATAAGCTTTAAATTTTTTGTGTTACTCTAAACTTAATTCTATACACACTCCAAATCTCATCTATACATATACTTGTTATAGAACTGGTAAGCATGCTTAGCCTATTTGTGATAATTCCTTTTGACTACAAATGAACCAGGAGAGAGGGGATAATATCTATTCCATTTTATTGAAAGATACCGATCATCTATTTGCATACGTGATCGTGTGGTAGAGAATAAGCCAAGTGGGAGCAAGGAGTGGCGCTTTTCAATTTTCTACTTTATAGTCCGTGTTAAAAAATGCAACTCACCCCTATAGTGGTACTACCCTATGTATACTATTTTAATAATGAATAAAGTTACGTTATTCTGGTTTAACTTTAATTCATTGTTTTATGTATAATCTTCTCAGAATTTGTACTAAAAGCAGGGTGTGACAAGTTAGTATCAGAGCATGTTTTAAATTTAACATATCTATTGGTTAGCATTCTATACGGGAAAAGAAAATTATAATATATTAGTTATTTTATCTTTTTGTAACTTCTTTTATTACTATTATATGGTAATTCCATTTTATAGTAGGGATACGTTTCTTTTTAATGTGGATATTGAGCCGAATAACCGTTGGGAAACTAGAGTCCAGGAAGAAACATCAGAAATGCTATGGGAAATGATTCATTCAGTAGAAAAAGATTGGGCAGGTGCTAGTAGTCATGTCAAGACGTTAGTACTGACTAATAGAGTTTTAGGTGAAATGCAAGTTATGATAAAACTAGATGACTACGTAAATGATCCAGTGATATTTCAAGATGCTATCAATCTTGCACTCACAGATGCTCCACCGACCCCACATGTGTCTCTAGATTCAACATCAAATTGAAAAATACATGGTGGTTATTTTCCTGACACCAATAGTAACTCGACTGATGATTCCCCAAACCAAGAAGATTACATAGTTGGTCTGGAATATAAGTCTAAGGACGGGGCTATTATTCCTAGTTAAAATCCAAAGTTAAAGTTATCTCCTAATGTATATAGCATAACAAAGTATTGTATATGGTGTGTCATAGTAAGCCTTAAGAGATTAAATACCTACTATAGTTGAGCGCTAATTAGTGTGTGATATATAACTTTAATGTATCATATAACTAATCTTGTATAATATAATAGGCTTGTGACAGAACCTTGTTTTATGATTCTTATTATTAAAATTGTTCTACTATATTTTAGAAGGGTTAGTACTCGAATTCCCTCCGCTGGAACTCATATCGAACATACTCAAACTGAAGGAATCATGCGATATATTCAGGAACACGCGTCTTTAGTCCGATAACAACAAACTTCTCATTATAATCTAGAGGATATTACCGAAGAAATCCGTAGGATGAATGACCTTAAAGAACTTCTGAGACAATGACCTCCGTATTTTCTTCAAAAGCAGGTGCCAATCAAGCTAATAAATCGATGCGTCGAATTGTGAAAATACTGAATGGAGCAGATATAACTTCTAGTCTTCGAGTAACTTTAGCAGCCTATATATTTGAAGGTGAAGCTGATTTCTGGTGGCAAGCGGTGTCACATAACCAGAACGTTGTTAATTTTACTTGGGAACAATTTGAAGAGATATTCTTCAAAAAGTATTTTTTCGAGGATGAACGAGATCAACAAACTGTTGATTTCTTAAAATTGCAACAAGCCAATATGTTTGTATCCCAATACGAAGATAAATTTACCGAGTTATCACGTTACCCCCTTGAGTATATAGATACTAAGATAAAAAAGTGCAAATAATTTGAAAGAGGACTACATCCAAGAATCAAGAATGCGGTCTCTCCTTTACAAATCTGTGATTATTCTCAACTTATAGACATTGGAACAGTTGTAGGACAAACTTATGTTGTCGTATTATGGTTTTCTCCATCGGTTACTATAAGTAATCATGTTATTCGAACCTCACCTCAATATCAACCTCAACACTGCCTAAATTTCAGTGGACAAGCATATTCTCATATCCGTCATAACACAACGCATGGAATGATTCTCTTTCATGAATGTTACGAAGTAATACATATCCAACCATAGTGTCCCAAGTGAAGATTTGTTTCGATCTATCATCAGGCAAACAATCCCTCACAAAATCCAAAATCCCGTCCTATCCAAAATCAACGTGAGCCAAATCCCGTTAAGGAAGTTGTGTTAGTCCTGAGTTGTGGAAATAATTATGCAATACTACCTAAACGACACTCTCATGACGTGATATAAGGTATGATATTTTCCCAACATCTTCCTACAAATGTATTATTTGATTCAAGTTTAACACATTCCTTTTTTAGTCTTAGACCATCTAAATTATTGTAATTACTATCTTCATATTTAACTTCTCCATTGGATATTGAATTACTCACTACTGAAATCAATACACCAACATAAGGTTATAGTAATTATAGAATTCAGCTTGGTGTAATACCCCGTAATTTTATTGATTTTTATTTAAGGGATTAATTGAATTAAATGAGAATTAATTGGGAATTAATCCGGATATAAATACTAGCGAGATGTGAGTTGATATTTGATTACGATGTTAAAATTGAATATTTTTGAGTATATATGGTAATATATGAGTATTGAAAATATTAAAATTGTCGCGAGGCAGAAATACGAAAATTTGGCAAATTTAACTAGGACACGTGTGTCAGTCGCGTCAGGAACGAAATTATTTAAATTAAAAGGTGAATTATATTTTTATCAATCGAATGGTCATTTTGAGTGCGCCAACGTGTCCGGAAGGGTCAAAATAGTCAGAAAACACTAGCCGAGGGTTTAGTTTGGGTTCGGGGGCATTTTTTAGGCCAAACCAGCAACCTAGAAGGGTATTTTGGTAATTTTAAAAATTAAGGGATTAAAACCCACGAATTTTAGAGTTTATTTTTATATTTTTAAAGAGGCCACTAAGGCCATTACCAGCCAAAAGCATTAGAAGTGGGCTATAGGAGTTAGAGAGGAGTTATCATAGGGTTCCAAACCAAAAACACCCACCACCATCATGTTCGAAAGAGATAGTGACCATAAAGAGGGAAGAATCAACCTTGAAACACCGACAAAAAATCCGGAGAACAAATCTGAGGCAAGTGATTTGATATTTTTAATTGCAATGAATATTTCTTCCATGTTTAGTGTAGAAACCTTATGATGTGAATATTTTGGCGAAAACTCAATGGAATTGTGGTAGAAGCCCTTAATCTTGGTTAGGAATTGCATGTAGAATGATTATGGATGAATTTTGGTATTCAAAACTTAACTATGATGATTTAAAAATGGATTTATGATGAGTATTTAAGCATAATAAAATTTTGGGTTCAAGTTCATAGGGTTTGGGGCAAGAATTGGGGATTTATGATTTTGACAGGTTGATTTGGAAGATTTGACCCCAAAAGTATGTTAGGGAATGACCTAGGGTGACTAAAAATAGTTTACAAACATAAAAATGTAGTTTGGATGGTCTTAGGGTGGATTTAGAGAAGAGAAGAATGAAGAAAAATGAATTGGGAGATTTCTGGGCACAATCTGCCATCTTGTTAGAAGACCTGACCTGGTCGTTCGAACGACATCGTTCGAACGAGTTTCTAACGAGATGACAATATCCCTTCTAACGAGTTGGTAGTTTGTTCGAAGCCATTCATTCAAATGACACTCGTTTGAACGAGATTTCTAACGAGTTGACAGAATGGACTTTTAGGCCTAATTTTATTTCGAACCTCCAATAGACTTATATAATTGAGTGTAATACTTCCCTTGTTGATTAGTGGATATAGTTGTGAGATTGGAAGTACGTCGAGAATTAAAACTTAGAATTTTATACTAAACCGGATAATATTTATGGGTTAGGATATAAGTATCTAAAATTACGACGTGAGAAGGGTTGATAACTTTTAATGTATATTATTCGGGGATTTGTAATCGTGCAACATTTAATGACGGTATAGAAATGTAAAATATACCTATAATAATATTGAGATATAGTATATGTGATTATCTGTGTATAACATACCTACCATACTTGCTATCATGGGAGGTCGGCATTCGATCAGGGCCATCTAATCTTTGTGTGCCTACGGGGGATTTAGATTGGTACCTCGAGGACATAGGTCATAGAAGGACTTATTGAGAAGTTAATAAGTCTGCTGATCATGGGATCATAGGTATGTGCGTGACCCATGTGATGTGAACTATGTTCGCCTCCATTATGTGTGATTATTGTTTATTGAAAACGATTCCCGAGAGATTCAAAATACGTGGTCCTTATGTACGTGATGTACCGGGATTGGATAGCAGAGTATGTGTGCACCACAGCTTAGTCTCGGGGTGTCAGTATTGTATATTTATGATGAGAATAATATACTATTAATTGAAATGAACTGTCATGTGTAAATGTAAGTGTAAATAATAGCAACATTTTAGTAGAGTTAAAAATGGAAAATCTCTAGTGATTAGCATTACTAATATGGGGAACTAAGAAGAAAAGTAAAACTCTCTGTTTAAATTAAGATGTCGGGACTTAAATCGTGAATCGTATAGAAATGTTAGATTGTGTATTGGACTAGTTAGATATGGGAATAACTAGAACGGGTACGGGTAGGACAGGAGTGCACAATTAGTTGAGAGGTGAGGAACTCATGTGAGTGCACGCACTATCATGTACTTTATATTCACTGTTTAATAATATTAAACACTTGTTGTATTTTAAACTATTTTCACAATCGGGGTCTGACCCGTTTTCTTTCAAATCTATTTTTTTGCAAAAAACCTTTTAGGTGCCCAGCCACAAGGACACCAAGCATAGGAGTTCCATTCCAGTGACGCGTTGTAGCTGCTGTGGAAGTTACAGGACCTCGATAGTAGACGCCTCCACTTTCTATCTTGACTCTACTTCGGACTTATTCTTCTGTAGGGCATGTCGCCCCTTTCCTTTCAGAGACATCTTACTTATTCAGTTTTATTTCAAATTTTGGGTTGTAATTAATTCGTGATTCAGACTTTGTATTTGGTTGTATTCACTTTTTGGATTATTTAGAGGAGTATTCCCCCAGGTTCATTATTATTATATGGTTATTCTATTGTGACTATGTTGTGGTTGTTGTGCTAGAATTTCATAATCTAACTTATTTCATGTTAATTGGATTTAATTAAAATTGACAACTCACTTTTTAAATATTAGGTGGCTAGTAATTGTTAAAATGTTTTTTGACAGTGATGCTATGAACTGAACCAACTTGACATTTTGTATTAATTTAATAAAGGAGTAGCTACCCAGTATTTAATTAGTCGGGGTGTCACAAGTGGTATCAGAGCATCAGGTTCTAGTGTCCTTAGGATCTGTACTTCTTGTTATGTTTTCGCATAGATTCTTTGATATAGAGCCCTATATTTTAGGATTGTTGTACTCTTATGTGTATGTTTCTCTCTTTAGCTATTTGAGATAATAACTGCGAACTTATAAGATTTTATTCTCATTTCAGATGCCTCCACGACGTGCACAGCGAGTTCCCAGGGATGCTCAGCCCGAGCCCCAGCCTTCACCAGTTCAGGGGACCATGAATGCCGCAGAGGTTGCTGCCATTGTAGCCCAAGCGGTAAATTCCGCCCTAGCAGTTGTGCAGTAGGCACCACCTCAGGCGCAGGTAGTAGCGCCAGTTCAGGCTCATGCATTTCCATCTTCTTGGGAACGTGTTTGTGATGCTTTTCAAAAAGCACACCCTCCGGAGTTTGCAGGTAGCTACGATGTCGTTGTGTCCAGTCAGTGGAAGAAGGACATTCAAAGGCACTTAAGGACGTACGAGTGAAAGGATGTACAGAAACAGATACTGGCTACTTTTAAACTAGTAGGATCAGCGTTGCAGTAGTGGGAGTCCATTACCACCATGTAGGAGAGAGACATCCTTTCTATTCAGGAGTTTTGGGTGCGGTTCGACCACAAATATTTTCCATCAGCTGTTCACACCAAAATGAGGAGGAAGTTAATGAACCTCAAGCAGGAGGGGAAGACCGTGGCTGAGTATGAGGCTGAGTTCACTAATCTCTTGAACATCGTTCCTGATGAGATTCCAACCAAGGAGAAAAATATTCAGAAGTTCATGGATGGATTGACTTGGAGGATCCGTCAGCACTCGTTGGGAAATCTCTCGTTGGCCACTTATTCTGATGTGGTTAACATGGCACTGCTTCACTGCCAGGACCAACGCTTTCACATGTCAGAGAGTAAGCGATCAGGAGAGTCCAGCCATCAGGGTAGGACAGGGGGAAATGGTGCCAGCGGGGCACTGTCTGCTCAGGGTTAGCTTAGGCAGGGAGATCAGGGTTCCCATCAGGGGGATTTTAAGAGGTTCAAATCCGGGGGTTTTAGAAATGGTCAGGGATGTTTTCGTCAGGGTCAGCAGGGCCATCATGGCCAACAACAGCAGTTTCAACAGGGTCAGCACGGCTAGGGGAGGAATGTCAACGACCACCAGGGTCGTGGGCAACAGGGTCAAAGAGGGGGAAATTTTTTGGGGAAATGTTTCACTTGTGGCAAGATTGGCCACAAGCGCCAGGAGTGTCCTGATAGGGGCAGGGCCCCACAGCAGCAGTAACAGGGTGCTCGACATAAGCCCCAGAGACCTATGTTCCCCGCCGCCCTCCCAGCACCACCATAGATGCCAGCTTTGCCACCCATCCCAGTAGTCCCAGTCTAGTAGGGACAGCTTCAGTACGGGCGAGGTTATTAACTCCAGCATGCCTCAGTCCCACATGATCCACCTGCTATTGAGGGTATGTTATCTATTCAGGGGATTATGGGGCGTATTTTATTTGATACGGGGGCCACACACTGTTTCACTGCCATGAGGTTTGCACGCACTTTGGGGTTATTGGACACGGCAGAGAGTACAATTACTTGCGTAGATTCACCATTGAGTAGGGGTTCTGTGATTTCTCTTATTTGTAGAGGTGTGGGTATAGAAATTGGGAGATTTACTTTACCTGTTGATATGTTAGTATTAGAGATGACTGAGTACGATGCGATTGTTGGTATGGATTGGCTAGTTACGTACCGAGCCATGATTAATTGTTTCAGTAGGAGTATTATTTTTGCCATTCCTGGGCAGGAGATGTTCTTAGTGGCGATGCCTCACCCTGAGGGAGGATTGTCCACTCACTTGTACTATATAGAGGAGGATACCTCTAAGGAAGTGGTATTACCACTCGATTCGATTCCAGTTGTTAGGGAGTTTGCTGATGTATTTTAGGATATACCTGGATTACCTCCTAGTATAGAGATAGACTTTGTTTTCGATTTGACATCGGGAACTTTTCAAATTGCCCTCGCACCTTACCGTATGGCTCTAGAAGAGATGAGACAGCCGAGGGATCAGATAGAGCAGTTGTTGGGTCAGGGGTTTATTCGAAGGAGTACTTCGTCGTGGGGTGCCCCTGTGTTGTTCGTAAACAAGAGAGATGGATCGTTGAGATTGTGTGTAGATTAACGAGAGTTGAATAAAGTCAAGATACGGAATAAATATCCGTTTCCCCGAATCAATGACTTATTCGACCAGCTGAAAGGAGCTTCCTTCTTCTCAAAGATTGACTTGAGATCAGGATACCATCAGTTGCGTATCAGGGAACACGACATCTCAAAGACAGCTTTATGGATGAGATATTGTTCCTACGAGTTTAGGGTTATGCCTTTTGGCTTGACCAACACTCTTGCCGTGTTTATGGACTTGATGAATAGGGTGTTCAGAGAGTTCCTAGACCGGTTCGTTATCGTCTTTATTGATGACATCTGGTGTACTCCCAGACAGAAGAAGAGCACGCTGAGCATTTGAGGTAGGTTCTATAGACGCTGCATCAGAACGAGCTTTATGCCGAGTACGAAAAATGTGGATTTTGGCTGAAGGAGGTTTAGTTTTTGGGGCATATCATTTCAGACCGGGGGATATCTATTGATCCGAGGAAGGTATCCACGGTGAGGGAGTTGGGACAACCCACGACACCAACTGAGATCCGTAGTTTCTTGGGCCTAGCAGGATACTATAGGAGGTTTATTCGGGGTTTCTTAAAGATAATGGATTCTTTGACACATCTGACTTGCAAGGGTGTGCCATTCATCTGGAGTGATGCCTGTCAGTTGGCATTCGATGAGTTGAATGACAATTTGACCTCAGTGCCTGTGTTAGCATTGCCCATACCGGGAGTTGAGTATTTAGTCTACACCGATGCGTCCTTACAAGGACTTGGATGTGTACTGCAACAGGAGAGTCAGACCATAGCTTATGGATCCCGTAATCTTAAGCCTCACGAGAAGAATTACCCCACCCATGACTTGGAGTTCTCTTTGATTTTGGAGACACTATCTCCTGGGGGAGAAATTTCGGTTGTTCACAGACCACAAGTCTCTATAAAACCTCTTCACGAAGGAACTGAATATGCGTCAACATCGGTGTCTTGAGTTTGTGAAGGATTATTAGTTTGATATCCAATATCACCCAGGGAAGGCTAATGTGGTAGCTGACGCGTTGAGCCGTAGGCCAGTAGATGAGGTGGACGAGGTGTGGAAAGCTAAGTGGAAGGAGTTGGGACATCAGGATGCAGTGGGCCAATCATTCATGTCTGTGATGACTGTTACACCTCAAATTTTTACGAGAGTGATAAAGGCCCAGGCAAATGACTCGTTCTGTCAGGAGCAGATAGTTCGATTACTAGCAGAGGGGGCTGAGTCCTATACCCTTAGTTCAGACGGGGGATTACGCTTCAATGGGAGACTGGTCGTTCCATAAGGGGAAGACTTACGACACAAGGTAATGATAAAGTCGCATGGTTCACGGTTTGCGGTATACCCTGGTGGGGATAAGATGTACCAAGACATGAGATGAAAGTACTGGTGGAGCGGGATGAAGAGAGATATTGCCGTGTTCATTTCTAAATGCACCACTTGTCAGCTAGTAAAAGTGGACCATTAGAAAACGACAGGCCTTCTACAGCTGTTAGAGGTTCCGATGTGGATATGGGAGAGCATATCTATGGACATTATCATGGGGTTACCTACGTCACATAGGGGTGACGACTCCATATGGGTAATTATGGATAGGTTGACCAAAGTTGCTCATTTTCTTCCCGTGAGGACATACTACACTACGGGACAATATGACCATATTTTCATTATGGAGATAGTGAGACTTCATGGGGTGCCTCTAAATATCATGTCTGACCAAGACAAGATATTTGTTTCACGATTTTGGGAGAGTTTCCAGGAGGCCATGGGTATGGAGTTGCGGCTGAGTACGGAATATCACCCGCAGACTGATGGGCAAACAGAGCAGACAAATCAAATATTGGAAGACATGCTGTGTATGTGCATCCTAGACTTTGGAGGTGGTTAGGAGCAGTACCTTCCATTGGTGGAGTTTGCTTATAATAACTCCTACCAGTTCACCATTGGCATGGTTCCCTTTGTGGCGTTGTATGGTAGACCTTGTTGTTCCCTAGCATGTTGGTTAGAGGTGGGGGATAACAAACTCTTTGGGCCGAAAGTGATTCAGGACACTTCGGCAAGGATAGAGATGATGCGGAGCCGCATTCGGGTAGCTCATGACAGGTAGAAGAGATATGCTGATGCCAAGAGGTTCTTCAGAGAATTCAAGGTGGGGGACCAGGTGTTACTCAGAGTATCTCCTATGAAGGGGATTATGCATTTTGGAAAGAAGGGGAAACTGGCACCAATATGTGCGGGCCCATTTCCTATCATCGAGAGGATTGGGCCAGTTGCGTATAGACTTGGGTTACCGGAGCACTTGCATAGGATTCATGATGTGTTCCATATTTCCTCGCTAAGGAAATATCTTAGGGATTTGGCCCATACTCACATTGCTTTAGAGGATATAGATCTTCATCCTGATAGTTCCTAGGAGGAGGGGCCGATTGCTATTTTGGACCAAAGCGAGCGAAAACTGAGGTCAAAGATAGTACCATTAGTACGTGTTCAGTGGTGGTAACATAATGCCGAGGAGTCCACATGGGAGTGCGAGGATGAGATGCGCGAGCGTTATCCAGATTTATTTTTACCAGGTACTCTTTAGTTTCGAATTTCGGGACAAAATTCTGTTATTAGGGGGGGAGTATGTAATACCCTGTAATTTTATTGATTTTTATTTAAGGGATTAGTTGAATTAAATGAGAATTAATTGGGAATTAACTCGGATATAAATACTAGCGAGATGTGAGTTGGTATTTGATTACGATGTTAAAATTGAAGTATATATGGTAATATATGAGTATTGAAAATATTAAAATTGTCGCGAGGTAGAAATACGAAAATTTGGAAAATTTAGTTGGGACACACGTGTCAGTCGCGTCAGGAATGAAATTATTTAAATAAAAGGTGAATTATATTTTTATCAACCGAATGGTCATTTTGAGTGCGCCAACGTGTCTGGAAGGGCCGAAATAGTCAGAAAACACTAGCCGGGGGTTTTGTTTGGGTCCCGGGGCATTTTTTAGGCTAAACCGGCAACCTAGAAGGGTATTTTGGTAATTTTAAAAATTAAGGGATTAAAACCCACGAATTTTAGAGTTTATTTTTATATTTTTAAAGAGACCACTAAGGCCATTACCAACCAAAAGCATTAGAAGTGGGCTACAGGAGTTAGAGAGGAGTTATCATAGGGTTCCAAACCCAAAACACCCACCACCATCATGTTCGAAAGAGATTGTGACCATAAAGAGGGAAGAATCAACCTTGAAACACCGACAATAAATCCGGAGAACAAATCTGAGGCAAGTGTTTGATATTTTTAATTGCAATGAATATTTCTTCTATGTTTAGTGTAGAAACTTTATGCTGTGAATATTTTGGCGAAAACTCAATGGAATTGTGGTAGCAGCCCTTAATCTTGGGTAGGAATTGCATGTAGAATGATTATGGACGAATTTTGGTATTCAAAACTTAACTTTGATGATTTAAAAACGGATTTATGATGAGTATTTAAGCATAATAAAATTTTGGGTTCAAGTTCATAGGGTTTGGGGCAAGAATTGGGGATTTATGATTTTGACATGTTGATTTGTAAGATTTGACCCCAAAAGTATGTTAGGGAATGACCTAGGGTGACTAGAAATAGTTTACAAACATAAAAATGTAATTTGGATGGTCTTAGGGAGGATTTAGAGAAGAGAATAATGAAGAAAAATGAATTGAGAGATTTCTGGTCACAATCTGCCATCTCGATAGAAGACCTGACCGGTCGTTCGAACGACATCGTTCGAACGAGTTTCTAACGAGATGACAGTATCCCTTCTAACGAGTTGGTAGTTCGTTCGAAGCCATTCGAACGAGATTTCTAACGAGTTGACATAATGGCCTTTTAGGCCTGATTTTATTTCGAACCTCCAGTCAACTTATATAATTGAGTGTAATCGTTCCCTTGTTGATTAGTGGATATAGTTGTGAGATTGGAAGTACGTCGAGGATTAAAATTTAGAATTTTGTAGTAAACCGGATGATATTTATGGATTAGGATATAGGTATCTAAAATTACGACGTGAGAGGGGTTGATAACATTTAATGTATATTATTCGGGGATTTGTAATCGTGCAACATTTAATGACGGTATAGAAATGTAAAATATACCTCTAATAATATTGAGATATCTAAGAAGTGTGAATGCTTAGTATATGTGGTTATCTGTGTATAACATACCTACCATACTTGCTATCAAGGGAGGTCGGCGTTCGATCAGGGCCATCTAATCTTTGTGTGCCTATGGGGGGATTTAGATTGGTACCTCGAGGACATAGGTTAGAGAAGGACTTATTGAGAAGTTAATAAGTCTGTTGATCATGGGAGCATAGGTATGTGTGTGACCCATGTGATTTGAACTATGTTCGCCTCCATTATGTGTGATTGTTGTTTATTGAAAATGATTCCCGAGAGATTCGGAATACGTGGTCCTTATGTACGTGATGTTCCAGGATTGGATAGCAGAGTATGTGTGCACCGCAACTTAGTCTCGGGGTGCCAGTATTGTATATTTATTATGAGAATAATATACTATTAATTGAAATGAACTGTCATGTGTAAATGTAAGTGTGAATAATAGCAACATTTTAGTAGAGTTAAAAATGGAAAATCTCTAGTGATTAGCATTACTAATATGGGGAACTAAGAAGAAAAGTAAAACTCTCTGTCTAAATTAAGATGCCCGGACTTAAATCGTGAATCGTATAGAAATGTTAGATTGTGTATTGGACTAGTTAGATATGGGAATAACTAGAACGGGTACGGGTACGATAGGAGCGCACAATTAGTTGAGAGGTGAGGAACTTATGTGAGTGCACGCACTATTATGTAATTTATATTCACTGTTTAATCGTATTAAACACTTACTGTATTTTAAACTATTTTCACAATCGGGCTCTGACCCGTTTGCTTTCAAAGCTATTTTTTTGCAAAAACCTTTTAGGTGTCCAGTCATAAGGACACCAAGCATAGGAGTTCCATTCCAGTGACGTGTTGTAGCTGTTGTGGAAGTTACAGGTTCTCGATAGTAGACGCCTCCACTTTCTATCTTGACCATACTTCAGACTTATTCTTCTGTAGGGCATGTCGCCCCTTTCCTTTCAGAGACATCTTACTTATTCAGTTTTATTTCAAATTTTAGGTTGTAATTAATTATTTGTGGTGACAATTATTATGCAACCCAAGTAGATAAGATAAAGACAATCACCAAGCAAGAGTAAGGAATTTAAAACGATAATCACACAACAAAGGATGTACGTGGTTCAGCAAAGATGTGCCTACGTCCACGGTGGTGCAGTCGGTGTTATTTCTATATACTCCAGAGAGTGGTTACAGAGAATACAACTTGTCCTCTTTCCCCGAATCTAGGGTGCAATATATACATGTATATTTTGGTAAGTGGGGGTGTTGGACTCCCCCACGTCTTCCATCTCTCCCTAGAACCTCCCTTAATGGGAACGTGGGAAGAGACCGGGTCACAATCAAATAAGAGATGAGGGGTCTAAACTTTGGGCCGTCAGAATTGGGCTACTCGTCTAGGCCCATTATTTTAATTTCGGGTACCCACAATTGCCCCTAAGTTTGTTGGGCCATGTTTTGAGCTCAATAAACTTAAATGATTAATCATAATGGCTTTTTTCTACATTGTGCAACTCTTTAAAAGTTGTGAAACTGATTCTGGCGGCACCCGCTTCGTATTTTTTGCATTATGATTAGCAACATTTGAAGGTTTTCTAGAATAGTCACTTTTCGACCGTCGTTTCAGCCTTCCCAGCATTCTTCTATTCCTTGTGAGCTATAGAGCTTCGTACTTTCTTCTCTCAATCTCCATTCTCATAGTTTCCTTGTTGTTTGGGCTCGTGCTGCTTCATCATTTGAGTTGAACTTACATCTTATAAGTCTCCTGTGCCTTTTCTTTGTACTTTCTCTTTGAATATGTAGTTTTCTAGGGTTTTCTAATGGCGAAGATTGGGAATAGGTCGGTCGCTGAATTTAGGAAGTTTTATAACATCCCCGAGTGGTTAGATATTGAGTGCTGTGCTTCCCCCCTAGAAATGTTAGAGATATAGAGGGTGCCCATTGGATCCATGTTTTGTTGATTTCCCAAGGGGGACTCACTTTTCCTCCCAATGATCTGTTCTTGCACTTATTTGGTTACTTTAATATTGTTCCTGCACAGTGTTCGCCCAATGTGTAGAAGATAATTAATGGCGTTCATAGAATAAATCAGTTATATGACACTAGCTTAGGTCTTGCCGAGGTCTGTTTTTTCTATTCTTTTTCTCGAACTAGTTCTGGAGTCCTCTACCTAAAGGCCAGGAGCCTTGACAAGGTATTGGTGGTGAACCTACCTGATTCCCATAAGGACTATTGGCAAGAAGGTTTCCTTGCTAAAAACTGACAGTTGTCTCCCTAGTTTGAAGGGTCGAGGTCTGATAGGTTCTCTGTTCCCTTTCATGGGGAAGAATATATAGGTAGATTTCGCTTTGTTCTTATAATTTTTTGTTGGTTTGTGATCTTTCTGATTTTTCCCTACTTTTTTCTACAGCGAGGTCGAAGAATTTGGAACCTTCTCTCAGCGAGGTTCGTCTTTCTGAACTGATTAAGGCTTGGAATATCAGGGAGCCTTTGGGTGACGATGAGCATCCCAGGTCTGCTACTTTTCTGCTTGAGTACAAGAACGTTGGCTCAAGTTTCATAGCAAGGCCTGTGGATAGTATCCCTGAGTTTGATACCTCTAAAGAGACTACTGCAGATCCTATTCAGTTGGACGAGGAGGAGAGCAACTCAGAAAGCGATATCGCAGGTGATGCAAGCAATTTGGGTGGAAGGAACTCCAATAGTAGCAGTTCCTCTGATCGTGGGGAGGTTTCTGAAGCTCGGGAGTCATCGAGAACTTCTAAAAGTTCGAGCGAGGAGATGGCTCCTCCAAGGAAGAATTTAATTCGGGATGATGATGATGAAGAAGACCACATGCTTCTCGTACAGAGGTCGAAGAAGCAGAAGTCTAGATCTGGGGCCGTGGCTACTGGTTCTCGGTCTTCTGCTCAGGAGCAGGAGAAGAAGTGGAAAGAAGAAGAGCAAGTGAGAGAGAGAGAGAGAGAGAGAGAGAGGAAAAAGGAAGAAGAGAGAAAGAAGGTGGAGGAGAAGAAGAGGATAGAGGAAATGAGAAGAATGGAGAGGGATAAAGAGGAAGATGGAGGCTAGGACGAAGGCTGGGCAAGCCTTGGTCCCGGTGTCAACCCTGCCTGAGGGAGCTTCAGTTTTAATTTCCCCTCAGTTGTCCCCCGCTCTGCTCGAGAGAGCAGTTCTTCCTGCTGATCGCCAAAGGGCGCTGAGGTCTGAGAAATTGTCCCTTCAGGCTAGCCAAAGGCTAGCTTTGGTAAGATTTTTCCTTTTCTCTCATGTTTTTATGAATTCCATCATTTCCTTCTTCCAATGTCTTCTTTATTCTACATTTTGTGACTGACTTCGTCGTGCTATATCGTTCTCGCGATGAGCTGGTGAAGAAAAATAGCGAGCTAGAGAAGGAGAATGTTGCCTTGAGGCTGAAGGGTACAGAGCTCGAGGCTGGTTTCAATGCTATTGATGATTCTCAGATATCATCCGACCTAGATCTTGCTACAGCCAATCGGGAGAATGACGCAGCAGTTAAAGATTTGAAAGAGCTGTAACAAACCTATTAACTGGTTTGCTCGAGCAAGCTGGCTGTCATGGAAGAGAATAGAGTGCTATCTAAGGAGCTAAAAAAGAAGGAGTCTAAGGTTGTCACTGTCAAGGAACACTCATATAATTCTGGTTGGGCTATAGCATACGAGGATGTTGAGATTCAGATAGGCTATATTAGTCGTCTAAACTTTGAGAAGGGCTAAAATAAGTCCCTATTGGTTGTCGGTGTTGATATCGACTCCCCTTTGTTCGACGAGCACGACCCGGGTCCGAAGCCGACCGTGGATGAAGTCCCTGCCCCCACTATTGAAGCTGCTGACCTTGTCTCCCAGACAATCTCTGCTGACATTCCTCTTGTTGTGTCGACAGAGGTTATCCCTACTGAGGGTGGTGCCCCTACTGATGCTGACAAAGGGAAGCAACCATCAACTTCTGAGTAACCTAAGGTTGCTAGTTAGTTTTTACTTCTAGGACTTCCTTATATTTTTTCTTTTTCTGTCTGTAAATTTTCTTTTCGATGCTCGATGTACTTTTAACCCTTATTAATGAAACGGTTTCTTTTTCTCAGTGCACTGATTTGTCTTTTTCTCTCCCTTATCCTTTTATTGCTTGTAGTTGATTGATGTTGATGATTATATCCCTGCCATTTCTCAATTGGGAAGGACGCTGGGGCTCGATGTAAGCTCCAAAGTTCGTCACACTTTTGTGAGGATCTACAAATCTATACGACTGAGGAACAAGAGCTTTATAGAGCAAACTGAGCTCGTCGCCAAGTTGAAGGACAAGATTCAAGAAATGGAGGATATTGGAGCCTCGGTCCAAAAGGAAGTTAATGCGCTGAGAGCGAAACTATTAGAGTCTTTTGAGATCAATCAGGTCGGGGAAGTTCTTCAGCAAGAAAATGAAGATTTAAGGAGAGAGGTCTCGCGTCTTAGGGAGCATACGCCGAGCATCGCTCCTGCAGTATTGCAAGGCTCATCTTCATTGCAAGCTAAGGCTGTCTCAAGTGACGTTCCTCCTGTGCTGTGGGGTTCCACTGGTCCATTCGTTCTGCGAGCTGGCAGGAGCACCAGGAGCCGAAATAGGGAAATGTAAGAACTTCGAGATAGGGAAATGGAAATGTAAGAGCTTCGTGGTGATGTCCAGCGAGCATATGTGATTGCTGCTGGGCTTCAAAGGGATGTTACTCGGTTGCGAAACTTGTTCAAAAAAGGTCCTCAGTGAGTGTGGGCTGACGGCTACGACCAGGGTTATTCAGATGCTCCAACAAGGTTGTCAAAGTTCAAAGAGCTTTATTTTATCAGGGGGTTGCTAAGTGCCTTGAAGGAGCTGCAAGTCCCGAGGAACTCGATGCTCTGGTATCGCCATGAGATTCCCTCTACCCTGATGCCCAACCCCTTCCGGAGGGATGATCGATGGATCCCCATCGATGCCATCCCTCGACAATTATTGGAGTCGAATGCAAATGAGGTCGAGGAAGAGTTAGCTCCTGCTCCCGATGATGGACGAAGAGCTCAAGTGGATGATTATCTCATTCAGAGGCCTCACCCCCCATTGAGATTTTTCCAGTTATTACTTTTTGTATTTTTGGTCGTGTAAATGCTTTGGGCAAGTTCACCGACTAAACATGTATCATCATTGTTGTAAATATGATGAATTAATATAAAATTTGTTTTGGGCAAATTTGCCGACTAAACAAGTGTATTATATTTTTCATATTCTTGTTGCTTTATGATCTTCTAAGTTTGTGTTATTACGCAAGTGTCGTCCTAGTCTAGTACAATATTGAGCTACCATTGTGCACCACTTTACCTTTTAGGTCGTGTCGTCACACTCCCTTAGGCCTAAGTGTGGCAATGGGCGAGGACACACCTGGTGTTGGATGTTCCATCCGACTAGGATTTTATTTAACCAAACAAGGTTTGATTTTGCCTAAGGATTCCCTGTAGGGCTTCATGTATTTCCAGGGGCAATGTCAAGAGGTCTTTCGTGTTTCATAACGATAACCTGAGGATGGACAATATCCTGCTATGGTGAGATGATCAATGTGCCTGTGATTTGGAAAAGATGTGCGATAAAGGTCATATAGTTGTTGCTCATTAGAATGCAACCGTTTAAATAACTTTCATTAATGACAAGGAAAATGAACTTCTAGTTCCATAACAAAAGAATAAAAGAAAGATCTAAAAATGGAATCTCTTGAGATTGCCTGCGTTCCATGCTCGTGGTATTTATCTGCCTTCCATCGTTTCCAAGTGATAGGCGCCTTGCAGATCGTCTCTTATTATCTTGAAGGGTCCTTCCCAGTTTGGCCCTAGCTTTCCATATGATGGTTTTACTACGTTGCCCCGGACTTTCCTTAGGACGTAGTCCCCAACTCAGATTGTCCTTGGGTTGACCCTTTTATTGTAATGTCTTGCGAGTTGTTGTTGATAGCTCGCTAGTTTTACTAAGGCTAGATATCTACGCTCGTCGGCTAGGTCGAGCTCAGCGAGCAATGTCGCATTATTATGGCCTTGGTCAATAAGGTTGGACCTCATTGTTTGTAAACCTGCTTCTAGTGGGATGACTGCTTCCATCCCATATGTCAGCGAAAATGGGGTTTCTCCTATCGCTCGCCGTGGAGTGGTTTGGTAAGCCCATAGAATATGTGGTAATTCATTTACCCACGCGCCTTTGGCTCGCTCTAATCGCTTCTTTAATCCGTCGATCATTGTTCTGTTGGAAGCCTCAACTTAGCCATTGCTCTGAGGGTAGGCCAACGAACTGAAGTGGTGTTTGATTCCGTGTTCGTTACAGAAGCTCTAAAAAGAGCCTCTTTCAAACCGTGTTCCATTGTCGGTGATGACGGTTCTGAGGATGCCAAAGCGAGTGATTATATTTATCCATATGAATCTTATCACATCTGTATCTCGGATGTTCGCCAGGGGTTCCGCCTCGATCCATTTAGTGAAGTAGTCAGTTGCAACCAACAGGTATTTGCGATTGCCGGTGGTGGTAGGTAGTGATCCCACGATGTCAATTCCCCATTGGGCGAATGGCCACGGGCTGGACAGTGATTTTAGGTCGCTAGCAGGTTAGTGGACCATAGGAGCATGAAGTTGGCATTTCAGGCACTTGCGCACATACAACGCAGAGTCCCTTTGCATATATGGCCACCAATAACCTTCCTTCATTGCTCGAAATGCTAGAGACCTTCCTTCGATATGGCTTCCACAGACTCCTTCATAAAGCTCATGCAACACTTGCTCGATATTCCCTGGGTGAACGAATTGAAGGTAAGTCCCGAAGAAGGATCTCTTATACAAGTTGCCCTCTGGAGATAAATGAAAGCGGGCAGCTTTGACTATTATCTGGTGGGCAGTCTTCTTATTATTTGAGAGCATGCCATCCTTCAAGTAGTCCCTTAAGGGGTCCATCCAGCTAGGAGCTAATCCCACCTGGAGTACCTGTTCCATGTCTGGTGGCTTGCTATCTCGGTTAATGCTCGGATGAGTGAGGAAATCGATGGGGATGGTTTTTTTAGGTCGGAGTCGACTGCCGAACTTAGAGCTGCTAGGGCGTCAGCATGGCTGTTCTGCCCTCTGGGAAACTGCTGGACATTGATCTCTTTGAAGCTCGCCATTAGTTTTTTTGCTAAGGAGAGGTAAGCTGCCATCCTTTCATCTTTTGCATTATAGTCTCCACTTATCTGATTGGAGACTAATTGAGAATCACCGAACACCTGTAAATGCTTTGTTCCCAAAGTGTGCGCCTTCTGGAGGCCGACTATTAAGGCTTCATATTCTTCTTCGTTGTTAGATGCTGCAAATCCAAGACTGATTCCTTGTTCAAGGATTGTGTTTTCTGGAGTAACAAGGACAATGCCTACCCCTGCCCCCTTTGAGTTGGAGGCTCCATTAATAAATAGTTTCTAGGTTTCCTTCGCCGCGTGGTTCTCCTTTTTCCTTGTTGGATGAGGTTGGTTGGAAGGTTCCTCGCCCTTGAATTCGGCTATGAAATCAGCAAGGATTTGCCCCTTGACTGCGTTCCTTGGTTGAAATTGGATGTTAAATCGCCTGAGCTCGACTGACCATTTAGACAGTCTGCCCGAAAAATCAGATTTCCTCAGGATTTCTTTAAGGGGGTGCGATGTAAGGACGATTACAGTGTGGGATTCGAAATAGTGCTTCAGCTTCCTCGAAGCCACTACTAGGGCAAAGGCGAGCTTCTCCAGTGGTAGGTACCTCTTCTCGGCGTCTAGTAGGGTTTTGCTCGCGTAATAAATAGGGTGCTGGATTCCTACAACCTCGCACATTAATGCAGAATGATAGGGTGGTCGAAAATGGAGAGGTACAGGTACAAAGAATCTGTTTGCCGTGGTATGGCGAGTAGTGATGGAGAGCTTAAGTAATCTTTGAGCTCAACCAATGCCCGCGAGCAATCTTGGCTGCACACTACCATTTTGTTCCCTTTTAGAAGCTGGAAGAAAGGTTTTCAATTCTCAGAGGATTTAGAGATGAAGCAATTTAAGGCAGCGAGCATACCGGTAAGCTTATGTACGTCCCGGATTGTTCGAGGAGGTTGTACCCTGTTAATTGCATCGATATGGTCTGGGTTAGCCTCTATACCTCTCTTACTGACCAAGTACCCAAGAAATTTTCCTGACTGGACACTGAAAGAACACTTGCTTGCATTAAGTTTCATTCGGTACTTCCTGAGGATTTCGAAGGTGTTTGACAGGTCTGAGAGGTGGTTCTCTTTCTTCTTGCTCTTAACTAGAATGTCATGGATGTAGACCTCTATGGTGTTTCCCATCTGGTCTTTGAACATCTTGGTGACCAGACGCTGATAGGTTTCCCCTGCATTTTTGAGTCCAAAGGGCATGACTTTGTAGCAGTATAATCCAACTGTCGTGATGAACGTTGTTTTCTCCTGGTAGGGGGTATATAAGGGGATCTGATGATACCCTGAGTATGTGTCCAGAAAACTCATTTGCTCGTGAGCTGTAGTGGCGTCTACTAGTTGGTCTATTTTTGGGAGGGGGAAACTGTCTTTAGGGCACGCTCTGTTGAGGTCAGTGAAGTCGATGCAAACTCTCCACTTCCCGTTGCTTTTTGGAACTACTACTCGGTTGGATAACCATTTTGGGAATTGTAGTTTCCATATGGATCCTACATCCAGTACTTTTTCAACTTCTTTTTCTACCGCTTTTGCCTTCTCGGATGCAGTTTGTCGTGCCTTCTGTGTGATTGGTTTGAAGGTGGGATCGACATGCAACTGATGACAGACCATGATAGGATCAATTCCAGGTATCTAGTACGGTTCCCATGCGAAAACATCTATGTTGCGTCTCAGCAGAGTTGTCAATTCCTTCTGTTCCTGGTCAGTGAGAGATGCTCCAATCAAGAAGACTCTATTACTGTCGCCATCTTTAGCCGTAACTTCTACCAGGTCCTTGATGACCCGCTCGGAGGGGAGGATCCTGGTCTCCTCTACTCCAGGTCTTCCGTACTTTAATTGCTATTTAGAAGGTGTCAGACCTTCTTCGACTTTCTCGCTAGGCTGACCGGCCTTCTTCTCTGTCTTTGGTCATATGGATGCTATGAAGCACCTTATTGCCATCGCTTGATCGCCGTGGATCTCCATTACTCCTCACTCGGTTACATACTTGAGTTTCTGATGGTAGGTAGAGGAAACTGCTTTCACTGCGTGGAGCCATCCCCTGCCGAGGATGTCTTAGTAGGGTGAGTTGATATCCACCATCAAAAATTCAATCATCTTGAAGACGTTCCCCGCGTGTACCGGCAGTACAATCTTTCCCAGGGATATAGTTATTTTTCCAGCGAAGCCAACTAAAGGGACGGTAGCTTCCTTTAGGTCGGCGACGCTTAACTTCAATTTTCTGAATAGGTCAAGATACATTACTTCGAACGAGCTTCCTTGGTCGACGAGCAACTTGTCAACGTCAAAGTTAGCTATCCTGAGGGTAATGATTAGAGCATCATGATGTGGGGTTCTTACTACCACCATATCTTCATCTATGAAAACGATATGCTTGTTATAGTTGACGTCATCTGCTCGTCGACGCTTTCCTGACTGTGATTTTGCTGGATCGATCTGAAAAGCCTTCATCACCACTGTAAGTTTCTACATCTCCATTCGAGCTGAATTCCCTTGGATCTGCTTGGAATGAGATGCCCCATGAATTACCGTGAACTCATGTCCAGCATCATCTTCGAGCACATTATCAGGTCTCGCCTCTTTATTGGCAACTACTTTCTCTGCCTTTTTCTCCACAAACTCGTTCAAATGTCCAGACTGGGCTAGCTCCTCGAGGTGAGACTTAAGAGCTTTGCAATGCTCAGTCTTATGTCATCCCTCTTTGTGAAAAGCGCATCTTAGCGCATTTTTCCTCTTCGAGGGATCTCCTCCCATCTTCCTGGGCCACTTGATGAATGGCTCATCTCTGATCTTCACGAGAATTTTGTAAATTGGTTCTTTGAAGACGATGTTGATCGCCTAAAATGCTTTTGACGCATCATTGTTGCCTCCGTTCTTGGAGCCATTTTTGCCCCCATTCTTTCCTCCTTTCTTCTGGTTCTCATCTTTGTCACTGCCCTTGGTAGTGAGTTTAACTAGATCGTTTTCCCCTGTACTGAGGCGGGTGACATCTTCGACCTTAGCGTACTTCTCGATGCGAGCCATTAGGTTGTCAATAGTCCTAGCCTCCTACTTTGTCAGGGACTGGTATAGAAGGGAAGAACTAGGTAGCCCAATTTTGAAAGAGGCTACTACCACTTGCTCCGAACAATCTTCGACCTCATTGAATAACTCCCAGTACCTCTTCGCGTAGTCCCGGAGGGTCTCTTGAGGAATTTTCTTCATTGTTAGCAAAAGCATCCATCCTTTTGGGATGGGAGCTGCTAGTAATGAATCGGGCCATAAAGAGCTCGACCAGGGACTTAAAACTTCTGATGGACCGATGGGGGAGCCTCTTAAACCACTTCTGCGCTACGTCATGCAGGATCGAGGGAAAAATTCGACACATTAGCGCGTTCCGGTGGTTCCAGAGGGTCATGGTCTGCCGATACTGCCTGACGTGATCAATGGGATCAGTCTTATCGTGATAAATCTTGAACCTTGGAATGGAAAATTTCTTGGAGGCTTCTTCTTCTTCGATTTCCCTCATGAAAGGTGATTTCATCTGGGTTTTGAGAGCTCGCCTAGCAAGTTCTCGGGTCGATCTGGTACCGTGGTGGGCAGGATGTTGATCCATTTCCATGCGGACCAGATTTCGTATGTTCTCGTTGCTGCTAGTAGGGCTCTGGTAACGGCGAGCTTTTCGCAGCTGCTCGCGCAGGTCCTCGTCTGACTCGTCTCCCTCAACCTTTTGAGATCCTGGCCTCGGGCTCCTTCCTCGGTTGCAATACTTGCTCGCCTGAGGGCTAGGAGTGCGGTATGGACGTCTCCTGTTATGATGAAGCTCTCTCTATAGTCTTTCCAGTCTTCTTTTCAAGCGATCGTTCTCTGCCTCGTGCCTGCGAGAAGACTCCCTCTGCTCATGGATCCTTGCCTCGTATGCATCGATCAGTTTGGATATCTGCGTGGACCTCGATGGTTCTTGGCTTTCTTTTGAGGCTGGCCTTTCTAAGTGAGCCCTCTGATATAAACGTCGAACTTCAGACCTAATCCTGTGAGGAGCAGGTGGTTCTTGAACATCCCCTGCCTGGGGAGCATTGCTACTGTGACCACACATTTTAAACTCCTTTTTTGGTGTGGGCTTTTCTCAGGGAATATAAACGTTTCCCACAGACGTTGCCAATTGTGGTGACAATGATTATGCAACACAAGTAGATAAGAGAAAGGAAATCACCAAGCAAGAGTAAGGAATGTAAAACGACAATCACACAACAAAGGATGTACGTGGTTCAGCAAAGATGTTCCTACATCCACGGTGGTGCAGTCGGTGTTATTTCTATATACTCCGGAGAGTGGTTACAGAGCATACAACTTGTCCTGTTGCCCCGGACCTAGGGTTCAATATATACATGCATATTTTGGTAAGTGGGGGTGTTGGACTCCCCCACGACTTCCATCTCTCCCTAGAGCCTCCCTTAATAGGAACGTGGGAAAAGACCGGGTCACAATCAAATAAGAGATGGGGGGTCTAGACTTTGGGCCGTCAGAATTGGGCTACTCGTCTAGGCCCATTATTTTAATTTCGGGTACCCACATTAGTGATTCAGACTTTGTATTTGGTTGTATTCAGTTTTTGGATTATTTAGACGAGTTTTCCCCCAAGTTCATTATTATTCTATGGTTATTCTATTGTGACTATGTTGTGGTTGTTGTGTTAGCATTTCATAATCTAACTTATTGCATGTTAATTGGATTTAATTAAAATTGACAACTAACTTTTTAAATATTAGGTGGCTAGTAATTGTTAAAACGTTTTTCGACAGTCATGCTATGAACTGAACCAACTTGACATTTTGTATTAATTTAATAAAGGAGTAGCTACCCGGTGTTTAATTAGTCGGGGTGTCACACTTGGTTTAGGAACACTCCTTATTGATTTTATAAATTTAGATATTGGCGGTTTTGACATTTTTAGCAAAATGATGTTTTGTCAAGATATCATGCTTATATGGATTATCATGCCAAGAAAATTTATTTTCGAAATAAAGAGAATTGTTCTTTTGTATTTCAAGGATCAAGTCCATCTGAACCATCAAGTTTCCAAATTCAAATCTTTTCTTTAATTCCAAACCGTTTGGAACAATTCAAAAAATGTTTTTTCCAAAAAATATTAAAATTACCCTATTCTCGAGAAATCGAGTTTAGTATCAATTTTTATCTTAATACATTTCCTATTTTGATTCCTTCGTATCAAATGGCTCCTTTAAAACTTTGAGAAATCTGTACCCAATTAGACAACCTTCTTAAAAAAATGTTTTATTAGACTAAGTTCATCACCCTGGAAAGATCCGATATTATTTGTCAAAAACTTAATGCAAGCTTTAGATTATGCATCGACTATCGTAAATTGAATTTAGTAACTATTAAAAAAAAGTATCCTTTACCCCGAATAGGAGATCTATTTGATCAACTTCAAGGAGCAAGGGTCGTTTATAAAATAGATTTATGACCCGGTTACCATCAATTGCGCGTTAGAGGAGAAGATATTCCGAAAACTTCATTTTGAATTCGTTATGGAAAATTTTAATTTACTGTAATGTCATTTGGGTTAACCAATCCACGTGTAGTTTCCATGGATCTAATTCATATAATCTTTTGGCCTTTTCTTAACCAAATTTTTATCGTTTTCATCGATGATATTCTTAATTATTCTCAAGATCCATTAGAACATGCCCAACATCTAGAAGCAGTCTTGAGTACTCCCAGAAACCATCGATTATATGATAAGAAGAGAAAATGTGATTTTTTAATAAAGGAAATACAAATTTTAGGATATGAGATTTCTTAAAATGGAATCCAAGTGGATCCAGCCAAAATCTCCGCCATTTTAGAACAAAAAATCCAACCAATATTACCGAGATAAAGAGTTTTCTAGGATTGGATGGATATTACCATCGTTTTGTAGAAGGATTTTCTCTCATTGCTCTCCCTCTTTTAAAGCTAACTAGGAAGGAAGTTCCATTTTTATGGATTGATGAATGTAACCAATCATTACAAATTTTTTGAAGGACAAATTAATCACTGATCCTATCCTCACCATTCCTTCACGAGCTATGATCTATATCCCGACACCTCATTATAAGGGTTAGGATGTGTGCTAATGCATAATGAGAAAGTTATAGAGTATGGGTCACGACAATTCAAAACTCAGGAATGTAATTACCCTGTCCATGATCTTGAATTACCATTTGTAGTTTTTGCGTGGAAAATTTGGCATTGTTACCTTTATGATGAAAATTTTCAAGTCTTTTCTAATCACAAGAGTTTGATTTAATATATTTACTCAAACGGACTTGAATTTAAAACAACGATGCTAGATGGAATTGTTGAAAGATTATCGATTTAAATTAAATTACCATCTAGGGAAAGGCAATGTAGTAGCCTATGTTTTAAGTCAAATTCCAATAGGAAGACTCCACACTTTAGTTTTTTACAATAAGTTTTGCTACAATAAAGAAAAATGACATTTGGTTGATATCCCCTTTGGCAAAAAAATTCAACATCATTGCTTATCTCGAATTAAGAGAGAAAATCTTATTTCCACAAACCCAAGATTCTTTTGTAGCAACCTTTCGAGATAAAAATCTTGACTTCTCATAAGATAAGAGAACAAATTTATGATTTAGAAATAGATTGTATGTACTTGATGATTCATCTCTTCGAGAAGAAATATTGCGCGAAGCCCCTCGTTCGAAATTTATGAATCAACCCAGATGTTCGAAAATGTACCACACCTTAAAGAAGCTATATTGGTGGCCAAATTTGAGAAATGATATCGAGAATTTTGTAAGGAAATATATTACTTGTCAACTATTAAAGATATAACACCAACACCCTGGTGGAATCCTCCAACCATTACCAATTCCTGAGTGGAAATGAGATCATATTACTATGGATTTTATCAGCGGACTACCTCGTACATGCCACAAATATAATTCCATTTGATTGACTAACCAAATCTGCTCACTTTCTACCATTGAAGAACACTAACTCATTTCAAAAGCTCAGCAAGCTCTACATTTAATAAATTGTCCAATTACAGGGAATTCGTTTATCCATCTTATTAGATAGAGATTCTCATTTTGTATCAAAGACTTGGCAAGCACTGAGAATCATAGTGGGTACTAAACTTCATTTAAGTACCGCATTCGACCCATAAATGGATGGATAATCATAACATACAATCCAAACATTAGAAGATATGCTACTCTCTTATGAGTAAGATATGCACGACAATTGGAATGTACATTTACCCCTTGTTGAATTTTCATATAACAATAGTTATCATACCATTATTAAAGCTACCCCATTTGAAGTTTTATATGGAAGACCGTATAGATCACCTGCATGTTGGATAGAATCCCGATGTAGTAAATAATTTGGTCCCGAGATAATCCAAGAAACCACTGAGAGAATACAATAAACTCGAGGGATATTAAAGAAAGCCCGAGATCAAAATCATTGTGCAGATCAACGCCGAAAACCCTTATAAATTCAAGTTAACGACTAAGTACTTCTGAAAGTTTCTTCTCGAAAAGGAATCTTATGCTTTGGAAATAAAGGAAAATTGGCCCCGAAATATATTGGACCTTTCAAATTTTTAAATGAGTTGGCTCTACAGACAATCAATTAGAATTACCTCTAGAATTATCCAATATTCATAATGTATTTCATGTGTCTCAATTATGCTAGTATATTTTTTATCCCTCTCATACCATTACGTGGAAATAAATTTGCATTGAACCAAACCATGAATTTTAAGTATGCCCTATTTAAATTCTGGATTGCTAAATGAAGCATATCAGAAATAAGGAAAGCCCCTCACTTAAAGTACTTTGGGAAAATCAAAATCAGTAAGAAGGCACATGGGAAATGGAACATGCTATGAAAGATCAATAGCCCTACTTATTTCAACATATATTTTAGGGTGAACTTTTTTTAGGTAGGCATATTGTAATAATCGAGACTTTCGAATCAAATCTATCAGTTGTCCTTAATCGTGTAGATTCTTTAGGGTGTTGGTAGTGGGTTGCTTCGACTGGAGGGGAGAGATTACAAAATAATTGGAGTCTGGGGAAGGAACGATGGAGATGAGAGAGTTAGGTAGAGATGGATTTAGACTTAACTGGATGATCGATCACTTAAAGACTTTGAAGAGCAAGAAATTGGTAAGCCATAGGTAATTTCTGCATAAGCACCGGGAGGCTCAATTAGTTGAGGAAGCAAGGTTAACCGAGCTAGCACCTCTACTTGAAGTTGTCAATAAGGAGGTAGAGGATATCGAAGAAACTCTGCGTCTGGTGAAGCTAAAATGGTATGAACTCCTTATCGAGCGTGCCAAGGTCAAACGAGTCTAGAGGTTTTTATTAATGCCCAACAAGCATGACTAGAAGCTTCTTCGAGCCTGCTCAGAGATTATTTCTCTGCTACGGACTTATGGTTCCTCTTAGGCCAATAATATTTTCCATAGTTGTATATATTTTCCTTTTTTCTATTATGTAATTCTCGAGAAATAGTTCCCAATTTTGTAGTGCCTCGAAGTTTATGAGTGAAAGAAAGGTTTTATGTTTTTCTGCGTCACTTCTCTGTATTGTAATTGTTTGCATAAAATACCAACTCTGCAATCTTTCATTCACTTAAGTTGAAACAAAAGGAATTTTTTTTTCAGAAAGAAAATATTTATATAGTCATAACAAAATGACTAGACAAAAAGATGATCTAAAGTTAGTTACTTATACATGATATACTTTTAACCATTTATTGTTAATCTTAAATGGTTTATCTTCTTCAATCTTATAAATTAAGCAATAACCTGAATCATGAGCCTCCTTTACAATGAAAGGTATCTCTTAATTTGATACAAACTTGGCCAGAGGAAGCCCCCTGATGTACTTCACTGTTGCCGTCAAAATGAGGTCTCATTCCATAAACTTTCTTACTATCACCAAGTTGTCATATGCCCTAGAAAGCTGCCTCCCTGTACATTTGAAAGTGCTAAATCACATTATCTATGTGCTCGTCCAATGCTTCCACTTTCACATGTCTGTTCTGAGGGAGAATGCTACTTCACAAGGCATATCAGGCATAGGGAACTTCTAACTCCACAAGGAGGATCACTTTAGCACCATACAGAAGGGATAATGGGGTATATCCCGTGGGCTTAATTTTAGTTATTCAATAGGCCCACAATACAACGGGTATATTATCATTCCATGATCCTGGGAAATCCTCCATCGTCTTGGCTAATATGTTAACCAATGTTTTGTCAGTTTCTTCAGCTTGACCGTTTCCCTTTGGTTAAGCCATTGTTGAAGTGTGATGAATAATGGAATATTTATCTGTGAGCATTGTTACCTCTGAATTGAAGAAAGGGGGTTCCGTTATTAGAGAGAATAAGCTTTAGGATCCCAAAATGGCAAATGATGTATTCTCTGATGAAGTTCCTCACCGCCCCTATTATTGGTCTTCTTAGTGGTATCACTTCGGCCCACATTGCAAATCACTCCATTTCCACTAATATCCAGATCTTCTCCCTCGAAGAATACCAGGTCAAACGCCCAAGTGTGAAAAAGATAAGGTGTTTTTAGAGAGTGTAGATCCACCGATGGAGCATGGATCATATTTCCATGCAGTTGGCAAGCTTTACATTTTTGAACGAACTCAGTAGAGTCTTTCTCCATCGTTAGCCATAATAACCCAACGTCATCAGCTGGTCATACAACTTTTCCCCTCCTATGTGAGCTGGATTATGAGCTTATTTGAGGACTTTGGCTGCTTCTTCCTTTGTGATGCTACTCAATGGCCTGTTGAAGTACCCTCTTTAATAGAGTTTCCCCTCCTGAACATAGGACCATGGGCCCCTTCATTTGAGTCCCATCGCATCCATCTTCTCTATTGGAATAAATCCATCTTTGATGAAATTAATATAGGGATACCTCCAATCTGGTTGAGCTTTAGTGAAATGGCACTTAGCGGCCTCGAAAAATAGTTGACACTTGTCAGACTTTCATTGTAGCTCTACTGCGTCCTGCTTCATTCTAGGCTAAAATTATCCCTCCCTTTGAATTCTATTATAAAGAGGGATTTCAGTTATTTCGTAGTGCTCTTCATGTGTTTTCTTTAATCTCTGCTCTGCTTCTTCTAGGCCGATGCATCTTGACATCCATCCTCCTATATTTATGAAGTAAATGTTTCCCTGATTTGTAAATGGTCTAACTCTCTCAGCTCCAATTCTCCTTCCTAGAACTCTAATTATTTTCTAATCTCTCCCCTCTAGTCGGAGTCATCCTCCATTAACAGAATTAATTGTACCACCAATAGAGATATTCTTTGCTAAATCATGACTGTAGTTGTATCATCTCTCAAGATCATCTTTTGAGCGATGGTGGCGTAGGTGTCTGGATAGCGGTTCATCATTTGGTATGCCTCTTGATATTAGTCTGGTGGAACTGGTTAATAAGCCTCTGAATGATTATCCAGTAAGGTGCCAAACTGAGGTGCTTCAATGCATATTCTCCATTTACTTACTGAATCACCAAGTTCGAATCACCCTTGATGCAAAGTGAAAGAATACCTCTTCGAAGGGCCTCCAGCAACCCTAGTACCAACGCCTCATATTCTGCTTCATTATTGTATCAAGGAAAGTCTAGTTTGTAGGAAAGACAAATTTCTTCTGTACCTCTTGAAAGAATAACTCCTGCTCCTCCTTTCTTCTTCTCTTAAGATCCATCGAATTGCATCATCCACCCCTCTTCGATTGTGTCTAAGTGATTAGTCTTTAAATCATCTCCTGTAATGCTCTCTCTTGGTTATTCAAATATCCCAAATGGAAATATTGCCAAGAGGTATGTGTATGCCTGGCTTTTGATTGCGCAAGGGTACACACATTTCAAGTCATACTCTGAGGGGGTGAGGAACCACCTAGGTGCCCTACCGATTAATATAGTTCTTTCCAACAAAAACTTAATAGGATCACATCTCGTTACAATGTGAATTGTAAATGACATCATGTAATGTCTAAGATTTTATACTATAAAAACTAAGGCTAAAAAATGTCTTTCCAAGTTATTGTACCTAACCTCTAGCCCATGTATGATTCTACTAAGGTAGTAGACTGGTCGATCCTGCCTATCAATCTCCTGTGCTAATAATGATCCAATGAACCTTGTGGTGGACGTGAGGTATAACTGCAACGGTATTCCTGCCTTTGGAGGAATCATGGTCTGTGGTGAAACGAGCAGCTTCTTCATCCTGGTGAAAGACTCCTTGTGGAATTCCTCCTACTTGAACTTTGTGTTCCTTTGCAAAAGCTTCATCAACGGGAGTGTTATTTTAGCCAATTCAGGCATAAATCTCCTAAGGTAGGAGACTTTACCGAGGAAACTCTTGAGATCCCTCGCCGTTTTTGGACTTGGAATCTCCAAGATCGCTCGTTGTTTGTCTTAATCCATCTGTACTCCCTGCCGATATAACAAAAAAACCATAAACTTTCCACTGGTTAATCTGAAAATGCACTTCAGCGGGTTCATCTTCAGTTTGTACTTCCTACATCTGACAAACACTTTCCAGTCGGACCAAATCATCCACATAAAACTCTATAAATTTGTCAAATAAGTCATAAAAGATGGACATCATTGTTATTTGATAAGTAGCCCCAGCATTTTTGAGTCTAAACGGCATTACTTTGTACATGAAGTTACCCAATGGGGTTCTAAATGTTGTTTTGTTTGCATCTGTGGGATCCATATTGACCTAGTTGTACCCTACATACCCATCCATGAAGCTATACATATCATGTCCAGTCGTTGCATTTATCAAGCTATCAATGGAGGGTAGAGGGAACACATCTTTGGGGAAAGCCCTATTCAAGTCTCTGAAATCCATGCATATTCTTATATGATTCTTGTCTTTCTTACCCACCGGGATATTGTTAGACAACCAGAGTGGGTGTTGTATCAGTTTGATGAATCCTGTTGTCAATCAGCATTGGACATCTTTCTTAATATTCAACTCCAGCTTAGGCTTGTAGGTCCTTATTACTTGCTTCACTGGAATGGCCGAAAGCATCACGTTTAACTTGTGGTAGCTCACCTCCTCATCTAGTCCTTCCATACAAAAATGTCTAGAAACTCTCGAATCAACTCAACCAAGGCCTATCATTTCTCTTTACTGAGATCTTTTGAGATGAAAATAGGCCTTGGATCTTCCCATTCTTTCGTCAGGTTCAGCTACTCCAACTCTTGTGCCTGTGGTTTCGGTTGATCTGCCATGTAGTCAGGTTCTTCAGCGACATCTTCCATGAACTCCTGTATGTTGTTTCTTATCACCATACATTGCCCCCATTGATCCACTAGAAAACACTCATATATCGGGTTAGCCTCCTCATCAGTTTCTACCGTAGCTTCTTTGACTACCCATTCACACCATTATAATCGATAAACCACCTTTCCTTCTTTGGTAATGACCTTCTTGCACTGTCTACTATTAGTTGCAATTTCCTTCCTCTTCTTCTCTCTAGAAACCTCAGAAACTCTTTCTCATAAAAATCGACTCAGCACACTTTGTCATTGGACCTCATTCTCCGTTAGATCCATTATGGGCCTCATCTTATCTTTGAGCTGCTTTGAGATGTTTTGGGGACGAGGGACCACCTGGTGGGATTCTTTTGTCATCACTCCTTGCTGCTTGTAGCTTCGTTATTCTTCCCATTCATAGGCCCCATCCTTTTTCTGATTGAGGGGACCCATGCTCCCTCCATTCTTCTTGTTAGGACTCTGACGTCCTCCTATAATTTTGTGTAAAACCCTGTATCCACCAAATGAGCTTCTTCGACAGGCCCATATAGTGATCTCCACTCCTTTGACATTTTCCTTGGCACATTGGTGATACGTCGAGGGAACTAGTCCTTAGTTGTGAATCAACACTCTTCCTACCAATAAATGGTAGGAATGTTCACTCTCTATCACGTGGAACTTGATGTGGGAACTCAGATTTCCTATTACAATCCCAATATTCACATAACCAATGGACTTGGAAGACTTGTTGTCATAACCTGAAATCACCAAAGGAAAGGGGACCAATATTTCTTTTGGAATGTAGTTGTGTGGAAATAGAAAATGGCATGATGTTGATGGATGCCCCCCCATCCATAAGAGCCCTTGCAAAGATAACCCCGTTGATGTTAGCAGACACATATAACGGTCGATTATGAGGAAATCTCATGACCCTATCTGCATCGTTGAACATTACTTCTGATAAATGTTTCCTCACAAGACTTTCTATGAGTCCTTTCCATCTCAACGAAGGTACTACATTCTTCCTCATAATATCCAGGATTTCTCGAGTTATCTCTAAACTACTTTCCTTTGGCATTCCCACCTGATCGAAGAACCAGGCGAACTTTAGGGACCGTGAAATCGCATAGTACTCCAAACTTCGGTCCATTTCCTCACCTTCAATATTGTGTACATCCACCATGTCCCTAGCACTTGCTTTGTCATAATCTAACACCATATTATCCATTCCCCTAATATAATCCTCCAAAGCCACTTCGAACTCCCCCTCCTCTGTATTCAGCTCCTTCGCTTCTCTTTCTACCTCATCATCATAGGCCACCACTATATCCGCCCAATGAGCTGGGAGTGGGTTGTCATTAGCATTTTGGGGAGGGATTTTCATTTTACCTTCCTTTACATATTTATCGATGATTCTCCTTAACGTGAGATAAATTCTGGTTGGATGTTGAATCTTCTAATGGATCTGGCAGTACTTTGGATACACTCAGGTCGCCGCATATGGTTCCACGGTCCGGATGCCTTTAGGCTCATACACTGTTCCTCCTTGAACCATGGCGTTGTAATAACTAATAACCTCCTCTACTGTACAGGGTAACGGTGGTGGATCCTCCCTATCTCTCCCAAAATTTCTCTTATTGTTCCTCTTCTCTAGTTTGCCCCCATCTGCTCCTTCGATATATCCCACCCGTGGTGACTAAGAACTCCCTCCCACAGGTTGTATCAACTACCTAAACATCATGGGCACCACCACTGGGTTTGGTTGTACCACCAACGAGATATTCCTTGCTGCTTTTAGGAATGCAGCAAAAGTCCCCTCGCGTATCTCATTAATAAGATGACAGATGTACTCAGGAAGCAGTCCTTCCGCATAGATATTCAGTACTTTGGACTCTTTGGCTTCCTCTATTACATCAAGGGACCTTTCCCTAAATCTTCGAACGTACGCCACCATATCTTCCCCGGGTCGTTGTCATTGCTTCTATCTCCCCAATTAGGTCAAGGTGAACTCATCTTCTGGCATAAAAAACTTCTGGACGAACAAAACGTGCATCTCCTCCCGTGTGGAAACACTCTTAGGAGCTAGGTAAGAATAGCAGGTAATATGCCTTATCGGTTTAGTATTTGGAAAACTCCCTTAACCTGAGTTTTTTGTTATTGTAGTGCGCCCCCAAATGTTTAACGAATCATTTTATGTGATCCTTCGGGTTCCCTCCCTTTCATGTGTACTGTTCAAAGATAGGAGGAATATAATCTTTTCGATAAGGTTCATTGTTATATTCCTGAGGGTAATAACCCGAAGCTACCTCGGCAGCGGACTGCGAGGAAGCTTGCTTTAACTTCAGCATCTCCTTTTGCATCTCTTTTTTCATTTCATCAATTGCTGATATTATTGCAGGAATGGCTAGAGGGACTCTGGGTGGGATGCCCGTTGCACCTGGGATAACCACCATAGTTCGAATGCTCGTTACTCTTGGGGTTCCCACCGCAGTAATCACAATAGGGGGTATGCTTACTGGGGCAGTTCCTATTGGAACTTTGCTTGGTGGGGCCATTGGGACTACCCCTGGCGTTACGACGGAGTTGGCCTCAAATCCCCCAACATCGTTAAAGTTACAGGAGTTTATAAAAACTCATAGAATTGATTCATGAGGAGTGCCACTTGAGTTGTTCCTAAACCGGCACTCGTGGAATCTTGTGTCACCCCTGGAACGCCTGTCACCGTTCGAACTGGAGGTACCTCCACCCGAGGGGCTCCATCTTTAGGAGCCTCCAACTCTCTCACTACTTGTTCTTCCACTACACCAAAATACTAATTTTGTGACTGCCTTGTTGTGAGTGCTAATGGGGGTGACAATCTTATCACTCCCAAGAGCCGTCACAAAATTATTTGTAACTGCCATTAGGAGTGATAAAATCTTTGGGTAATAAAAAATTGAATCAATTGTTTGGTCACTCCTAATAACACTCACAAATCTTACCATATAATTAATTTGTGACTGCTATAAGCAGTCACAAATTTATAACTGCCATAAGCAGTCATAAATTTATTAGTAGGCTTGATTTGTGACTCTTATAAGCAGTCACAAAACTATAACTTCTATGAGGAGTCACAAATTTTGGCCTAAGACTTAATTTGTGACTCTTATTAGTAGTCACAAATTTGTGACCGCTCATAGCAGTCACAAATTTTAGCCTAATACTTAATTTGTGACCGCTCATAGCAGTCACAAATTTTTTTGCCAAAAAGTTTAATTTCCCTCCTCTTTCCTTTCTCCTCTTCAAGATCCAGCTCCCACCCACCTCTTTCCCTCCTCTCTCTTTGCTCTCTCTCTATCTTTTTACAAAAAAATTGCCAAAAGTTTTGTTAGGTAAATTTCTCTGTTTAATATATTTTCTCGATGTTGATTTTTTTTAAGGTTTTGTGTATTATCGTAGCCTAAACCAAATAAAAACCCTAGGTAACTCATCCATATATCTTTTGTGTTGAAATTTTGCCAAAGGTCTCAATACATCCATTAGTTCATTCTCGTTTTTTCATTCTCATTTGATACGTCTTTTCATTCTTACATTTTTGGACTTATAGTTTGGAGGACTAACAGTTGTTCATTTTGTGTTTGTGACATGTTTGATTCAATTAGGTTGAATTTTTAGCAGCTAAAGGTATGTTTTTGTAAATTAGTTTTGCATTTGTTCATTTCAAATGTGTGTATTTTACATTAACGTGTGCTTGTAATAATTATTATTGTTTATCACTTTGATTTTGTGTTTTGGTTGAATTAGGTATAAAATGTCATAATAATCAAGTTAGTGCCACCAAAGATGAGCGTACTATTGCCAATGGTATGTACGTACTCTTTTCTTAAATTTTAACATTTAATGATGTTACATATTTCATTAGGTTTTGTTTATATTATTTGTAGTGGTGATAAGCGGTTGAGGGTGAGCCAATTGAAAACCCGGATTGCCAATTGGTTGTTATAATATAGCTTCTAGATTAAGCTACAAGAATATTTGTTTGCTAGTTTATGTGAATTTTAGTTAGAATTATTGATATTTGTTTACTAGTTTGTGTGAATTTGTTTATCAGTGCTACGCATCGGGAAAAAATTAAGATTATAAAATCAAGAAAGATTGGATTTTACTATAGTGAATTGTGATGAGTTTATTATGATATCGATTAAGGAGTAAGTCTAACTAGGCCATTTACAAGGAAGATGTGAAAGTAGAAATTAGACATAGCCTATGTAGCACGTACACGGGTGTCGTGTCCGACAAAACATAGATACGACGACACGACAAATCTAAAAACACTAGGACACGACATGGTGGGGACACGACATCAAAAAATATTTTATAATTATTTTTATATATAAAAAATATAAAAGATCACATTAATACTAATCTCATACTAAGAACAACATTAAACGATTCATATTAAATTCATATAATCATTAAGAGTATTAAATCTATTCTAAACATTAAACATCACAATGATATTAAATCACGTAACAATCAAAATGCAAAGAAACATAGCATTAGTCTTAAATCCATACATAACATCAAACTTCGATCCAAACTAGTAAAAAACAACTAAAATGCATATAAAACCAATTGTAAACATTAAACTAAAAAGAACTTTGAACTCCAATGTTCCTCACTCCTCATCATCTTCAACATCTTCATTGCATTCTCCTAAAAACATTTCATCCAGCTCTGGCTCATTAAGTGATAGATTTGCAACCTCTAATATCCTGGCACCTTCAACCTGAAATGACTCGAATGTATCCCCACCCACATTCCCCATATTGCTATCTCCTTCCTTGTATTGCTTACTTTTCCTCGATAGAAGTTGAAGATTACTACGCACAAATACCAAGTCTTCGGCACGTTTTAGATTCAACTTGTTTCTCTTCACACTAATAAAAGAATAAGTGCTCCAATTTCTCTCTGAACAAGGATGGAGAAGGCTTGAAGCTTTGGTGTAGAAGATCCATGGAGAACCCACCACAAACGAGGATCAAGTACTCCTCTGTCATTTATAGAATCAAACTCATTAAACTCGTCAGAAAGAGATGAGAACTTCGCAAATTCAATGTTGACCATTTGACGTTCGGATGCAAAATAATATCATCAAACACTTATTTCTTTCACTTGTGATTTCCACATCCTTATTGGGCTCAACATGTTTGCACCTCCACTGAGCCATTGTTTGCTATAATACCTAAGGGGAAAAAAATTTAACTAAAAAATTAAAATTCAAAAATCAAATAACTAATTGAAGGAAATTAGGAACTAGTTAATGAGTTACCTAGGGTTCAATGAGTGTGCTACTCGGTGAAGGGGTGTGTTTATTTTTCCCCACCTATTAACCAAAAATGGTATGAATAACCTCATAAAATGATGACTCCTCATGTTCTTCCTTCCTCTCATGCCGATATACAATCATTTTAACTTTTTCAATCATGATATCCCACAAATCATACACCAAGTGAAGACATGGTTGGTTCGTATCGGCAAGCCTTTGCATCTCATAAATAGGCTCAGTAAAATGAAGGATATAGTCGACTTTGTCCCACTATATGTCACTCAATACTTTCTCCTTCATAAATTGGGCTTTTCCAACATCATCATCCTTATACAAATTCCACCTCCCATTAATGACCAAACTCTGAAGGCCGCTCTTTATAAGAATGAATCTTTTGATCATGATAATCATGGAAACAAAACGTGTATCCCAATAGGAAGCATCCTCAATTTCAAAAATTGACTGTACATGTGAAGCCTCATTGAGTGACTTGTGATAAAAACTTTCATGACCATAGCATCCATTGCAATCTCGATCAATGACATTCACCGTATGTAATTGCATTAGCTTTGGCTAAAGTCTTGAAACATTTATAAAATGTATTGCATCAAAATTGCTTCGGCTAAAGTTTGTGCTACTTATGAAAATGGGGGCATTGGTTTTATTAATGTCAATATTTTAAATAGAGCTATTATTATTATCAAGCATGGAGTTCGCTTCAATCCTTTTCTATCTGTGATGCTTTCCTAAAACCTAGATTTAACTTCAAAGATCCTTCTATTCAAACTTACAAAATTTCTTTCTTATGGATTGGATACAAAGAAACTATGAATTTTGAGCAGCTATAGACATGAACGAAAATAGATAATGCTACAGAAACCCCCATAAAAATAGATAATGCTACAGAAACAGTTTTATAATATCCCAGTATTTTATGAAGAAAACACCATGGAATCCATCTGGGCCTGCTGAGTTGTCTTCATTGAGATTTTGAATAGCTTGCCAAACTTCATCTTCATCAGGATAGGCATCTAGGATGTTTGATTGGTCGGGAGTGATGGACTTTTCAACAACCTCTAATACTTCATCTTCACCTTCTATAGATTTAGACTTGCATATGTTATGGAAATAGCCCATAAATTCCTCTTTTATTCCTTCAGTATCATCAATCCAAGTGCCATCATTTTTATTAACTTTATTGATCATTTGATGATTTCTCTTAGCCTTAACAAAAGCATGGAACAACTTTGTATTAGAATCACCTTTAATTAGCCATTTACTCCTCATTTTTTTACCCCAAAATTC
Source organism: Sambucus nigra (assembly GCA_949130495.1). Lineage (NCBI taxonomy): Eukaryota > Viridiplantae > Streptophyta > Magnoliopsida > Dipsacales > Adoxaceae > Sambucus > Sambucus nigra. The sequence continues at coordinate 237,024,564 of OX422207.1, forward strand.
TTCTTCATTCTTTAGAGCTTTAATAAGGTGGGCTTTTGATTCAAACATCTTTATTCTATTTTCCTCAGAAGGGTCTTCTTTAAACCTAATTTCACATGGAAGAGACTCATTTTCCATATTTTTGACCTCCTCACAAACATTTTTAAAAACTAACCTGTTCAAAGTGGTAAGAGCTGTCTTTAGACTCTGCAACTTCTGAGAGAAAAGTCTTAGAGGATTACCACCCAATTTACAATTCTAAGAAGTTCTGATGATATCTTTAAGGTCCTTGTGGTTACACCACATATTTTGGAACTTGAAAAGTCTGGGAATGGTGCCAAGATGAGATTTAATAGAAAATAAAGGGGGGAATGATCAGAGCAAGTCTTATTAAGATGATTTAGGGAGAAGTTTGGAAAGATATTGCTCCATTCAATTGATGCCAAGCCTCTATCAAGTATATCCAAGATTTTATCTTTTCCCTAAAGTTGTACCATGTAAACTTAGCTCCTGTATACTTTAACTCTAATAGGTAAGCATTAGAGATGAAGTCTTCTTCTGAGCAAAAGTCAATTTCTTTACCTCCCATTTTTTAATCACTCTTAGTAACCACATTAAAATCACCCATGACCATACATGGTTTTGAGTCGGTGAGATGTCTATGCTGAAGAAGAGAATCCTACAAAGGTATACTTCAGAGGGAAAATGAGGGTGGAAAATTTTAAGGAGTATGGTTGATCTCTATTTAGAATAATATCACAACTGACATTGAATCTCCATAGTAACCATATTTTATTGTTTGAGTTTACTAAGATTCCTTCAAAATTAAAAACCTTTCTCAATTCTTCAAGTTTACATTGATCAGTTTTAGGCTCTAAAAATGTAACAAAAGGGAGGGGATGAATCTTGCACAATTTTTTTATCCTTCTTTTTGAAGTATTATTTACTAAACCTATAACATTCCACATTAAAAATTTTATCATTGGTCTATTTAGAGGAAGTAACTTTTGTGGATTTAGCAGAAGCTTTAGTCTCTCTTTTAAATAAAGGATTAACAGGTCTGGATTTAAAATCTGAATTAATCATTTTAGCCAATTTGTTTGAATAGTCCATTGTTCCAGTAGATTTTGAATTGATGACAGTAATTTTTTTATCCATTCTTCTAGAGAACAGGGTGAGTTCCTCTATTAGAGGTGAATTCACCACTTTGTTAATTTCATCATCTGGGGCTAAAAGTGGACTATGGAAGTCATTATTTTTCTTTTGGGGGAACTCTCTTCCCCTAGGGGACAACAATAGCTGCTCTAAAGGTAATTGATCATTCATGTCTATAATCTTAGATTTCGCAGGCTAGTGGAATAGGGATGTATCATTATCTATTGATAATCATCTGTTCTCAATTGGTCAAGTTGTAGGAACTCCCATAAAAATAGATAATGATACAGAAAATTTGTCTAGGCCTAGTGTAGCCCGAATTTGTGTGGAATTAGATCTGAAAAAAGATAGACCTCATAGAATATGGATATGATGTGATGAATATGGTTTCTGGCAATTAATAGAGCATGAAAACCTGCCTAGCTATTATGACTATTGTTCCAAACTGAGACATAATGAGTTAAACTGTATTGTCAAACAAGAAATGAGTCAAGAGAAGAATGATAAAGGTCTGAAGAAACAAGAAATTATTCAAGACAGGAATGCAGAAAGGACCAATAAAAATATCAAATCCCTAAAATTCATAAGATTAAGGAGAAGCAGAAAGAGGATCAAATGCATATAATAACTGTTCAGAAAGACTGTGCAAATAGGCCAGAATCAGTGGCTCACAGTAATCAAGATCAGTCTACTAAGAAAATTTTGAAAGAGAAGATCCAATAAGATTGCCAAAAAGTGGAAATAAGGAAAAGTAATCAAAGTCTTGACATATCTCCAAATGAAGATTTCCAAGACATAGAAGAAGGTGAATGGTTAGTGCAAGAGGAAGAAGTCTGCCCAAATGTAGAAACTTAAGAGCAGGTTGGTGTTCAAGAAATTTGGCCAGTAGAGAAGGAGAAATTTGTACATGAAGAAACCAATTGGCTAACAAAAAGAAAGGAAGAAATAATAAAAATAGGGGTTATTACTCTGATCAAGTGGAAGATGTTAAGCATATAGAATACAAGTTGATGATAAATTAAAAACAGAAATTGTAGTGAAGTTGATGATGAGTTTAGGATTGTATATATTCAAATGAATATATTCAAATAAGAAGATATCTGACTTTAGGGATTGTATCATTATACTGTTAAATTTTTGTTTATTTTGACTTTGGCCTATATTTGTTTCTACTAACCTTTTTTTTTTCATTCGAGGTTTTCAGTTCTTAACTTTGATTTTCACTCTAAATAGGTTTGGTTTGTGAAATTTCAACAAGTTTTTTAATCTCACCATCTATGTGGGTGGAAGATTCCATCTGGTTTTGACGATGGTGCAGACGGGAGAGAGTCGAAAAACTTATTCAAAGTCTTAAAAATTTGTATTCCTTTAGTGAGAACATTCAAAAGGTTAGTTGCTACATTACTTTTAGTTTTTGATACTGCATACTACAATATTATAATTTAACTGCATAAAAGGGCCTCTATCATTATGTATTCTGGATTAGTTAGTTGATTTAAAATTAAATGTGTATTACAGGTTAACAACCCATTTTGTTTTTAGAATGGAGCAAGGTGAGCTAGGGAAGTAGTGGACTTGGGAACCAAGGATGAGAAAAGTCTTGATCCTATTACCTCTGGATACTGATGATGTAAATAGTTTAATTATATATATCTCTGTGTTCTATATATACATAAATATGGATTTTACTTTTACACACTTTCACACATGATTTATTATTCCATTGTAACTTGAGCACAAACGTTTTTTTGCCCAAGGCAGATTGCTAGGCAAGTTGGTCGGCGTATCCACAAGTTTCAAACACGAACGACCTTGCTTCTAGTTTGCAGTTTCTTTGCTCCTACTCATCTTCTTTATCTGTTACTTTCTTGGGGGTTGAGACATGCTCTCAAATTGGAATGCTTCTTTCCAGTATATTTTTTAATTTCAGCTATAAAATTGGGTTGTACTTTGGAGATCTGCCTTATCATTGGAAATTCAAAATTGGGTTGTACTTTGGAGATTAGCTATTTGTTTTTTGTATATTGAAAATTAGCTATCTGTTAAAATTGGCTACATGCCACTGTAATATATTTGTTGCGTTGTTTTTTGTATGTTGAAAATTAGCTATTGTCTCAAAACTCCTCCACATCATTTTGCAAACGATAGTTATTTCGTTTTTGTATCTCGGTCCCGAAACAAATGACTGCCTTATATTCAAATAATAACAATTGTATTTCATTGTTTTCAGGTATACACATGGTATGCGTAGTATTCAAAGGCTTAAATCCAGATGTTTATACTTCGTGGAAAGTAACACAAGTACAAGTCAATGGATACTGATGTACCACATATAAAAAATATGAGTCCATTGAACTTGCCCATCAGGCGTACTCCGAGTACACGAGGGAGAATATCACAACATCTTTACCTCCCACAGTTTATATACCTAGACTTCACGAAGCATATCCACCATGCGGTGACCCTTGGTCTAGGCCTAGGATGATTTGTTACATGTTCATGACATTTCATATCATCAAAGTGTTATGACGTTATTTTTTTAGTTGTTTTTTCAATTTTCATTTTGTATTTGGCACCCGAGATGGCTTCATTGGATGTTCAATTATGTTTAATCAAGTTTTATGTGTACATGATATTTGGAATGTTCGAATTATAAATGAAATCTTGTCGAATTTTTTCACGCTTTATAAATGTCCATATTAATTTTTTTACATTTGTTACATGTTGATGGTATTTTATTTTAGCAGCGACACATAAAATATAATTATATTTTCAGAAAGTATAATAATATTTTGTGAAAATATAATGATATTTATAACTGCTAACATCAGTCATAAAATTGTCATTACTGTCAATTTTGTGACTGCTAACAACAGTCATAAATATTTAATTTGTGACTGCCATTAGCAGTAAGGAATATTTAATTTATGACGGCTGTGAGCAGTCATAAATACTTAATTTGTGACTCCTAATAGCAGTCACAAATATTATATTCGTAACTGCTGACAACAATTACAAATTAGGAGGGGTCATTGTTGTTATAACCCCTTGAGGGTTATAAAAGTTTGTGACTGCTGTTAGGAGTTATAATTTTTCTTTTGTCACCCCCTAAATTATGACGGTAAATAGCAGTCACAAAGGTCATTTGTGACTGCTAACAGCACTCACAAATCTCCCTTTTTGGTGTAGTGTTCATTGCATTGAATATCATCAAAGTTAAGTCTTCCATTAACATTATCCTGTGCCATACCCTTTTCTTATAAGAATACCTCCCTAGTGGAGGCGCCAAATGTAAGAGGGTAGTTTAGATAAGAAGGAGGCGTAACCCCTTTTTGAGTATAGTAATGGTACGTTAATCAAGAAACACCTTTGACTAAGTAAAACACACAATCATAAATCTATAGAGATAAAGTCAGTTTGAACTCGCTACAACTCTCATGTATAACCCAAGAAAAAATAATAAAGAAACTCGTAATTAAGTCATTTGGAGAGAGAGAAAAGTGAGCACCATAGACACACCTTGGCAGGAAGCCAAACACACCAACCACCTCAAAGATCTCTATCAAGTATTAAAAACTTCATAATAAATGACAATGGTGGGTGACTGAACTCTCTAGTTTGTAATAAATCTATTTCTAAAGCATATTCTCTCTAGCAATAACTTCTTAACTTTCAAAAGAACCCCCTTGCTCAGAGGTGGTTGGGACCCTTAAATATCCCCCACACCACTCCCGAGATAACTCAGTCATTAATAACTATGAAAGACATCTCTCATACTTTATGTCACAAACATTAAATGCTTGATGCACTAGTTAGCTCCACGTCATAAATATTAAATGCCAAGACATGCCTTTTTCCTAACCACTGTGTGTCAGGGGGCTTTCGTCATAGAGGTGTCTCACCAACCGTCTGACATCCCCAAATACCACAATGGTTTATTCAAGTGCAGATTTGATATTGCCTAGCTGGCTAGTGGCATCACATAAAGTAGATGTGATATTAAGTAGAGGTTTGTTTGGTTCACAACTCAATGCCCGATGGAACTCGGATGCTCAGCCCGCGGTTCCATGGTCAGGGTAATTTGGCATTTTACCAGGTGTATCTAAGATGGTTAGGACAAGTCCCAACGGTGCCTCACTTCCCAATCCTCCAAAACAAGTCCCTCTAAAGTTCCCACGATTAGGTCATTCGATAGAGAATGAAAGCTCTCCCGAGCCCTGCCAAGCCTAGTCTTTCATGAGTACTGTTTGACCTCGCACTGAATGCATTTATAATCATTACATCATTACAATCGTTATAGCTCATAGTCAATATATAAAAAAGATTCAATATGACTAAGTAACATAACAAACAAAAGCTTGAGCTGCCATGCTGAGCTGCCTCGTTGTCTTAATCCCAAACACTGTTGTTAATGAGGGGGATTATCTCTAATCTCAAGATTACCTTCAATATTCCTCTACATTTTCCCCTTCGTGGAGAGATTTTTTGTGGGAATAAGAAATGGCTTCACGAAAACTTCTCAATCTGATGAACCTTGGTGTCTCCCGTTCTTTCTTCAGCTATTGTTGAGGTACTTTTCTAGTTTCTCTTCGTTTCTTGTTATTCATCCTTTATTCTTGACAATGTACAATCTGTAAGTGTCTCATTTTTAAATGTTCAAACTCCACTGGTAATGGTGACTTAACCATGAAAACACTTGTTAAGATTTTCCCTTCTGTAAAATTCCACCAATAACGGTGACACCCAGAACGGTGACTTAGCAATGACAACCACTTTCCAAGATTTTTCATCAAACTCCACCAGTATGGTGACTTAACAATAATAAACACTTGTTAAGATTTTTTTGTTAAACTCCACCAGTAACGGTGAATTAATAATGAAAACACTTGTTAAGATTTTTTGTCAAACTCCACCAGTCACGGTGACTTAACAACGATAAACACTTGTTAAGATTTTTTGTCAAACTCCACCAGTAACAATGTCTTAATAATGATAAACACTTGTTAATATTTTTAGTCAAACTCCACCAGTAACGGTGACTTAACAATGATATACACTTGTTAAGATTTTTCGTCAAACTCCACCAGTAACGGTGACTTAACAATGATAAACACTTGTTAAGATTTTTCACTTAACTCATTATTTTCTTGATCTGTCTCCAGGTTGCTGGTGCATACCTTCCAGTTGGGTAGAGGCCTTCATCTTTTCCTTCACCCATCGCATCTCCCGATCGTGAATAGGTTGTTTCGGAAGGATCTAGTTACAACGACCAAGGTTTCATGATAGGTGCTGCAGCCGATAGTGAATCTGGTTATGAGCTTCCTCTGCCTAACCTGGCTCCTCATGAATTATGTCTCATGGTACTTCAACTCTGCAATCTTTCATTTCATTTAAGTTGCAACAAAAGACATTTTTTTTTCAAGAAAGAAAAGATTTGTAGACTCATAACAAAAAAACTAGATACAACGATGATCTAAAGTTAATTTCTTATGGATGATAGACTTTCAACCATTTATTATTAATCTTAAATGTTTTATCTTCTTCAATCTTAGAAATTAAACAATAACCTCAATCGTGAGCCTACTTTATATTGAAAGGTCCCTCCCAATTTGCTGCAAACTTAGGCATAGGAAGCCCCCTGATGTGCTTCACTACTACCTTCAAAATGAGGTATCCTTAAACGAACTTCCTTAGTCTCACTAAGTTGTCATATTCCCTGAAAAGTGGCCTCGTGTACATTTGGAAGTGCTGCATCGCATTGTCCCTGTGCTCGTCCAACGCTTCTAACTGAACATGTCTGTTATAAGGGAGAATGCTACTTCTTAAGGCATATCGAGAAGAGGGAACTTCCAACTACACAGGGAGGATCGCTTCAGCTCCATACATAAGGGAGAATGGGGTATATCATGTGGGCTTCCTTTTACTTGTTCGATAGGCCCACAATACAGCTGGTATTTTGTCATCCCATGGTCCTGGGAAATCATCAATTATCTTGGACAATATGTCAAGAAATGTTTTGTTAGTTGCTTTGACTTGATTGTTTCCCTTTGGGTAAGCCACCATTGAAGTTTGATGAATAATGGAATATTTATCTGTGGTAATTGTTACCTCTGCATTGACAAAGATGGTTCCATTATGAGAGAGAATAACCTTTGGGATCCCAAAATAGCAAATGATCTATTCTCTGATGAAGTTGCTCACCACCCCCTACGATTGCCCTTCTTAGTGGTACCGCTCCAGCCCACTTTGTAAATCACTCTGTTGCCACTAATATCAAGATCTTCCCCCTCGAAGAAGGATGTATTTCCCTACCAGGTCAAACGCCCAAATGTGAAAAGGATAAGGTGTTTCCAGAGAGTGTAGATCCACCAATGGAGCGTGGATCATATTTCCATGCAGTTGGAAAGCTTTACATTTTTAAACGAACTTAGCACAGTCTTTCTCCATCGTTGGCCAATATTACCCCAACGTCATCAGTTGGTCATACAGCTTTGCCCCTCTGATGTGAGATGGATCATGAGCTTATTTGAGGACTTCAGTTGCTTCTTCTTTTGTGATGAAACGTAATGGACTATTGAAGTATCCTCTTCTATAGAGCTGCCCTTCCAGAATGTAGAACCTTGGGGCCCTTCATTTGAGTCCCATCGCATCCATCTTCTCTATTGGGAAAACTACATCTTTGGTGAAATCAATATAGGGCTACCTACAATATGGTTGAGCTTCAACGAAATGGCACTTAGCTTCCTCAAAGAACAGTTGACACTTGTCACACTTTCGTTGTAGCTCTGTTACGTCCTGCTTCATTCTAGTCCAGAAGTATCCCTCCCTTTGAATTCTCCTATAAAGAGGGATTTCAGTTATTTCGCAGTGCTCTTCATGTATTTTCTTTAATCTCACTTCTGCTTCTTTTGGGTCGATGCATCTTGACAACCATCCTCTTGCAATTCTAAAGTAAAGGTTTCACTAATTTGTAAAGTATTTGGCTAACTCTCACAGCTCCATCGCTCCTTCCTCAGACTCCAATCATATTCTAATCTCTCCCCTCCATTCAGAGTCATCCTCCATTGGCAGAATTAACTATACCACTGAGGGAGTTATTCTTTGTTAAACCATGACTATAGTTGTATTATCTCTCATGATCATCTTCTGAGAGATGGTGGCGTAGGAGTTTGGATGACGATTCATCGTTCAGTGATGTCTCTTGATCTTAGTCCAGTGGAACTGGTTGATAAGCCTCTGAATTATTATCTTGTAATGTGCCAAACTGTGGTGCTTCAACGCATATTCTTCATTTACTTGTCAAATCACCAAGTTCGAATCACTTTTGATGCAAAGTGAACGAATCCCTCTTCGAAGGGCCTCCAGCAACCCCAGTACCAACGCCTCATATTATGCTTCATTGTTGGAACTAGAAAAGTCTAGTTTGTAGGAAAGAAAAATTTCTTGCGTACCTCTTGAGAGAATAACTCCTGCTCCTCCTTTCTTCTCTATTTAACATCCATCGAACTTCATTATCCACTCCTCTTTGCTTGCGTCTAAGTGATTAGCCTATAAATCATCTCTTGGAATACTCTCTCGTGGTGGTTTAAATATCCCAGATGGAAAGATTGCCAAGAGGTCTGTATATGCCTAGCTTTTGATTGCGCAAGGGACCACACATTTCAAGTCATACTCTGAGAGAATGAGGATCCACCTAGCTGCCCTACCGACTAATATATTTCTAATAAAAATTTAATAGGATCACATCTCATTACAATATGAATTGTAAATGACGACTTGTAATGTCTAAGCTTTTGTGTTACATAGATTAAGGCTAAACAATGCATTTCCAAGTTACTATACCAACCTCTGGCCCATGTATGATCCTGCTAAGGTAGTAGACTAGTCGTTTGTGCCCGTCAATCTCTTGTTCTAATAGAGCTCCAACGGACCTCGTGGTGGATGTGAGGTATAACTGCAATGGTATTCCTGCCTTTGGAGGAATCATGGTTAATGGTGAAACGAGTAGTTTCTTCATCCTGGTGAGAGACTCCTGGTGGACTTCCTCCCACTTGAACTTTGTGTTTTTCGCAAAGGTTGCATCAACGGGTGTGTTATTTTAGCTAATTAAGGAACAAATCTTGTAAGGTAGGCGACTTTTCTAAGGAAACTCTTGAACTCCTTTTTCATTTTTGGATTTGTCATCTCTAAGATCGCTCATTGTTTGTCTTGACCCATCTGTACTCCCTGCCGATCTACCACAAAACTCAAAAAATTTCCACTAGTTACTCCAAAAATGTTCTTCAGCGGGTTCATCTTCAGTTTTTACTTCCTACATCTAGGAAACACGTTCATCATGTCGCTCAGGTGGGACCGTGCCTTCGATTTGATGACCAAATCATCCACATAAAACTCCACAACTTTGTGAAAGAAGTCATGTAAGATGGCCATCATTGTTCTTTGATAAGTAGTCCTAGCGTTTTTTAGTCTAAACGATATTACTTTGTATATGAAGTTACCCAACGGGGTTCTAAATGTTATTTTGTTCGCATCTGTGGGATCCATCTTGATCTAGTTGTGCCCAACATACCCATCCATAAAGCTATACATCTCATTTCCGGCCGTAGCATCTATCAATCTATCAATGGAGGGTAAAGGGAACTCATCTTTGGGGAAAGCCCTATTCAAGTCTCTGAAATCCACGCATATCCTTATCTAATTCTTATCTTTCTTACCCACCGGGATAATGCTATACAGTCAGAGTGGGTGATGTATCGATTGATGCATCCTGTTGTCAACAAGTGCTGGACCTCTTCCTTGATCTTCAAGTCCAGCTCAGGCTTGTAGTTCCTCGTTGCTTGCTTCACTGGAATGGACGAAGGCATCACGTTTAACTTGTGGAAGGTCATCTCCTCATCCATCCCTTTCATCTCCGTTTACTTCGACGTAAAAATGTCTACAAACTTCTAAATCAACTCAACCAAGGCCTCTCATTTCTCCTTACTAAGATCTTTTGAGATGAAAATAGGCCTTGGATATCCCCCTTCTTTCACCAGGTTCAACTGATCCAAATCTCGTTCTTGTGATTTTGGTTGATCCATGTTGTCAGGTTCTTCGGTAACATCCTCCATGAACTCCTGTATGTTGGAGTTATCTATCACCATACATTGCCCCCGTTGATCCACCAGAAAACACTCATATATCGGGTCAGCCTCCTTATCAATTTCTGTCATAGGCTTCTTAAGCCTCCCATTTATATCATTATACTCGATAAACCACCTTTCCTTCTTCTGTAATGACCTTCTTGCACTGTCTGCTAGCAGTTGTAGCTTCCTTCCTCTTCTTCTCTCCAGAAACCTCGATAACTCTTTCTCCTGAAATTGACTTGGCACACTTTTTCGTTGGACCTCATGATCAGTTGGATCCATTATGGGCGTCATCTTGTCTTTGAGCTTCTTTGAGATGTTTTGAGGATGAGGGACCACCTGGTGGGCTTCTTCTGTCAACACTCCTTTTGTTGCTTGCAACTTCATTATTCTATCCATTCACAAGCCCCATCCTTTATCTGATCGAGGGGAACCACGCTCCCTCCATTCTTCTTGTTAGTACTCTGACGTCCTCCTTTAATTCCATATAAAATTCTTCATCCACCAAGTGAGCTTCTTCAACCGCGAGGGCCTTTTCGTAGCCCGTATAGTGATCCTTATCCCTTTGACATTTGCCTTGGCACATTGGTGATACGTCAAGGGAAGTAGTCCTTGGTTTTGCATCCATACTCTTCCTATCAATAGATGGTAGGAAGATGCACTCTCTGTCATGTGGAACTTGATGTGAGAACTCAAATTTCCCATTATAATCCTAACATTCACATAATTAATGGACTTAGAAGACTGGTTGTCATAACCTGAAATCACTAAAGGCATGGGGACCAATCTTTCTTCTTGGATGATAGCAGCATGGAAAGAGCTAATTGTCATGATGTAAATGGATGCCCCCCATCCATAAGACCCCGTTGATGGTGGCAGTCACATATAACGGTCGATTGTGATGAAATCTCACGGCTCTATCTACATCCTTGAATGTTACTTTTGACAGAAATTTCCTCACCAACCTGGACATGGTTCCCTTCCATCCCAGCGAAGGGACTGAATTCTTCCTCGTAATATCCAGGATTGCATGAGTTATCTTCAAACTACTTTCCTTTAGCATTCCCACCTGATCGAAGAACTAGGCGAACTTTGGGGACTATAAAATCGAACAGTACTCAAAACATCGGTCCATTTCCTCACCTTCAATGTTGTATGCGTCCTCCATATCGTTGTCACTTTCTTCGTAATATGATAACACCACATTAGCCATTCCCCTGGTACACTCCTCCAAAGCCTATTCGAACTCCCCCGGCATTGTCGTTAGCTCATTCGCTTCTCTCTATGCCTCATCGTTATAGGCCATCACTAGATTGTCCCCATGAGCTGGGAGTGGGTTGTCATTAACATTTTGCAGTGTCCATGACTTTACATTTTTATCGATGATTCTCCTTAATGTGAAACAACTTCCCATTGGATGTTGAATATTTCTACAGATCTGGCAGTACTTGGGATCCGCTCTGGTCGCCGCATCTGGTTCCACTGTTGGGATGCCTTTACGCTCATACACTGTTCCTCCTTGAATTATAACATTTTAATAACTAGCAACCTCCTCTACTTTACGGGATGCCTTTCGCTAGTTTTCCCCCATCTGCTCCTTCAATATATCCCAACGATAGGGACTGATATATCCCTCCCACGGGTTGTATTTTCTTTCTAAACCTCATGGGCACCACCACTGCATTTGGTCATACCGCCAACGAGATATTCCTTGCCACTTTTAGGAATGCTGCAAAAGTCCCTTCGCATGTCCCGTTAATAAGATGACAGATGTACTCAGGAAGTAGTCCTTCCCCACAGATCTGTAGTAATTTGGACTCTTTGGATTCCTCTTTTACATCAAGGGACCTTTCCCTGAACCTTCGGACGTATGCCACCACATTTTCTCCTAGTCGTTTCTTCTCTCTCCCCAGTTGGGTCGATGTGAACTCATCTTCTGCCAAAAAGAACTTCTGGACGAAAAAAACATGCATCTCCTCCCACATCAAAACACTCTTAGGAGCTAGGTGAGAATACCAGGTATATGCCTTATCGGTCAACGATTTGGAAAACTCCCTCGACCTGAGTTTTTAGTTATTGTAGTGCACCCTCAAATGTTCAATGAAGCATTAAATGTGTTCCTTTGGGTTCCCTCCCTTTCCTATGTACTTTTCAAAGATAGGATGAATATAATCTTTTCGATAAGGCTCATATTTATATTCTTGTGGGTAAGGCATTCAAAAATCATCATAAACCGAAGATACTTCGACAGCGGACTGCGAGGAATCTTGCATGAACTTCAGCATCTCCTTCAGCATCTTTTTCTCATTTCCTCCATGGATGATACCATTGCAGGAAGGCCAGAGGGACCATAGGTGGGACGCCCTTTGCACCCGGGATAACCACCATAGTTGTAATGATTGTTACTCCTTTGGTTCCCACCGCTGGAATCATAAGAGGGGGTATGCTTACTGGGGCAGTTCTTGTTGGAACTGCGCTTGGTGGGGACGTTGGGGCTACCCTTGGCGTTACAAAGGAGTTGGCCTCAAATCTCACCAACACCGTTGAAGCTGTAGGAGTTTGTAAAAACTTATATAATTTATTCATGAGGAGTGCCACTTGAGCTGGTCCCAACCCGATGTTGTGGAAACTTGTGTCACCCCTAGAACGCCTATCACTGTTTGAACTGGAGGTACCTCCACCCGAGGTGCTCCATCTCTAGGAGCCTCCAGCTCTCTTATTTCGTGTTCTTCAATGCTTTGAATATCATCAAAGTTAAGTCTTCGATTAACATTATCCTGCGCCATACCCTTTGCTTAGAAGAATACCTCCCCAGCGGAGTCGCCAAACGTAAGAGGGTAGATTAGATAAGAAGGAGGTGTAACTCCTTTTTGAGTATAGTAATGGTAAGTTAATCAAGAAACACCTTTGACTTAGTAAAACACGCAATCACAAATCCGTAGAGATAAACTCAGTTTGAACTCGCAAGAACTCTCGTGTATAACCCAAGAAAGAAGAATAAGGAAACTCAGAGGTAACTTGTTTAAATAGAGAGAAAAGTGAGCACCCTAGACACACCTTGATAGGCAGTCAAACACACCAACCACCCTCAAAGATCTCTGTCAAGTATTAAAAGCTTTGTAATAAATGACAATGGTGGGTGAGTGAACTCTCTAGTTTGTAATAAATCTCTCTCTGATGTATATTTTTTCTAGTAATAACTTCTGAACTGGTTGGGACCCTTAAATAGCCCCCACACCACTCCTGAGATAACTCAGTTATAAATAGATATAAAAGAAATTCCTCATACATTATGTCACAAACATTAAATGTCTGATGCACTAGTTAGCTCCATGTCATAAACATTAAATTCCCAGACATGCCTTTTGCCTAACCACTATGTGTTAGGAGGCTGTCATCACAGAGGTGGCTCACCAATCATCTAACATCCCCAAATACCATAGAGGTTTACTCAAGTGGAAATTTGACATTCCCTAGCTGACTAGTGACATCACATAAAGTAGATGTGATATTCAGTAGAGGTTTGTTTGGTTGACAACTCAACGCCCGATGGAACTCAAGGCTGCTCTGCCTGAGGTTCCACGGTCAGGATCTTTTGGTGTTTTACCAGGTGTATCTAAGATGGTTAGGACAAGCCCCAATGGTGGCTCACTTACCAATCCTCCAAAATAAGTCCCTCTAAAGTTCCCACGATGAGGTCATTCGATAGAGCCTGAAAGCTCTCCCGAGCTCTGTCAAACCTGGTCTCTCGCGAGTACTATTTGACATCGCACTGAATGCGTTTGTAATCGTTACATCATTACAATCGTTATAGCTCATAGTCGATATAAACAAAAGATACAATATGACTAAGTCACACAACAAGCTAAATCTTAAGCTACCCCGCTGAGCTGCCTCGTTGTCTTAATCCCAAACAATGTTGTTAATTGGGGGGTTATCTCTAATCTCAATATTTCCTTCAAGCCCCCTCTACAATTTTAACCCTCATAAAATATACAAATTCAAAAGTCTTCTTAAGAAGAATGAAACTATCCTTGATGTTGTAAAAATGTACTAAATTAACCTAGATACCCTGAAGTTTCAATAATTATAAACTAGCCCCTAAAAACATCAATCCGACATAACTTGACTTATAGTTAACCCCTAAACACCAACTTTATACCAAATTCATTCTGTAGACTTAAACTAACACAAATTACAATATCAACCCTTGAAATTTTTTAAATTTACAAAAATTTCCCTAAACTTCATCAAAAGTACACTTCTAAAGCTATAAGTTCATACACTTTACCAACCAAGAACTAAACACCAAAGTTTGAATTATTTCATATTAACCTTTATCCAAATAAGCCTACACATCAGCACAAGAGGAGAAAAATATAAATGTACACCATGCATGCATGTGATGTACACTTACCAAGCTAGAAAACTCATATATTCAGTTCAAATCCACTTCCATTCTCAACTAATGAACTCTCCTGATCAAACACTATAAATACCTCTTGAATTCCTCAATTCAAACTCACCCCAACAGTAGTTTCAAAACTGTATTTTTTCACTCCAACCAGGTACACTGTGATTTTATGTACGCTATTCATTTATTTTTATTTCAATCGATTTTTTTGTTGTTATAATGCTAGAATATATCCAAATAGTAGAATTCTTACGTAGCAAAAAGGCCATACGTGATAATTATGAAGTTTCCACCAATAAAGCTTGAGGTTTAATGGTGAACTTCCAAATAATGATCAAAACTCAGGTTTAAATCTTTGAATGTCGTAATTAGAATCTCAACAACTCGAATGTAATGATAAAATCCATTGAATGTGCATAATAAGCTCTAATTGATTGAAAGTGTATTTTGAACCAAAAAACTGAAAATCTTAAATTATCCCTGTATAAGGCATCTCAAACCTTGAAATCAAAACAAAACTACTCCAACGCATAGCATAAACCAAACTATGTTCATATCAATCCTTGCCATGCCCTTGAAAGCCACGAATGTCAGGTCGAAATTTTAGTAAAACACACAGTTATAGAAGTTGGGATATACTGCATCTCAATCCACAAAACCTACATATTTGGATTCCTTATGAAATTTTAGGTTAAGTTTGTTACAAAATCATCGAGAATGTTTATAAATGAAGGATAAATATCAGGCCAAAAATAAAAAACCCTAAAGTCAACTATCTAGGGGAAGAAGATGAACTTTTTGACCAAGAATTTTGACCTCGCGCATGAAAGCGCGTGGCCAATCAGAATTTTCTGAAATTTAATCCAATATTTTTATTTTATTTTTCTGGTCAAAATGATATAAGGTAAGGACATGTTTGGTTCATCCTAGCCTAAGTTAAGAAAAAAATGAGGTTTTTACTTTGAAATATATTTCTTGAATTGCAATTTGACCCTTCCTGACTTTTTCAACTCATGAATTTGAACCCCAAACGTTTTCAATAAATACATCAAAACATTTTAAGAAAATAAGTCACCTACACCAACATTCAAATACGACATTAAGTCCAAGATTGTAAAGTCCCAAATTATTAACAATTAAACCCCCAAAACTCTAAAAGATACAGTTTTTGTATAAACTGACCAACCCAATCCAAATTCCAATAAATATTTATATGCCCAAACATTGTAAATAAAAAATCAAGTGCCATCTCCTCTTGATATCCTCTTTTGATCCATAAGCTGTAACAAAATACCAAGCAAGTTGATTTGAACTTGATTTTGTATGTCGTTGATGGAACCAAGCTAATCAAAATCCTCAAATACCTACAACAAATATAAAATACTAATAATATAGAGGTAAGTAAGGGATTATCGAACCAACTTCAAGGATGAAACACATACGAGAAAAATTTGTGCAAGTCACTTTTTCTAATTACTTTTTTTTTTTGTTTTATATTTTTCTATTTTTTTTATGCTTTTTCAATATTAAAACAAGTTTTGAGGATGAGTGAATATGACTAAGGCTAATAACAAAAGTAAGAGTAATCAAACTAAAATAAAGTGTGACAAAAATACTAGTGAGTAATGGAAATTAGTGAGAGTGTAACTAAATGAGAGAAAAAATATTCAAGGGAAGAGAAATCCACCCTCGATTCCCCAAATCAACTAAGCTTGTATTATTTTAATTTCGTTAATTTCCAAAACATTTAATTAATTCAAAAGCTAATTCTCATTAAACTAGTGAATTAATTAAATACTCTTTTAGAAAAGCAAATTTAATTCCCACAAGCACTACTCTAATTGAATTAAAATTAACCAAACAAATCATCCCCTAGGAAGAATTTGTCCAACTAATTTTAAATTGAAAGAAGTTAATGAAATCAAGAGTAGATGAAAATTAGGTTAATATTAAAATCAAATGGTAGGTCTATCTCTAGCTTAAACCACTTGACCAAATATTAATTAAATTTTCATACATTTTTCAAGGTTGATTTTCCATTTCTCAATGTGAAAATAAAGTGGGAATCAAATGTACAACTCAAAGGAAGTTATCAAAATTAAAATTACAAACTAATTTGACTTGGATTCATGAGGGTTTCAATCACCCCTTGAATGAGGTGATTAGCCCTCCATAATCATCATCCAATAGAAATTAGAATCAAATAAGAGCATACAATGAAAATTAGAGAGGAGTAACCAAACCAAATAGCCTTCAATTGCTTAAATTCTTCAATTCATCAATCATCTTACTTAATTACAACACTCAAAAAAATACTAAACCACTAGAAAAATTTAAATGTGTTTTTCTATCTAATTCTCTCTCTATTCTTCTCTCCAAAAGCTCTTTAGTTGATCCTCCAAAATGGTCTTGAGCTCTTCTTTAAATATGCAATGGAGCAAAGGGGTATATGTGGAAATTGGCTAGAGGTGCATGTGTATAAGGTGAGAACACATGTGCATGGGGGTGTGAGGTGAGGGAATATTTGAAAAAATCTGATTTGGTATTGAGGGTAATTTGGGAAAAATGGATAAAGGTTAGTTGGGGGGTATAATGGGGTTAAAGGGTTTAAGTGGGTATTAGGCACATGTGGGAATTAGTTTGGATTTATTTGTTTTTGGTTTGGGACATTTAGCAGGTGAAGTAATCGTGTGAGGGAAATGAAATGGGTCTTTGGCTTATGGGATATGGAAAGTGGCTTAGAGGTTGTTGGGTTTTGAAATGGGTTTGGGTGTAAATGGGTATGGATATGGGTAGTGGGTTTTGGTCTTTGAAAAATCAATTGGGTTGGATGGGGTGATGTGGAAGCTTCCATGGCCGGAGGTATAAGGTGTGGTTGACGCCGGTAGGAGATCGGAAGTGGGTACCGGCGGTGGTGGCATCGCGAGGAGAGAGAGGGACTTGGAGGTTGGTCGCGAGTTGAGGAGGTGCGTGGCAGGGGTTTGCGCCGACGACTACGACACTGGTGGGGGACGGCAGGGGTTTGCGCCGGCACCGAGATGGGTTGAGAATGGGGGTAAGGCAGGTGGGAGGTAAGGAGAGTGGAGAGAGAGATGTGAGTTTTTTTTTTGTTTGTTAATGGTGGTGAGATAGAGAAAAGAAGATGTAGGTTAATGGAAGAGAGAGAAAGTGGTGGGTGATGGGGAAGAAGAAGAAGTAGGGAGTGTTGGTATGTGGTGGGGTGTATGAGAGTGTGGTGAGGCTTAGGGTGTAGGATAGGTTAGTGGGTGTAGGATAGGTTGGGTAGTGTGTGTATTAGTTTGGACCCTAATAAAATAAAAATAAAATCTAAGTAATAAAATAAAACTAAAAATCTAAAAATTAAATTACTATACTAAAAATTAAAATCAAGACTCAATAAAAATAAAACTAAAAAGAAATAACAATGTAAATCTATTAAACTTAAAAATTAAAGTCCTAAAAAAAATAAAATGTAACAAAACTAAATTCCTAAAAACTAATCCTAAAAAAATAAATAAAATAAAATAAAATAAGATAAAAACTAAAACTAAAAACTTAATAAAATAAAATAAAATTATATTAATAAAAATAGAAATAAAATATAAAAATAGGAAATAAAACCTAAAAAATGCTAAAATAATCCTAAAATTAAAATGACTCAAACTAAAAATCTAAAAAATTAAAGTAAAACAAAAAGGGAACAAACCAACACACACGGGTCTTGGGTGACGGTTTAGGGACAAGTTTAGGCTCGGGTAATATTACGGGGTTGGTATTTAGCTCCAATGTAACTGTAATTGACCTCGAAATGTAGCTTTTGGCACCGCAACTACAGTTAAGCCTGCATGATAAACATTTACGTGCATAAGACCCATATTGTCAAGAATTAGCAACTAAAGTACGTCTATTTGGGGTATAAATTGTACAGTTTTGGGTGCTTATCACACCACCCCTAAACAGAGCGTTGCTAGTCCTCAAGCAATAAGATAGAGAGAAAGAGAAAGATAAGTAACCAAAAGTGTACCACTTTCGCGGGCACTTGCGATTGCACTTAGCTTGTGCAACAAGCCTTTAAACCTATAGGTTGCCCTACAGGACGAGTTGTGTCTCGTGAGGGTTTGCAGGGAATATACCCACAAAATTCTTATTTTGAAAATGTTATTGAAAGGCATTCAATCTCTTATTAGACGTAGAATAATCGCACAATCCATCACATGAGAAATATTTTCAGAAATACAAGCTAGAATGTGTAAAAAGTTTAGCTAAGTAAATACTCAAGGCACATCCTTCCTAGAACTCAATGTGTGTGGTGTGAATCAGTCAAAACGGGTCGAGTATCATCAAAGTAATTCCTAGATTGCCTTGTCGGAATCAACGCTTCAACTTCAAATCTCACTAGATATATCTCTCTCAAATGAACTCTCGAGATTAGGGTAAATGTATCGCTCTTGTGTGTGAGGAGGTGAGTAAATGTAATCAAGTTCAAACGTCTCACACACGCATAAGAAAGAACGAACAATAAGAAAGAAAAATGATCTCATGAAAGAATGCTAATCACTATAGTGAGAATGTCGAGTTATTCACCACGTCGACTTTCATTTGCCTGAACACCTATGGGAAATATGTATGTATATGGGTGAGGGGGTAAATGAAATGGGATATGTGGGATGCGATGAGGTAGGATAGGATGGGATGATGATATGATGGATGGATGGTGGATATGCGATGTGAAATGGATGAAAAATGGATGCGAAAGAAGAGTGTATACACATTAGGCACAAATGTCTTCATTTCAACAAAAATTAAGTACAACTCTCTTTTTCTTTTCTTTTCTCTCTTTTTTTTTCTTTTTCTTTTCTTTTCTTTTTTTTTTCTCTCATTTTTCAAACAAACAATGAAGACATTTACATTTGAAATCACACTCTTTTATTTGAAAATGATGATGGATGATATAAATGGAGGTGATAGGTGGATGTGTGTTGAAATATATGGATGGTGAGGGGAATATATATGAGATATGGGAAAGCGTGGGAATGTAATGAGTGAAGTGTATGGAACTGTGATATGGGAAAAAGTGGTAGGTGTATGGATGAAAATCTAGTGTTCGGGACAAATTTCAAGACACGTGTTTCTTACAACTCGAAAAAGATGTCATTCTCAGTGATCAAGCCAAATATTTATGAAAGAAAATAAGATCATACAATAATTTAAGTGCGGACCCAAAAGAAGTTGAATCAACTTGTGACTCGGAGATTGCGTAAAACACTCTGAAAGGGTGAAAGGCACAAATCTCACGGGCTAAAGTCTCTACTAGTGATCCTTAAGGTTCTCTTTAGAATTGTAGTACTCTTCAACTCTAAACCGTATTGACATGATAAGTGCGCAAATTTTTGTTGAGTCTAGAAATTCATGGTGCAAAATGCCTTGTTATGTATTACATAAGCTATTTAGAAAATATTCTCTACCTTGATTCCTAGACTTTAAAAGATGGATGATTGAAAATTCACATCAATGAGTGAGATGAAAGAAACTGCACGAAATTTTAAAAATCAGGTTCAAAAATCAAATTTTTTTCAAAAGAGGCACGATTTTGATAAAATTCCCCACCCCCAAACAAAAAGGAACATCGTCCTCGATGTTAAGTAAAATGATTTTTAAAATTGAGAGCATAAGGTAGGAAAGAGATTACCAGAATGAACCGCTAATGAAGTGGACAAATGTAGCCAATAATAAACCTGAGTAAAAGATGTACAAGTCTATAAGCATGAGAACGCATAGGGTGATGTGAAACACCACCCCCAAACAAGATGAGACAAGTACAAGAATCGCGGGTTGCCTCCCGGTAGCGCTAAGTTTAATGTCTTCAGCCAGACCGATGGGAACTCACCCAAAAAAATGATAACCGAGGATAGAACAGGGTGGCAGAAAATTCGGGGGATAAGAATCACCCCCAAACAAAACTGAACGGTCAGTCTTCATAAATGGGGTCAACAAGGTCAATAGATTCTATGTGAGTGGAGCCTAGCTCCAAGAAGGGCTTCAAGCGCTGACCATTGACTTGAAAGAGGCTACCATCCTTGGGATTTTGCACGGTGATGGCACTATAAGGGGTAACTGACTCAACAAGGAAGGGTCCAGACCACCTGGTTTTCAATTTCCCGGGAAAGAGATGCAACCGAGAATTATACAACAGAACTTTTTGACCAGGGTGGAATTCTTTGCGCATGATACTTTGGTCATGGATCCACTTCATTTTGTCCTTATACTTTTTGGAAAAATCATAGGCATCATTTCTCATTTCCTCCAATTCATTAAGTTGCAACTTTTGATGTACACCCGCCTCATCAATGTCAAAATTAAGGCTTTTGACGGCCCAATAAGCATGATGTTCAAGCTCGACAGGAAGGTGACAAGGCTTACCAAAGACTAAGCGATAAGGAGACATGCCAATTGGAGTCTTGTAAGCAGTACGGTATGCCCACAATGCGTCATTCAAGCGTAAGGACCAATCTTTCCTATTAGGATTGACGGTTTTTTCAAGAATTTGCTTGATCTCGCGGTTAGAGACCTCAACTTGACCACTAGTCTGCGGGTGGTAAGAGAGACCAACCTTTGTGGGTAACACCATACTTTTTGACAAGGTTTTCAAAGACTCGATTACAAAAATGTTTACCCCCATCACTAATGATAGCTTTGGGGGTTCCAAAACGCGTGAAGACATGCTCTTTGAGAAATTGGACCACAACTCTATGGTCATTGGTGCGGTAGGCAATGGCTTCGATCCATTTGGAAACATAGTCAACAACAACAAGAATATACTGAAAACCATGAGAGGAGGGAAATGGTCCCATGAAATCGATACCCCACACATCAAAAATTTCAACAATGAGGATGGGTGTGAGAGGCATCATATGACGACGAGAAAGACGCCCAGAGTGTTGGCAATTGGAACAAGCCTGGCAATATTGATGGGCATCGCGAAAAAGAGTAGGCCAATAGAAACCACTTTGCAAAATTTTGGCAGAAGTTTTCTTTGAGCCAAAGTGGCCTCCACAAGCACTATTGTGGCAAAAGGACAGAATACTGAGTTGTTCACATTCGGCAACACAGCGATGAATGACTTGATCGGGGCAATACTTGTAGAGAAATGGGTCATCCCAAGAGTAGAACTTCACATTCACCATGAATTTGGAGCGATCCTGTTTCGACCAATGACTAGGAAGTTGATCGGTAACAAGAAAATTGACAATATCAGCATACCAAGGAGAAATGGAGAGGGAAAATAGTTGTTCATCGGGGAATGACTCAGAAATGGGGATATGATCACAGTCAGAAGTGACAGTGATGCGAGAGAGGTGGTCAGCAACAACATTTTCACAACATTTCTTGTCGCGAATTTCAAGGTTAAACTCTTGGAGTAAGAGAATCCACCGTATCAATCGTGGTTTTGAATCCTTCTTATGAATAAGGTGCTTAAGAGAAGCATGATCAGTATACACGATGATAGGGGAACCTATGAAATATGAGCGGAATTTATCAAGAGCAAACACAACTGCTAACAACTCCTTTTCGGTGGTTGTGTAATTAAGTTGAGCATCATGCAAGGTTTTGCTAGCATAAGAGATGACATGTGGGAGCTTGTCAACTTTCTGGCCAGGAACGGCACCAAGTGAAAAATCAGAAGCATCACACATGATCTCAAAGGGGAGAGACCAATTGGGAGGTTGCATGATAGGAGCGAAAGTGAGGTCAGCTTTTAGGCGCTCAAAAGAAGCAACACATGCTTCATCAAAGACAAAAGGGATATCCTTGGATAAAAGGGTTGTCAAAGGTCGCGCGATTTTAGAAAAGTCCTTAATGAAGCGCCGATAGAAGCCCGCATGTCCTAAGAAGGAGTGAATGTCCTTAACAGACTTAGGAATGGGAAGTGAGGAAATCAAGTCGACTTTTGCTTTATCGACCTCAATACCGGAGCTGGAGACAACATGGCCTAAAATAATACCCTTTTTTACCATGAAATGGCATTTCTCCCAATTGAGAACCAACTTCTTTTCTTGACAACGCTGAAGGACCATAGTGAGATGGGATAGGCATTGTTCAAAGGATGAACCAAACACAGAAAAATCATCCATAAAGACTTCGAGAAAACGCTCTACCATGTCACTGAAAATACTAGTCATACACCTTTGAAAAGTCGCAAGTGCATTACAAAGGCCAAAGGGCATACGAGAGTACACAAATGTGCCAAATGGACAGGTAAAGGTAGTTTTTTCTTGATCTTCAGGGGCAATAGGTATTTGGTTATACCCTGAATATTCATCAAGGAAGCAGTAGTAAGCATGGCCAGCTAAGCGTTCAAGCATCTGGTCAATGTATGGGAGAGGGAAGTGGTCTTTGCGAGTGACAGCATTGATCTTTCTATAATCAATACAAACACGCCAGCCGATTTGTATGCGGGTAGGCACAAGCTCATTGTCACTATTTTTAACAACGGTGACGCCAGACTTTTTAGGCACCACATGAATGGGACTGACCCATTGGCTATCTGAAATGGGGTAGATAATACTAGTATCAAGTAACTTTAGAATTTCAGCTCGAACGACCTCTTTCATTGCCGGATTGAGTCGGTGTTGTTGCTCACGAGAGGTTTTGGCATTCTCTTCTAAATGAATGTGGTGGCTACAGACATTGGGACTGACACCTTGAATGTCAGAAATGGTCCACCCTAAAGCAGTGCTATGTTGAGTGAGAGTGTGGACCAATTGCTCTTCTTGATCCGGTGTCAAGTCAGAAGCAATAATGATGGGGTGATGTTGGTTTGGGCCTAAGAAGGTATACTTCAACTCAGTAGGTAATGGCTTAAGCTCCAAACTAGGTGGTGGCTCAGGAGAGGCATCGAACTCAGACGCAGAAACAGAGTCCGGGAGAATATCGAGACACGAGTTGATCGGGTCATCCACAAAAAGAAGAGTATCGAGAAGAAGAGGCTCAAATGGAGGAACCCAAGTGGAAGTGTCCAATAGTGGTGTAGAGTCTAACAAGGCATTGACCTCGGAGATAGAAGAATCAATATCAAAGTCGGACCCAAAGTGAGCCAAACATTGGTGGATAGGATCTTCTGGGTAGGAGGTATCCAACATTTCTTGGACTAAGGAGTCAATCATGCATACCTCATCAATGGAATCAACATCGGCCGGTTGTTACATGAGGTGGAAAATATTGACTTCGACGGTCATATTACCGAAAGAAAGATTCATTGACCCATCTCGACAATTGATGATGGCATTGGCAGTTGCCAAAAATGGGCGACCCAAAATGATAGGAATATTGGTTGGGTCGGGAGCAGGAGTGTCTAAGATGATGAAATCCACAGGGTAGTAAAAGTCAGACACTTTCACCAAAACATCTTCAACAATTCCTTTAGGCACTTTCACAGATCGGTCCGCAAGTTGAAGAGTTACCCGTGTAGGCTTCATATTTTGTAAACCTAAATCGAGGTAGAGAGAGTAAGGTAGAAAATTTACACTCGCTCCAAGATCAAGCAAGGCCCTAGTAGAGAATTGATCTCCTAACATGACCGAGACAGTGGGACGACCAGGGTCTTTATATTTCACAACACCATTCTCGTGGATGAGGGACGTGGCTTGCTCAGTGACAAAGGCATCACGGGGCACATTCGTCCATCGCTTGACAGTGCACAAGTCCTTTAAGAATTTTGCATAAGAAGGAACTTGTTGGATGGCGGTGAGAAATGGAATGTTTATGTGAACATTCTGAAAAACTTGCTTGATTTCATCAAATTGTTGAGCTTTCTTCGTTGGGGCCAACCTATGAGGGAAAGGGGCTCGAGGGACAAAAGTAGTGGTGGCCTCAGTAGGTGTGGAAGCATTCTTGTCGGTGGCTTTATGGGAAGGTGGGATCTTAGGGAGTGGTTCTAATGGGCAAATCTGGGTGGGTGGGATGGGAACATCACAGGGAGCATCAACACCATTGTCAACATGTTTACCGGATTCTAGAGTACTCACCGCTTTCATGTCTGCTTGGTATGTGGGTGGAGTGGAAGGGGATCCAACTTCATAAGCCGACTCCTTTCCATTTCCTTTAGGGTTAGGAATGGGTTGACTCGGAAAACGACCTTTCTCTCGCTCAGACTCAAACTTATTCAGACGTTGCTCAAGCCGTTGGATGGCTTGAGTCTGCACTTGGGTGGTTTGTTGTTGAGTCGTGATGAATTGAGTGAGGAGATTCTCAATAGAGGAGGTGGATGATGGAGGTGGAGGGGCATAAGGGGGTTGGGGGACCAACTCTCGGTTAGAACTAAGCGGCTGAGAATACTCGTAGGACGGAGGTGGGACAGGGACAATTTGATGATTGGGGTGGGACGGTCCTCCTTGGGGGACAAAGGATGATGGATGGTTTTGTTGGTGGTAAGGAGCATGGTGATTCTGGATAGGAGGGCGATGTTGCCTTTGCGGGTTTTGATGAAACCCGGGTGGACCACCAACATGTTGTTGTGGTTGTGATTGAGCAAGGTGATTGTCGTGCTTATAAGAAAAATAGGGATGGTTCCTATTATTCGGATTATAAGTAAACGACGGTGGTGCGGGTTTTCGAGTGGTGTCAAAGGCACATGCTTGGGAAAAAGTGGGTTCGGGATCATCGTGAATAAGGGGGCACAAATGAGATAAATGATCATGACTTAAACAGACATGGCAAGAAGGACTAGACTCGTTGACATTCATCACTTGTTTAGAAAGAGAACAACTGAGAGCATCAACAGTCTTAGTCAAAGTGTTCAAGCCATGGAGCAAGGATTTAAAATCGGGATCATTTTTAACCTCATAAGTGCTACCTACTCGTAGTGGCTCGGATCTCGAAAATTCATTGGTGTCCTCCCAATCTTGGGAGTCATCGCCCAATTCAAGGAGAAAATTGTAGGCAGCGGTGGGAGTTAAGTGCATGAATTTGCCTTTGTGCATGGACTCAATCATGGTGCGAGTGGAAGGAATGAGACCATTGTAAAAACTATGGACAAGGCGACTCTTCTCGAGACCATGATGTGGGCAACTATTGATATAATCTTGAAAACGGCCCCATGCTTCACAAAATTGCTCGGTGGGCTTTTGACGAAAATCTTGAATGGCTTGGCGAACCTCATTGGTTTTACTTATGGGATAAAACTTAGACACGAACTTCTTCACAAGTTGTTCCCATGTATGGATAGAATCCGGTGATAAGGAATGTACCCACATGGATGCTTTATCATGGATAGAAAATGGAAACAAGCGAAGACGAACATTTTCTTCATCTAAATTTTGATTTTTGAAAGTAGCGCAAACCGTGAGAAATTTCCACAAGTGAGTGTATGGAGATTCACGCTCAAGACCATGGAAATTGGGCATCATGGAAATGGTTGTCGGATGAATTTCGAATTGTTCCACCGGGGTGGGTGGAAGAACTATGCAAGATGGTGGGGTGGCCGTTATCGGGGCAAATAGTCCCTTAAGGCACGCTCTTCAGCCATGGTGGGTGGATGAATGATGGGATTAGAGATGTCGACTCGGGGACAACTCAAAGTGATCGGTGGAATGGAAGAAGTAAGGGGAACACTTGGTTCTCCTAAGGTGGATGAGACGGGTGAGAGACTACGTGAACGAATTAATCGACGATTAACTCGGTTCCACGTGGGCATGCAAAGATGGATTCTTTTTGGTTTTTTGGATTTTTTTTTTTTTGGAAAAAAGGAAAAAAATATTTTTGGATTTTTGCTTTGGTTTTGGAAAGAAAGAAAATATTTTTTTGGAGTTTTGTTTATAGGAGGAAAAGAAGAATA
Organism: Sambucus nigra; assembly: GCA_949130495.1. NCBI lineage: Eukaryota > Viridiplantae > Streptophyta > Magnoliopsida > Dipsacales > Adoxaceae > Sambucus > Sambucus nigra. The sequence goes on from OX422207.1 coordinate 237,051,070, forward strand.
AAATATTTTTGAGTGTTTTTTTTTATATAAAAATAAGAAAAGAAAATATTTTTGGATTTTTGTGGAAAAACAAGGTGGGGGAAAATTTCGAACTCGAAGAATTTGGACGAATTCACTAAAATGGACTACCGAAAAAGGAATTGGACACACACAAGTAAAGGAAAAATCCCTACTAGCACATAACCAATTTTTTTATCTTGAAAATTAATGAGAGGGGTAGTCAAATTTTAATGAAATCCGCGGGCGATAAAAAACACGGAATTTATATGAGTGATCGCCTTTTGCAAAATGTGTGTTCCTACTTTAATCACAAGATGCCAAGAGGCTTGCCACAGAGATTCTCCACAAAGCTACTACGACGAAACGATCGGCCGGAACAACGCTGGGGACAGCACAAACCCGTTTTACTGGGCGGCCGCACTTAAAACCCAGTTTCCCTGGACACTTCCGTGCCGCAAAGCGAACCGTTGGAGGGTTTTCCCGGTGGAGAGGACTCTACGGGTTATCCTACAAGTCAAAATGATCAAAAAGGGTCCTACGAACACCGTATCCTATGGGGCTATCTAGTTGATTGATTTTAAATTAATGATGGCTAGGGTAGCACACAAAGGATAAGTGATTGAGTTGGGTGATGAAATCCCTTCTCGTTAGTGACCGGGTGTAGGTCTTAGTCAATTTAATTCATCATTCCATTCAAAATTAAATGCAAGAATTAAATTCACACAAGAGCAAGGAGGAGCACACAAAATATGAACTCGCTAACAAGAGGCCGCGAGGGTTGAAGAAATTTACCTCCCACGGTTTTTAGGCCGTGGGGTGCCGAATATGTTGAGTCGACCGGGGGGAGAATACACCAATCTCAGTCGGCCCCGGGAGTCCTACCGACCCAAAGTAGAGAGGCTTCTAAATCCTCGCCAATGCACGCCCTCTCTCTACCTTGTCCGGTTTCCCTATCACGCTTATCTTCTTTTATTACAATTTTAATTGGAAAATAAATGGTGTCTCTAAGCACCGCAATACAAGCCAATATATAATAAGGTCCTAATACACAACTTCTAGGAAAATAAAAAGTAGTACTAATAAAAATGAAAAATATGAACTAAATGGATGGCAAGCACAATTCCTTCTCGAGTGCCTCAAAGTCCTAAAAGCGGCAACGACGCCATTTGATTTGAACTTGATTTTGTATGTCGTTGATGGAACCAAGCTAATCAAAATCCTCAAATACCTACAACAAATATAAAATACTAACAATATAGAGGTAAGTAAGGGATTATCGAACCAACTTCAAGGATGAAACAGATAAGAGAAAAATTTGTGCAAGTCACTTTTTCTAATTACTTTTTTTTTTTGTTCTATATTTTTCTATTTTTTTATGCTTTTTCAATATTAAAAAAAGTTTTGAGGATGAGTGAATATGACTAAGGCTAATAACAAAAGCAAGAGTAATAAAACTAAAATAAAGTGTGACAAAAATACTAGTGAGTAATGGAAATTAGTGAGAGTGTAACTAAATGAGAGAAAAAATATTCAAGGGAAGAGAAATCCACCCTCAATTCCCCAAATCAACTAAGCTTGTATTATTTTAATTTCGTTAATTTCCAAAACATTTAATTAATTCAAAAGCTAATTCTCATTAAACTAGTGAATTAATTAAATACTCTTTTAGAAAAGTAAATTTAATTCCCACAAGCACTACTCTAATTGAATTAAAATTAACCAAACAAATCATCCCTTAGGAAGAATTTGTCCAACTAATTTTAAATTTAAAGAAGTTAATGAAATCAAGAGTAGATGAAAATTAGGTTAATATTAAAATCAAATGGTAGGTCTATCTCTAGCTTAAACCACTTGATCAAATATTAATTAAATTTTCATACCTTTTTCAAGGTTGATTTTCCATTTCTCAAGGTGAAAATAAAGTGGGAATCAAATGTACAACTCAAAGGAAGTTATCAAAATTAAAATTACAAACTAATTTGACTTGGATTCATGAGGGTTTTAATCACCCCTTGAATGAGGTGATTAGCCCTCCATAATCATCATCCAATAGAAATTAGAATCAAATAAGAGCATACAATGAAAATTAGAGAGGAGTAATCAAACCAAATAGCCTTCAATTGCTTAAATTCTTCAATTCATCAATCATCTTACTTAATTACAACACTAAAAAAAAAATACTAAACCACTAGAAAAATTAAAATGTGTTTTTCTATCTAATTCTCTCTCTATTCTTCTCTCCAAAAGCTCTCTAGTTGATCCTCCAAAATGGTCTTGAGCTCTTCTTTAAATATGCAATGGAGCAAAGGGGTATATGTGGGAATTGGCTAGAGGTGCATGTGTATAAGGTGAGAACACATGTGCATGGGGGTGTGAGGTGAGGGAATATTTGGAAAAATCTGATTTGTTATTGAGGGTAATTTGGGAAAAATGGATAAAGGTTAGTTGGGGGGTATAATGGGGTTAAAGGGTTTAAGTGGGTATTAGGCACATGTGGGAATTAGTTTGGCTTTAATTGTTTTTGGTTTGGGACATTTAGCAGGTGAAGTAATCGTGTGAGGGAAATGAAATGGGTCTTTGGCTTATGGGATATGGAAAGTGGCTTAGAGGTTGTTGGGTTTTGAAATGGGTTTGGGTGTAAATGGGTATGGACATGGGTAGTGGGTTTTGGTCTTTGAAAAAGGAATTGGGTTGGATGGGGTGATGTGGAAGCTGCCATGTCCGGAGGTATAAGCTGTGGTTGACGCCGGTAGGAGATCGGAAGTGGGTATCGGCGGTGGTGGCATCGCGAGGAGAGAGAGGGACTTGGAGGTTGGTCGCGAGTTGAGGAGGTGCGTGGCAGGGGTTTACGCCGGCGACTACGACACTGGTGGGGGACGGCAGGGGTTTGCGCCGGCACCGAGATGGGTTGAGAATGGGGGTAAGGCAGGTGGGAGGTAAGGAGAGTGGAGAGAGAGATGTGAGTTTTTTTTTGTTTGTTAATGGTGGTGAGATAGAGAAAAGAAGATGTGGGTTAATGGAAGAGAGAGAAAGTGGTGGGTGATGGGGAAGAAGAAGAAGTAGGGAGTGTTGGTATGTGGTGGGGTGTATGAGAGTGTGGTGAGGCTTAGGGTGTAGGATAGGTTAGTGGGTGTAGGATAGGTTGGGTAGTGTGTGTATTAGTTTGGACCCTAATAAAATAAAAATAAAATCTAAGTAATAAAATAAAACTAAAAATCTACAAATTAAATTACTATACTAAAAATTAAAATCAAGACTCAATAAAAATAAAACTAAAAAGAAATAACAATGTAAATCTATTAAACTTAAAAATTAAAGTCCTAAAAAAAATAAAATGTATTCCTAAAAACTAATCCTAAAAAAATAAAAAAATAAAATAAAATAAAATAAAATAAAATAAAATAAGATAAAAACTAAAACTAAAAACTTAATAAAATAAAATAAAATTATATTAATAAAAATAGAAATAAAATATAAAAATAGGAAATAAAACCTAAAAAATGCTAAAATAATCCTAAAATTAAAATGACTCAAACTAAAAATCTAAAAAATTAAAATAAAACAAAAAGGGAACAAACCAACACACACGGGTCTTGGGTGACGGTTTAGGGACAAGTTTAGGCTCGGGTAATATTACGGGGTTGGTATTTAGCTCCAATGTAACTGTAATTGACCTCGAAATGTAGCTTTTGGCACCGCAACTACAGTTAAGCCTGCATGATAAACATTTACGCGCATAAGACCCATATTGTCGAGAATTAGCAACTAAAGTACGTCTATTTGGGATATAAATTGTACAGTTTTGGGTGCTTATCACAAGTACGTGTTTTTACCTTTTTTATAGTAAACGTAGCGTACTTAACATACTGCTATTGATATCACTACGTGATAGCTCCTATTTACTCTAAGTATGTGCATGTTATAATACTAACATACTACATATTTTATGAAGTATCATTAATATTTTAATGTGAATATGGATCAGTTTAACCCCTCTCACCTAATAATTGATGTCATGTTCCTTATTGAATCAGTTCACCCCTGCACTTTTGTTCTATTATTTTCTTTATGAGCATCAGTATTAACTAGGGAGTAGACTGACGTGTTATCCCACATAACTTTCTGCTTGGCTTAATGGTCTCAGATGATTGAGACCCCGGATTATTGCGACAAACATACTAGTTCCACTTTAATTGTGTTCTTATCCGGTTACTTTTTCCCAAAGGTTTTGGGTTGATTTTATATGATTTTAGTAATGGCTTAACTATTTCTATACCACTTAATGAACAGGGAAGTATGGGATTATTAGATCAAAGATCCATGTCTTTCTTTTTATGATCTTTAATGAACTGGTATATATGGTATTATTAGTTCAAAGATCCTTAATTTTCTTTATGTAATCCTCAATAAACTGATAAGTATGGAATTATCACCTTTAATTTTTTACCATTATTATACACTGAATTCTATACACACTACAACTCTCATTTATACATATAGTTGTTATAAAACTTGTAAGCCTTCTTAGCATATTTGTTCTAAGTTCTTTTTCCTCCAAATGAACTATAAGAGATAGGCTAATATCTCTTCCCTTTTAAAGACATATATCAGTCATTTGTTTGCATATGTGACCGTGTGGGTAAAGAATAAGCTAGATGGGAACAAATAGTGGTTCTTTTAAATTTTCTACCGTGTTAAAAGAATGTAAATCACCCCTGCGGTGGTACTACCCTATGTACACTATTTTAATAATGAATAACGTTATGTTATTCCGCCTCCACTTTAATTCATTAATTTATGTATACTCTCTTGTTCATTCATACCAAAAAGCAAGGTGTGACAGGTTAGTATCAGTGCATGTATAAATTTAACATATCGTCGAGTTAACACTCCATACGGGAAAAGAAATTTATAAGATATTAGTTCTTTTATCATTTTGTAACTTATTTTATAACAATTATATGGTAATTCCATTTTTCAGTATGGATACCTGGGATACGTTTATGTTCAATGTGGAGATTGATCCGAATAACCGTTGGGAAACTAGAGTCCGAGAAGAAGCATTAGGGAAGCTGCGGGAAATGATTCATTTAATAGAATAAGATTGTGTAGATGCCACTAGTGATGTCAAAAGTTTAGTACTGACTAATAGAGTTCTAGTTGAAATGTAAGTTATGAGAAAAGTAGATGACTATATGAACGATCCAATGTTATTTCAAGAAGCTATAAATCTTAATCTCACGGATGCTCCACCGACCCCACCTATGTATACAATTGCAAAATCTAATGGAGAAATACATGTTGATTATTCCCATGACAACAGTAGTGACTCGACTGATGATTCACCAAACCACGGAGCTTACCTTATTAGTCCAGAATCCAACTCTGAGGACAATGTTGTTGTTCCTACTTAAAATCCAAAGTTAAAGTTATCTAATAATGTATATAGCATAATAAAGTATTGTACATAGTGGGTTATACTAAGCCTTAGGAGACTAACAAACTTCTATAGTTCAGCATTAATAGTTTGTGATGTATAACTTTAATGTATCATACAACTAATCTTGTAAAATATAATAGGCTTGTGACATATCCTTATTTTATGATTCTTATTATTAAAACTATTATATTATATTTTAGGATGTTTAGTACTCGAATTTCCTCAACTGGAACACATACTGAACAGACTCAAATTGAAGGAATAACAACTGCGATGTTTTTAGGAACTCACTTATTTAGCCCGATAATAACAAACTTCTCATTCTACTCTAGAGAGGATTTATGAAGATATCTATAGGATGAATGTCCTTAAAGAATTTATGAGACAACAATATCCGTCTTTTCTTGAAAATCCAGGTACTAGTGAAGCTAAGAAAAGGATACATCAGATTGTGAAAATTCTAAATAGAGTAAGCATAACTGTTAATCTCCAAGTGACTTCAGCAACCTTTATGTTTTAAGATGAAACCGATTTCTGGTGGCAAGCATTGGCACGTAACAAAAACTTTCTTAATATTACTTGGGAGCATTTTTAAGATATTTTCTTCAAAATGTATTTTCCCGAGGCTAAACGATAACAATGAACCGTTGATTTCTTAAAATTTTAACAAGTCAATCTATTTGTATCCCAGTACGAAGATAAATTTATTGAGTTATCATGTTAAGACCTTGAGTATATAGATACTGAGACAAATAAGTGCAAGAAATTTAAAAGAGGACTACTTCCATTAATCAGGGATGCGATCACTCCTTTACAAATCCGTGAGTATTCACAACTTATCGACGTTGCTGTAATTGTAGAATGAAATTCTTCTGCCACAATACGATCTTCTCCCCCCATTATTAGAAATTATCATGTTGTTGGAACCCACATCAATCTCAATCGCAACTCTCCCTAAATTTTAGTGTACATGGTTCTTCTTAGGTTCGTCTTAACACAATGCGTTCAATGATTCATTTTAATGAATGTCATAAATTAGAATATATTCGAACACATTGTCCTAAGTTAAGATCTGTTCTGATTTATCATCAGTCAAATAATCCTTCACAAAATCCAAAATCTTGTCCTATAGAAAATGAACCTAAGCCAAATCCTATCAAGTAAATTGTGCTAGTCCCGAGTCATGGAAAGAATTATTTAATACAGCCTACACGAAACTCTCACGATGTGATAGAATGTATGATATTTTACCAATATCTTCCTGAACATGTTTTATTTTATTCAGGTTCAATGCATTCCTTTATCTTCCTTAGACCAGCTAAATTATTTCAATTGCTACCTACATCTTTAATTGCTCCATTGGATATTGAATTACCGACATATGAAATCAATACACCAACACAAGGTTATAGTAATTGTAGAATTCTGATCTGTTTAGGAACACTTCTTGTTAGTTTGATAATTTTAGATATTTATGGTTTCAAAATTATTATCGGAATGGATGTTCTATCAAGACATCATGATTTTATCGGTTGTCATGCCAAGTAAATTTATTTTCGTACTAAAGATAATTATTCTTTTGTATTTCAAGAATCAGGTCCGTCTGAATCATCAAGTTTCCAAATTCAAATCTCTTCTTTAATTCCAAACCTTTTGGAACAATTCAAATATTTTTCCCCAGAGAATAACAAGGATTCCCCGTCTCGAGATATCGAGTTCAGTATCAATCGTTATGTTAATACATTTCCTATTTTGATACCTCCGTATCGAATAACTCCTTTAGAACTTCGATAACTCCATACCCAATTACTTGATCTTCTTGAAAATGGTTTTATTAGACAAAGTTCATCTCCTTGGGGAGATCCAGTGTTATTTTTTAAGAAATATGAGGGAATATTTAGATTATTCGTCGACTATCGTAAACTAAATTTACTAACTATTAAGAATAAATATCTTATACCCCAAATAGGAGATCTATTTGATCAACTTAGAGGAGTAAGAGTCTTTTTCTATAATAGACTTACGATTCAGTTACAATCAATTGCGCGTTGGAGAAAAAGATATTTTGAAGGCTGCTTTTAAACTCATTATGGACATTTCGAATTTACTATAATGTCATTTGGTCTAACCAATGCACCCGTAGATTTTATGGATTTAATGCATAGAATCTTGAGGCCCTTTCTTGACCAAATTTTTATTGTTTTCATCATCAATATTCTTATTTATTCTCAGAATCCAGTAGAACATTGCCCGACATCAAGAAGCACACGTAGGTACTCTCGGAAACCATCGATTATATATTAAGAAGAGCAAATGTGATTTTTGAATGAAGGAAATAAAAACTTTAGGACATGTGGTTTCTAAAAATGGAATCCAAGTCGATCAAGCGAAATCTCAGCCATTTTAGAACAGAAAATCCCACCAATATTACTAAGAAAAAGAGTTTTCTAGGATTAGATGGATGTTACCATCATTTTGTTACCTTAACGGTGAAAATTTTCCAGTCTTTTTTTATCACTAGAGTTTGACATATATGTTTACTCAAAAGGACTTGAATTTAAGACACCGTTGTTGAATGTCATTTTTGGAAGATTACAAATTTATGTTAAATTATCATCCAAGAAAAGGCAATGTAGTATCCAATGCTTTAAGTTGAAATCCAATAGGAAGACTCCACTCTTTAACTTCTTAAAATTATTGCTTCTACCATAGAGCAATATGAAATTCAATTGATATCCCCTTTTGCAAAATTTCCCAACATCATTGCTTATCCCGAATTGAGAGAGAAAATCTTAGTCAACAAACTATAGACTCTTTTGTGCCAACCTTTCGAGATAAAAATATTGACTTCTCATACGATAAGGAAACATGTTTACGATTTAGAAATAGATTGTATGTACCTAATGGTTCAACTCTTGGAGAATAAATATTAAAATAAGCCCATTGTTTGAAATTATTGATTAACCTTGGAAGTTCGAAAATGTACCATGCCATGAAGAAGAAATATTGGTGTCCAAATATGAGAAATGATATCGAGAATTTTATATGTAAATGTCTTATTTTTCAACAAGTAAAGATAGAACACCAACACCCTGGTGGACTCCTCTAACCCTTACCAATTCCTGAGTGGAAATGGGATCATATTACCATGGATTTTATCAACGGACTACCTCATATGTCCTAAGGATATAATTCCATTTGGATAATAGTAGACCGACTCACTAAATCTTCTTATTTTCTACCAATGAAGGCCACCGACTCATTTCGGAAGCTCAGCAAGCTCTAGATTCAAGAAAATATTTGATTACATTGAATTCCTTTATCCATCATATCAAATAGAGATTCCCGTTTTTAGGAAAGTTTTGTCAAGCATTGTAAACCACAGTGGGTACTAAACGTCATTTAAGTACTACATTTTACACGGATGGACAATCAAAATGTACAATCCAAACATTAGAAGATATGCTACGCGCTTTTGCATCAGATATGCCCGACAATTAGAATGTACATTTACTAGAATTAAAGTCGCCCCATTTGAAGCTTTATATGGAAGACTGTGTAGATCACCTATATGTTGGATAGAATCCGAAAAAAGTAAATAATTTGGTCCCAAAATAATCTAGGAAACCAGTGAGAGAATACAATAAATGCAAGAGAGATTAAAAATAACCCAAGATCATCACAAAGTTATGTAGGTCATTGTCGAAAACCCTTAGAATTTCAAGTTAATGACCAAGTGTTTTTGAAAGTTTCTCCTCAGAAAGGAATCTTACGCTTTGGAAACAAAGGAAGATTATCCCCCGGATATATTGGACCTTTCATAGTTTCTAAAAGAGTTGGCTCTGTATCCTATTAATTAGAATTTCCTGTGGAATTATCCAATATTCACATTGTATTTCATGTGTCTCAGTTATGCCAAAATATTTTCGATCCCTCTCATACCATTAAGTGACAAGACATCTCTATCGAACCAAACCATAAATTTGAAGTATGCACTATTCAAATTTTATATCGCCAAGTCAAGCAACATAGAAATGAGAAAATTACCCTAGTTAAAGTACTTTGGGAAAGTCAAAATTACTAAGAAGCCAAACGAGAACTAGAACAGACTATGAAAGATCATTATCCTAACTTACTTCAAGGTAAATTCGAGGATGATTTTTTTTAGGTACGCAGACTATAATAATCGGTAATTTCGAATCAAATCTATCATCTAACCCTAATTGCATATATTAATTATTTCAACCCTCATAAATATTCAAATTCAAAAGTCTTCTAAAGAAGAATGAAATTTTCCTTCATGCCCTACAACTTTATTAAATTAACCTTAATACCCTGAAGTTTCAACGAGTGCAAACTTAGCCATGAAAAATTCAATCCAACATTACTTGAATTATACTTAACCCTAACACCCAAACTTAATATTAAATTAATAATCTAGACTTCAACTAATATAAAATTACAATTTTAGCCCTCGAAACATTTTTAATTGAAAAAAATTCCCCTAAACTTCATCAAAAGTACACTTTAAGACTATAAATGCATATGCTTGATCAACAAGAAAGGAAGAAAATAAAATGTGTGCACCCGGCACATATGTCAAGTATAGTTACCAAGCTAGAAAACTTCACATATTCAGTTCAATTCCATCTCCCTTCCCAATCAATGAACTCTCGTCATCAAATACTATTAATACCCGACGAATTCCTCAGTTCAAACTCACCCCAACAATAGTTTAAAAACACGAATTTTTCACTCCAAATCGGTAAACTACGACTTTATGAACTATATTCAGTTCTTTTATTTTCAATCGATTTCTATGTTGTTATAATTCTAGAATATATCAAAACAGTAGAATTCTTACGTAGAAAAAAGGCCTTAGGTGAAAATTATGAAATTTCCACCATTAAAGCTTGAGCTTTAATGGTGAACTTTTAAATAATGATTAAAACTAAAGTTTAAATATTTGAATGTCTTTATTAGAACCTATATAACTCGAGTTAAATGTTCAGATCCAATTAATGTGCATAATAAACTCTAATCGATTGGAAGTGTATTTTGAACCAGAAAACTAAAAATCTTAAATTCTTTCGTTTATCCATCTCAATCCTTTAAACCAAAACCAAAATACTCCTACACATAGCAAAAACTAAACTATGTTCATAAGAATCACTTCCACATCCTTGAAAGCCAAGAATGTTAGGTCAAAATTTCATTAAAACACACAATAATAGAACTTGAGATATACTACATCTTCGTCCACAAAACCTATATATTTGGATTCCTTATGAAATTTTAGGTTGAGTTCATTGAGAAATTATCGAGAATGGTTTAGAAATGAAGGAGAAATCTTAGGCAAAAAATTAGAAACCCTAAGGCTGACTATCGAGGGGAAGAAGATTAACTTTTTAACCAGGAACTTTGACCTCTCGTGTGAGGGTGCATGGCCAATCATTTTTTTTAAAAATTTAATCCAATATTTTTGTTTTATTTTTCTGGTCAAAATGATATAAGGTAAGGCCATGTTTGGTTCAGCCTAGCGTAAATTATGATAAAATAAGGTCTTAACTGTGAAATATTTTTCCTAAATTGCAATTTGACCCCTCCTGACTTTTTCAACTTACGAATTTGAACCCCAAAATTTGTCTATAAATACTTCTAAACATTTTAAGACAAAAGGTCTTTTGCACCAAATTTCAAATATGACCTAAAGTCCAAGATTTTAAAGTGCCAAATTATTTACAATTAAATCCCCAAAACTTTAAACGATACAATTTTTTTTGTATAAACTAACCAATTCAATCCTAATTCTAGCAAATACTTATATACCCAAATATTGTATATAGGGAATCAAGTACCAACTCCTCCCGATATCCTATTTTGATCCATAAGCCATAACGAAATACCAAGAAAGTAGGTATTTCTCCCTTTTTAATGGTAAACGTTATGAATTTGACATATTGCTATTAACATCGTTATATGATAACTCCTATTTACTCTTAGTATGTGCATGTTATAATACTGCCATACTACATATTTTATTAAATATTGTTGATATTTGAATTTCAACACGGGTCAATCAAACCCCTCTCACCTAATAATTGATGGCGTATTCCTTACTGAATTAGTTCACCCCTGCACTTTTGTGATATTATTTACTTTATGAGCATCAGTATGAACTATGGACTAGGCTGACGTATTATCCCATGAAACTTTCTACTTGTCCTAATGATCTCAGATGATTGAGAGCCCGAATTCATGCTACATATGTATGAGTGCCACTTTAATTGTGTGCCTAACCGATTATTTTTTCCCAAAGGTTCTGGGTTGATTTTATTTGGTTTTAGTGATGGCTTAATTATTTCTATAGTGAACTGGTAAGTATGAGATTATTAGTTCAAAGATTCTTGACTTTCTTTATATGATGCTTAATGAATTAGTAAGTATAGGATAATTTTCACAAAGACCCCTAATTTTCCTTATGTAAACCTTAATAAATTTATAATTATGGGATTGTCAACTTTAATTTTTTTAGCGCTACTATACACTAAATTCTATACACACTCAAATTCTCATTTATACATATACTTGTTATAGAACTGGTAAGCCTACTTAGCATATTTGTGATTAATATTGTTTCCTCCAGATGAACCCAAAGAGAGAGGTTAATATCTCTTCCCTTTCAGAGATAGATATCAGTCATCTATTTCCATATGTGATCGTGTGTGCAGAATATTATCCAGATGGGAGCTGGGTGAGGCGCTTTTAAATTTTCTACTTTATAGTCCGGGTTAAAAAATGTAAGTCAATTCCACCTTAACTTTAATTCAATGCTTTATGTATACTCTTTTGTGAATTTAAACCAAAAAGCAAGGTGTGACTGCTAGTGACCTCCATAGGTCATGGGGTGCTAGGTATGCTAACATGACTTATTAATTCCTTATTTAGAAATGAAAGATTAAATTTATTATATATACATGTGAGGCATGTTATGACTTGTGAGACTTAACTAAATAACTTTAGAGTCTTTATTCATTTTCATAACTATCATTGGGTGGCATGGATATGTTAGCTTACAATGGCTTGACCATCGCTGTAGAACCCCCTTATAGGTTCTTGTAACCATCCCTCTTAGTTTTCCATTTCCTATAACATCGGGTCCTATTCAAGTTTCATCACCCCTATCAAGATGTATTTGCCATTTTATTTCTTCTAGTTTTTACATATTGAGAGATGAGAGGAATGACTTCGGTTATAGCATGTACTCTTTTAGTTATTGAGTTGGATTTCTAGTTGGTTAGGTTGTGGAGGTTTTACTTATGATGTCTGTTATAAGATTTTATGTATTGGAAGATTATGGTTTATTTATATGTAGTAGATTGTGATGATGTATTTCTTATCAGTTGTTATCTTATGGGATTTTCTTATAGAACTCTTATTGAAGTATCTATATCATTTGGTTTCATGCACGCTAAGGTTGGAATTTAAATTATTTTGACAAACTGTAGAATTTAATAAATATACTTGATTAGCCTAATTACTAAAAATTAAGAGGTATCACAACTGGTATCAGAGCATAGTCCTAGGCAACATAGGTTCCATAGGTCCATTATAGTCATCCACATAGTGTTCTTTCATACATTCATTTCCTTTGCATTCTTATCATAGGAATAATTTTTGGGGACTCTAGTTCCAGTTATCTTGATAAATGAATTGGCTAAAAGTCTATGGGGAGGGTTCCTTGTTTAGACTTCAATCATGATACATCCCACGCATGGTGTTTAGTTCGGTCGAGAGTTAGGAGTTATTAAGCGTCATACTCTTATTACGTATCTAGTAATATATTTGGTGAAGAATAATAAAAGATTATGAATATTTTGAAGGATAAGTACCTCCCCGAGTAGATCCGTTCATAAAAGAAGACATAGTTTCTTCTACTTTGACATGGGGACTCGTATTATCTTAGATCATGGGAAAAAGTTTACAACTTTGGATATTGGTTATTCCGAAGGAAGTGAATATGGAAGAGAAGAGAATTGATTATTTCATGAAGAGTCTTATTTACCCTCTATGGTAGATTTTAGTGGAAAACCAAGCATACACTAGTTATACACAAATAGTGGGTGTTTTGTCTACTCTTTATGAAGAGAAAACTGAAAGTAAAAAGAATTTGAGAAAGGGGGCGAAGCAGGTGGTCTCAAGACTAATGGAAGATACGATAATGACAGGAAGGGAGGGCAGGACAAGAGTCATGGAAGATATTTCGACCCAATTAGAAGATACCCCAATAACTATAGGGACCTCCTTTGGCAGGTTGGCGGGACACCAATAGAAATAATAGTCATGACATATAGGGTTTGATTCGATTATTTACTTTGGTGTTTTCTACAAGTATGAAAGTATGGGATATAAAGTAATGTTATTTATTAGCGACAACATAATTAGGTCGGGATAAGAGAAGTATAGACGGGGCCAGTAGAGCCTAGGGTAGCAGAGCTTCAGATCCAATTGCTATCCATAATAGAGGTAGCAGTAAATTCTCGTTATTCTTGCACTAAGGCAGTAAGTGGCACTTCCAATACCACCCAACACAGTGCCTCATCCTCATATATATTATGGATGGGTTTATAAGATAGGACCCGTGAATGACCTAGAGCCTATTTAGACGATTGATGGTACATTTTCTATTCATGACAAAAAAATTATTTGATATAAAGGTCACATATTCGTTTGTTTCGTTACACTTCATGGGTATATTGGGGATAATTGTGACTCCTTATTCTAGAGTTTTATCTATAGCTACCCCTTTATGCGTATACACTCGTATTATCAAGACTTGTGATGGGGTAAGAAGTTAGATCAGGAGGCTAAAATTTAGAGGAAATTGGTTAGTTATTATATACCCACGCATAGGATAATATATTTGGGTTGAATTGGCTATATATGTATCAGGATCAAATTGATTGTATAGGTAGGGCGATTTCATTTTCTATATTGCGGAAAGAGATGTATTTAGAAAATATGCCTATACGTGAGGATGGGGATACTACCCACTTTTATTTTATTGATGAGGAAACCCAGGCGGAGACCATAGTGTCCTAGATATAATTCCCACAGTTTAAGAGTTCTCAAATGTGTTTGATGAGATTTCGAGTTTACCCCGAGTCAAGAGATTGATTATGTAATAGACTTAGTGCCGCACATAAACCCGATGACTAGAGAACCGTATAGTATGGCCCATATGAATATAAAGGAGCTCAGGGATCAGATTAAGTGGTTTCTTGAGAAGGTTTTCATTCACTATAGAACTTCACCTTGGGGTGTGACAATTTTCTTTGGGAAGTAGAGATATGGGTCGTTTTGGCTGTGTATTGATTATCGTGAGTTGAATAATAAGATAATGAACTGTACGTAACCACTATCGGGGATTTATGATCTTTTTTATCAGTTAAAGGGATATTTTTCTTTTCAAAGATTGATTTGAGATCTAGTTACCATCAGCTACAATCTTATAATCCACGTTAATAAACCAATAAAACCCCAGAGCAGGTAAGAAGCCTTCATTTCTTAAGTTCTTGCAATTTTAACATTAGTTAAGCCGCTGTTAGATGAATATAGAAGAAGGTTTTTATATTTTCTAATGTCTCACATTTTAAATTCTTTTAATAGTCCTAAATAAGATAAGAGATTTTTTAAGTACACCATAAGTTTCTTTCAAGAGGTCCTTTGACTAGTGATGAAGACATGATAAACCTTAGACTATCTTGACCAAAGCATTATAGGTCTTTAGATTGTAATACTCTTTCTTAGTTTTGAATATAACAAGAAAAATACTTCATAGTGGACATATGATCCTCAAATGAGATTCCAAACCACTATATATCCTTATCTCTCACTTTGACATACCTCTTCACTAACCAGTTCAACGTCCTATAAGGAGCATCTACTGGGGTTAATGCTTAAAAATATTTCAATCCCCCACTAGTTTGGTACCATTTTTGAGGATGATAGTTGCTTAGTCACGAATATTAGATATTTATTCCCTTCATATTTAGCATTGTAGAACAATTATGTCCGTTAAATCTTATATGTATGCTCATTTATTGGTTAAACTTCATTTTCAATATAGATATGCTTTTCAAGGTTTATCTGGGCTATTGCAGGTGTTGGAATGGCTGGCGCAATAATTGGTTACATTTTGAGAAAGTTACGTCATTTGATACAATTGTAGAGGGAATTTTGTAATTTCAAGCATATTTTGTCAACTTATCTTTTCATGGTCGTGGATGGCACATCATTTTTTTATCATATGACGAAGTTATGCCCATTCTCCAGAAGTCCCATTGTGTTTGAAAGGATGAGAAAATGTTGCTGAAAATAGGCAATCGGTCGGTCGACGGATGTGATTTTGGTGAATACCTAATGGCAATGTACATTTTTGTCAACCATCGATCGATCGATCCCAACCATCAATTGAATGATCATATGAGTTTTGTGAAATATCTGTGAGTAGTGTCAAGATTTCAACTTCATCGATTGATCCATCGTTGGTCAATCGATCGATCAGATCAGATTTTAGATGTATTCAGATTTTTGGGTTTTTTCTTTTGTGAAATCCACTCATTAAATATATAAATGTGTGAGTTGGGTTTTATTTGAAGAAGAGAGTTTTTACCTTATGTTTTTAGGATATATTAGTGTATCATTGAGAGCTTCTCTCATTTATCCCCCCTAGGGTTTGGTTTGTAAGATATTGTTCACCATCTTCCTAAATCTATTTCAAATTTCATTCTTAGTTTATTTCTTTATTAATTAGTTTTATTTATTAATTTATTTATTCCTTTAATTTCATGGCATTTAATATGATTTCTAACTAATTTAAATTAGGTTGAGATTATTTAACTCACCACGGATTAATTGGTTGCTTTGCTATGGTATGATGGATTACGCTAGTTTTGATGAGTTAGGTTGTTCTTAGTTCTCCCTCTAAGGAACCTACTGGGGTATATCATGTATGTGACATCTTTGTAAACTTGTGTGTGTAATCTGGGAAATATTTGTTGACACCAAAATCAAAGATTGCTTTTATGAGAATTTAGGGGGTGACAACTCAAGGTTTTAATATATATAATAATGATATTTAATCTTGATAAATCTTTTCTTGCCATGTGATACTTTATCCTAATTAGCCTATGGTGAGTGATATAATTCTAAATCTATAGCTTTTTGTCTTCTTGTTAATCTAGTTTCAATACTTGACTTATTCATAATGTTTTAAATTAATACAATTACCTTTTACACTCACCGTTATCCAACCATTACATCAATCCCATTATTCGATTCAAAACATTAAAATGTTTATTCTTTTCACTAACGATGATTACTTGCTTGAGTTGCTTTCCATGAACGAAATATATTCCCCATGTGCGCTACCTACCATTCCAATTGAAAAAACTTTGGTAGTAAATTTAGTTCTTTTGGGATCCAACATGTACTTATCCCCCCTTAAATCCAAACACCCCATCATTTTTAAAAATATGTTAATTGGTGATGGTTCATTTTCCTCTCCCAAACCATTCCTTCTATTGTTCAAATGGAATTCTTATTTTTTGGGAGGTGTGACCTCTATTGAGGGTAGACCATTAATCCTTAAAAGTCCAATCATTTTTTGGGTGGACCCTAAAAAATTTCAACTTCCGGTGCAAGTTAGAAGTTAAAATTATTAGTTACACATAGTAGCTTGATTTTTCGTTTTCACTTAGTGTCTAGTGTAATTAGATAAATTTTTTCTATGCTTGGTTCTGTGACACCCCGCCTAATTAAATACCGGACGATCAATCCTTTATTAAATTAAAATCAAGGTGAACAGTTGGTTCATTCTTAGCATCACTATCGCAAAATAAAATTTACCAATTTAAACACCCTAAATAATTAAGTTAAATGTCAAAACAATTTAAAACTTTATTTCCATATTAATAAATTGAAATATGAAAACCTTTTTAATAACCAACAGTTTAAGAATCACAAGAATACTAAGGGTGGCAGTAACACATAACAATTTAAAACAATCTAGATAAACTAAACCAATTTTAAATTTTAAATGAAACCATCCTCACAATAGTTAACTCCCAAGGAGTACTGAATACATAAATTACAAATAAACGTAGATCTCTGACATATCCAAGATAAATAGGGAAATGGGCGACACATGCCCTAACTATGAAGAATTAGAACAGGAACTAAATCAATGAAGAGGTCGTCTAAAACAAAGGCCTGCAACTCCCACATCAGCTGCAGCGCATCTAGTCCAAAGAACCTATGCATGACGCCCCTGTGGTTGGGCACCTATAATACATATACATATATATACAAGATAGAGAAAAGACAGGAAAAGGGTCAGAGCCCGAGTGTAAAACAGTTTTAAAAATAATTTAGCAAGTATTTAAAATTCTTACGTGCTAATGCAACAACCATGCTAAGATGCGACGCTCTCTTGGGAATTATCACCTCTCATATAGTGTGCACGTCTACCATACTACTAAACCTCATAAGTCTATCTCACTTATTATCCATAAATTTTTATCTCGAGAATTAACAGGGTGATAATATTTAGTTTAGAAAATTAATCTCTTCTATATTTCTTACACTGTTTAGAACAAATCAGTACCGTTATGAAGTTCCCGAACACTTAAGAGAGTTGAAACATGTATACATTACTTAACTACTTATACTCACAGTAGAAAGTTCCCATATAAATATACGTATATATATTAGTCTGACATATAATATATATATACTAACGGCACCCCACATAAAATCTATGGTGCTGGCATACTCTTCTATCAAGTCCCCGTATCACTCGTACTAAGGGAAATACTAGTTCGGAATCACTCTTGAACTGTATTAACATAAAACACATACAAATGGAGGCGAATCATAGTTCCAAGTCTCTAAGAGGTTAGCACATACCCTCACGTCTCTTAGGACCGTCTGACTATCAATCATATATCTTGTACAAAGGAATCCTATGTTCTAGGGTAAAGTCAATATCCCCCATAAAGGTCCCATCGAGATAAGGCTGTCCTGACGCGGCAACCTCCGTGATAGTAAGTATCACGGGTATGATTATACACAAGCATAATATAAATATGTATACACATGCATACAATTATATATATATATATCAATATTCTAATTTTTCCAATTAGGCTCTCACACTACCCAACGATAACAAGTATTAACCTCATATTGTACAACTTTTGCCCAATTACCTCACATAAAAGATTTGTCACTTTTATTCTTAAGTATAATCGTTTCAAACTTACTTCTCATCTCTTGAAGTACTCTTTCTTTATAAGTATAATCTCAGTAGGTACACCCTCTCTAACTTGATAGTTTAAGTCTTTCATGAGTCCTTAAATTATTTAGCGAACGTACGCATAATTTCTAATGTGTGACGAAACTCCCCATTCACCCACAATTTCAACCCATATTAAATCTCACTCAACAGAGTTTACGTAGACCCTACTGGACCTCCTCATAACCCATTTTACTCCATTAATAATAATCAAGGGTTCTTACGTATTTTAACCGGATTAAACAAAAAGGGGAAAAATATACAGTTTTCCAGGAGGGATCGATCGATCGAGGAAAGGGGGTCGCTCGATCAACCATCGATCGGTCCATGTTCTTGGGTCGATCGATCGATCAAGCAGTTCTTGCCCAGAAATTGCAAATTAAACCTACGGGTTTCATCTTCCAAATTTCTCCAAAACATCATTATCGATTCCTAAAATCCCAAATAACGTTACTACTAGTTCCTTATACATATATACATGATTGCCTACGTGAAATATGTGCAAATTCATCAACGGGATTTTATTAAAGGGCCAATTTGTTTTAATTATCAAGAACCCTAATTTTTCACTAAACTTCCATTGTTCTAGTTCTTTTTCTAGATTTCTCACTTCTAAATTATTTCGATTTCGTGGGTAATCCTCGACATGTGATTGAGATTCCAGAATTCATTTATTTTCTCTATAACATGTGATTAGGTTCTCTAAATCAATAAATTCTTCCATGAAACATAGGTTCAACCATCCTAATCTAACATGGTGAGACATTAACTAAAAGAAAAGCAAGATAAATACTTGCTTGGGAATTTAATTTCTGATTTGTGGAAGAAAGTGGTGTGGTTGCGTTCGTCATCGCGCGATCAACGATTTGGTGGTGGTGGCGGTGCAAACGGTGGAGTTTTTGGCCTTAAATTCCTTGGAAGGCTTTCCCACTTCTTCTCTAATGTCCGTTCTTTGATTTTGTGTTTGTTAACCCTAGAAGACAACTCCTAAAGCCTAATATATCCTTAGGAAATTCGTGGGTTTAATTGCCCAAAAATACGAAATGTCCAAAATGCCTTCCCGGGATGCTAATGAGGCCTAAAAACGCCCTCAGACCGAAACTAAATCCCTGAGTACATTATTTTGACTATCTCGACCCTTACGGATATATTGGCGCACTCGAAATGACCATACGGGTGACTTATAATTTATTCACTTTTAATAATAATAATTTAGTCCTGACACTACACAGGCGCGTCCCGACTAAACTTCCATAATTGCCATTTTATTCACTCGTGACTATTTTTATAAAATCAATCTTATACATTACTTTACTCATCTAGTAATATTCAACAAATTTCCAATAATTACTAACTCTCATCACGCTAGTAAATAATAAAACAAATTTTCGGATTAATTTTAAATTTATTTTTCTCAATTAAATTTAATACATCCCTAAATTTAAAAGCCACAAAAATATGAGGTATTACATACTTCCCCCCTAATAACGGAATTTCATCCCGAAATTCAAAAAATAAGGCCTACCTGGTAAAATAAATCTGGATACATTATCAGTAGGCAAACTATCTACATAGTAAGGCGTTCAATCACTATAGCCCCCGCCTCATAGCAAGCTTGTTTAACACTCTCATTAAACACACTTCACATTGTGCTCCTATCCGACATCATTCGCATAAGACATTCCTATATATTATTAATTCCCATTATTTCAATATCATTGGGAGGCTGCACCTCACTACATGACAACTACTCGGATTTCTAAAAACAAAACTCCCATTCTGAGAGAAACCATACAAACATCTGATCACTCTTGTTCGCCTCAAATAGTCATGGAATTCCAACATAGTCATCAGACTCTAACTCAACCAATCCAAAATTATGTTTATCCGCCCATCTCTTAACATTCAGAGTGAGAGAGTTAAGGTTTTTCCCACATCAAAACCTCAATAAGCATCATGTTCACAATTAGGTAATATCATCCCCCAATTATTGTATTATACTCCACTTGATAGTTATAACCGTTGCGAAAGTGAAACGATCACAATGAATCCAAAATTACTTTCATGCGGCTCCACTAATCGTTAATCACCATGCCCCTATTCCCCGGCTATGGGTGATACATCTTACTCAAAACGAAATATTATCCCCGCTGCTTCTTGAAATCCCATATTGAAGGTGGGATTAAAAAAAATCTTATCCCGATTCAGAAAATAATACCGTGATGGACCACGTACCGGCGCGATCGTTCCTTTCAAAGGAAGACTGGGACACACTAGTTAATATTTTAAATCACCCCAAAGGAATATCAATCACTTACCTCTTGGGAGACTTCTCCTACATGTTCGAATGAACCATTGATCTTTACTTGGGGATGGCAACCCATCCAAGAAACTTTACCGACCTCCTCCATTATAGGAATTGTTGATAGCCCCACAATTTCTCTGGTTGATCCTCTTATTCCAACCGATCTCTATCTATGAGTGGTGCATGCAGAGACTACTCACTATATCCCGCTAAACATCAACTTTTACTTGAAATGTCTCACAATTAGTGACACTTAATACTCCCCTTCTTTCCTTGGCGTATATCGAAAGTTTCGACCCATGTACTTTTCTCCACAATATGCACTTCGGGACCTTTTATACCATACTAACATCATCACTCTTTGTATGCGGAAGTCGCTCTCACATTTGACCAATTACAACTTCTCTCCGAGTGTTCTCCATAATAATTAAATTCTACCCTTCTCAAGCAATAACCCCTTTTAAATGGCTTCCCACAACCTTCCAACCAAGTTCGGATGTGCTACTCTAGTCGCACACGTATATAGGGATTATCGTTCTTCATGTGATGCTTAATCCACTCTACAACTTCACCCTTGTTATGCTAGTCCCATAAACATATATTCCACATGTCTATTCCCACATCCCTTCAACTCAGACGATTATACCCTCAGCTAACCAGGATGCCCACATTCTGTAACACCTCGCCCGCCCGAGGAGAGCGAACGACGCGCTATGAATTGATAAAAACTATCCAAATCCAACAAAATACAAGGTATAGAGCATCCAAACCCCACAACAATAAAAGAGGAACCACTAATCTCAAGTCTCTTCAGATAAGTACAACAATTCTCTCGAATATATACAATAACTAAAATAAATCACTAACGCTCTATACATCAAAATAAATACAAGTCTTCTCTGTTGTATAAAAATTTCTTCCCAGATAATCTTCGCTAAAAATCATCCCAACTCTTTATTTCCGTTCTTCTTCGAACGTGGTTACAACACTTGAGTATTCTCCGTCACTCCTAGAAATCAAAATTTTAAACTCTCCTTATCATTGTTCCACTCCTCAACCCGTGGTGATAAAACTTTTAATGATTTCTTACCACACAATTGGCTCCACTTGCCTTAAATCATAATTTAACTTCCAACTTACAGATATAATTACCTTCTCCTATTATGACCGAGGTACCGAACTCATGGACTAATGACCCAACATCTCCCTATTTCCAACCTTACGCTAGGTTTCATGGGTGGGGTGTCTCGCAATGCGAAATCCAAACAAAGAACCCCTCGATACAATACTACCTAGCATTGTCGGTTATCGAAATCCATTAGGCCCTCCGTCCATAGCATATACCCCTTTATTCCGTCCTTTGACAGAAAAAAAAAATTCATCTCGTCCCGTAATTACAATTAACAAAGAACATTTTTCCAGTTGCATTATCGTTCGGTATTGGTGGTAATCATATTCCATAAACCTCGAATACATACAATCGGGGTCTTTGAAATCCTGTCCCCAAACATATGGTTATAACTCTTAACTCCCACATATCTAAAGGATAGATATATTAATGTGCTCTTCCTATAACCAGTCCTGAGTGCTAAACATAATAGTGAGTTCAAACTTTTCGCTCAACAGTAAACCCAATATATATTGAATCATAACAACAAAGTCCCTACACACACCGGGATGGAATGTCTTGAGCCCACTATTCCCTCCAAAATCTCTAAAATAGATAATATAAGTGTGAGTCCGACCCTCTTGCAGGTGAGGAATCGCCAGAACAAAACATGTGGCACTAAGGCAACCACTCTGACAGCCTTGCAATAATTGCCTACTATCGTACTAACCATTACCATAAAGTTGTAACCAAGATAATATCATACTCTTATATCACACTACTAAAACGAGTAACCTCCATAAAGTATATAACACTATTAATACACACATTCATCCTCGGCGGATAGGACTAAAGATAATCCCGCTACACTAGGGAAAGTATTCACATAATAATAACGTTTATAGTTATATGCATTAAACTCATCTCACATGCTAATCTAGCAATGAATAAGGAAATAGTGACTCGCTCATGTCACATAAAATACGCCTTATCCTTCGAGGATAAAACTCATACTTCTACCTCACCAATCGTCTTGACTGGACAAATGGTCTTCGGACGTTACACGCCTGTCCAAACCAAAACAAAACTACTTTAATCGTTGTCCTTTACTTGGCATCCTACTCTTGTCCCTTTTCTCAATTCGGGAAAACATTAACGCATGTGATTTCACTCTCCACAAAATACCTCTACACATATTCCGCTTATCACCTGTCATACTAACCATGTTAGGATTGTCCTTCTCTCAAACTTTGGTAGGCTATATCCCTGATGGCTACCCCCGTTGTTCCCTTAGCCTTGTTAGCCCTATGGAACATTCTATTGGCTTCAATAGTCCTTACTGAATTCACCATCGATTGGTAAGAATTTAGATATCCGAATAATTTAAATGGGTCCCTTAATGGGTATCCCCCTTCGTGGTGCTTCACTACCACCGTTTCATCCAGTCTTATTCTTGACCAAATTCTTCGATTCTTTTAGCTTCCCACACAAAGAAGCATTATCATATCCATCGACAAAGCACGCCATTGTCAATCTTCGAATCGAGGATCTAGCAAAATTCCCTTTTAAGTGTTATTAATTATTATTACGAGTCAACCTCCCACTTGGAGTCCTATCCTCCATTTGTATCTACATACTCCGATACAAGATTCGCTAACGGTTCAGATTCATATTCACAAATGGACCTGTGTCCGACCCTCCTATGATGAGTTCAGGACAATGGTTACATCTTATACTCAGCATCTGATGAAGGAGCATGCGGTTAAACTGTACCTAAGATTCTTCTATAGACATAGCATTCCACTTCTAAAAGTCATGGATGATTCCCACTATGATAACATTATTCCTAAAAGTCAAGAAAAATTTTCTCCATATTTCCACTTGCAGTTAGCCACATTACGTCCTATGTGCAAACCTTTAAATACTTTACCTCCTCTTGCTTACACACGCGATTTTTACATTTCTAGAATTCCCACCGACAGCTCTCTTCAACGTTTTGTCTGACTTTTTCCTAATCGTACCATGTTTGGTGAGTTTACTCTTGCACCTCTTTCGACTATAACAGTACATGGAAATCATAGGTTGCGCCCTAAACGTCTTTAAAGTACTAGCTTCTCGTGCCATAATAGGGGTGATCTTAAATATGGTCATCATCCTCGAATGTGCTCTATTACCTCAACTAAGCCTTGCCTCATGTTGTCCGCCCAATGGCCCTTTCCTGACATATTTCATCATTCGAACATGCCCGAACGTAATCAAGATTCGCTAATCTACATACGTTATGGAAGGAGAATGGATTCTCACCATAGATAACAACAATCCTAAACAAAGGGCTCTATATCAAACAAAGTAACGCTGGAAGCAAAATAAGCTGCACAGATCCTAAAGGACACTAGAACCTGATGCTCAGATACCACCTGTGACACCCCGTCTAATTAAATACCAGGCGATCAATCCTTTATTAAATTAAAATCAATGTGAACAGTTGGTTCATTCTTAGCATAACTATCGCAAAATAAAATTTACCAATTTAAACACCCTAAATAATTAAGCTAAGTGTCAAAACAATTTAAAACTTTATTTCCATATTAATAAATCGAAATATGAAAATCTTTTTAATAACCAACAGTTAAAGAATCACAAGAATACTAAGGATGGGAGTAACACACAAGAACTTAAAACAATCTCGATAAACCAAACCAATTTTAAATTTTAAATCAAACCATCCTGACAATAGTTAACTCCCAAGGAGTACTGAATGCAGAAATTACAAATAAACATTGATCTTTGACATATCCAAGCTAAATAGGGAAACGGGCGACACATGCCCTAACTATGAAGAACTAGAACAGGAACTGAATTAATGAAGAGGTCATCTAAAATAAAGGCCTGCAACTCCCACATCAGTTGCAGCGTATCCAATCCAAAGAACTTATGCATGACGCCCCTGTGGCTTGGCACCTGTAATACATATAGATATATATACGAGAGAGAGAAAAGACAGGAAATGGGTCAGAGCCCGAGTGTAAAACAGTTTTAAAAATAGTTTAGCGAGTATTTAAAATTCTTACCTGCTAATGCAACAACCATGCTAGGATGCGACACTCTCTTGAGAATTCTCACCTCTCATCTAGTGTGCGCGTATACCGTTATACTAAACCTCATAAGTTTATCTCACTTATTCTCCATAAAGTTTTATCTCAAGAATTTACAGGGTGATAATATTTAGTTTAGAAAATTAATGTCTTCTAGATTTCTTACGATGTTTAGAACAAATCAGTACCGTTATGAAGTTCCCGAACACTTAAGAGAGTTGAAACATTTATGCATTACTTAAATACTTATACTCACAGTAGAAAGTTCCCATATAAATATACGTATATATATTAGTCTGCCATATAATATATATATAGTAACAGCAACCCACATAAAATCTATGGTGCTGGCATACTCTGCTATCAAGTCCCTGTATCACTCGTATTAAGGGAAATACTAGTTCGGAATCACTATCGAAATGTATTAACACAAAACACATAAAAATGGAGGCGAAGCATAGTTACATGTCTCTAAGAGTTCATCACATACCCTCTCGTCTCTTAGGACCGTCTGACTATCAATCAAATAGTCTGTACCAAGGAATCCTATGTTCTAGGGTACAAGTCAATATCCCCCATAAAGGTCCCATCGAGATAAGACTGTTCAGGCGCGGCAACCTCCGTGATAGCAAGTAGAGCGGGTATGATTATACACAAGCATAATATAAATATGTATACACATGGATACAATTATATATATCAATATTCTCATTTTTTCAATTAGGTTCGCACATGACCCAACAATAACAAGTATTATCCTCACATTGTACAACTTTTGCCCAATTACCTCACATAAAGGATTGATCCCCTGGTATTTAATTAGGTGGGGTGTCACATGTTCTAATATGTTTCATAGAATCAATGGACTCGTGGTATCCATATATTCCTTCATTTTGGATAATATCATTATCTTCCTTTCTTTAACTTCTGTTCTTGATTTACATTGAGGACAATGCAATGTTTTAGTAGGAGGGTGTGGGATATGGTTTCCATTGTATATTAGTATCATTAGTACATATACTTTTGTTGTAAAAAATTAAAAAAGTTCAAAAATACTTTCTTTCATTTTACCCTTTATTGGGAATTTTTCCTTTGTTTTCGATGATAAATCTCAAATAAATGCCCAAACTAATGGATAATTCAATTATGCATGTTCTTGATTTTTGTAAGTTATAAAACTTTAATCCTCTAATCATTGATATTATGAAAGAAACTTCATAAATTGAGCTTTGAACCCATCAGTACGTGTTCTTTTCTTGTAAAAATGGTTTGGGTTTAAGACTTTTATAACTTAGTGATATTTTAATGAATTTTATATGCTTGCACAAAGTGAGTGTTTCACCTTTTTATTTTTTTGTGATTGATTATTCATTACTCTTTCCACCTTGAAAATGTTAAAGTCGTCGGTAATCTCACTGGGTGTTTATAAATTACTCTTTCCTCTTGAAAATGTTAAAGTCGTCGGTAATCTCACTAATCTTTCTTTCATTGATCATTAATTGAGTTAATTTTGAAATGTGTTAGTTGAGCATTATTTTCAACATTTTTTTGACTCAAAAATTACGTAAACCTTAATAAAGGATAATAAGCCCTCTTTGTATAAACACATTTTGACCTTGACCTCTCCCGATATATTTCCTTATTCAACCCTTTTGAGCCTAAATTTATCCTTTCATTTCATCAACAAAAATCCCATAACAACTCCACATTGGAGTTTTAAACCATATATACACCTTTTGTACCTTTGTTTGGAATGATACTTGTGATTTAATGATATTTTTGTTTAGTGGTTTCAATTAAGAATATGTGTTGGATTTTAATCTCAAGAAAAAGAAGTGAAAAATAAAAAGGAAAGACAAGAAAAAGAAAAAGAAAAAGAAAAAGAAAAAGAAAAAGAAAGCAAAGAAAATAAAAAAAAAATCAAAAAGGAATAAAAAAGTAAGAATCCCGTAGTTATTTAAAGAATAATAATGAAAGTCATTCTCCAATGTCATATCCATTGTTTTCCATGGAAATTATATTCCAATTTTGAAATTGCCCGCGAATTTTTCATTATCTCGATTTTTC
This sequence comes from Sambucus nigra, assembly GCA_949130495.1. NCBI lineage: Eukaryota > Viridiplantae > Streptophyta > Magnoliopsida > Dipsacales > Adoxaceae > Sambucus > Sambucus nigra. The sequence goes on from OX422207.1 coordinate 237,078,442, forward strand.
TACCTGACCTTTTTGAATCTGTAAATATTATATTACTTTCATACACCTTAACCCCAAACCTATATTGCAACCCGATAAAGTCCTTTATGATTTGTGGGTGAATTGGATTCAAAATTCATAATAGTTGAAATAATCTATTAAAGTGCATTTCACCTCCCTTAATGAGTTGTATCCTTTCATTAAGATGGAAAATTTTCATTTTATAAATAATAATCTTCATTGATGACATGTGCGTGGCCTTACTTCCTTTTACATTTACTCATTATTCCCCCATGTCTTGTGTGTTTTACAGTCGTTTCAGAGTAAATTCAATTATTGACTGTAATCATTGGTTAAGATTTTTCCAAATAATAATGTTGTCAAGCTCTCTCTTCCTCTGAAATTTAAGGTTTCAATTGTGACGAAGTTTTTCCGATAATGTTAATAATTTAGGGACTTTTGGGTGAAGTTATTCACTATTTTAGTAACTTATTGAAATCCTTTTTGTTATTGTTGATCTTGTTGCATTGGTTTATTGGGCATACTTTTGAGTAAACATGATACTTGTGGGTTTCATCCCTCAAAACCCTCACGAGATAACACTCGTCCACTAGGGTAACCTAGGGGTTTAATGGCTTGTTGCATTGTCTAAATGCAATAACGCACCCGTAAAAGCGGTATTTAGCCTTTATACATATATTTTTTTGTTTTTGTCTCTCTGTTGGGGCGGTTATAGTCTTTTTTCTTCAGAAGGGACTGACGATGTCTAAGTTAAAGGGTGTGACTAGTCACAAATATTGTATATTATTGCCCTTTATATTCACGCATTATAGCAAAATTGGGTTCTTTAAACCCTATATTTATACCTATTTATTGGTTGACGCTTGTTTTCAATATAAATATGCTTTGTAAGGTTTATATGATCTTTTTGTAGGTGTTTGAATGGCTAGCTAAACAATTGGTTGTGTTTCGAAAATGTTACATAATTCAATGCAACTGCAGCAGAAAATTTATAATTTCACACTTCACGTCTCAACTGGAAAATCTCTATGTATGCGTAGTTCTTCGAGTTAGCTTTGTATGGACACATCATTCCATTGTCATATGATCGAGTTATGCCCATTCTCCCAAAGTTCATTGTGTTTGAAAGGATGAGAAAATATTATTGAAAACATGGGATTGATCGATTCGCACCTTGTCAATCGATCGATCGATAGTGAAGATTTGATGGAAGTAGACACTTTTCTTAACCATTGATAAATTGATCAAATTATGATATCACTTTTATGATATATATGTGAGTAGTGTCGAGATTTCAGCTTCATTAATGGATCAATCCTTGGTAAATCAATCGATCACATCATATTTCAGATATTTCGATATTTTTGAGTTCCTTTCCTTTGTTTAATCCACTTACTATTTATACATGAGTTAGGTTTTATCTGAAGAAGGAAGTTTTTAACTTTCATTTTTAGGTTAGATTTCTATATTATTGGGGGCTTATCTATTTTTCTCTCTCCCAGGGTTTTGTTTGTAAGTTTCTATATGATGCTAAGGGAACCAAGTGTTTGTGTAGGGACACTGTCATTGGTTTCAGCTCCCGCTCTACATGAAAAAACCTAAGTTACTACTACACCTGAGAGGTAAGCATAGCGGTAAGTCGGGTATCGTAAGAAATTCACAAGGAGTGATTGAATTTTAGATTTTAATTATTTTGATTACTTCGGGAATAAAAGTGTAAAATAAATAAAATAAAAGGTTATGGGTGGTTATGGTGTCAAAAGAAAAGAATGAGTTACCCTACATAAAAGTAAAGCGAGGATCGGGATCGCATTCCACCACACGGATCAAAACAACTACTAATTAGAGTTAAGGCTAGAAAGAAATTTAATCGAGCACAATCAATTAAGAATAAACATCATACAATAAAGAATTTAACCCAAAGTTGCGAGATTTAACATTTAACTGAAAATGTCACACTCGGATTAAATTCGGATTATCGATATAAACACTAACATTGCATGATAAATAAAGTTAAATGCATAATAATCTGACTTTAATACCCGCGGTTTCAATTAAACGCAATTTTATACAAAACCTAGTTGTCGGAGCTCAAACCCATTAATGGAGGAACACAACCCCGACCCTATTTATCTAAGGTCACGACATGAAAATAAACTAAATTACACTAATTAAACTAATTAAAGCCATAAATAAATAACTGCAACTAATTAACAAAGCATGAAATTAAACTACAAAGCAAGAAATGAAGGGAAAACAACTATATTATTGGAGAGGATGATGAATACTACATCTTACAAACCTAAATGGATGTCACACCAAACGAGGAAGAAGAAGATCTCTCAAAACCCTAATCCTAACTTAAACTAAAATGAATGATATCTCCAAAAATGAGAGAAAAAGAGTTTATATACCAAATATCCCAATGGCGAACTTGTGAATAAAAGAATAACAAAATCTACAGGCCCGAATCGGTTCAGGTGAAATCCAAATCGATTCGGATGGAAATATCTCGAGGCTACTGGTAAGGCGAATCGATTCCGCTAACATCTGAATCGATTAGCAATAGAAAAATATGCAAACTATCTCCACCCAAATCGATTCGGATTTGAGCCGAATCGATTAGGACCTACAGGTCTTGAATCCTTCCCTTGTTTTAGGTATGTTGAATTTCGTTCTGCTAAAAAGGCCAAAACTTCTTTGTTTGGACTTTGAATTGCGTACCGTTTGCTTCTACACTAATCTTTCTCGGAGGGCTTTAATTTTCGTGCAGACATTGGTTCAGTTGCCTAAATTGTGAAATGACTAAAATATCCTTGCATGTGCCATTGTGTACGGAACTTCGCCAGAATGCGTCCAAACTTCATACTAAGCATCTAAAGACCTAGAAACGCTCAATTAACCCCTAAAAAGCATGTATATATAGAAATCTGAGGTTGTCTGGTTTCGAAGGTGGCTAATAACGTGTAGGCACTCTTCTAAAAAACCCGTCTAGGCTTGAGGCTTGGGAGAAACTCCCCGCCTTAATCTTTTGACACCTTATGCTTAGTAAAACCCTTAAGGCGCACTTTTTCTCTAAAAAGAACAATTCTTTAGTGAAACAATATCGCCTTTTAAATATTTTTTTACAAGCCCGGCCATTACCTCATCCAAAATAATCAAATAGTATTTTAATTTGCAAATATTTAGACATATTTGTATGATATGTATAATTTTAGTATTTTAATAACCTTTTTATGGTTAAAAAATATTAAAATATATTAAAAAGGCCTAAACACCTTTTCACGCCTAAGGCTCACCTAGGCTTCTAAGGCTTAAGGCTTGACCTCCACGCCTCGATCACGCCCAACGTTTTTTAGAACATTGCGCGTATGTAAATGGGTAAAATACGCAATATTTGCATCGTATCACACGCCCAAACTTACACATTACTGCTCCCTAACAATTAAATAGGAAACAACAAGAACTACAAGTGAACCAAAAGCAGGATACACGTACAAAATGGGATGAAAAAATAATAAAATGATAAAGCCACTTTCGCGGGCGAATGATTGCATTTAGCGTATGTAATAATCCGTTAAACCCCTAGGTTACCCTCGTGGACGAGTGTAGTCTCGTGAGGATTTTCAGGGATGAACCCCACAAACATTATATGGTTTCCTCAAAATATGCCCAACCCAACACGTGACACACTCAACAATAACGAAAAAGATTTCAAACATGTTATTAGCATATTGAACGAATTCAAGCTAAACTCCGTTGTTATTAACATGTTGAATTCACCTCATAGAATTGAAACTTTAAAAGTGGGAGAGGGGAGAGCACATGCATAATATGATTTGGCCAAACTTAAATAAACCGAATAAACATAAAACCGTATATATATCCAATCCTCACAGGCATTACACTCATCGCATAAATTCACTCGAAACAGGGAGGTAACACAGGGAACATGCGGGAATAAAGAGTAAATGGAAATGGAAACAAGGCCGCACGCATGTCACTAATGAAGAACACTATATATAAAATGAAGAACATGTAATCTCAAGGAAAGATACTTCTCATTAAAGGAGGCGAAATATATTTTTACAAATTATCAAAACTATTTAAACTTTTAAATTAAATTCACCCTAAGTTCACGTGGGACTTTATAGGGTTGTAATGTAGGTTTGGGGTTAAGGTACGAAATGAAAGGTATATGTACGGATTCAAAGTCGTTCGGGGATGGAAAACCTGGGATAATGGAATCTTGAGAGCAATTCCAAAATTGGAAACTGATTTCCATAACAAGCATTAAATATGAATTGGAGAGTGACAAGGATTATTGAACACTATACAACATATATACAAACTTTATTTTTCTTTTCTTTTCTTTTCTTCTTTTTCTCATGTTTTATTTTCTTTTCCTTTGTTTTTCTACTTCTCTTTTTCTCTTTTTCACTTCTTTCTTTTCTTTTCTTTTCTTTTCTCACTCTCATTTGCTTAAATTTTAACCACAAGACATAACATCATTCAATCCCAGGCAACATTCCAAACAGTGGCATAGAAGGTAATATGTATGGTTTAAAACTCCAATTAGGAGTTGGTTATGGGATTTTGGGTAATGAAACTAAAGGCTAATATTTAGGCTCGAAGGGGTTGACTAGGGAAAATATATAAGGTGAGGTTAAGACTAATATGGGTGATATAACAAAGATTGCCTATGATCATTTCATAAAATTTACACAATTCTCGAGTCAAAACAATAAATGAAAATCATGCTCAGGTCACACATTTCAAGATATAAACTCAATTAATGAAAGAATAGTGAGATTACCGACGAATTCAACGTTTTCAAAGAGGAAAGAATAGTGTATAACACTCACAAATGACGAAAGGTACAAATCTTACTCGGTGTAAGTGTATACAATGGAAAAAAAGATTACCGAGTTATAAAAATCTTAAACCAAATCAATAAACAAGAAAAGCGCATGTGTTCATGGGATTAAAGTTTAATTCATGAAGTTATTCATAATATCAATGATTTGAAGACTAAAGTCTAATAACTTCTAAAATCGAGAACATACATTGTTGAGTTGTCTATTGGATCGGGCAACTGTTAAAACTTATCATCGAAAACAAAGGCAAAATGCCCAAGAAAAGAGAAAAAACAAAAAAAATATTTTTGAAAATTTTCAAATTTTAACAAAAAGGCCTACTTAGTAACTAACAAGTAAGCAAATCAATGGACTACATAAGAAATGGATAGAATATCCTACACCCCCTAACTTAAATGTTTAATTTCTAAGGACATAATTTTATAAATGTTCGGGCTAGAATCTAGAAATTTTCTATTTGTCCTATATCACAGTATGTATGTCTGATACCGCTACATTTAGAATGTCAACTTGATCATCCATGATGGCCTTGTACCGAATCCATGCATCCACCATCTTCACACGTGCATCATGCTTCATGCGACATGCTTCTCAATCATTCCCACTACTCCACTTTGCGTTATTGGTAAAATGGTTTATTGGAGTTTTTAATATTTGGGAAACTTTTAAAAATATTATTCGAAGTCTGATTTGTTTTTAACAGAAAACTAGAAATTTTTCTAAGTGTAGAAGCGAACTTTTCTTGTTCGTCAAGCTCATTCAAATGACATCTCTCTATCATTCAAGTGACATGAGGATGCCCCATAATCTTGTTCGAGCGACATGCCTATGTCGTTCGAGCGACGGCACCGCCTCAATTTTTGTATAAATATCTGTACCCATTCTGCACGTTTTTCAAGTCTTTTCCGTACACATTTCTGCGATTTACAGTCCAGAAAACAGACTTTAAGTTTTTAAGGTTTCATGCCTTTTTTATTCACAAAACCATTCCCATATATGTTTGTGAATCTTTAAACCTTCAGAGGATCGTTTTTACTCGTCTCGAGTAACTTGTAGAGAAGTCAACTTGTTTTCATTGCTGCCCATATGGAGTTCTTGTGGGAGATTCCAGCCGACGACATCGGAACTGAAACTTGAGGGTATTTCTTATGTCACTCATGTTTTCAGTATAATCCGTGTAAATCGTTCTTTACAAATTATAGTGAAAATAAAAGGTTTTGACCCTTTGGGGGATTTTTCCTCATTTGTGTGTTTGTTTGTGATTGAATGGTATTGCATGATCATATTGTCTTCAATCACACCTAGATGCATGTTTTAGGATTTAATTGAAAAGACTGAGTTTAATTAAATAATTTATTGGTTTGAACAAAAGCGCAGTCTCAAATTGGTATCAGAGAAAATTAAATAATTGTACCGTGTAATTTTCCTAAAGATATCAATTTTTGAAAAAGGGCGTGTTCAAAATGGAGAAATTATATAATAAAATGGTTATTTTTTATGGGACAAATTATTCTTACTGAAAATCCCGTATAAAATCTTCTCTAAAATCCATAGATGAAAGAGTTTGGGTTTTGATTGAAATAGGGTGGACACCTCCCTCCATCACTATTGATAACGTGAAAAATTTAAAATCCGTGACTACATGGACTGAAGAAGAATTTAAATGGTCTGCTTTTAACTCTAAGGGTCTTAGTGCTATTTTTGGATCCGTCACACTTGATGAGATCTGGCGGATAATGACGTGTACCACGTCAAAAGAGGCATGGGATGTTTTACACCTTACCCATGAAGGAACTAATTCCGTGAAAGAATCAAAATTGTAAAACTTAACAACTCAATTTGAAACTATCACCATGCTTGAATATGAATGTTTTGATGAATTTTATGCTAGATTATCTGATATTGTAAATACTAGCTTTAATCTTGGTAAACACATTCCTAATGCTAGAGTTGTTAAAAAGATTCGAAGATCACTACCTAAGCATTTTATTCCTAAAGTCACTGTGCTAAATTCTATGGGTAATTTAAACACGCTTAAATTAGAGGAATTGGTTGGATACTTACAAGCCTTTGAAATTGACGTGTTTCCTAAGTCTGTTCAACCAAAAGATAAGGGAATTGCACTTAATGCCCAAAATAGGAAGAGTGAGGGGTCGGTAAGAAAGAGAGTAGAGTCATCTAGAAAAAGGGAGATAGAAACGTCTGATTACGAGTGTGACCTTGATTTAGATGATTTGGCCTTGTTTGTAACAAAAATTGAGAAAATTCTCAAATTCAAGAAAAATGGAAATTTCAAAAATAAAAAGAATTTTGAGAAAAATAATTTTGAAAAGAAAAATGCAAAATATTTTAAAGACCCTCCTAAGAAAGACAGTGAGAGATGTTATGAGTGTGACAATAAGGGTCATAGAGCTTTTGAGTGTGCAACAAGGCTTAACAGAATTTCCAAAGGAACGGGCAAAGTTGTCCTTAATGCTACCATTAGTGATGATAATGAGGTCGAGTCGGTGGACTCTCGAGACGAGTCATCACATGAGTGTAACTTCATCGCATTCATGGCTAGTCATGTGAGTACGTCTAGTTCTCTTCACGAAGAAGAGGATGCTACTTCACAGGGACACCTCGACAGTGAGAACGAAATGAGTGAGGGGGAGGATGCTGCAAGTCAGAGCGAGAGTAATCTTCAATGCGCCTACGCTAAGTTGTATACTGAGTCATTTAAAACCAAAAATCGTAACACAGAGTTAGTTCTTAGGATTAGTACTTTAGAGGAAGATTTAGGAGAAGTGAGAGAGAGAGATTCCTCCACCTGCACTACCTTGAGAGAGAGAGTCTACCTGTGTTTTGAGAGAGAAAATCAATTTAGATAAAGAGAGAGACTGTCTGAAGAGAGAGAGAGAGAGAGAGAGGGTTACGTTGATAAAGAGAAAGGGGAATCGACTAAACAAGTGGCTAGTCTTACGAGTGAGCTCCATTCCTCCCTGGAGACTCGAAAGAAACTTGGAGCCCTTGTAGCCCAGCTTACTTATGATCTTGAGAGAGCAAGGGAAGTCAAGGTTCAAATCGAGGATAGATCTGGAAAGATGGAAAAGATGCTCCTCAGTCCCGCTTTAGATTTTGGTGATAGGCAGGGAATAGGTTTTGATGGTGCATCCACGTCCCAAATAGAACATGTACCAGTTCTGAAGTTTACTACAACTCCATATGGCCATGGTCAAAAGCCACGAAGGAGAGTTCGACCAAGAAAAGAAAACCAAGGTCTGCCTAAGACTGTGTACTTTTGTACCTACTGTAAAAGAAAGGGCCACCTCAGGGAGTTTTGCTATAGTTTGGGTCCGACACAACATACTACTACTCCACCACATTGTACTGATGATTTCACTAGTCTGAGAGAGCGTGTTGAGTTTTTAGCTGTCACATCAGAGAGTTTGATGGAAGAATTCTGACGGATGTCTTTAGCGCCAGTGAATACTTCCCGCATCCCGGCTAAAACCAACAACAACTAGGGTAAACAAAAGGTTACACCTTCTTGGTTACCTAAGAAATACGAAAAGTCCCTTGTTGTTCATGTCACTCTCAAAGCACATAATACCTCACAGTGGTATTTTGATGGTGGGTGCTCCAGACATATGACCGGTGATGTCTCATTTTTCACTTACCTAGAGGATCATAAGGAAGGTAGAGTCACCTTTGGAGACGAGAGCAAGTTCAGCATAGTAGGATGAGGTACAGTTGAGTTACCAATATTTCCTAAGCTAGAGAATGTTTTGTACGTCAAAGGTTTGAAAGCAAACCTTCTCATCATTAGCCAACTATGCGACACTGACTTTGTCATAAAGTTTGACCAGAATGTGTGTAATGTCTATAATTAAGTCGGTAAACTTTTAGTACAAGGGGTGAGGATAGAGGATAATTGTTATGGGACTGTGCCCAAGTCCTCACTTGTCTGCAACAGCGCCACGATCACTCCTATGGATCTATGGCACTAACGTCTAGGTCATGTGAACGTTAGAGATTTGATGCAATTAGCTAAAAAGGACCTACTACGTGGCTTACCAACACTTGGGAATCCAACTTCCATGGTTTGTGGACCTTGTCAGTTGGGAAAGCAAATCCGTAGCCCCCCACATGAAGTTGAATTCCATTACCACTTCACGAGTACTTGAGTTGACACACATGGATCTTATGGGTCCTACTCGTAAAGAGAGTTTGGGTGGTAAGAGGTATATCCTAGTGATGGTAGATTATTTCTCCAGATATTCCATTGTAGGTTTTGTGAGAGAGAAATCCGATGTTGTTGAGTTTCTGACGACCAAGTGTCGTGTCCTATAAAACCAACACGGTGTCACTATCAACAGAATTCGTAGTGACAACGACACTAAATTTACGGGGCAAAAAGTAGATGTTTACTGTGATAGCCTATGAATCAAACATGCATTTTCTATTGTGAAGACTCCTCGGTAAAATGGGATTATTGAGAGAAAGAATAGGACAATTCAGGAAATGGCTAGATCTATGCTTCTAGATCGTAAAGTTTCTAGGAGATTTTGGGCAGAGGTAGTGTCTACTGCATTCCATACGGTGAATAGGGTTTACCTTTATACACACACACACACACACACTTAAAACTCCTTATGAATTATGGACTGGAAATAAGCCCAACCTTCCATATTTCCGTGTCTTTAGGAGTTAATGCTACATCCTACGGGATAAAGAGCAATTAGGAAAGTTTGACTCCCGAAGCGTCGAGGGAATATTTCTAGGATATTCATCAAATAGTAAAGCGTACCGAGTTTTCTACCTGAAGAGCTCTAAAGTGATGGAGTCGATAAACGTTAATATGCAAGATCACGAACCATGAACGTCTATTGACTCCACCCATTTGAGTGAGGATGACACACTCCTTTTTTATGATCCCACTAAGTCTCCCACATCCAGTGTGGACCCTACTCCTGTTCTAGGGGACACACCTGCTTGGGTTCACAAGAGTCATGATCCTACTTCTATCCTAAGAGATCCCACCCTAGGGGCCAAGACTTGTGCTAATCTAGAGCATGTTGTTAGCCATGTCTGCTACACATCTAAAGTCGATCCCAAGTACTATAAAGAAGCACTAAATGATAAACACTGGATATATGCTATGCATGATGAGTTGCTTTCGTTTAAAAAGAACAATGTCTAGGAACTTGTCCCCTGACCTAGTGAGACAAATGTGATAGGTACCAGTTGGATTTTCAAGAATAAAATGAATGAAAATGGTACCATAATTAGAAACAAGGATAGGTTGGTCACTCAAGACTACACACATATAGAGGGTGTAGACTTTGGGGGGACATTTTCTCCTATTGCGAGGCTTGAGTACGTCCGCTTACTACTCGCCATCGTATGTCATCTGCGCTTCAAAATATATCAGATGGATGTCAAGATTACCTTTCCAAATGGCATTCTATAGGAGGAGGTTTACGTGGAATAACTAAAATGGTTTGATGACCCTAAGCACCCAGAGCATGTCTACTATCTGAGGAAAGCCTTGTATGGTTTGAAGCAAGCACCACGTGCTTGGTACGAGAGACTTACTTCCTATCTATTAGCCCGTAGATTCAAGAGAGGGGGAGTTGATATGACGTTATTCATCAGGAGAGATGACGATGCTATTTTGGTTGCCCAAGTCTATGTGGATGACATAGTCTTTGGATCCACGTGCTCCCAGCATGCTAACCACTTTGAGGAGGAGATGAAAAGTGAGTTTGAGATGATCATGGTAGGTGAGCTTACTTTCTTCCTTGGTCTCAAGGTTCGTCACCTAGAAGATGGGATGTTCATCTCCCAATCTAATTATGCTAGAGACCTAGTGAAGAAATTTAGTTTGGACTCCATTAAGTATGCACGTATGAGTTCTTCTATCAAGCTTAGTAAGGACACTTTAGGCAATGACGTAGAGGAAACCTTGTATCGGAGTATGATAGGTAGTCTTCTCTACTTGACTGCCAGTCACCCAGATATAGCCTTTAGTGTTGGAGTATGTGCGCAATACCAGGAATCCCCAAAAGAGTCACACTTACTCACTCAAAATGTATTATCAAATACGTGAGTGGGACTCTCTCCTATGGTATTTGGTATTCCTTTGATACCGATGACCGTGTGTCTGCCTATTTGTACGTAGATTATGCCGGGGATGTAGATGGTTGTAGTAGAACTTATAGTGGGTGTTTCTACTTTGGTTTTGTTCTTGTCTCCTGGCTGAGTGAGAAGAAAAACTCCATCACTTTGTCCACTAAGGAGGCTGAGTACATCACCACCGGGAGTTGTTGCACGCAACTCTTATGGATGAAACAAATATTGGAGGATTATAGGATTTCATAGGACACCATTTCATCTCCTGTGATAACACGAGCGCGATACACATATCTCGTAATCCGGTCCAACATTCGTGCACAAAGCACATCAGGATACGTGATCATTTTATACGTCAATTAGTTAAGGAGAAAGTCGTATCCCTGAGTTTCGTACGCACCGACCTTCAGTTTGTCGATATTTTCACAAAACCTTTAGATTCCCTTAGATTCGAGAGTCTTAGGAGTTCTTTAGGGATTTTCATAGTTCAATGAGGGTATGGTCCTTGTCTAGGATAAGATGCATTGTCATGTTCATAATATATGATTCCTATTGCTAGTTTGTATCATTTGTATTCTTATTTTTGCTTTTTATATTTTTTTGAAAAAACCAAAAAGAATTTCTTTTTATAAAAATTTTAGAAAACCACAAAAAGACTTTGGTATTTTGTTTACACCTCTAATGGATGAGCACTTCAGATAGCCGAGTCACAACTTTCATTTCCATTTTTCACGTGACTGTTATATAGTGATTTGAGATGCTACATCATTGCATCCATGTACTTTACATTGTTTGGAGCTTTGAGATGTGATTAGTGATATATTTCTACATGTTTGGCTCCTTATCTCCTTTATTGCACACATGCATGGCTTTATTTGATTATTGTACTTGTCTATCACATATTGGCTTGAGTGTTTCCATCTCAATTCTAACTATACAACGAACCATATGCGATAAAACGTGACAAGATTGGAATGTATATAAAAACCATTTGGTGAGATTGTGTGGTATTTTAAAACGGGGAAGGGCTACGAAAGGTTCTCATTTGGACTTTGCGAATAGTAAGCCACCCTTAAATCGGAACTAAAAAAGTGAGGAATTTTAATTATTCGGGGTCCAAAAAGGTTAAAAGAGTCCAAAAAAATGAAAGGCAATAAAAAGAAATCCATGCCAAAAATGGGCCATTAGGTTTTACCATCAAGTCTCCAATGTTTGAGAATTTAGATCACCTCTAAACAATATACAAATCTGAGGGAGTTTGGTTGGAGAATTTAAATGGGTTTTCACTTCCTTGAAAGTCCTGAAAAATCATTAAATAGTTCTGGACGTTATTGGTATGGAAATCACTTTGATTTGCTGATTTGATCTTTCAAGGAGTCAATTTCTTATAATTTCATCTTTTTACACCTAAGGAAGATGTTGAGTTCATTCGTTAGGAGTATCCGACATTCATCGTGCACATTTTTTATGTTTGTATGCATTGGTTTTCATATCGAATTTGCTCACTCCCCTACATTTCCGCTATCATCGACTTGGTTGTTTTTGTGTTCTTTCATGGTGTAATTTTTTGTTGTATATTTTGTGTAAAAAATTTTGAAAAATTCAAAAATAGAAAGTTTACTACCTTGTAACATTCTCCATTTGCCTTTATTTGTTCTTCTCATATCTGTCTATTTGGGGAGATCATAAAAAGGGGGAGAATGAATTATGGGGGAGAAGTTTGGTTGATTTATCAATGATTTGCTTAAGATTAATTGATCTTTCATTTTTACATGTCATTATATTTCTAACTATTGCATGTCACGGGTATCTGCTTTTTCTCATGTGTGTAGGTAAAAACTTGATGATTATTGGATTACACACCCTGATGAGAAAAGCTTTGAGAGTTTCTGAAAAGCTGAAGATTTGAAGATGTTGAAGTTTGATTGACGATATGTCAGTTAGTATTCTCAGTTTCGGGGTTTAATGGGGATATTATCTTATTTGTCATTTTCTTTATGGAGATAGCATAATTCGATTTTTTTATGTATGTACTGGCATAGACATGAGGGGAGATTTGTAAGGACATAATTTAATAAATGTTCGGGGTAGAATATAGGAATTTTTTATTTGTCCTAGATCACAGTATGTATGTCTGATAGGGCTACATTCGGAACGTCAACACGATCATCCATAACAGCCTTGATCTGAATCCATGCATCCACCATCTTCACACGTGCATCATGCTTTATGCGACATTCTGCTCAATCATTCCCACTACTCCACTTCGCGTTATTGGTAAAATGGTTTATTGGAGTTTTTAATATTTGAATAAATATTTGGGAAACTTTTAAAAAACTTTTTGAAGTCTGATTTATTTTTAACACAAAAGCAGAAATTTTTCTAAGTGTAGAAGCGGACTTTTCTTGGTCGTCGAGCTCATTCAAACGACATCGCTATGTCATTGAAGTGACATGAAGATGTCGCGTGATATCGATCGAGAGACAAGATGTCTCGTTCAAGCGAGATGACGATGCCTCAATTTTTGTATAAATATTTGTACCCATTTTGCACATTTTTGCAAGTCTCTTTTGTACACGTTTATGCGATTTACAGCCTACAAAATAGGCTTCAAGTTTTTAAGATTTCATGCCTTCTTTATTCACAAAACCATTCCCATATATGTGTGTGAATCTTTAAACCTTCAAAGGATCATTTTTACTCATTTGGAGTAACTTGTGGAGACGACGAGTCTTTTCCATTGCTTCCCATCTAGAGTTCTTGCGGGAGATTCCATCCGACATCGGAACCGACATCTTATGGTATTTCGTATGTCACTGATGTTTTCAGTATAATTCGTGTAAACCGTTCTTTACAAATTATAGTGAAAATAAAAGGTTTTGCCCCTTTGGGGGATTTTTCCTCATTTGTGTGTTTGTTTGTGATTGAATGTTCTTGAATGATCATATTGTCTTCAATCACACCTAGATGCATGTTTTAGGATTTAATTGAAAAAATTGAGTTTAATTAAATAATTTCTTTGTTTGAATACAAAGAGAGGAAAAAAATGATATTACCCAAAATTGGAGCGATCTCCATAAGCACGAGTTAAAAAAATCTACAAAACAAGTTAGTACCAAGCATAATGAAAGGCAATAACAAAAATTTTAACTAAATACACTAGACTAAATTAAAAGGAAAGAAAAAAAGAAAGAAAGAAAATTAAAAAGCTAACTATTTACAACCTACTATTTAGGCTTCACACTAACTATACACTAAAAGTCTAAATAGTTGAGGGTCCACCCAAACTACGATTTGACTTTGGAGGATCAACGGTGGACCCTCCCTAGAATGCATGCCTCCCGAAAAATAGAAATTCCATTTTAACGAAGGAAGGCATGTGTAAGGCATAAGAAATGAACCATCTCCAATTATAAATTTTTAGGGGACGATGGGGGATTTGGATAACAAGAGGGATAGATACACTTGAGGTCCATAAAAAATCGACTAGTCTCCCAAAGGTTTTTCAATAGGAATGGGAGATGGTTCACAGGTGGGTATAACATCCATCGAAAACAAGTTCAGTAAAGAGTCCTCATCGGCAGAAAGTGTAAAAGTTTTAAAAGTTTCTACCAACTCATAGGAATCAATCGATAATTCTAATGGCTCAATGACGAAAAGCGTATATGGTAATGAAATACATTTAATCTCCGTTAACATATCGTTGGAAGGAGATTTAATTTTTGGGGAGTGAGATTCACATTCGATGATAAATTCTTTGAAAAATTGAGGTGAAACACAAGTTTCCACCTCCTCGTTGTTTTGTGCATAAGAATTCATCTCATCGCAAAGTGCTTCAAGTTTCATTCCAGCACCATTTAGGTTTTACAAACCTTGGGAGTAAAGAAGAAAAGTTTCTTCCAAAGTAGGCTTCCTCGGCTCAAGAGCCTCGAATTCCTCATTAGGTTGAAACTCGTCTTCGAAAGTATCAGAATAAGAATCATCATTGGATTCGAATATTGAATCCAACTCAATCTCCCAATAACAATTTTCATTCCGATAATTGTTTTCAAGTCTTTCAATCTCAAGAAAATCGTCAAAATGGAAAACTTGAAAACTATCCCCAAAGTAAGAATCATTCGAATGACCGTAATAACTATAAAAGAAATACATGATTACTAAATTGTATGTAGATGGAGAATCCGATGAAAAGGTGCGCGAATGAGAATCAACATTTCTAAGCGCTCAAGTAGGCAAATCCTGCAAAAAAGGTTAAAACAAAGAATACAAATCGGAAAGGAAACAATACTACGAAATAATAAAACAATTACAATCTAGAACACACTCCTTGGCAACGGCGCCATTTTGATGCTAGGGGAACCGAGTGTTCGTGTAGAGACACTGTCGTTGATTTCGGCTCCAACTCTACATGCAAAAACCTAAGCTACTACTACACTTGCGAGGCAAGCACAGCGGTAAGTCGGGTATCGTAAGAAATCCACAGGGAGTGATTGAATTTTATATTTTAATTGTTTTGATTACTTCATGAATAAAAGTGTAAAATAAATAAAGTAAAAGGTAATGGGTGGGTATGGTGACAAAAGAAAATAATGAGTTGCGCTACACAAAAGTAAAGCGAGGATCGGGATCACATTCCCCCACATGGATTGAAACAACTAATAATTAGAGTTAAGGCTCGAAAGCAAATTAATCGAGCATAATCAATTAAGCATAAACATCACACAATAAGGAATTTAACCTAAAGTTGCGAGATTAAACATTTAACTGAAAATGGTCACACTCGGATTAAATTCGGATTATCGCTATAAACACTAACGTTGCATGATAAAGAAAATTAAATGCATAATAATACGACTTTAATATGCAGGATTTCAATTAATCGCAATTTTACACAAAACCTAGTTTTCAGAGCTCAAACCCATTAATGGCGGAACATAACCCTGGCCCTATTTATCTAAGGCCGCGACATGGAAATAAACTAAATTACACTAATTAAACTAATTAAAGAAATAAATAAATAATTCAAACTAATTAACAGAGAATGAAATTAAACTACAAAGCAAGAAATGAAGGAGAAACAACTATATTAATGGAGAGGATGATGAGTAGTACAACATTCAAACCTAAATGGATATCACACCAAATGAGGAAGACGAAGAGCTCTCAAAACCCTAACCCTAATCGAAACTAAATTGAAAGATATCTCCACAAAGGATAGATAAAGAGTTTATATACAAAATATCCCAATGGTAAACTTTTGAATAAAAGAACAACAAAATCTGTAGGCCTGAGTCGATTCGGGTGAAATCCGAATCGATTCGGATGGAAATATCTCGAGGCTGTTGGTAGGATGAATCGATTTGGCTAAAAACCGAATCGATTTGTAATGGAAGAATATGCACACTAGCTCCACCCGAATCGATTTGGATTTGGGTCGAATCGATTCGGACCTACAGGTCTTGAATCCTTTCCCAATTTTTGGTATGTTGTAATTCCCTTCCGCTAAAAAGGTCATAACTTCTTCATTCAAACTCAGAATCACACACCGTTTGTGGCCACGCGAAGCTTTCTCAAAGGAATTCAACTTCCGTGAAGACACTGGACTAGTTTCCCAAATTGTGAAATTATTAAAATGCCCTTGCACGTGCGATTGTGTACGGAACTTCGTCGAAATGTGTCCAAACTTCATACTAAGCATCCAAATACCTACAAAAGCTCAATTAACCCCGGAAAAACATGTATATATAGAAATCTGAGGTTGTCTGGTTAAAGAGCTTAAATATAGGGATTAAGATACCCGAGGTGGCTAATAACGCGTTGGTTAACGATTGAAATATGCAATATTTTCATCGTATCACTATTCACCATCTTACTTAATCTATTTAAGTATTATTTAGCAGTTTCTTTCTTTGTTAATTAGTTTTCTTTCTTTTATAATTAGTTTTATTGCTTAATTTACTACTTCCTTTAATTTTATGTCATTTAACATGATTTAGGTAATTTACATTAGGTTTAGATTATTAAACTCACCAGGGACTAATTGGTTACTTTGCTATGGTATATTCGGATTAGGATAGTTTTGATGGGTTAGGTTGTCCTATGTTTTGCATCTAGGGAACTTAATGATGTATATCATGTATGCGCCATGTTTGTGAACTTGTATGTGTAGTCTCGGGAATATTTGTTGATGCTAAAATCAAAGTAGAATTTTATATGAATTTAGGGGATGACAAATGTAAGTTTTAATAATGATCAAATTGAGATTTAATATTGATAAAAATTTTCTTCCAATGTAACCTTTTATGATAATTAAGGGATATAATTCTCAAGCTATATCTTTTAGTCTTGTTGTTAATTCAGTTTTAGTACTTGACTAGTTTGTATTGTTTTAAATTAAAAATTAACCTTTTACACCTTTATTCTTAAGTAATGAATCAATTAAAGTCTAATAATCATTCTATATTGATTTGATACCCAGACTCATTCTATACTTCAATAAGAGTGTAGTTAAAATTTAGGTTCTTTTTATTATGACGAGAATCGATAATAACTACCGGTTGCCTTGCACGATCACCCAAATTCCCCCATATTAACTTTTCATCATGAATCATATAGAAAAAATTATCTTATTGGGATGACTAACAACGTCAAGTTAGCTCACTCTTTCAGAGAAATGGAGGATCTTTAGAAGGATCTCCCAGACCAATTCATTAATATTCCTAAAATACTTACTTTACCTTTAGTGGTGAAGGAACTAGTAAAATTTCAGCATAGAACTTCTACAAAAAACCAAAACCCTGATCTAAATGGGAAAATGATCAGCAAGGCACGGGCCAAGCCTCACAAAGATCCTTAAATCATGTCCCCATCAGCGATCTATTGACAATTCCTGGAGATTGGTCTTGTTATCATTTAAATGGGTTTCAAAGTTCATCTTAGAAAATTGAGATCCAATCAGAGATAGAAAACAATAAATATGCAGTAAAATGATAATATGGAAAAAAAGAGGTGAGAATAAGAGGAATCAGACCAAGAGTTACAAGGAGGAGCCTATGTCCACAAAGTATATTTGTACACTATAATTTTAGGTGACTAGGGGTCCAATGGTAGTATAATTCACTCAATCCCCATTCACCCTATGATTTGACAGTCTAATAGTCTTAATATCCTCATTTTTCTATTCAGATCCATATAGGGGATATCTCCCTTTATAGGGATTAAGTATGACGAATTGTATGTCCAGAAAAAATAATATACTTTACATGTGTCTTTCCCATAAAGTTGGGAGGAGCACATTTGCAATGGATTATAACCAATATATACAGTGTCTTAAAGATTTAATACTGAAGGAATATCTCTTCACATGTTTTTTGACGATGGTGCCAGTGTAACACCCCGTATTTCTGAGTAGTTAAATTTAATTAATTTGGTAATTAATTAGTTTTATTTTAAATTATGCAAGAGAAGTAATTTAATTGAATTGAGTAATAATGTGCTAACTAAATATAAATTGAGAGTGAGATAATGATTAATATTATGTAGTTAATTTACTAAGTGAATAGTAAATAACGTATGGAAATTATTATGCGTAATAGTAAGTGATATTTGCGTAATTAGATTTATCTCAACCGGAATCGCGTGTAAACTAATGTGAGGTCAAGATGGGATAATTATGTAAAGTGACTCGAATGATGATTTAGAGGTCACAGATATTTTTGGAAGGGTTGAAATAGTCGGAATAGTATACCCGGGGGTGTTATTTTGATTTCCAAGGCATTATTGGACTAAACCGGCACCCTACATTATCATTTTCATGATTTTGTAAAATAGGGTAAAGAGACTTATGAATTTCATAGCCTTATATCAAATATTAGATAGAAGGGGCTATGATTAGAGACACAAAGAATAAATAGGAGTCCTGATAGAAGAAGGAGAGACCATTCTTCAGGCTTTTGGGAGAGTTCTTTTAGAACTAACGTGTGTTCTTCACCACAAACATCTTGAGAAGGAAGATTGGAGGAGGAAAACAATCAAACCCAACTACAATCCATGAAATTAAACCCTACTGATTAAAGGAAAGTGTTTATTTGTAATTCTTCTGAGGTTATAATTCCCTTATTTTAGGGTTTAAATATATTTTGATTAATTTGAGATTCTTGGAAAAAAAGAACGTTTTTTATTCATGTTATGGGTAGTAATTTCATTTAGAATGATTTAATATATATAGAGGATTAGAAATTATATATTATGTGATAATGTCCAAGAATTAAATCTAGGTTTTTGATGAATAATGGAGAAAGAACATAAAACCTAGGGGTTTCGAGGTTTAGATGATTTAATCCATTCTTGAATGAAAAATATAAAGTTTTGATGTTGTGTTTATGTTAGAAAGAATCCTAATGCATGTAGAAATGGTTAGAGACAATTGGTTTCAAGTTTGGTGAAGAAATATGTAAGTTATGTGGGTGTTAATGGTGAAAAACGTTCTTGCATAAAGAAGAAGATGATACAAAAGGTTTTCAAATCGATTCGACCTCGTGGAAAATTGATTCAATTGCCCAAAAAATATGAAATTTTCCCTTTTAAGCCTAGAACTGATAAATTTTTTTCAATAAAACTTTTAGGATATTGTTAGAATATAATGAGGAATTTATTATTTTCCAATAGGACATGATAGGGTTAAGGGATTAAGTCTTATCGAAAGAATTAAGATGATGAGTAAACGGGAATAAATGATACTGTGATTAATTAGAGAGGATGAGAATAAAATTACGGGAAAGAATGAGTGAGCTTGTTATATAAACCAGTAGGGTAAGGAAGACGTAACTATTGAGACAAAATGAGGGGAAACTACTAATTTTTATATAAATTTATTTTTATATTATTTATTTATAAGAAGGGATATAAATATTTTCATCCTATCTAATGTAGAATTACCATGCCAAAAATATAAAATAAAATGTACAATATATATAACATGTCACATGTTAAAAAAACTAGCCCAATAAAATTCATTAAATTCTGCATATATATTAATTAATTATATTATGTCTATATCAATATATTTTGATACTTGATTTATTCAGTCCATATATTATTAAAATAATTGTACTAAAATCCCATATAATAAGTTTTTAATCCACAAATAAAATTCTTAAATAATTAAGAGAATTCATCAAATAATGTTTTTTATATTCAATTTTAGTTTAGATCTATTATATTGAATATAGGCTAAGTGGATATTATCACAAAACGCTCCCAATTTCTTGTCATAACTATATCAAGTATAGGTTTATATTTTCTCACAAATGTGAAAAGAACAAGTGATTTTGTTTAAAAGAGATGCAATTGATATACTCTCAATGTATCTGACTTGTATGAATACTCATTTTTTTCTGTAATGGCGTTTATATGGTTTGAGGTATTCATATTCTTTATTTACACTCTTCATATTACTCCTCGTAATCACCATGACTTTAAATTATTTAACGTTTTTTGTTTTGCTATTTAGGAATGGCCATTATAAATATTTAAAGTATGTGTTGTTACATATTTTCTTCATTAAGAGTTTGTTCTAAGATTGGGGGTTAGTCCCCATTTGAAAATTCATGATGTCATGTCCAAACTAAAAAAATTCTGAGGACTAAAGTCCAAATAACTCAGGCAAATACAAATTTTATTGCCAAATTTAAATAATCTAAGAAAACAGATACCTATGCATCTTCTAATAGAGATTATTGTATTAGAGCAAGGACCATTAATGATATCCTCGATCTCTCCATTGAGGATAAAGGAACTTAAGCTAGTTTTATATAGAAGCCGATACTAAAATTTTCCCCATCAATCTGATATGAAATTTTATATTATAGGTTGTTGATGCCAAAAATTATCCATCAGTGTGGACCAATTAGAAATGGACACATGTCCCCTAATGTGGCACTAGTCATGATCATCAATTACTTGGTCAGCTTAGAACATAGTTGATTGGACAACAGGCTGACCAACCCAAAGAATACAAACCATTATTGTAGATAAACAGTCATCACGTGGAAAGCGGCCAAGTGTCATTCTACACATGCCCAATGCTATCAACAGTAACATTCATTATGTACAGGTGTAAATGCTTAAATGAATAAAAGCATTCCAACCCTTGATCTTTGGGTCGCTATAAATACAATGTTTTCCTTTAACAAAAGGCAAGAGAAAAAAGTGCAAGGTCATTCACAGTGGAAGTAGGCTTTTCTTATAACTGAACCACTTAAAAATTCTCATGTCTCATTTATTTTTCTCTCATTATTTTATCTGTGATTATAATATTAGCATCATATAAAGCACTACCAATTTTTGACATCAAGAAGATCGGCCATCCCTTCCATACGTTTATGATGAGATCTCTTCGTAAGAAGTTTAAAGATGGAAATTCTTCATGGAAGGGGTGAATTCAACAATTAGAAAATCAGTTAGGGGAGATAGCCAAGGCGAAGAATCCATTACAGTGAAATTTTGTCAAAGGATATCCTTTCATCCAAGCGATTGTTAATTTTCCTACCCCATCTAAGTTTAAACACAAGTAGCTACCCCTAAATATGATGGTAAGATTGATCATGTTTTGCACATTGAGTAATATCAGGCAGGTACTGATATATATTATGTTCCCGATGAAATGAGATGTACAGATTTTTCAAGCACCATAACTGGTTCAACCCAGATATGGTATAACAACTTTCCCAGAGGATGAATTTCTAGTTTTAATCAACAAGAAGAGTTGTTCACCGGAAACTTCTATTTTAGGGCCAAGCCAGTTAATAGAGTAACTCATCTTCTAAATGTTAGGTAGAGAGAAGGCAAAACCACCAGAGAACACATCACTCGTTTCAATAACAAGAAACTAAAAGTAGTTGATTATGAAGAAAAAACATCCATCTCCACTTTGATGAGTGGGTTACTTCCAAAAAAAATGTATTATGCTTTGGCAAAAGATCCTCCCAAAACCATGATAGAGCTTATGGCTAAGGCTGGAAAAATCATGAATGTTGAGGAAGCAATGGCTATAAAGCAAAGACCTGTGACCAAGTCTGAAAAGAAGGAGCAGAAACAAAATAAAGAGGATAGACCCAAAAAATATGAGGCATACACTCCTCTGACGCTCATTTTTCACCACGTCCTGGAGGAAATTAGGCACAATAAAGATTTAAAGTGGCCTGAGAAACTTATTTTAAAAAATTAATTAACCTGAAATAAAAACGTTATCATATGAAACTTATGTTCAAGATTGAAGAAGTAGGAACCCCCGAATTTAATTAAAATAAATTTCCTTTTTATGAAACAGATGCGGAAGCGTAAAGGTGATGGTTCAACTTAAAACAAAATTCTAATTTCTCAACAAATTAAAATTACACCAAGTGAAAATTAATTAAACATACACAAATATTAATTTCACTTAAACACAATTAATTAATCAAAGTCCTAGAGTTTTCCTAAGTCATATTTATCAATATTTCCAAATTAGGCCAAACCAGTTTTTAACAATAGACTAGAATTAAACAATTACCCAAATTTAATTAGCACCTAATTAAATTAAGTGGGATAATTAAAACCATTTTTATCTTGAATTATCCTAAGCATGAGTTCTAAGTAATTATGCAAGGTAAAATTAAATCAATCACACTACGCCGCAATGTACGAGGAAAAATCCAAGACGGGAAACAACCTCGGACGGCCCTAGCCACAAATCCACTAAGTACGGAATTTACAAATACAAGACAGAAAGGATTACAACACACGACTCGATCCCTCTCAAGCCCCGATGCTTCTTCGTGTAGACACCTCCACCTAGCGGATAACTATGGAGCTCGACCGCGGTCTCGGAATCCACCGATCGAATTTTATATGGTCACCATCACCCGAACAAGGAGCCTTTCTCCAAGTGGGTAAATCAATGCAAACTTAGATAACTCTTTAAAGCGGTAGAGTGAACCGGTACCAAACTCCAAGAAAGATATATGTATATGGGAACTTGGAAGAAACTTATTTGGGTGTAAACTAGAGTGGTATAAGTTTTTCTCTTTGTAAAATCTCACTCAAAACATGATAGTTTTCTCTATTTGATTTTGCTCTCAAAACACTCTCTAGGAGTTAGTAGTATATGAAAAAGATGAATTATAAAAATGGTTTCCTGCACATAATAAAGTGTGAGAAAAATCAGTTAAGAAACAAGTGGGAAAGTGGGAGAAAAAATGCTTAAAACTGCCAAAAATTGTTCCCGCCTGGGGTCTCGTTCGAACGACATTTCGTTCGAACGAAATCTCGTTCGAACGAGTTTTCTAACGAAGTTCCAGTATGAACTCGTTAGAAACTCGTTAGAAATCTCGTTATAACGATAATTTCGTTCGAACGACATTTCGAACGAAGTTCCAGTATGCCATAATGGGAATTCGTTGGCAATCTCGTTCGAACGACTTGTGGTTCGAACGACAATCTCGTTCGAACGACACTTCGAACGAACTCACAGAATGTTTAAAAATTCTTTTTAAGCCCAGAAACTTTTATATACTTTATATATAAGTTTTAATAGAAAACATTCTGAAAACAAGACGCAGTTTTTAAAAGCCTAACACCCAATATAAACATGTTCCAAGCTCCTATATATATATGTAATGCATTCATACCTTAGGATCATGGAACCACTATTGATGACGTAGAAACGAGGCACTTAAACTAGGCATTTTGATGAAGCTTTATACACTTGACCGCTACGTCTTTAACAAACACGTCATAGGCTTGAAAGATGATCAATATACTCTATCATATGACTCAAATGTTTTTGTTCGTAATTGAGCCAAAACAACAAAGGACTCAATTGGAAAATTGCATCCTTACAAATCTCCCCCTTTGGCTATTCCGGGGCAAAAACCAAAAAAAAAATCCTAAAGGGCCGTCAAGCTCTACTAGACTAATAAAAAGTCCCACCCAAAATAAAATTGCAATGCTTGACTCAAACAACCCAAAGGATCAACAATCATTGCCATTGAAAGTTGCCGCTTTATAAAATAATTCCTACACACTTAGGCAAACACATTACACGCATAGGGAATATCAAAATAGTTAATGCAAGTAAAGTTAACTACTCCCACTAAATTAATTCTCTCCCTTTATCAAGTATGATCAACTTAGAAAGACGTATCCCCCTAAGATAAATCTCCCTTAAGATACGATAATAATAGGATTAGATACCATTTCTCCCCCTATCATTCTCCCCCTTTTTGTTCAGGAATAGACAAAGGCTAAAGAATCACTCCCAAAAAAAAGCATATAAGATAAATAGTTCGGGTGAACAAGCTAAAATATGTAATGGTGCATTTGGAGATGAAAATGTTAAATCATATAGGCAACAAAAATACAAATTAATCCAACAAATAACAACTTAGACCAAACAGGATGCAATAAAATGATACCAATATGATATATAAATTTTTAAGCATGTGATATCAACGAAGAATGCAGTAAGATGGATACCAAGTATGAATTAAAGCATATATGGATTATAAATGAAAGCAAATATTAAATATAAATATCAAATATGTCTACATAAGATATAGCTAATATATGTAAGTACACATATATAGATATAAACACACAAATGACACACACAAAATATAATAGGAGTCTTTCACACTCGTATGGAAAAAATGTGTCATATGGAAACGGAAGTGTTGGGGTGTGAACTAGTAACGATTAAATTTAGACCCAATCACTTAAAAACATGTTCACGGAGTTCTCATTTGATTGCAAACTTCATCTCATTTGAATATAACCTCATGTGACAATATAGATTGAACTTTATGAACAAACATACACAATGCATACAAGCCTAGCATATTGATGATTCTACAAACCAATAGAGTTATGACATGAGATACGCAACTAGGATAAATGAACAATGTGCAAACCGTTGATATACCATCCAATCTCCCTCAATAAGCATTTATATTAATTTTGAATGAATATATCAATCAAACATAGGCCTTGGTAATTGTTTCTCTTTTTAATGCCATATTTTCTGTTTTTAGGCCTTTGGACCACGTATTTCTTTTAGGTTCATTCAAAACGGTGGCTTACAATCGCAAAGGATCACTAAGTCCTTTTGGAGCCCTTCCCCGTGCACATTTATATTTATCATGTTTTCATTTTTCACATAAATCTCACGTGCAACGGATTTTGACATGCACTAGTCCTCCTAAGTCACAAATATGTAGATGACAAGATTGGAAGGAGAACACCTCACATAGCTCAAATATACATATGAAGTTAAAATTTCAAAAGAGCTCGTGCATGTGTTAATAGAGGCATATAAAACTAGAATCCATTTAATCAACATAAAATCCAACTACTCCATGTAAGCATGGTAAAGAACATACTAAGGATTGATAATCTAAACCAAAAGTTCTAGTCACATGAGAGCGTTAAAGGAGGGATTCAAACACAAGTATATGCCACTTAAAGTGTGTCAAACCAAAATACACACAAAATAAAATCTTTTTGAGTTTTTGACATTTTTAACCAAAAATAAAAATATATACTCCAAATACAAACAAAAATCATTTGAACTGTTCATTAAGCTTAAATTATCAATAGATAAAAACCCAAATGATAAACAAAAATCTTTTCATATTTTTCATTTAATACAAACAAAATGAAGAAATAAAATACAAAAGATAAACAAAAATCATTATTCTAGCATGTGATTAAGCATGGGACATGAACTATAAAATGATTAAATAAGCATACATTTAGCATGTGAATAACACTAACACATTCATCCTTTAGATTTAGCAAGGGAGGAAGCATGTGAAAGTAAATGAGAATCAAAAACCCTATTTTGCAAGGCAACCAAGTCGGATTTCCTAACCCAAATTAATGAAGAATGACTATCTTGGGGTGTAGGAAATTTAAATACATTGGTTGCTTTACGTTGGGATTTTCTAGGAATTCGTTTAAGATCAAAATTTCTTTTCCTAAGATGACATTTTCGACCACAACGTGTACAAGTAAAAACATGTCGAAAAGATTGACCTACGGAGTGATCTCTAAAAGCTTTCCTAGTAGATTCTCCTAAAACGTTGGTTTTGGCTTTATGAGTAGATTCATTACAAGTATTGAAGCATAAACCACACATGTCATTTTTAATTTGGATCGTTCCTAAGATTTTATCTAATTTTTTTCCGAACGACACTCCAAATCAAATTTGACATTACTAGAGTCTTTTAATTTATTTTGCAATTCTAAAATGTTAGAATCTAATAAAACATTTCGCTCTTCAAAAGCAAGAAGCTCCTTTTTCAAAGATTCTATTAAACCCTTAAGGCTATCTCTCTCGCCTTCTATATATTCAAGCTTCTCTAGAAGAGCTTTCTCTCGTGTCCTAAGGTCTTCTACCAACATACTATCATCAACATACTATCTCTAGAAGACCTCTCTTTTGGGTCCTTGGCTAGTAGGTGGCGATTTTAATGTTGTTTCTGATTCCCCAAAAAAAATTGAGGGCTTCCTATTCACAAAGGAGATGCCATTGACTTATCCAGCGTTATGGCAGCAGTTGGCCTTATGGACATCCAATTTGAAGGTTCAAATTCTACTTAGTGTAACAATATGGAAGGTTTGTCTCAAATTTTGGCACGCCTTGAGAGGGTTGTATCTAATCTTGATTAGATTAATCTTTTATCCTTAACTTGAGTGGAACGCCTTCATCGTACTGAATCAGACCATAGCCCCTTACTCATTAAGATTAACAACTATATGAACAGCATTCCAAAACCTTTAAAATTTCAGACTATGTGGACTCACCATCAGAATTTTCTTAATGTCGTATCTCATTCGTCGAACCTACCTTTTGACGCTCACCCCGTGCAATGTATTACCAGTAAATTGTGCAGATTGAAAGATGCTCTTAATGTCTGGAATAAAAATTCTTTCCAAAATATTTTTCATCAAATTAAATTGGCAAAAGATGATCTCACTAGAGCTGAGCTAAAATATGATGTGGCATAATCTCCATCTACCAGACACTCTTATCATAAGGTGAAATCAGAATACTTTCTTCGATTAAAATATGAGTCCGAATTTTGGTAATAAAAAACTAGATTCAAATGGGTTAAAGAAGGTGACCATAACTCCAAATTGTTCCATGCTATGATTCATCAAAAACATTCCAATATTGTAATTCATAAAATCACTGATGCTAATGGTACCTACTTGGAGGGTCAAAAAGCTATAGTAGATTATTTTATTAACCATTTTGAAGAGCTCCTTGCCTCTCCTACCTGCTCTACTTCCTCCAATAACCTACTTGAGTTTATCCCTTCATTAATCACATCGGATAACAACATGTAATTAAGCACAGTCCCGAATGAAGATGAGATCAGGAAGACTATTTTCTCCATGGACATCCTTAGTGCATCTGGACATGATGGGTTCAATGGGAATTTTTTTCAAATTGCATGGGATATCATTAAAAAAAGACTTAATTTTGGCCATTCAATCCTTTTTCCTCGGCCACACCATCCCTAATATTATTTCTGAATCTCAATCTGGATTTATCAAAGGTAAGAGCAACCTCAATAACACTCTTCTTTCCTAAGAGTGTATGCAAAACTTTGTAGTTATGGTCAAATAGAGGCTCCCATGTTATTTTCAAGCTTAATTTATCTAAGTCATTCGATTGATTATCCTGGTTCTTCCATATAAAAGTGTTGAGCGATTTTTTTTTTGCCGAACTTGTAATTGACATGATTTGGAGGCTTATTTCAAATTGTTGGTACTCCATCTGCATCAACGGGAATCCTACATCCTTCTTTAAATCTTCTCATGGTATTCGTCAAGGTGACCCTCTTTCGCTCGCTTTTTTTTGTATAGCCTCAGAAATTCTCTCAAGAGGTCTTCACTATCTCATGATTTCGGTTAATATCAAAAGATATTCTCACCCAAGGGGATGCCCTCTCATTTCTTCTCTTTCATTTGCGGATGATTTTCTAATTTTCTCCACTAACGAGAAATCTTCATTGTAAAACCAGATGAATTTTGTATCTGCTTTTGAAAGTTGTTCTCGACTTCTCATCAATAATGATAAAAGCTATTTTTTAGTCCCTTCCCACACTAATATTTACAGGAAAAATATTATCCATGATATCACGGGATTTACTCGAAAAGACCTTCCTCTAAAATACTTAGGGGTGCCTCTTTATAATGGAAAGGAAAACAAAGTTATTTTCGATAACATTGTGGATAATATTTCTAAAAAATCAACTGTTGGGAAGGTAAATATTTATCTGCAGTTGGCCGTATTATCCTCATCAAGAATGTTCTTCAATCTACTTCTTTTCATCTGTTTGATGCTCTCCATCCCCCAATATCGGTAAAAAAACAGTATTGAATCCTTATTTAGTAATTTTTTGGGGGGGTGGAACATCCATTTAGAGCAGACGACACTGGATCAGTTGGTAACAGCTTTGTCGTCCTTGGAATGAAGGTGGTCTTAGGCTAAGAAGAATTTCAGACAGTTGAGATGCCATGGCATGCAAGCTATAGTGGAAATTTTATAATTATTCTCGTTTATGGGATAAATTTCTACACGCTAAATACGCTATGCTTACTCCAAATATTCAGGGCCTCTCGTCTCATCCTTCTCATACATGGAAACTCATGCAACATGTTCGGCACACCATGCACGATTATCTTAGCTATGGTGATAATGTATAATGGATTCCTAACCCCTCCGATTTTTCTATTAAATCTTGGAACTTGATCCGCAATTCATCATGTTATCAATTTTCATTATCCTGTATTTGGAATCCTCGGATACAACCAAAAATTTCAATGTTCATGTGGAAATTTCTTCATCAAGAAATTCCAATTGATGAGTATCTAAAAAAAATTCACTTCAGTTTGCCTTTAATGTGCAGATATTGTTCCCTTTACAAAGAAGAAACCCAAGATCATTTGTTTTTTACTAGTGACTTTAATAAAGATATTTGGGTGCACTTTAAAACCTTGATGGACATCTTAATCCACGCTATGCCTCTAAAAAGAAATTTAATTCTTTGGTGGGTCCATTTGAGAGGCAATTCTATCAGGAGCATTATGTGCAACATTCTTCCATCCATCATTTGTTGGCATATTTGGAGAGCAAGAAACTCCAATTTTTTTTAGAGTACTCCCATTAATGCCCAACATTCTATCAAGAATATCAAAGATTATATTTATTTAGACTTTTTTATCAAACCTTATAAAGGATCCACTGCAAGAATATTTCAATCTTTTATTTTAGGCTTTAATATAAAATGCGCTCGAAATATGTACAAGCCATCATGAGAGGGCTCTTTTCTCATTTCTAATAAAATTTTCTTCCTGAAAAAAACACATGAATACAAATAAAAGAAAATATTAAAGAAAAACAAAGTTTTTCCAACTCAAGAAATCATAGTCGGTTATTTAGAAAATAGAATCAAAAATCATCATCTCAAACTCTAATTTTAGAGATCCAAAATTATTGCGAAAGATAATTTCACGTGTGATAAATAAATATAGAAAATCATAAACAAGAAAATTAAAGGTTGGCAAAAATGCACACAGGACAATCTGAAAACAAATAAGAGAGATAAGTTAAATAAATGGATTTGGGGGAGCCGGTGTGTTAGAAGGAGTAAGTGATAGAGCACACAAAATGAAAGGATCGATGTAATGGTTTGTAAAGTAAAAGGGTACAAATATTCCCTTATGAATCAATATATAATTAATAAAAAAATATGATTTTCTATCTTTCGGGTTGAGAAACATCAAATATTGAAAAAAAATAAAGAGTGTAGGAACTTTGCTCGAAGGATTTAGCAAGAAAACTTGGTACACGACCACAAAAATTATTGAAAGACACGTACGTGTAACAATAATAAAGTAACCCAAAAATGCAATGTTCAGATTAAGATATTGGTAAAAGCTAATTATCATAAAATGTAATGGAACTGGGTAAAGTTAAAGAAGACTTAAAAACGTAAGTTGTGTTGTGCTATCCAATGAAAAAATAATTGATCCAGTAAGGTTGTTGTTTTTCATAAACCCATTACCAAGTCAAAATTCCAATGATACAAACTTATAGTTCAACTAATTCTCCAAAATATAATTTTCTAGCCATCAATGTGGTAAAATTGCAAAATGCACCCCACCCTATCCTAAATAATCCATTAAACCATTACAAGTATGTGTGTGTCACTGAATGTGTGTGTGTGTGTGTGTGTGTGTGTGTGTGAGAGAGAGAGAGAGAGAGAGAGAGAGAGAAGATGAGGAAAAGGAGGAGGAGAAATGTACCTCTAGAGAGCTTCTTCTTCAACAATGGTAAGCAACCATAAGTTGGTGTGACTGCTCGTAATGTGGAAGAGCATGGCCATCAAATGTCTTAGATATATTAGGTTGAACTTCATCCTGAGCATACTTTTGAGAATTTTAGGATGTTCTTGCAGTATCATGGATTTCTTGCTCATTGTTGACTTTGGTCGTCCACGACATAATCCAAACACTTAAGTTCCATGAATCCATTCCATAAAACCACCTATTTCAATTGATAAGGGAGAATTTACTTTCACACACACACACACACACATATATATATATATATATATATATATATATATATATATATAAGTAAATTTAACATTAATAACAATGGATAAGAATTCCTTGAAAAATATTCACTCACTATGACGCATCACGTCATCCTATTTACAAAGTCGTCGTTCATAGTCATCTATAAGTCGTGAGATTTGGGTGGACATTGGTTGTTCATTTCTTTCCACAGTTTTTTCCTCCTATGGATGATACCATGAGTTGGGTGTATTACGACTCCTGTTGGTATGGACCTCAGACCTGACTCTAAGTGCCTTAGGCCCATCCTCATCATTCTGAGGATCATTATTAGACGATAAATGATGGCTAGATGGGTGAGACATGACTGCTCATTGGTTTTGTTTGGTTGGAAACAAAACTCATTTCCATATATGGCGCCAATTGAAGGTTGTAAAAACCTACTATGTATGATTCAACACAATTGAATCTAGTGGAAACAAAAATCACAATCGCACAACAAAAAGTATAGATTGTTCGGTAATGTGCCCATGTCCATGGGGTGTTTTTCTCCTTCTCTTTAATGATCAAATCTTAATAAAGAATATTACAAGCCCTTTTTCCCAGGGGTTTGAGTTAAATTTATAGAAAACCAAAATAGAATGAGTTGGATTGGATTCTATGGCCTTGGAATTATGTTATGATTTGGTCGACCGAATCCAAGCCTAAGATTTTCATAGATCGACTCCTCTCTTATTCTTATCTCTAAGACACAATCATTTATCAAGACTTACAAACGCATGTTAGCTTCTCCCAATATGTTGGATAATTCCATCATAAATATCTTTTTCGAAAATCTCAAGACTTTTTTGGCAGTTAAATCTTCTCTGAAATCAAGTGCTATGATTTCTTTCGTAATGTCATCTTCTGATAAATGCAATATTTCGTACACTTTATATTCAAATTTGTACTTTTTTAGATCTATTTCATATTATTTAATAAGTTCGTAGGGTCATTGTGGTAAATAAAGGAAAAAATCCAAGAAGAATTGAATTCAGGGTCAAAAGGATAATTTTAAGGCAAAAAATAACATTTCGATAATTTTATAATTTTATTCACTGAAATTTGTGAAAAAGTTTACAAGTGTCCATTTTACAAGTACTCGTGAAATTTGGACCAATTTAATGACCAATTAGAGAGTTTATAAACAAATAAAAGAAATTCGAAAAAAAATGGGTATTTAAGGGTGGGGAGGAGTTTTTGTTATCCAAATTTCGCAAAAATTGACGTTCATGCTCCACCGGTATAGAGAAGAGTCATAGGGGGGACCTTCTACATTGTACCAATCCAAACCTAAAGCAGGTGGAGTTTTTTCTTCAAAGTCATCTATTTGGTTAAGCCCAAAACACTTATTGGACAATCAAAGAGAAACTCGATTTAAGTTAACTTCTACCACTACATCACCCAAATATAAGAAAAAGGCTCTCTTTTTCTCCTAGGGTTTAAACACCATTTTATCACGCTCTCTCTTCATTTACTCCACTGTAATTACTTATTTCTTTGTTTGGTTGTACTTTGTTTGTATCGAATACCTTGTGATTATCTATTGAAGTAGTTATACTTTGTGCTTGGTTTGGAAACCATGCGGTTATACTTTGTGTGTATGGAATACCTTCGAAATCTCGTGTTAAATGGATTGTTCTACTTTGGTTACATTTACCTTCTATTTTTATTTCCTTTTTAGCATTTGTATTTAGTTTCATTGGTTTGAGAGCATAAACCCACCATGGACGCTTGAATTTAATTTTCAAAGATTGATTTTTGATTCGATTATCACCAACCGATGTTATAAGAGGAGGACGTTCCTAAGATAAATTTCTTGACTTATTCTAGGTCTTAGAAGTTAAGAGTGATTCCATTTAGGTTGGCTGATGCCCTAAAAGTATTCAAACATTTGATGAATAGGGTGTTCTGATCGTATTTGGACTAGTTCATCATAGTCTTCATTGATGATATTCTAATAGATTAATGGAAAGATGATGAGTGCCCTAAACATTTAAGATATGGATTATAAACACTAAAGGAGCATAAAATTTATGTTAAGTTCTTGAAGATAGAGGTTAAGTTTTTTGGGCATGTTATTTTTGAGAAGGGGTTATCCATGGATCCTAACAAGGTGTTGTATTGGTTACAACCTACAACACCTACTGAGGTCCGAAGATTTTTAGGCTTGGCCGATTATTATAGGAGATATAACAACTATTTCTCTAGGATAGAGGGTTCGATGAATGAACTGACGAATAATGGTTTTCCATTATTTTAGAGGGAGAAGTTCCAGTAAGCGATCGAAAGTCTCAAAGGGAAGTTGACTTCTTAACCGGTTCTTTCCTTACCTAAGAGTGGAGAGAATTACTTGGTTTAAACTTATTCCTCTCTACAGTGAATAGGTGGGGGTGTTAATGCAGGAGGACATACCAATTTCATATGCCTCTTAGAAGTTGAAACCGCATGAGGTTCATTATCTGACTCATGACTTGGAGTTGGTAGCTATTGTGTTTGTATTGCATGCACGGAGGACTTAACTATGGGGAAAAATCTATAATATTTAACGATTATAAGAGTTTTCGTTATCTATTCACCCAAAAGATCTAAATATGAGACATCGGAGATGGTTTGATCTTATAAAGGATTATCTTTCACGATATAGTACCATCCTAGAAAGGCTAATGTAGTAGTCGATGCATTATGTATACAACCTAGTGGAATCTTATAAACCCTTTAGTTATCATATTTGGGGAAAATATGGTAGTGACGTTTAAAACATAAAAATAATTCATCCCTAAGATCTTTGATTAATCATGCATTGAAAGAAATCAAGAACTAGGTTTAACGATTAAACCTAGGGTTTCAAAAATACAATACCATAGTGCATCATAATGTGATTAGTATGAGGCTACAAAGGTTTAAGAAGATGAAATTCTTTCTTCCCTTGACGTCTCCAAAAAACCCTGCAATAATGCTTTGAGCACCTCAAATACTCTAATATATGATCCACCTAAAGTAAACCTTGTGTGTGGACACTCTTGGAGATGAAACCATGATGAAATATGATAGAATTGACATTCTCTCTTCTCACACCCTCAAAAAAATGTGAATATTGTTTTTTTCTCTCTCTTTAATCCTTCATAATGGATCATTAAACTAAAACCCTAGCTTACAGCAATAGATATAGGTATATCCCAAGGGATTTGGTCAAACTGGGCTTCTAGAGAGTTTTGGGGATACTACTTGGGTATTGGACTATACTAGGAACTTAAGACAAATAATTAAATTAGATTCCATCTAAAAAACCAAAAATCCAAATTATAATTACTGTGATTATTTCATTTCTTTATTTAATTATGATTAACCCCATTAAATAATGATGATTGCAATCTAATTTAACTATTTCTAAATCACTTGGAATAAAGAGGTGTTATTTGAAAAGTTTATTATGGTACATAATATGATTCCCCACGTTAAGTGTGTAATACCGTCTTGGTCAAATCAATTTATATTTAATCGATTTTAACCAACATCTAATCAATTCCCAGATTCTTAGACTAAACTTATTTGCTACTCCACCAGGATTATAAAATAATCCACCTGTCAGGATTTACTGGTGGAACATATGTTTATCAAGGGAGTATCAAAATCCAAGGTATCCCCTAAACAAGGATTCCAACAAATTATTATCTCATACATACTCACATAATTGTCACCCAATGTGCGAGGATCATTTGAATCGATATAAAATCAAATTGCACCCATAGAAATCAAAGTGATATTTGCGCAAGAATTTTAATCCTAATAATTATTAGGATTTAAAATTTATGAACCCTTTGCAAATGGTGTGAGATTAGCTAAGTCTAATCATGAAATCCTTTATAATTAAATTTTAGGCGTGACATGTTCAATATAGTCCTGGATGTAACAGTCGCAATTATCTTTTGAACTATCGTACAAGTTCTCGAACTATCAGATAGGGTCCCATAATTTGAGATAAACCACTACGATTATACTACAATTATTCTAATAAGATGCTAACTCCTTATCGAAGTTTTGAACTATTAAATTGTACTAGAATCAAAATTTTGATCTCATGTGATCAAGTCGAACCTAACAACCCAGAATTCCTACTGAGTACATTTGATCAACATGTATAGGAAATAATATATTTAAAAACACAAATATAAAGCCTTCTCGAAAACATCATTCTTATTTCAAAATGAACTTACACACCTTTACATAAAAGTGAACACCATACATGGTTTTAAGAATAAAACCCTAATAATCTCCTACTTGGTCTTAAAGTCATGTATCCAAATCCTAACCCATATATATGGAAGTTTGTTTCCCGTCAGTAGAGGATTAAATAGGTGTTATTCGATACAACCTTGGTCATGAACATATCACGTTCTTATTCGATTGTTCGAATTAGGTGAAACCAACTCTCAATGTGCTTGAACCTTTGTGGGTTATGATTTATCCCTAACTTGTAATCGTACCCCTTTATTCATTGAAAACTTTAATAGAAAATTTCACTTGAAGGAACCTTACCCAAATTACTTATGAAATAATCGAGACATAAAGCTTCTTTATTTGTCTCCGAAGTGATAACAAATTTAGCCTCCTTGGTGGAGTTATCAATCCAAGGTTTGTTCACACTCCTTAAACGTATAGCTCAATTTCCATGGGTAAAAAAATATTCCGAGGTAAAAAAAACTTAGAATCCTTATCTGACTGAAAACTTAGTCTTTGTACCATAAAGGTATAAGACTATGAGATTGAAATATATTGAACATGTCGAAGGCATAACATATTTTAGTCTAGCATATAACGTAACATACCTGAGGTCACTCATTATCGAAGCATTAGTTATATTCCTCATTTCTTTCACCTAATCAAGTGTCCTAAGAAATTGATTCCCACACAGAATAATTCCATAATTGAATAAAAAACTTTCATAGAATACGATGTTATTCTTGTTCTTAAGTTATCGACACGATTGACTTAGGATAAGCCCAACGTCCTTTGTATCCGATCTAGCAAAAGGTTAATCATAAGGATGTGTTTGTCTTGTCCTAAGTTTTATATATCGAAATAACTAGACAACCGCACTCTTATGTAAGACTATATTCCCACCTCATTCCCCATTAGGAAAGTATTATCCACAAATTTTATTTTAAAAATACCATCACGTTTCATCATGATTCCTATGCATATAAGCATTATTCGGACTTTGATCAAAATCACAACATGATTGACTGATCAAATCCAAGACCTTGTTGTTAACTTAAATTCATAGATAGTTGTCATAAGATTACATCACTTTTATTTCATCACTTATTACTATGTACGTGTCAAGACGATTATTCAAGAACAAAATTTTATTGTTAAAATAATCTCGACAGACTTAAGCATAGCTACTAGCAAGAAGGTTTAATTCAATCCATTTCTTTCTTAGTAAACCCTTTCTTAAGCCTTTCCTTGAGGGTTTCAACCTTTCCATCCATCTATCCTTTAACTTATTATAGGTCCACTTGCACCCGATGGGTTTTACCCCGTCAATAAGTCTATAAGTCCCAAAACTTTATTCGAATACATTAAATCTCCTTTTGGTATCCATGGTCATAAGTAAAATCTAAAGTCCTTCTCTTGGAATGCCTCGTTATATTTCTTCGGGACCTAATTCATGTTTTCTTGGGATCTCATCAAAATCATCACCCAAAACACTAGCCTATCAGGATCAATCTTGATGCTCCCAGTACGACATGGTGACACTTGCTTTCTAGTATAAGTGACACGTCCATCCTTATCATCATTAATTCTCCCACTACCATTAGGTAGTGTATTATCAATATAAGGTCATATTTCATCATGTACGAGTGGTCTAGTAACATAGGTAATATGATGTTCCATTATATCTTCTAAGTCTACGTTACACTTTGGCATATTGTTTATTACACAATCCTCTTTCAAGAACTGGACATTGATTAAATCAATGACCCTCTTGTGCTTAGGAGTATGAAGTAAACTACCTTTGATATATTTAGGATAAGCAATAAAGAGACATACCTTTGTCTTAATTCCAACTTCCTTGGCTCCTTCTATAGCACAAGTGTCGGTTACCTCTAAATACGAACATGCCTCATAATGGGCTTGTGCACATTTCAATGTTCAATGGGAGTTGAAAACACCAATTAAGAAGAAACTTGTTTTTATGTACATCTCTTAATGACAAATTCCAACAAGAATGTTGCAGTCTTGAATAACCTACCACGGACCTTATCATATCCGAAATAGACTTATTCTTTCCTTTCCTAATTCTGAAGTGGAATACTCGGTGTAGAAAATTGGAATAGGATACCTCATCTTCAATAAATGATTCCTTAAAACTTTTACAAGAGGTATATACCCCTATGATCATATTGTAGAGCTTGGATTATTTTACTTACCCGTGATCCACCTTAGTCTGATTCACTTTGAACAGATCAAATGCTTCAAACATATCGTGCATAAGGTAAACATATCCATAACTTCGAGTGGTCATCAATGAAATCGATGAAGAACTCAAAACCATCTCTTGGCCATATAGTCATCGAACTAAAATAATCAAAATGAACCATTTCCAACATATCTTTGGCTCTTTAGGTTTGGACTATGAAGGCCTCTTGTTCATTTTAGCTTCTAAACGGGATTCAAGACTAGAAGTGACTCCACTTCCAATGAACAAAATTGTCCATTTCAGACCAGTCTTCAAATTCCTTTTAGAATAAAATAACTTAAGTGTAAGTGCCAAAATTGTGTTTGGTTATAAAATTAAACTTTCTCTTCAATGATGTTGTTCACCAAATAATTCAAATTAGTATTTAGCATTACTAGTGAGACAGACCTTATAATATACAAAGTATTTTCCAATGTACTAGATAGATAAAATATATCCCAATTTTGGTAAAACAATTTTATTAAAATAATAGAATATCTGTTTAAAACTAATTTATAAAACCAAAACCATTTTTTTAAACTAGACATATTAAATAATTTACATATATTATATTGTGACACCCCACCTAATTAACCCCGGGTGATCAGTCCAAAATTAAATTAGAACAGGTTACTCAGTTGGTTCATTCTTAGCATCATTGCTGCCTTTTTAATTACAACTGGTGCCAAGTTTTATCTTTCGTTAACTAAAATGAAATACTCATATGGAAACAGAATAATATAAACAATCACAGTTAATTGAAATCAACCGTTCACAATTAATTAACAAATCGAATAAACCATCGGTTCAAAATCCAACAAAAGTAAAGACATGTAATAAATCTCAATAGGTCTGACATAAGTAGTGAAATAAAACTATATGAAACCTTATCGAATAAATTATAGGAAGTCTCTACACTAAGAATGAAAAGAACGAGGCGCCAATCAAACTCCCGCAATATCCACACATGCTGCATCAACGGATCCCTGGAATGAGTCAATCCTGGTGTCCCTGTGGCTGGACACCTAAAAGGTTTTTAAAAGTTTTTATAGCAAGGGTTA
This sequence comes from Sambucus nigra, assembly GCA_949130495.1. NCBI lineage: Eukaryota > Viridiplantae > Streptophyta > Magnoliopsida > Dipsacales > Adoxaceae > Sambucus > Sambucus nigra. Next base: position 237,116,628 of record OX422207.1, read on the forward strand.
GTACCCAAAATATTTGGAAAACATTTAGGAAATGATTACTTGCAGTAATAAGTAAATATGCATGCTCTCCATATTTTAGTTAGTGCCTCACTCCCTTGAGGACAACCTCACCCCTCTTCTATTGTGCACTACTAACGCCTTGATTAAATTTACATAGTTATTTATCCCATGACTAGATAACTAATATAATCCCCTTGCAACCATCTTACTCTAACCGAGTGTGCCATAATTATGATTTCTATGTTATTATCAACCTTAAATTAATTAATCATTTCCCTTTTTAAGTTCATATAACTTTCACACCCATTATATATATAATACAATTCACGGCCTATATCAATTTACCCGTATATAATTATTTACCTCGTTATATACGTGTAGTTATATTACAACAAACACAAACATGCTGAAATAATACTTAATACTAAACATACTCCCGAGTAATAACTCACTGGATTTAAATTCTCTAAAGTTCTATCCCACTAGGCATATTCACATGACCTAGTTACCCAAAGTCAGAATCGCTCACTAACTTGGTTAATATATAAAAATTGGACGCGGTCATATTCCTTCCCTGAAAGTGAGATGCCCCTCACCCATATAATGGACGCTATGACCTGGGAATATACTCGTCCTACTCCTCAAGCTAGGGGATTCATCCACTACGTGCAACCTCCCTCCTATAGCACTAGAGTCGATATAATAATAATAATAATAATATTAGCCACTGATATTAATGAACACATATAATGGACGCTATGACCTGGGAATATACTCGTCCTACTCCTCAAGCTAGGGGATTCATCCACTACGTGCAACCTCCCTCCTATAGCACTAGAGTCGATATAATAATAATAATAATAATATTAGCCACTGATATTAATGAACACACCATATATATATATATATATATATATATATATATACTATCACACACCGTATATATATAAATGAAATAAACTATCCCGGCTATATCGTGTACTAAGTCCATAACACAAGACTATTCAAATTATTATGAGTTTATGGCCCAACTCTAAATATTAATTACTTCGCACATTAATTAATTAAATTACTTTTGGTATCGCCCCAATCAATATATTTGGACTTACTCTCGTGGCCCGAAATAAAATAATTGCCGAGTCTAAACTCCCGACTCCAAATTATTTAGATTTCACTCTAAATAAATTTAATGCCTTGGTATCACTCAACCCATATACTCGGACTCTCCCACTCGATTCGTATTTAATTATTTCAAAATATTCTATCCAAAATTTAATCGTAGTATGACCCATATAAATTTTCCTTCGAATCCCAATTAATTTTCCTTCATAATTAATTAGAGCGTATCCCTATGTTTATTTCTCATTACATAAGGTATAGGAAGGAAGTTTAATTTAAATTTTCCTTATATATATAAACTGGCCGAACTGCCAAAATTTAGCGACCATCGATCGATCGATCCCTAACCCTCGATCGATCGATCATACAGGTCATCGTCTTTCCAGGTTTACTGTTTCAGCCATGGACGAATAGCTCAACACCCTAACTTCTTATACAGTCTAAACCAAGTCCTTTCTTCAACAAAACACACCAAGAACCTCATAAGGGACCCCCATAAAGTCCACAAACATCATTCAATTTTCGTTCTCTACTGTTTTCATAATTTGGGGAAAATTCCATTTTTATTCGTTAACCCATCTCAACATCAATTCGTTTCTAATTTATTTGGGTTTACACATATTACCAGATATATGTACAATCTCAGATTATACATCAATGTCTACACAATTTAGAACTTAGAATATTGATTTACAAAAACCCCATGTTTGTACTCTTTAAATCCCAAAACGAATTTTGATTTCTCACATCACATAAATATGAATCAAAATGCAAATTAAATGCTACAGCAAGTTAACCACTTGCCTTATGATTCATAAGGTCTGATTTTGAGTTGTGACTTCCCAAGGTTGAAGATGAAATCCCTTATTTTGGCTATTTCCTTGTCCCCCGATTTGCCTTTAACTGCCTCTTAGGGTTTCCTCTCCCACTAAGTATTTTCTAAACTCTAATTAGTTGTCCCACTTTTTCTTATAATTAATTAATTAGGCTAAATCCTATTTTTTACCTAATGGGCCAAGCCCAAGTGAGCCAAATGCCCCCGTGTGGGCCCGGCTATGCCTAAAAATGTCCCGTGACCCGTTTACTACCTCCGGGTACACTTTTTCGGCTGTCTCGATCCATCTGGAGTCAACCATACACTCTGAATATGCATCCGAATTAATTTATAAAAATCCTTATCTCACACCCAAATTAGTCTATACCGACTCCCGACTGAGATAAGTACATACCCCAGCATTAATACCCGAAATGACGTAAATAAATTATTACTATTCACTTAGTAATTAAATTTCCCTAAATATTATCCATTCACTCCCCGATTAATATTTAAATATATATTGCCATAATTAATTCAATTAAAATTACGACACACAAGTAATTTTGAATTCCCGAATTAATTAAATATTAAATGCACAAAAATACGGGGTATTCAATACTCCCCCCCTTACAAAGGAATTTTGTCCTCGAAATTAGGTCGTACCTGTGGTGAATAGCTCTGGATATTGTTCACGCATATCCTCCTCTCACTTCCAGGTAGACTCGCCAATGTTGTGATGACCCCACTGTACTCTAACTAGTGGAATAACCTTGGATCGTAACTTCCTCTCACTACGCTCCAGAATAGCCACCGGTCTCTCCTCATATGAAATGTCTGGCTGTAAATCAATTTCCTCGAGTGGAATGTACCAGAAGGCTCTCTCGCTCCTTCGATATTTCTTCAGCGATGCCATATGGAACATGTCGTGTATCCACTGAAGATGCTCTGGAAATCCCAGTCTATATGCTACCGATCCCACCCTCTCAATGATAGGGAAAGGTCCCACATACCTCGATGCTAACTTACCCTTCTTGCTGAAACTCATCACCCCTTTCATAGGGGACACCCGGACTAATTCCTGGTCCCCAACCTCTAACTCCACATGTCTTCGTAAAGCATCAGCATAACTCTTCTGCCTATCCTGAGCTATCCGAATCCGCCCCCGTATCAACTCTATATTGGCAAATGTCTCCTGGACAATCTCTGGCCCCAATAGCTTGTTGTCCCCCACCTCTAACCAACAAGCGAGTGAATGATAAGGTCTCCTGTACAGTGCCTCGAATGGTGTCATGCCAATCGTGAATTGGTAAGAGTTATTATACACGAACTTTACCAAAGGAAGATATTTCTCCCAACCTCCCCCAAAGTCTAAAATGCACATTCTGAGCATGTCTTCCAGCATCTGATTGACTCTCTCAGACTGCCCATCGATCTGTGGGTGATAGGTTGCACTCAAACGTAACTCCGTGCCCATGGCCTCCTAAAAGCTCTGCCAAAAGTGGGCCACAAAAATTTTATCTCTGTCTGACACAACATTTATCGGCACCCCGTGCAGCTTAACAATCTCTGCTATGAATAGCTGGGCATAACGCATCGTCTCAAAGTTTGTGCGAACTGGTAGGAAGTGGGCCACCTTGGTCAACCGATCCACAATGACCCATATAGAATCGTGACCCCTCTGCGATGAAGGTAACCTTGTAATGAAGTCCATGGAGATGCTATCCCACTTCCACACAGGAATTTTTAGCTGCTGTAGCATCCCTGATGGTCTCTGATGGTCAACTTTCACAAGTTGACACGTGGCACATTTCAAGACAAACTCTGCTATGTACCGTTTCATTCCTGCCCACCAATACAGCCTCCTCATATCCTGGTACATTTTATCCCCGCTGAGATGTACCAAAAATCTTGAACCATGGGAGTCTGTCATAACAGCGTGCCTCAACTCCTCATCCTCTGGAACAATTAACCACCCATTAGGGCGTAAGCCTCCTTCCGAGCTGATTGAATAACCCTCTGCTCCCTCGACTAACAACTGGCTCACTCTGTCCCGGTAGATTTGATCCCCTGCCTGAGCCCTCATAACTCGCATAATGATCTCAAGTGTGATGGACAATACTGACATGCAGGCCCTGGCTACATCATCTTCATATCGAAGCTCTCTCCACTTTGCTTTCCAGACTTATGATATTTCCCCAATCGGTCTCCGACTTAATGCATCTGCTACCACATTAGCCTTACCAGGATGATACTGAATATCAAACTGGTAGTCTCTAACGAATTCAAGGCACCGCCTCTGCCTCATATTCAAATCCTTCTGTGTGAACAGATACTGAAGTGACTTGTGATCCGTGAATAAGGTGAACTATTCCCCTAGTAGATAGTGTATCCATATCCACAAGGCAAAAATGACCGCTGGTAACTCTAGGTCATGAGTGGGGTAATTCCTCTCATGATGCTTTAGCTTTCTGGATGCATAAACTATAGCCTCTTCCTCCTGCTGAAGCACAACCCCAAGTACCTGTAGGGATGCGCCAGTGTAAACCCGATACTCTAGTCCTCCCTTCGGCAAAGCAAGTACAGGTGCATATGTCAACTTTTCCTTTAGCTCAGCAAAAGCTAATTGATAATGATCACTCCAAGTGAAAGGCACCCCTTTTCGAGTCAGATTCGTCAAAGGGCCCGCAATCTTTGAGAATCCTTTAATGAACCGCCTGTAATAGCCTGCCAATCCCAAAAAACTGTGCACCTAGATCGGTGTTGTGGGCTGTCCCCACTCCCTCATCGTCGACACCTTACTCGGATCCACCGCAATACCCCGATCTGACACCACGTGGCTATGAAACTGCACTTCCCGTAGCCAAAATCAACACTTCCCAAATTTGTCATAGAGTTGGTGATCCCACAGTGTCTATAGAACCGTACGCAGATGGTCTACGTGCTCCTCCTTGGTGCACGAGTAGATCAGGATTTCATAAATGAAGACGATGACAAACTGGTAGAGGAACTCTCTGAAAACCCTTTTCATGAGATTCATGAACACTGCTGGCGCATTTGTGAGCCCGAATGGCATCACCCTGAACTCATAAGATCCATACCGCGACAGGAAAGCAGACTTAGAAACATCCTCCTCTCGGATACATAGTTGGTGATACCCTGACCTCAAATCGATCTTGGAGAAATAGGATTCCCTTCTCAATTGGTCAAAAAGGTCATCGATCCTAGGCAACGGATACTTATTTCGTATCGTCACCTTGATCAACTACCTGTAGTCCACACACAATCGAAGTGAACCATCTCGCTTCTTTACAAATAACACCGTAGCACCCCATGGCGATGTACTCCGTCGAATAAAACCCTGACCCATGAGCTGCTAAATCTTCTCTCTCAGCTCATGCATCTCTGGAGGGGGCATACGGTACGGTTCTCGAGCAATTGGCCTCATCCCCGGTGCTAAATCAATTACAAACTAGATTTCCCTGTTGGGTGGCAACCCTGATATTTCGTGGAACACATCCTTAAAGTCCCTCACTACCGGAATTGAATCCAAAGGAACTGCCACATCCTGTGAGGTCTCCTCCTCGATATTAATACAAGTGTGTGCAGGACCCCTCCTCAGGTAGAGGCATCGCTATTAGGAACATCTCCTATCTCGGAATGGAGAACATGATTGTCCTCTCGTAACAATCCATAGTCGACCGATAACCAGCCAACCAATCCATACCCAAGATGATGTCGTACCCCTCCATATGTAACATTAATAGGTTTGCTGCTAAACTAAGCTTCTAAATCAAAATGTCCACCCCCCCGACAAATCGAGTGAATCAAAGCCCCGCTACCTACTGGCGACTCTACACACATACGAAGACTACGCGCAGTCTCTAGTAACCCAACCCGTTTAGCAAAATTAGATTTAATGAATGAATGAGATCCTCCCATGTCAAAAAGTAGACTACCTTCATGACCATGAATGAGAAACATACCCTCAAATGCTGTCGGTGCCTGCTGTGCTGGAGGATTTGGAACATCCCGGACGTTATACACACTCCCATAGTGCATTGGCCCCTGCTATTGTGGGGCAGGTGGAGCTGGTTCTGCTGGCAGCATCTTTCGCTGTTGCCCTTGTTAGGCACCCTACTAATGAACTTTTCCCCTCTGTGGGCACTCCCTCTTGAAGTGTCCTGGCTGGCCGTAGACAAAATAGCATTTCTGACCGTCCCCCTATCGTTGGCCCTATTGGCCCGGACGTGGCTGGCCCTGCTGGCCTCCCCCATTGTTCCCTTGGCCCTAATGGCCCTGAGGAACCTGCTGTTGTTGATTTGGGCCTGGTTAGCACTGCCTGTATCCCTGTCCTCCCGGTCGGAACCCACCACGCTTAAATTTCTTGGATTGATTCCTCTGCTGACTACTAGTCTGCTACTGAGTGCCACTCGTGTCACTACCAGTAACTGCCTTGCCCTACTGGCTCGGCTCCCCTACTCTCTTGCTCTCCTTTGCATGGAAGCGATGATCCTCGCAATGTATAAGAGCGGCATTAACGACATTTGTATATGTCACCAACACCGGATCACCAATCAAATGTTGCCTCATCCTCCAGGTTAAACCATCCATGAATCTCAACTTCATTCGCTCCTCATCACTCACCTCATTTGGCACAAAGTTTTGCCAAACGTGTGAACTCTTCCTCATAATCTGCCACTGACCGGTCACCCTATACTAACTCGCAGAACTTCCTCCTTATTTTAGCCTCTACCGCTGGTGGGAAGTATTTGCGGTCGAACCGCACCCAGAACTCGAATACCGTCATCAAATCCCTCTCCTCAGCGGTAGTAACTGACTCCCACCACTGTAGGGCTTCCCCCGACAGATGAAAGGTAGCAAGAATTTGTTTTTTCACATCAGTACACTCCAGCATACGCAGATGGCGGTGAATATTCTTCTTCCAGTCATAAGCCTCTACCACATCGGTGCAACCCCAAAACTTGGGTGGGTCACCCTTCTAAAAGGTCTCCCTAACTCGGTGCCAAGACAGTGGCCCCGCTGGAACCTGAACTGCTGGTGCCATGGGAGGTGGTGCCTAGGGCTGAGGAAAATGGGCTTCCATAGCCCTCATTGCTATCTTAACTGCTTGGGCCACTATCACGGCCACCTGAGTAGTGGAGATCAACTCAGGTGGGGGTAGTGGCGGCGGTACCTGTGGCTCCTGATGAGTATCTTTTAACTCAGCCCAAGCCTCAGCCCTCTCCTCTCTCTGCCTCTTCGGTGGCATCTGAAAATAGATTGAATCGTATATGTACACAATTTATACAAAAAAATCTAATAGAAGAAATACAATATCTCAAAAGCGAAAAATGAATAAACAGTCCTAATAATAGGGCCTTATATAAACCGAACGCTACGTTGAAACGTAGTACGCCGCACAGATTCAAAGGACACTAGAACCTGATGCTCTGATACCATCTGTGACACCTCGCCTAATTAACCCCGGGTGATCAGTCCTAAATTAAATTAGAATAGATTTCTCAGTTGGTTCATTCTTAGCATCACTGTCGCCTTTTTAATTACTAACCACCTAAGTGAGAAAATTAGACTGGTGCCAAGTTTTATTTTTCATTAACTAAAATGAAATACTCATGTGGAAACAGAATAATATAAACAATCACAGCTAATTGAAATCAACCGTTCACAATTAATTAACAAATCGAATAAACCATCGGTTCAAAATCCAACAAAAGTAAAGACATGTAATAAATCTCAATAGGTCTGACATAAGTAGTGAAATAAAACTATATGAAACCTTCTCGAATAAATTATAGGAAGTCTCTACACTAAGAATGAAAAGAACGAGGCGCCAATCAAACTCCCGCAATATCCACACATGCTTCATCAACGGATCCCTGGAATGAGTCAATCCTGGTGTCCCTGTGGCTGGACACCTAAAAGGTTTTTAAAAGTTTTTATAGCAAGGGTTAGTACCCAAAATATGTGGAAAACATTTAGGAAATGATTACTTGCAGTAATAAGTAAATATGCATGCTCTCCATATTTTAGTTAGTGCTTCACTCCCTTGAGGACATCCTCACCCCTCTTCTACTGTGCACTACTAACGCCTTGATTAAATTTACATAGTTATTTATCCCATGACTAGATAACTAATATAATCCCCTTGCAACCATCTTACTCTAACCGAGTGTGCCATAATTATGATTTCTATGCTATTATCAACATTAAATTAATTAATCATTTCCCTTTTTAAGTTCATATAACTTTCACACCCATTATATATATAATACAATTCACGGCCTATATCAATTTACCTGTATATAATTATTTACCTCATTATATACGTGTAGTTATATTACAACAAACACAAACATGCTGAAATAATACTTAATACTAAACATACTCCCGAGTAATAACTCGCCGGATTTAAATTCTCTAAAGTTCTATCCCACTAGGCATATTCACATGACCTAGTTACCCCAAGTCAGAATCGCTCACTAACTTGGTTAATACATAAAATTGGAGGCTGTCATATTCCTTCCCTGAAAGTGAGATGCCCCTCATCCATATAATAGACGCTATGACCTGGGAATATACTCACCCTACTTCTCAAGATCGGGGATTCATCCACTACGCGCAACCTCCCTCCTATAGCACTAGAGTCGATATAATAATAATAATATCTAGCCACTGATATTAATGCACACACCATATATATATATATATATATATATATATATATAAATAATAAACTATCCCGGCTATACCGTGTACTAAGTCCGTAACACAAGCCTATTCAAATTTTTATGAGTTTATAGCCCAACTCTAATTATTAATTACTTCGCACATTAATTAATTAAATTACTTTTGGTATCTCCCCAACCAATATATTCGGACTTACTCTCGTGGCCCGAAATAAAACCATACCCGAGTCTGAATCCCGACCCCAAATTATTTTTCTTTAACTCTAAATAAATTTAACTCCTTGGTATCACTCAAGCCATATACCCGGACTCGCCCACTCGATCCGTATTTAATTATTTTGAAATATTCTTTCTAAAAACTAACCGTAGTATGACCCATATAAATTTTCCTTCGAATCCCAATTAATTTTCCTTCATAATTGATTAGAGCGTATCCCTATGTTTATTTCTCATTACATAAAGTATTGGAAGGCAGTTTAATTTAAATTCCCCTTATATATATAAACAGATCGAACTGCCTGAATTTACCGACCATCGATCGATCGTACAGGTCATCGTCTTCCCAGGTTGTCTGTTTCAACCATGGACGAACATCTCAACACCCTAACTTCTTCTACAGTCTAAACCAAGTCCTTTCTTCAACAAAACACACCAAGAACCTCATAAGGGACCCCCATAAAGTCCACAAACACCATTCAATTTTCGTTCTCTACTGTTTTCATAAATTGGGAAAAAATCCATTTTTATTCGTTAACCCATCTCAACATCAATTCCTTATCTTAAATTCTTTTCTAATTCATCTGGATTTACACATCTTACCAAATATATATACAATCTCATATTATATATCAATCTCTACACAATTTAGAATTCAAAATATTGATTAACAAAAATCCCATGCTTGTACCCTTTAAATCCCAAAACGAATTTTGATTTCTCACATCACATAAATATGAAACAAAATGCAAATTAATTGCTACAGCAAGTTAACTACTTGCCTTATGATTCGTAGGGTCTGACTTGGAGTTGTGAATTCCCAAGGTTGAAGACGAAATCCCTTCTTTTGGCTCTTTCCTTGTCCCCCAATTTGCCTTTAACTACCTCTTAGGGTTTCCTCTCCCACTAAGTATTTTTTAAACTCTAATCATCCGTCCCCCTTTTCCTAATAATTAATTAATTAGACTAAATCCCATTTTTTCCTAATGGGCCCAGCCCAAGTGACCCAAATGCCCCCGTGTGGGCCTGGCTATGCCTAAAAACGCTCCGTGGCCCGTTTACTACCCCCGGGTATACTTTTTCGACTATCTCGGTCCATCCGAACTCAATCGTACACTCAGAATTGGCATCCGAATTAATTTATAAAAATCCTTATCTCACACCCAAATTTGTCTATATCGACTCCCGGCTGAGATAAGTACATACCCCGTCATTAATACCCGAAATAATTTTAATAAATTATTACTCTTCACTTAGTAATTAAATTTCCCTAAATATTAACCATTCACTCCCCAATTATTATTTAAATATATATTGCGATAATTAATTCAATTAAAATTATGACACACAAGTAATTTTGAATTCCCGAATTAATTAAATATTAAATGCATAAAAATACGGGGTGTTAGATATATATATAATGTCTTACCCAAAACCTAAAACATGTATCCTACTTCTAATACTATTGCCTTATTCTAATTAACCATAATTAGGAACATCTATCTTTATAGTTATTTCCTAGTTTCACATAACCTTTGAAACGAGTTGCAACCCTGATTTATGGTTCCCGATTCTACACACCATGTTACCATGGATCGGACCATAAATCATTAATTTGCTTTTAAGAGGAAAAACCAGTACCATATACTTTTATTTACAGAGAAGGGAAATCGAAAAATGTTGCTATAATAGTTCTAACTATAACAGTTCTAACTATTTGTAACTACTATCGACGAATATGAACTTTCGTAACCCCAAACTGTTGTACCTGAGACTTAACTTTATCCCTGTACTTCCTTTTTAAGAAAGAAGAAAAGATCTTCTCAAGCAACTAAAGCCAACCTTTGCTCATTGATTATCCTCACTCTTGAATTACGAACAGGTACCGTGTTTGTTCAACCAATGATGAAGTTCGTTCCAAGAACGTGATTCTTACTTGAGTGACATCAACCAACCAAGGTGTTAACAAATTCTCATCCGTCAGTTATTTTAAATTAAACGTGTACTCATAGAACTTCCTCATTAGGAGGACCGAGCACATGTAACCCTTAAGTTAAAATAACTACCGTATATTTTAAAATATCTTGATTACATGATTAAAACCATTTGATGGGGGTCCAGACAAGCTGACATGAGGAGCTAATCACATCATAATTTTAAAAATTAATGGGAATTATGGGTTAAATGAGTTTATTATTACCTCAAGTTGGAACAATGTCCAATTACATTTTCAATCCTTGAAACTTATTCCAGTTAAAACATTAAGACTAAAATAGTGAAAAATGGTTGAATACATCTTTAAAATCTTAGAATCAACAAAATTAAAAAAAATAATTTCCAATTTAAAAAAAAATAATTAGTTTAATTGAATTTTAAAGGGATTTAAAGGGAGATTCCTCAACCACCAATTAAAAACTAATCTCGCCAAACGTCCTAGTTCCCTTATGAGGTGAGATTTCCCATTGAGAGCTTAAATCACCCCACTTTAAACTAGAGAAATTTTCATCTTTTAATATGCTATTTTAATATTTCAGGAACCTTCTGTCCAACATAATCAATAGCTAGAATATGTTGGTTCCACAATTAATGACAGTGACACTTTTAGGGAGTATATCATTAATTCCGTTTATGTGTATACCATCAGTTCATTCCTTGATTCTGAATCCATTCGTGAAGAACTCCCTCGTTGGAGGGACAAAACTAACTCACATTCAATTCTTGGAACTATCACTTAAGAATCTTGAGAATACCGGATGCCCTGATTAAATTCATCTGATGGAGGGCCATATCGAAGCTATCCTAGGGTTTATGTGAAACCCCTCTCTCACTTAATATTCTAAACTTGAGGGTTTTGAAAAACCATTGCCTCAATTATAAAAGACCAAATTTGAATCCTTAGTAATTTGCCAATTTACTTGTACAAATTAAATTATCCGATCTCACTATTTTAATTTTCTAAATATAAAATCATTTTTAAAATAAAATAAAACTCGTAGATCAAACTTTAATTTATAGCTTTAAATTAATTAGCTTAGATTAAATTTAATTTGGAAAAGAATAAATAAAATAATTTTTTTAGAAAAAATGTGACCTAGGCCTGTCTCTGATCTCAAATTAAATTCATGTTGTTTATAAAAAAAAAAAGGAGTTCCTAATTAACCAATTAGCACGTCAAATTATGCAACATAATAAAAAGATATCATGCAAATAATTAAATTAATGCAAGCATAAATAAAAGGATAATATTAAATCATGTATGGATATACATGTATGGATAATTTAAACTCCCAATTAACATAACTAAACATCAAATATACATGTATGGATAATTTCTAATTTAAATCATGTATAAAATCCATAAAATTTCATCCAAGATCCGATTAAAACTTGAATAATCGTTAAACCCTCCATTTTTGTGTTCTTCACATTAGTTCATCAAAACTCTGATTTATCCCATGATCTAAATCCCATAACTGTTGATTTCATTTTATATATACAATTCGATTCATCTACGTGCAATCCTAATCAAAATTACAAGTTCTATTCATAGATCATAAGAATATCATCAATTATCCTTAATTCGAAAGGCCCAACTCTACATGGGTATTATAACTCATAAAATTTGCAAGATAAATACTTGCCTTGTATGGGAGTGATCTGATTTCATGTTTTTAATGATGATTTCCTTTTAATTCACCCTCCAAGTTTGATGTTGATGCAAGAACAAGGTTGAACTCTCCAAGTATTTCCTCCTAAGCTCCAAGAATACTTTTCCTCTTCTCTAAAATGGCCTCCATGTGTTTTCTATTCTATTTACCCTATCCTCTCACAACTACAAGTTTATATAACCTTTGAAAATTCGTAGCTCCCATAACCCTAGGCTACAAAATGACTAAAATGCCCTCTCAGGGTGTCGGTTTGGTCTAAAACTGTCCCGGGACACAAACTATACATCTTAGTATATTATTTTGACTATTTTGGCCCTTTCGGACCCAAACGTGACCTCAAGATCATCATTTGAGCTACTCATACTTAATTTCCTATCTCGACCTCATTTAGTCCACACACGACCCTCAGTTGAGATAAAATACTGTGATGTCACTATCACCCGTTACGACGTCAAATACGTAGTTACTATTCACTTAGTAAAGTTATTCGATAAATATTAATCATTTCTCTCTGATTAATAATTTAATAAACCCATAATATTTAATTTCCATTAAACTACGTCACACGTGTAATTTAAATTTAAACGAATTAATTAAATTTTAATTTCTCAAAAATACGGGTTGTTACATACTTCCCCCCTTACAAGGGAATTTCGTCCTCGAAATTCGTACGTATCTGAGGTGAATAACTCTGGATGTTGTTCATGCATGTCATCCTCCCACTCCCATGTTGACTCATTAACATTGTGGTGCCCCCACTGAACTATAATTAATGGTACCATCTTGACCGTAATTTACGCTCACTACGATCCAGAATCTCCATCGGTCTCTCCTCGTATGAGATATCGGGATTCTAGTCGATATCCTCTAATGGACCATGCCAAAAATATATCTCGCTCATCCGATATATCTTCAGCGATGACACACAAAACACATCGTGAATCTATTGTAGGTTCTCTAGTAGTCCCAGTCTATAAGCTATTGGTCCTATTCTCTCAATAATTGAAAATAGTCCCACATATCTCGATGCTAATTTCCCTTTCTTGTTGAACCTCATAACTCCTTTTATAGGAGACACTCTCACCAACACCGGGTCACCAACCTCAGGCTCTATGTGCCTCCTACATGCATCAGAATAACTCTTCTGCATATCTTGAGCTATCCGGATGCACCTTCGAATCAGTTCAATCTTTGCAGTAGTGTCCTGAATCACCTCTGGCGCCAATAATTTTTTATTCCCCACCTCTCCCAACAAGCAGGAAAATGATAAGGCTAACCATACAGTGCCTCAAATGGGTCCATGCCGATGGTGAATTAGTAGGAATTATTATACGCAAACTCCAGTAATGGAAGGTACTTATCCCAATCTCCTTCAAAGTCAAGCATGCACATTCGTAGCATATCCTCAAGCATCTGATTAACCCTCTATGTCTTCCCATTTATCTTTGGGTGATATGTTGTACTCAACCGTAAATATATGTCCATCGCCTCCTAAAAACTCTGCCAGAAATGGGACATAGAGATCTTATCCCTATCAGACACAATATTAATTGGAACCCCATGTAATCATATTATCTGAGCTATAAACTACTGTGCATATAGTTCCGTATCATAGTCCATACGATCTGGAAGAAAATAAGCCACCATGGTCAATCGATCCTCTATCACCCATATTGAGTCATGACCTCGCTGCGATAAGGATAACGCGATAATAAAATCCATAGAGATACTTTCCCATTTCCATATGGGAATCTCTAATGGTTGTAACATCCCTATCAGTCTCTAGTGGTCTACCTTCACTAGCTAGCAGGTAGCACACTTCGAGGCAAACTCCACTATGTCCTGTTTTATTCCCGGCCACTAATAACATCTACGCATATCCCGGTACATCTTATCCCCACCAACATGTATCATAAATCGGGACCTGTGAGCCTCTGACATCACTACATGCCTCAAATCATCACTCTCTAGGACCACGAGTCTCCCTTTAAAATGCAAACACCCTCTGAACGCATCGAGTACCCCTCTGCCCCATCAGTCAATAGATGATGAACTCTGATCTGGAAATACTGGTCTTCTCCCTGTTCGTTCACCACCCTCATCATAATCTTATGTGTGACAGCTAATATGGATAAACATGCCATAGAAATCTCATCATCGTCTCGAAGCTCCCTCCACTTGGCTTTCCAAACTTCTGCTAGCTCTCCTACAGGCCTTCGGCTTAACGTGTCTGCCACCACGTTAGCCATCATAGGATGATACTGAATGTCAAACTTATAATCTTTTAAGAATTCCAATGACATCCTCTGTCTCATATTCATATATTTCTATGTGAACAAATACTGGAGTGATTATGCTCTGTGAAGAAGGTAAACTTCTCTCCCAACAGATAATGCCTCTAGATCCTCAAAGAAAATACCACTGCGGATGATTCCAAGTTATGTATGGGGTAATTCTTCTCGTGTGGATTAATCTTGCGAGATGCATATGTTATAACCCTTTTCTCCTGCTGCAATACACCCCCAAGTACCTGCAAGGATGCATCAGTGTAGACGCAGTGCACTACTCTTCCTTTAGGCAGTGCAAGTACAGGTGCTAACGTCAATTTGTCCATTATCTCATCGAAATCTAGTTGACAATAGTCATCCCAAATAAATGGTACCCCTTTGGGAGTTAAATTTGTCAATGGACCAGCAATCCTCGAGAAACCCTTTACGAATAGCTGGTAATATCCTACCAATCCCATAAAATTGTGAACCTCAATCGGTGTCATGGGCTGACCCCACTCCCTCACCGTTGATACCTTACTCGAATAAATAGAGATACCCTTCTTAGACATAATATGGACCAAAAACTGCACTTCCTGTATCCAGAACCCACAATTACAAACATCGCATGCAACGGATGATCTCCAAGTTCTCGGCATGATCATCCTCAGAGCGAGAGTACACCAGGATATCATTGATGAACACAATCACAAACTGGTCAAGGAACTCTCAAAAAACTTGATTCATCTGATTCATGAACACTATTGGCGCATTGATGAGTCTAAATGGCATCACCCTAAACCTGTAGGACCCATATCGTGTTAAAAAAGAAGTCTTAGGTACATCCTCCTCCCTGACACACAATTGATGATAGCCGAACCTCAAATATTTCTTATAGAAATAAGTTGCTCCCCTGAGCTAGTCAAATAAGCGACTACATTTACACGAGCTTTCAGCCTATTAGAGATAACTGGTAGTCTCCTTATGTGTGTGGAGTCACCGATAGGCAGTGGGTTTCTTATACGCTCGATTTGTTGCGGTGTGGATATCAATTTGGGTAGACTATGTTTAGCCACTGACCTTATTGTATTATACATGGAGGTTATGCCGTTATCTTAGAATTAGACTGGTAAGCTGGATATCGTGCGATGGTGGATTGTTTCGAGAGGACTATCAGATTCTGTATTCCAGGACAATAGATGATCTTACCAGCGATACCTTCATAGAAATGTTGCGATGTCCATGGCATAACTGCATACCTAACATTATAGTCACATCCATACTATAATTTCCCCTATCGTTGTGGGGCTGGTGGAGTTGGTGTTGCAAGGGTTAAGTGCTCCTATTGCCACTGATGAACTTCCTGTTGCGATACTCTACCCTTCTGTGAGCAATCCTTCATTCCGTGACTCACCTCCCCACAAATAAAACAATGATCAGTGAATTTTTTCTGCTTTTAACCCTGTTGGTCCGATTAAAGCTTCGACTTACCTCGTCGTGGAAAAAGTCGGTGCTTGTGGCCAAACTTTCCACATTAAAAACATCTCCTTTTAAATTCTCCCTGCTTCTGGATTTGTTGGCCCTGATGGTTTTGTTGGAGACGTAGACCCCCAATTTTAAAACATTCACTTTAATTTCCTATAAGGGAGTAATAAAGATGGTTACTAACAAAATTTAATTTTCCAAAATTTATTTAATTTTCTTTTCTTTAAAAGATGGAAAATTATAGTGAACACAAATTCTAATTTCTTTTCAAATTAAAATTAAACACTACAAAGTGAATTAAAGTAAACACACACACACTTTAAATTCACTCAAACTAAATTAATTTATTTATCAAGTTTAAATAATTTAGGCAAGAATATTATCTAATTAATTTCGTGCCAACTTGAATTAAATTAACTTAAAATAAACTTACCCAAATAATTAAACATGCACCATTTTAAGCAAGATTGCGAATTAACCCCATTTTTTATCTTTTTACCCTAAACATGCATTCTAGGTGATTTTTGCAAAAGATAAAATAAATTCGCAATCCCACAACGCGTCATTGTACTAGGAAAAACCCAAATCGGGAAAAACCTCGGACGGCCCTGGCCTAACAAATTCACTAAGTATGGTATTAATTTTATAAAGACTCGACAAGAGGACTTACACAATAGAATCGACTCCCTTCAATCCTTGACACGCTCCTTTGATCTTCAACCTCCGCCTAGCGAATAACTACGGACTCCTCCACAGTCTCGAACTCCACTGATGGGGCTCTTGGTCACCGTCACCCTCACATGAAACCTTTCTTTGATTGGGAACACCGTAGAGTAAACAAATTGTTTCTCCTTTTGTTGGGGTAGAGATAAGACCCAAACTCTTTTCTTCTTGGGCAGAAAAGGGGACCCGGTGCCAAATACTCCAAGGAATATATATAAAAGTAAGAACTTGGATTAAACAAACTTTGGGTGTAAACTCATGTGTTTATTGAAAATATTTCTTTGAAATTTAACACATAAAAACATGGAATTTTTGTTGATGTATGTTCTCTCTAAAGTTCTCTCAAGTAA
Organism: Sambucus nigra; assembly: GCA_949130495.1. Classification (NCBI taxonomy): domain Eukaryota; kingdom Viridiplantae; phylum Streptophyta; class Magnoliopsida; order Dipsacales; family Adoxaceae; genus Sambucus; species Sambucus nigra. The sequence goes on from OX422207.1 coordinate 237,133,980, forward strand.
GGTACCAAAGTCCCTTAAAAAATCTATCCCGAGTAAGATTTAAACTGCTAAAAAGAAGTGGGACAAAAGAATGGGAAAGGGGATAAAACTGCCAAACTCCTCCCGCCCAGAAATCTCGTTCGAACGAGATTTTCATTCGAACGACATTTCATTCGAATGACATTTCATTCGAACGACATTTCTGATGAAAAATCGGTGGCTAAAATGGGAAAACTCGTTGGCAAACTCGTTCGAATGAAATTCTCGTTCGAACTACATTCTCGTTCGAACGACATTTCGAACGAAATGTCAGAATGTGCATTTTTTTATTTAAGCCAAAAAACTTTATTTTAAATAAACATTACACCCATTAAAAATTATTCCAAGTCTCTACAAATATATATATATATAGCATTCATACCTTATTGGAGACTTGAAATATGATGAATTATTGAGGACGCGAAAAGGCACTTGAAACTCGGCAAGAATAATGTCTGCATGTTAAATTAGGCCGATACGTCTTCAACTCAACCTTGTCATAGGCTTAAATGATACACAAGAACACTATCCTATGACTCAAATGTTTTTGTCTGTAATTGAGCCAAAACTACAAAGGACTTAATTGAAAATTTGTGTCCTTATAGGTTTTGACCCTGCTAGCCAATTCCATTATTAACGCATGTCATCCTGCTTCTCCCATGTTGAGTCATCCACATTGTGGTTCCCCCACTAAACTTTAACCAAGGGTACCCCCTTAATTCATAGTTTACGATCAGTATGATCTAGAATTTCCATTGTTCTCTCCTCGTATGAGATATCAGTATGCAAATCGATCTCTTCTAATGGAACATGCCAAAAAGCCCCCTCGCTCCTCTGATATCTCTTCAGTGATAACGTGTGAAACACATCGTGAATCCGTTGTAGGTTCTCCAGTACCCCCAGTTTGTAAGCTACTAGTCCCACTCTCTCAATGATAAAAAATGGTCCAACATATCACAAGGCCCATTTACCTTTCTTGTTGAATCTCATAACTCTTTTCATAGGAGACACTCGCACCAACACCTGGTCACTAACCTCAAGCTCTATGTTTCTCTTATCTGCATCAGCATAACTCTTCTGCCTATCTTGAGTATACGGATGCGCCCTCGGATCAGATCAATCTTTGTAGTAGTGTCCTAAATCATCTCTAGCCATAATAACTTATTATTCCCCACCTCAAACTAGTAAGCAGGCGAACGATAAGGCCGGTCATACAGTGCCTTAAATGGTTCCATGCCGATGGTGAATTGGTAGGAGTTATTATACGCAAATTCTAAAAATGGAAGGTACTGCTCCTAACCTCCTCCAATGTCAAGTATGCACATTAGTAACATATCCTCAAGCATTTGATTAACCCTCTATGTCTGTCCATTTGTCCATGGGTGATATGTTGTACTCAACCATAAATTCGTGCCCATCACCTCCTGAAAGCTCTGCCAAAAATGGGACACAAAGATCATGTCCTAATCGGACACAATATTAATCGAAACCCCATGTAAACGTACTCTCTCAAATATAAACAACTATCATATTACAAACTTCGGTTGGTGTTATGGGTTGGCCCTACTTCATTACCATCGATACCTTACTCGGATTAATAGCGATACCCTTCTCAGACCCAATATGGCCCAAAAAATGCACTTCCCAAAGCCAGAACCCACATTTACTAAACTTTGAATACAACTGATGCTCTTTAAGTGGTTGTAAAACCATTCATAAGTGCTCAGCATGCTTAATCTCAGAGCGAGAGTATACCAGGACATCATTGATGAACACAATCACAAACTAGTCAAGGAACTCTCGAAAAACTCGGTTCTCTTATCCATGAACACTTTTGGCACATTGGTGAGTCTAAATGGCATTACCTTAAACTTATAGTACCCATATTGTGTCAGGAAAGGTAGTCTTAGGAACATCCTCCTCCCTGACACGCAATTGATGATAGTCGAGCCTCAAATTTGTCTTAGAGAAATATGTTGCTCCCCTAAGTTGGTCAAATAGATCATCAATACGAGAGAGTGGATACTTACTATGGATCCTGACCTTATTCAACTCTTTGTAGTAAATACACAACTAAAGTTCCCCATCCTTATTTTCGAAAACAACACTGGTGCACCCCATGGTGAAGTACTCTGACTAATAATCCCTACACCAAGAGCTGTTGAATCTGCTCCCTCAATTCCCACATCTCAGATGGGGTGATGTGATAATGAGCAATATGTCTCGTAACTAGTGTTAGGTCAATAACATAATCAATTTCTTGACTAGGTAACAACCTGGTTATGTCCTGAAATACATCCTTAAACTCCCTCACGATTGGATTCAAGTCTAACATAACAACTTCCTCTTGTAAGGTCTCCTCCTCAAAGTAATACATATGTGTGCTCGACCCTCCCTCGGGTAGAGGCATCTCCACTAAGAAAATCTCGTTTCCTGGAATAGAGAATACGATAGTCCTCCCAAAATAATCCACCATCGCACGAACTCCATCTAACCAATTCATCCCCAAGATAATGTCATACCCCACCATGTCTAATATAAGAAAGTCAGCGGCTAAACATAGTCTACCCACGTCAATATCCATACCCTAATAAATTGAGTGTATACGCGACCCACTACCCATCGGTGACTCAACACACATAAGGAGACTACCAGTTATCTTTAATAGGTCCACTTCTCATGTAAATCTAGTCGTCCCCAAAATAAGATCTTATCCTTATGCCCAGGAATAGGAAACATACCTTCATAGAAATTATGCGGTGTCAATGGCATGACTGCATACCAAACATTATAGGCACTTCCGTACTGTAGTTGCCCCTGCCATTATGGTTGGTGGAGTTGGTATTTCAAGGGTTAAGTACGCCTGCTGCCATTGCTGAACTTCCTATTGCGGTACTCTACCCTGCTGTGATTAATCCTTCATTTGTTAACTCGCCTCCCCACAAACAAAATAATGACCAGTGAAGTTTTTCTTCTTTTAACCCTATTGGTTCGATTGAAGCTTCTCCTTAGCTTGTTGTGGACAAATTCAATGCTTGTGGCCACACTTTCCACATTAAAAACACCTCCTTTTAAATTCTCCCTGCTTCTGGCCTTGTTGGCCCTAATGGCTTTGACCCTCCTGGCCATTTCCAATATTCTCTTGGTCCTGACGGTCTCAAGTTCCCTGTCGATGTTTCTTCAACATCACACTATTACTATTTCTTCCTAAATTGCTTAACTAACTAGGTTCCCTTTCTCTTTTGTTCTCTATCCGCTGGCAATAATGATCTAGATGATGTGATAATGCGGTAATAACTACTTGTGCCATGATTTTGGCCACCTCTGTGGTTGAACTACTTCCCTCTGCGAGGCTCCCTCCCCAGTGTTCACTCTCATCTGATACGTCCCCTTTGGTGGCATATAAAACGAGATTCGAATCGTATGAGTTCATAGTCCATACAATTATAACCGCAGAAGAACAAAATTCATATGCGTAATTATGAATGCAATAATCCTTATAATAGGGCTCTAGGTCAAAGAACGCTATGCTAAAATATTACTAAGTCGTACAAATTATACGGACACTAGAACCTAATCCTCTGATACCAGTTGTGACATCCCGCCTATTCTGATCATGGGTGATCAGTCCATTATTAAATTAAACAGGAATCATTAATGGTTTCATTCTTAGTGTCACTGTCGAAAAACTTTTTAATTAGTAATCACCTATGATAAATTTAAGCTGGTGTTAAATTTTCTCTTTTATTATTAACACATGCGGAAATAAATTAAATGAACTAAACCATTTGCATATAAATTTAGTCTGAACCATCACACGATAGATATATACAATAAACGAGAACGAATAAACCATCAGTGCTTTAAGTACACAATCCAACCACAATAAGTAAAACTAAATCGAAATACAGTTTGATGCATAACTGATTAAAATACCGTCTGAAGGCAACACGCCCAACTCAACTGCTAAGGAACCTCCAATCTAGAATGAAAGGGCTGAAGCGTCTAATATAAATCCCATATAAGCTTCCACACTACTGCAGCTATGCCTCTCTTGATAGGATGTAAAAGCTTGGCGTATGTGAATGAACACCTAAAAGGTTTTAAAAATATTTTTGACATGGGTCGGAGCCCAAGTAAAACATTTTGAAAATATTTTACAAGTATTTAAATCACAATTTAAAGCAGTTATTTATTACACTTGTAATATCCACGTACACTCACTTGAGATCCTCTTCTCTCAACTAATGTGCACGCCTAATGTATTCTACCAACCTAGTATTCCCTACCAAACTTAATATGGTATATGACTTTTTTGATAATTATAGTTCTCTCGTATATCCCCATACAACACGTTACTATGGTCTCAATATTAAATTATTTATTCCCATTTTATTATTGAGTCAATTATTTAAGTATCACTACTTAAAGTATTTTAGATATATATCATCTATCAATTCTACTGTCTCACATAAGTAGATATATCATACCGGTATATATTCATCACACATATAATATATACACAACTATAGCATCACTGGAATGGCCCCTCGTGATGCTTGCATACTCTACTATCACGTCCATGTACCTCTCATACTTAATCAAGGACTATTGGTTCGGCATGTATCCTTTAACCTAAAATAAATCACCACCACAATGGAGGTGAACATGGTTCTCAGCCTTTGGGATATGAACATACCTAATGTACCCAAACGACACACTAGTCTCCCTAAGTTCCATGCTCTAGGGCACAAATCCAGACCTCACTGGAATCGTTAAGGTGGGATCGCCCTCTACACGGAAACCTCCGAATAGCCGGCAGCGTAGGTATGTTCACACACATAATTAAATAATATTTATAGGTATTCACACACACAATATATATATATATATATATATATAAGAGATGGGTGTTTGAATAGTGCCAACAAATTAACGGTGGAGATCAAATTTTTTTGCCAATCTAAAGATGTGAGAAACTAACATGTCACCACTTAGTATTGTGACATGGCAAGTTGGAAATAACTAAACCTTCTAACATCCTAACCATGTTTTCATACCCCCATTTTCAAGCACTAATCCTACCTCATTCATTCTCTCCCTCATTTCGGCTCTCACCCAACTCACACCCTTCCCACGACCGTCTCCCTTGAGCTCCAAGGTTGTCGCCCTCTGTCTCCAAGGCTATCATACTTAGGTAATCTCTTCCATTTCACCCTCTCATGCACACACACATACACAGGTAATCTCTCTATCTCACATACACGCACACATACACAAATCTGAAGGATTATTTTGGGATTTTCTTTACTTTTTCAATTTTTTTTTGTACTTATAAACAAGTCTGGATGTTCTATTGTGATTTGGGGTTGATGATAAAGATTTGGGGTTTTAAGATTTGGGGTTATTATTTTCTTTTATTTATAATATATTTATTTTCTAGTTTGTCCAAATAGTTGCATGTCGATCTGAAAGTGTTAAGCTTTTTAGAACAATAAGTTGAGTATTTCATTCTCTACATTTTGGGGTTAATATCTGATTTTTTTTTCTCTTTTTTTCTAGATCTATGAATATTAATTGGTGGTATTTAGGTTGGGGACGTAATTTAAAATAGTTATGTTATTCATTGTTTACCAATGCAAAGTTCATCAATTGTGTGTATTAAAATAAAATGGTTCAGAAACATATTTGTGAGGTGTAGCTTTACCCATAATGTGTTTGCACTGTGCGTTTACGAGTTCAATGGATTTAGATTTAATTTTAATAGTTGGAGTTTCATTTGATCTACAAATGCAACTGAGATTTTTATGACAAAGTAGTTCAGACTACTTTTGATCACAATACATTAAGTGTAATGTTTATGATAATGTTTATATGAATAATTTATCTTAGAGGCGTGACTTCATATTTTTTGCTACCAAGATTAAGTATTTAGTAATGACACAAAAAGTAAGTTGTATCTTTGTGAAAATGCATTAAGTACCAGTTACTTATATGCAGTTTTATGTATGGGGGTACAACCCCTTTTTAATTACTTGATTTTAAATTTAAGACATATGGTACATGTAGAGATCATGTGTTGTGGGCAACTTCTATCTGTAAAAAAATTAAACTTACTTCCTCATTTTACGGACAACATTACCGTATTATTCATATTGAAAAACTTTAGTCTCATATTTTTTCAGGCTACAAAGGTTATCAAGTTTTGGGCTTTTGGAGAGAAATAACGGAACCACTGAAGAAGGCTATGTGTTGGAAGATGAACCCAACCAACCAAACAACGGAACCATCAATTGGTATTCGTTGTTGTATTGACAGGTATATTACAGTAAGCATACTAATTTGGTGTTAAAATCAATACTACATTAAGATTTATTCATTCATTCGTTGAAGAAACTTTGAAGGGTGTTGAAGTTGGGTTATATTTAGTTCATGTTTAATATTGACAGGGCAACGATGAATAATTTCTTTCTATTTTTCTTCCTATTTTTCTTTGAGGCGTGAATCCTTCTTTGTTTGCAGCATTGGATAACAATCTCTATTATTTTGATAGGGCAAAGATTTTTACAGATGGAAGGCCTGACATCTATTATGACAAATAGATTGAAGCTTGCTGAGTTACAATTTATTTGGCGCATGATCTACAATTGGGTTTGAAATATAATGGTAGAGGTACAATCCTAGATCACTACTTCACACTAATAACTTAGGAATCAGGTTGGTTTTGAAATAGTCTGTAATAAAATTCACCTGGATGTTTTTATTTTGGATGGACAAGTTTTTGGGCAGATTAGATGTAAATGTGCTTTTAATTTGGTCTTGATATATATATTTGTTGCAGTGTGTGGGTTATCCCTCGCTTTATTTCTCAGTAACCTCAACTGAGTTTAGGTTTTGTTGATTTACTATCTAATGTTTTTATGTTTTGAATGCATTGCAGGTGTTTTTTGCTACAGATCTGTTCAGGTGATAATTTTCTTTACTCTCATCCTTTCTATTTTTTGGGACTATCTTTGGTTTTGATTTGGGGCTTTATTTGAGGTTTTCAACCATATAATTTTTCGTTAATTGTATTAGAACGATGTGAAATATGTTATATAATGTGGGTTGGGTTGTGAGATCAAAGACAATCATTTTTTATGTTTTTCCTCATGTATAATTGAAATGCAATCGCTTAATTCCATTTCAGTCTCTTAAAGAACAATATCTGATGCTTTTGACACTTTTTTCAAAACAATCGTTAGTAAGAGCAGATGCAATGTGAGTATAACATCTTGAATATGTCATGTTTGTAGGTATGTCTAACTCACCAGATATGGTATGCTAGAGCATATGCATTTGATATGAAGACTACAACTACTTGATTAGGTTCACATATGCTTTTACATGATGAATAAGTCACTACACGGTTCATTATCATATGGAAACAGGATATGAACCAAGATAATCCCACATTAACATTAATAATTTGATATTTGAATGTACTCTCCACAGTTCATTATCATATCGCATTTGTTGATTAATCCAGAAGCCGATGAGCGCAAAAAACTTAAAATAGTTGTAGAATTATTTGACACTTTTCTGTAATGCAATGATGTTTGAGGCTAAATCCGTAATATAGTTTTGGTGAAGTGTATGAACCGAGAAACTTATTAATTATGTTTATTATTTGTAAAATCTTACAAAAAATCGAGAGGGAGAGAGAGACAATCATGAGAGGTGGGAAGAAGGATGGGAAGACAGCAGCAACAACACCTAATCCAGAAGCAGATGAGTGCAAAAAACTTAAAATAATTGCAATTTCCAAAAACGTGCTCTCCGATGCTCTCTCATAAAGGCCTACTCAGTTACTCTCACCCCATCCAAGACGGTCGCCAAAAGAGATAATTCACAATGTTGGATAGTCGATTATTTTGTTATTTTTTATTTGCATAGAGGTGTGTATCTCAACTACCGATTTTTAGTTGTTTTTGCAACCCATTATGGGACTAAAGCTGTATTTTTGTGGATTTTTATATCTAATTTTTGGTGATGAGGTGCACAAGATGGCGGAATGAAGGCTATTTCAATGAAATAAGTTGATGTGTACTCACTGAAATGAGTTTATGATTCACCCAAAAAAAAGCCGTTCATTTACGTTGATCTATTCGTATGTACACCTTATTTTTCTATCATCTTTAAATATAATAAATGCATTTATTCCCTTAAATTTATTTGGGTTCCGTTAATTGCAGATAAGCTTCACGGTCTTCCTGAATTTTACAAGGTTCAGTTTATAGGTTTATAACTACTAATGTTTTTAGGTTCAGTTCATGATTAAGACGATATGTTTAGATTTATAATTAATTTTCAAAGTAGTTTAGGAATTTGGTGACATCAGTTTCATTAGCTAACAATATTTATTTGCTACAAACTCAAGAACGTAATTTTTTTTTGCGAAGCAACATAACCGATGAGCCCTCTCTCCAAGAACCCTCCAAGAAATTAGGGAGAATTCTTTTTCTCCTTCTTTCGTAACAATGGCACAACCTGCAAATAACTCAATGATTCCTCTTAAACCACCTGACTCTGTATGGGCCAAATCCTTCGCGAGTATCCTCATGAATCAACAACCAAAAGCTCCGGCATTGAAGAGCCGAACCACGTTTAAGGGAGAACCTGCTATTATATTCTCCCAAGAAGACATTGAAACCCTAGCTGAACCATTTAAACACTCAATTGTGGGGAAATTCTCTCATGGAAGACCCCCAATTGATTATATTCGAAAAAAAATTCAAACTTTTTCCCTGAAATCTGCATACTCAATTGGGCTTCTTGATTCCAAACACATCCTTATAAGATTAAATAGTGAGGAAGATTATGTTAGACTTTGGCTTAGAGATATCTAGTACATTGGGAAGTAACCAATGCAAACATTTAAGTGGACAATTGAATTCAAACCAGATGAAGAAAGCCCTCTAGTTCCAGTGTGGATCAATCTCCCTAACCTTCCATTACATTTCTATGTGAAAACAGCCTTATACTCTATTGCCCAACTTGTGGGAAAACCTCTTAAATTAGATGCATCAACAACCTCTATATCCAGATCGAGTTTGGCTAGAATTTGTGTGGAAATAAACATTTTTAGAGATAGAATCAACAGAATTTGGATAGGTAGTGGAAATTTTGGTTTCTGGCAAAATATTGTATATGAAAACTTTCCTTCATTTTGTGAATTTTGTAAGAAATAACGGCATTCTGAAAGCAAATGTGTGATCAAATTCCCCCAATTAAAACCAAAGAAAGAATTGGCCAAAAAACAATCCAAGAAAGAGGGAATTCAAGAAGAGTCCAAAGATACTGCAACAAAGATACCTACTGAAAATGTTCATCACAAAGATACTGTAGCAAATCAAATAAAGGTATATCTGCCTGGTATTGCAGATAAGGTGGATCCTAATTTTACTGATTCTAGAAAGGAAGATTTTCAACCTGCAAGGCTATCCAATAGGTTTGATATCCTTCAAGATGTTAACATTTCGAATCTAGAAGAGGAGAACCAAGAGTATCAAAACATCTATTTCAGTGATGGGGAAAAGATAGCTAAGGAGGGGTTGCTGTCATCTCAAAATTTTAACTCAGAATAGACTTTCATTGTTAACCAAATAAACCTTTCTCCTAAAGCTTCAAAATTACCTCCAGCAGAGAAACATCCATCTTGTATGAAGGATAACTTACCAGATACCAAAGTCTCCTTAAAAAAGAATCCTAAGATTGAGGAGTTACAAAGGTTTGCTAGATGGTTTGATGGGAAATGGAAGGATATTCAGAAAGATAAAGAAGAAAGGGAAAAAATCAAGAAAGGTCCAGATATATCCAAAGCTCCTGCCAAGATCTCAAAACAAGGCATTCCCACTAAACAAGCTCCTTATGATCCTCTATTCAGAAGAATCACCAGAGCATCAGGTAAGTCCTCTTCCTCAAACTATGACTCTACTGTCTAAATGCTGAACTTCATTTGTTGGAATATTAGGGGTGTTGCTAATAAAGCAACTAATAGAAGATTGAAAAATCTTATTAAAAAATACAAATTCCCTTCTATTGCCCTATTATAACCTAAAGTAGATATTGAAAAAATAACTAAATACAAACTTAAGTGGCAATTCCCTTATAGTGCATCTAATATATCTAATAAAATTTGGTTTCTTTGGCAAAATGATTTAAAAGTCAGCATCACCAATAACACTGATCAACTTCTTTGTCTTAAAGTAAATTTTGAGTACTTGAACTCCACTATATTTTTGGTTTTAATATATGCCAAATGCACTGCTCTGGAAAGGAAAAGTCTATGGTATGATATTGGTCAGTTAACATCCCAAAATACTGATATGCCTTGGCTCATCATAGGATATTTTAATGTTGTTTCGAAACAGGAAGAAAAATTAGGTGGAACTGATATAGATTTTCATTCTATGAAGGATTTTAATGATATGATTACTACATGCTCTCTGATTGATCTTGGCTACACTGGATCAAGGTTTACCTGGTCTAATAATCGTATTCATGGTACTATATTTTGTAGACTAGACAGAGGTCTCGTAAATATGCATTGGCTTAATAAATTTCCATCTACTATCATTTCTCATTTACATAAGACATGCTCTGACCATAGTCCTCTTCTTTTGTCTATCAAAAGCAAGTTTGATGACCTGCCTAAACCTTTCAAGTTCTTATCTATGTGGTGTATTCAATCTAATGTGAAAGATATCATTCAGCAATCTTGGAACTGTTATGTTCATCCCCCTCCTATGAAACTTTTCTCTATTAAACTTAAAATGTGATAACATGACTTTTTGCGTGTGGTCGTTGTTGAAAGCCAAGTTAGTCAAAACCTCAAATACCTACAAATAATAATAAACTCAAGTGTAGAGGTAAGTAAGGGTATCAATCCACTTTCTAGGGAGTAAAGCAAATGGAACAAATTCAATTGTAATTCACTTTTTATTTTCTTTTTGTGCTTTTTCTAATTTTTTTAGCTTTTTCAATATTAAAACAAAAGGGTGAGGTGAGATCTAAATTAAAGTAAACTAAATGAAAATAACTAACTAGAAAATGACTAAAATAAAAATAAAGTCTAACACTAAAATAAAAGATAAAGTGAGGCAAATAATTGTGAGAGCAATCAAGGAGTGGGATTACACCACAAATTTTAATTATTCTAATTAATTAATTTAATTATTTGAATTCTCCCAAATTAATATTAAAATTACAAACCAACTCTCGTTGCAAGTGTAATTAGAATAGTAATCTTTTAGAAAGTTAAAATTAACACCCCACAACTCTAGAAAATTAGATCTACACTCCTTTTAATTAATCACCCGCTAGGATCGATCAATTAGAATTTATGTCAATCTTAGAAATTAAATTTAGAGTTGAAATTCAAGTGATAATACCCCACTTAAGAAACCCCTATCTCTAGTTCGAATCTAAAATGGGTATTATCACTAGAATTTCGATTTTCTCTCGAAAATCATTTACCCTCTCTCGAGGCGTAAATCTAAGGGTGAGGGATCAAAATTAACATTCAAAGGGATATTTCAATTAAGCAAACTAATTAAACTAAAATAATATCAAATAAGGGTTTCACCCCACCCCTTGAAAGGGGTTTTAGCCTAACATGGTATAAAATATGACAAATTAATATTCAAAGGCATAAAATAATAAAAGAAGGGAAGAGAACAGTCAAACCAAATCTCTTTGATTATGTTGAACTCCAATCCTTGAAATTGAAGCATAGACCACTTAATTGAGCATCCAAATGATTTGAAATTAAAATATTCACTCAATTAACTCTCTTACAATATTTACACTCACAATAATCTAAAAATAAAAAAATGAAAAACTATTTACAAGGGTGTTTTTCTCTACCTAATTTTCTCTCTAAAATTCCTATCTAAAAAGCTCTCTAATCTAGAATTCTTCAACAAATGGGTCTTCTCTTTGCTTTATATGCAATGGAGCAAAGGGATATAATGGTAAAAAGGTATGGAGAGCATGTGGAAATAGTGTGAGGTAATGAAGGTGAGGGTAATATGGAGAGAGTGCACAATTGTGCATGGATTGTGTGAGGTGTGGGGACAAGTGGGAAAATGGGGGAATAAATCTGATTTGGTTATAAGGGTAGTTTTGGGTATTGGGTAAAATATGGGTAGTTGGGGGTAGAATAGGAAAAGGAGTTTAAATGGTTTAAGTCACATGGGTTTAGTAAGAGATGTGGTGATTATTTTTGGTTTTCTTTGGTCTTGGATTGGCATTTGGTTTTGCAGGAGATAAGTCGGTTAATGGTAAAATAGAAGCTCATGAGGTTGGGTCTTTGAAAATGGGTCAATGGGATATGGGTATTGGGTTTGACATGGGTTTTGGTTGGATGGGTGTTTGTTGGTGTGTTGGAAATGGGTTGAGGAGAGAGAGAGATGGGATCGGAAGAGGGTCGCCGGAGTTGGGGATGGAGATGTGCCGGCGAAGAAGGTATTGCCGGAGTAGGGGCTTCGCGAGGAGAGAGACCGGAGGTGGTTCCGGCGAGTGAGGGCTGCGTCGCAGGGAGAGGTTCTGGTGGTAAGGAGGAGTTTCTGGCAGATGTCGGGGGTCGGCGGGTTGTGGTGAAGCCGGAGGGGGTCGGGCTGGATGCAATCGCAGCGGCAGAAGGTTCCGGTGGGGTTGTGGCTGAGGAGAGAGAGGTGGTCGCCGGGTTATGAGGGTGGAGGTCGCACCGGCGACGAGTTGGTGGCGGAGCAGGTAGAGAGAGAGAGGGCGCTGGGACTGTGGTTTAGAATGGGATGGGGTGAGGTTGAAAGATGTACGAGAGAGAGGGGTCGCCGACGATGGTGGGGGCTGGATACCGAGGCTGGGATCGGCGAGTAGAGAGAGAGAGAGATCGACGGCGGCAGGGGAGTGGGTGGTGATTTGGGTAGATGGAAGGAGGGAGATGAGAGAGAATCAGGTGTGGTTGTGGAAGAAGAAGAAGAGTGTGGGGTTAAGGTGTAGGTGAGGTGTATGGTAAGGGGGTGAGGTATTGGGTGTAGTGAGGGTGTAGGGCTTATGGTGGGAATAAGGGTGTGATTTGTGTAACTGTGTATGGGATTAAGGGTATGTGAGTGTGTGTTTAATTTGGACCCCTAAAAAATATAAACTAACTAATAAAATAAAACTATAAAAACTAAAAATCTAAAAATTAAATTTCTATTCTAAAAAAATAACATAAAGACTCAATAAAAATAAAAATAAATGAAATGAAAATAAAAATAAAAATATAAATCTATTAAATTTAAAAACTAAAGTCCTAAAAAATATAAAATCTAATAAACTAAAAAAATAAATGAAATCCTAAAATTAAAATCTTAATAAAATAAAATAAAACTAGAAACTAATAAAAATCAAAATAAAATAAAATAAAATTATAAAAATAAAATAGAAAATAAAATCTAAAAATTCTAAAATAAATCTAAAATAAATCCTAAAAATAGAAAAGACTCAAACTAAAAATCTAAAAAGTAGTAAAAAGGACACAAACTAAACACACATAGGGTTTAGGGTAGGTTTAGGCTAGGTTTTAGGCTTGGGTTAGGGTACGGGAGAGGTATTTAGCTCCGTAAAATGCACAATTGCCTTGAAATACGCGTTTGAACACCGCAACGTACATTAAACCTGCATATTAAACATTTAAGCGCATAAGACCCATATTGTCGAGAATTAGCAACTAAAGTACATCTATTTGGGGTATAAATTGTACAGTTTTGGGTGCTTATCAAAATGCGTAAAGAAAAACTTAAAATTTGGAATAAAGAAGAGTTTAAAAATGTTTTTCAATCTGTCAGTAATCTAGAAGATGAAGTTTTGATTAAGGAGAAGGCTTTTTAACACAATCCTTCTGAATCTTCTAGATCTGAGTTATTTGAAACTAGAGCCAAATTGAATATCGCTTTACAAATGGAGGAAAGCTTTTGGTTCCAAAAAAGTAATAAAAAATTGCTCAAACAAGGGGATATAAATACCAAACTTTTCCATGCTTCTGTTAAGATCAGTCATAGAAGATTGAATATAACCAAGATCAAAGACTCCCAAAATAACTGGATTGACAAACAAGAGGACATTGATAGTTTGTTTGTATCACACTTTCAAAATATCTGGAAATCTGATCTTATCAATATTAATAATAATTTCTTAAATGTTATTGATAAAGATATTACTGAAGAGAACAATAAAAATCTTACTGAATTCCCATCTGAATAAGAGATTTTTAATGCCATAAAAAATATGGATCCTTCCACTGCTCCTGGCCCTGATGGTTATGGGGGAGAATTCTATTATAAGTTTTGGGGCATCATCATACATGATTTAATAAAGGCCATTCACTCCTTCTTTACTGGAGTTGATATTCCCAAAAGTTTATCAGCTACCAACATTGCTCTTATTCCCAAAGTAGATATTCCTATAAATTGCTCGCAATTCAGACCTATAAGTTTATTTAACTTCTCTAATAAACTTATATCTAAGATTATTAATGAGAGATTAACCTCTGTTCTCCCTAGTATTATATCCCCTAATCAATCTGGTTTTGTCAAAGGGAGAAGTATAAAGGATAACATTTTGCTTGCTCATGAATTATCTCAAACTATAGGAAAAAAAGTTCGTGGTCATAATGTTATTATTAAATTAGACATGGAAAAGGCTTATGATAAAGTGTATTGGCCTTTCCTATGTCAAGTTTTGAGAAAACTTGGGTTTAATGAAATGTTCATAGACATGATTTGGATATTAATTTCAAATAATTGGTTTTCTATTTCTATAAATGGGCAAAGTAAAGGTTTTTTTTCAATCTTTTAGAGGGCTTAGGCAAGGTGACCCCCTGTCTCCTAGCTTGTTTATTATAGCTGCTGAATGCTTAAGTAGAAATATTGATAATCTGTTCAAGAATGGTAAAGCTACTCCTTTTTCCCATCCAAGGAATTATAATTTGATATCTCACTTGGCTTATGCTCATGATATTATAATCTTTTCTAATGGGAATAAGAAAAGTTTACTTGTTATTACTAAATTGCTTAAAAACTATGAAAAAGCCTCCGGTCAGGCTATAAACATCTCTAAAAGCTCTATTTTTATTGATCAAAATCTCTCCCCATCAATTAGAACTAAGATTGGAACCAATTCTGGTTTATCTATTAAAACTTTGCCCATGAAATATTTAGGTAGCAACATTAATAAAGGGAGAAATAGGTTGTCTCAATTTTCTGATCTAATGAACTCTATTAGAGAGAAGCTAAATTCTTGGTCGTCTAAGTTAGTTTCTCAAGATGGTAGGGCCACTCTGATTAGAAGTGTCCTTTTATCCGTCCCTATTCACATCATCTCTGTTATTAACCCCCCTAAAACTATTATTAAAAGATTGCATAATATTTTTTCTAAATTTTATTGGGGTGGTGTTAATAAAGATAAACCTTACCAATGGTCTAAGTGGCATGATATGTGTTTTCCGTTTGAAGAAGGAGGATTAAATTTTAGAAGAATGGAAGATATCATTAATGCTTCTAGCATGAAATTGTATTGGAAATTTTTATTTGATAAAGGTATTTGGGCCTCTTTTATGAGATCTAAATATCAGAGTAGAATGTTTTTGAAGTCTGGATCCTCTACTATTAAAATAATTAAAGTTATATCTAGCATAGCTGACGATCATATTGACGTTGACAATCAAATATGGATGCCATCCTACTCTGGTGATTTCTCTTTGAAAGAAGCATTCCAAATATGTAGAAAAAATAATCCAACTTCTCTCACTTGGAAAATAAATTGGTCTAAAGACTGTCCCATAAAAATTTCTAATTTCATTTGGAAATTATTGAATAATTCTGTTCCTTTTGAGACTGAAATCCAAAAAATTGGTATAAGACTTGCTCCGGTTTGTAGGGAATGTTTAGCTAATGAAGATAGCGGCAAACATGTTTTGTTAGATTGTAA
Organism: Sambucus nigra; assembly: GCA_949130495.1. NCBI lineage: Eukaryota > Viridiplantae > Streptophyta > Magnoliopsida > Dipsacales > Adoxaceae > Sambucus > Sambucus nigra. Next base: position 237,149,991 of record OX422207.1, read on the forward strand.
TCTAGCTAAAAAAGTACGGCAATATTTTTGTCATATTTTTAAAGTTACTCCTAAAAATACTTCTTGCATGGCTATGATTTTATCTTGGTGGATGATTAAAAATAACAAAGATTTTCTTAAAATTCTTTTCGCCATAACTCCAAAAATTATTTTTGGGGAATTATGGAAGGCTAGAAATAGATTGGTTTTTGAAAATTCAAAGTCTTATGTTAATTATATAATTAATCAAATTATTTTCTTAGCTTCTTCCATTCTCCAAAATCTAAAAATCTATGATTCTCCTAACTCTGAAGATTTTCAAATCATAAACCAATTTCAAGTTCACATTAGACCTAAAGTTGTTCAGATAATAAAATGCATTTGGTCTAATCCCCCAAGTGGTGTTTTTAAATTAAATATTGATGGAGCTTCTAAAGGAAATCCTAGAAATAGTGGTATTGGAGGGGTGATTAGAGATTCCAACGGGAACTTTATTGTAGGGTTTGAAAAATCTATAGGAGTACAATCCTCGTTTTTTGGCAGAAAGTTTGGCCTTGGTTGAAGGAATGAAATTGGTATCTTAATTAAACATTCAAAAAGTGATAGTGGAATCTGATTGCAAGCTCTTAATAGATGTGATATTGAAAAAGGCTAAACCTCCTTGGCAAGCTAGAAAAATTCTTCAAGATTTCCAATGCTCTGATGAAGTGTTCTTCAATCATATATGGAGACAATCAAACTCAGTCGCTGATCATTTAGCCTCGCAGGCTTCTCTTTTCAACACGGATTCAATGTATTGGGATCAAAGATCTCTCCCTAGGTTGGTTAAAGGTTTACTTAAGCTAGATAGCCTGCATACTCCTCAAATAAGGCATAGAATTTTTTAGATGTAAATGGGGATAAGATATATCCCCATATTTTCTTTCAAGTTTTCTCTATGTAATGGGGTTATTATAAAATCCCATATTTATTGCTTTCTTTCTAGAGTATTGGGACCAACCTCTAGATTTTAAAGTTTGATTGGGTTTGTAAGCTTCGGAGAGGCTTTTTCTCCTTACTATATTTATAAAACGTGTGGGGGTTCCATCCCTCTTTGCTAAAAAAAAAAAAAAAAAAAAAAAAAAAAAAAAAAAAAAAAAAAACAAGAACATGTGGACCATTATATTCCCAAAAAGAACACAGTACGATACAATGTACTCATATAAGGATTCAAATAGGCGGCGAGATTGGGTTACCCACCTTCATGTTCGGGCGGGTATAGTGGTTGACAGTGATCGTGCTGATGAGCATAGAGAGTGGGAGAACAAAGCTACTGCTCTCGCCCGTACCATTGATCTAGCAGAGTCCTCATTTGTCGACAAATGATTTAGATTTTTTCCTTCCCATGTAGAGTTTGTTGTTAGTTCTTTAATTATATTGTATTTTTTACCCGAAAAGTATCTGAGATGTCCTTATCAAGTTAAATGAGTTAATTAATTTTGCATGATGATCCCATTCTGATAGCTTTTGAACCAACTTTAAATCATTGCATTTGCTCAACTTTTCATTGCAATTGACATGTATAAACTCTAAATCATTGCATTTGCTCAACTTTTCTCAGTTTAATTTTAGTAGCTCTCAAGTCTATGGTCAATCTCTATAAGTTCCCACACCGTGAAATTACGGGTGCTGCAGATCAAAGGACGAAGAGTTTTGTCAAACTCCACCACATGTCTGTATGTTTGCTCTCTTTGGTTAGTGATGCAGCAGCAGTGAAAGGCGAGGGAATACCAAGCTACCAACTCCCATATACAATAATACAAAGGTTTTGAGTCATCAAATTTTAAGGTATAATTGTATTACACCAAGTCATTACCGGAAGCAGGTCTGAAATGAGTTGATTCCACCAACAATAGAACCAAGTCATTACAGGAAGAAAAACTAATGTTTTGAGTCTAAAACATTACATGTCGATGCCACTAAATGACATCATTCCATTTTGTTTTGTAATTTCTACCTTATGTATATTGGAAGGTGGTCAATCTAATTTGACATGAGAGTCCAGTATAATGAATTGGGGATATACATTTGAGCATTAAGTCAAGGATATGTATACTGGAATATATTATACACTTCGTATTGAATTTGTTGTAATATTTTGTATGTTTAACTTTTTATTATTATTATTATTATTATTATTATTATTATTATTATTATTATTATTATTATTTCAGGGTGTGCTTTTGTATTACGAAACTAGAAGTGATTAAATCAAGGTACATTTTTAGTTTGCTTGATTTAATATTTCAGGGTGTGCTTTCTTTATTTTGTTGGGTAACGAAATTTTTTCTGTTTGCAATTGCGTACTTTGAAAATTTTCGTCGCTTTGCTATTACGTACTTTGGAAATTTTTGTTGTGCCTTCAGGTACGGGCATACACTAATGTGTTGTGTGTATATATATATATATATATATATATATATATATATATATATTTATATATTATTCAGAAGGTATGCTCACAACCCAATTATATCCACTCGTACGTAGTATATATCACTCACATATTTAACGTACCATTAACTTCAATTATCAATCCAATTCTTATAATTTCGATTATCGCTCATTACTCTAAGGATCCTATTTATCCCTTATTTAGTATATAGTTATTCCCATCGTATACTAGTGGTCGTAAACATAGATTCACTCACCACTATGTAACTCGTCTCAAATTTTATTTATTTATCAATTATGGACATTTTCTCAATTATCCCAATTTTTAACTTGTCTCATTTTATAAAAATCTAAGTCCCATCATAGGCCTATGACATTTTCATATTCTCCTCCATAATTTAAAAATGTCCCAAAAGTTCCCTTACGAATTATCCATAATTTGTGGGCTTCAAAAGGATCAATTTTCAATTATGGGAAAAATCAAATCGATTCACCCAATGCCCGAATCGATTCACCCTGCCGAATCGATTCTCCCTTGGGCCGAATCGAATCGAAATGAATCGAGTGTTCTTAAGTTTGTTGTTATGAATTTTACACCATTTAAATCCTCAAAATTTGATACAACAATCTTAAACTCCTAATTAACATAACTAAACACCAATTATACATGTATGGATAATATCTGACGTAAATCATGTATTAAATCCATAAAATTTCATCCAATCTCTGATTAAAACTCCACTAATCATTAAGCCCTCCTATTTGTGTTCTTCACATAAGTTCATCAAAACACAGATTTATCCCATGATCTAAATCGCATAATTTCTTATTTCATTTTATTTATACAATTGGATTCATTCTACATGAAATACTAATCCAAATTATAAGTTATATTCATATATCATAAGAATATCATTAATTATCCTTAATTCAAAGGCCCAACTCTACATGGGTATTATAACTCGTAAAATTTGCAAGATAAATACTTGTCTTGTATGGGAGTGATTTGATTTCGTGTTCTTGATGATGATTTCCTTCTAATACACCCTTTAAAAGTGATGTTGATGCAAGAACAAGATTGAACTCTTCAAGAATTCCCTCCTAAGCTCCAAGAATACTTTTTCTCTTCTCTCTAATGACCTCCAAGTGTTTTCTATTCCATTTACCCTAGCCTCTCACAACTACAAGTTTATATAACCTTTGGAAATTCGTAGCTCCCTTAACCCTAGGATACAAAATGACTAAAATTCCCTCTTGAGGTGTTGGTTTTCTCTAAAACAGTCTCGGGGCCCAAACTATAAACTCGAGTATATTATTTTGACTATGTCGACCCTTTCAAACCCAATCGTGATGTCAAAATTGTCATCCGAGCTACTCATAATTAATTTCCTATCTCAACCTCATTTAGTCCATACATGACGCTCGATTGAGATAAAATACTGCAACGTCACTGTTGATGTAAAAAACTAGATCGCTCTATTTTTTCAATCACAGATAAATAAATAAGACAAAGATTTTTAAAGTGGTTCGGCTAGGAATAAAGCCTACGTCCACTGTTATGTTATTGCTGAATGTTTATGGAATTCTTGATTACAAGTTCTCTCAAGAAATTCCGGTCCCTTACAATGAGGATTGTACAATGTATTTATAGCCCTGAGGCTGTACATGAAAGGTCCAATACATTAAATGATTTACATATGAAAGGGTAATACATTTAATGCAGCGTGTGCGTCAAGAATATAATGAATAGTTGAACAGTCGTCCGCCTGGTAATTAATGATGCAGCCGAGATGCAGTTCGGACCGCCTTAGTTGCTTGTTGATCAAGAGTTCCTCGGAGTACTTAGAGTATCTCGGGATGATAGAGTTCCTCGGTGTGATATAGTTTCTCGGAAAGAAGCACGGTTGGTCGGGAAATGATCTTCCTCGATGCTATTGTGCCATGTAGATTGACACGTGTCTTCATCTTCTTCGTCCACATCAGCACATTAATTTTGGTATCAACAGAAGCCCCCAATGTTTCATATTTTGAACTTTGAAGAGTATGGAACATTCTTTCTCGATATATGGCAATATTAAATGTAATTCCCGGGTTTTAGGAACATTGTATTCAAATTTCCTTCTTATTTTGCAGTTTCCGCCTTTTTGATAAGCGCTTTGATATTCGTGCAAATTTTCTCCTTTTAGCCGCCAGAAGTTTAGTAGTTTCTTTTTGGTAATCATTTCTTTCGCCGCTTCCCAATGCAAAGTATTTAAACTTCTTTGGTAACCATACCGTCGTCTACGTTTTTCATTCTCTGCATTCAAACTTTCTCTTCTCTTCTTCTCTTGTGCGTTCATCTTTGTTTCCGTTCGTTGTCAACACATCTCCTTTCTTTCTGTAAGATCTTCTTTCTTTCTTCTGTATCTCTTTTATTCAATATGGTTTATATTGTGGAATCTGTTGAGAAATTCCGTTCTGATTTTTCCATTCCTTCGTGGGTAACTCTAGAGGTTCTTTCTGAGCCTTTAGATTACTTTCGATTGGCTGAGGGACATTGGTTCCCCAGTCTTTTTGTTGCTGAATGCGGTTTTTCCTTTCCACCAAACCCATTATGTCTTGAGTTTTGTCAATATTTTGATCTTGTTCCTGCAAAAATAGCCCCCAATTCATGGAGAATAATTAACGGGGTGCACAAATTAAATCTAACTCATGGGACTCGTATTGGGATCCCTGAAATTATGTTTTGTTATAAATGGGCCGTTTTAGATAATATTTATTATTTAAAAACTAGGTATTTGAATAGGGCTCTTGTAGTTAATCTCCCTGACTCAAATAGGGATTATTTTGAGCATGGGTTGGTCATAAAAAATTGGCAACATGCGCCTTTATCTGGGAATGAAGTATACAACGGTCCTAGATGCCCCCCATACGGCAATGGGATAGGTTTATTTTTCATTTTATTTTACTTATGAAATTACGCTTTCATCATGTTTGACAAAATGTACGACTGATATTCCATTATGTATTTATTTGCAGTTGATAGCAAAAGGAAAACTCCAAAAGAGTCAGAAGTGAATATCAAGCATTTGAAACTTATCTGGAATTTGCATAAGACCATTGCTGACGAGCATATTAGATCTGCTTCATATTTACTACAGTATAAGAGTTACACAACCTCTTATACTGCTCGCCCTGTTGAACCAGCTTCAACACCAGAAAGTTCATCTTCAGATTCTCATATCCCCCTATCTCAGAGAATGGGCAAGAAAAGAGCTCCTCCTGCTCTATTTGGCGACACTTCTTCTACTGTTGGAGCCCAGAAAGGCAAAATTAATGTCCCAGAGGGGACTGAAAAAGTAGATGCTGGTTCGTTCAAAGTTGCTGAGAAGCCCCCAGTGGCCCCGAGCAAGAAAGATGCTCCTGCTGATGTAATTGCCATCTCTCCGACCAAGACTTCTTCCTTGGTTGATGCTGCTGACCGTCCTTTGAAGAGATTGAGGAAATCATCCTCAGTTAATCTTGCTGGAATTACATCTTCTCTACCCGCTGGTGGTAGTAGTGTCTCAAAAAGCATTCTTCCGAGTTCTTCAACGAGCTCAGTTATACCCGAGGTTCTCGGGGTTGATGAAAAAATTCCTAGGGATACACTGACATCCCTAGCTGCTCGCCATCTTTCTTCAGTAAATTTCTCATACCTTTGGTCTTTCTTTCTTTTTCTTGAATTCTTATATTTGTGTTGACTCTATTGTTTTTCTTATCTTTCAGCTGGTGAACTGCTTCAATTCCATCGTGAAGAAAGATCAAGTTATTAAAGCTTCCACTTCCTCGTCCGATGTTGATGATGCTTTGTTGGGTTTAACCCAATCTGTGAAGGAATCTCGCCAACAGTACATCGAGGAGAAAACTGTTTGGGAGAAAAAATTGGGTGTGGCTGAGGCTGATAAGATGAAGATGGCTGAAACCTCCAAGAATTTGGAGGAGAAAATTAAAGATTTGGAGGTTAAACATCAGGAATCTGATGATAAATTGAAGAAAGCAGAAGAAGAAATATCTACTCTGCGAGATATTAAGGTTAAGAAAGAGGAACTGGAGGTGAAGCTCTCCTCGGAGAAATCGAGGAGAAAAGTTGCAATCAAGAAACATTTCAGCGTTGGTTGGGAGAAAGGATGGGAGAAAGGGATAGCTGCAATGACGTCCCAAATCCAATATGGGGAGTTGAAATACTTCCATGATGGTTGGGTAGCTGCTCTGCAAGAGCTAAAAGTCCAAGACGATTCTGAGCTATTCCAACGGCATCTCCCTGGTCCTCCTCCACCAATTGTGGAAGAAGAAGAAGATGAACCTGCTTCAGATGAGTCTTCCATGACTATGGGCGATCAAGTTTCTGCCTCTCAACCCTCTGCTACCGAGGACGTTTCCTCCATGCCTCCTCCTCCTGAGAAGATTCCTACCGATCAAGCTGTAGTTATTACCGAGCAACCGAGCTCCTCGTCCCAGCCTCCCGAGAAAGTCTTGGGAGACAAGGAAAAGGTGTGAAGTTGTTCGGTAGCCTTTCTGTATTTCCTTGTAATCGAACGATGTAACTTTTTGATGATCTAATAAAATATATCTTTGCTTATCTCTGTTGTTGATAACTTGTTTTTGTTGATTGTTGTCTTTTTCTTGTCATTAGTTTGTTGCTAGAATGGAATTGATCTCTTCTCATGATACCGAGCTGATGCAGCAATGTCATCAATACTATAAGGCTGGTCATACAGATCTTAGTACATCAGAAATTGCTGATATCCTTGGTCACGGTGCTTCAGAGCAGGCTATTGAAGCTTATCAGTACTTGAAAGCTTTACTCGACCGAGCAGTGGCCAACAATGTCGCTTACTATGAGTTGATTGAAGAGCTTCATGGTTCCTTAGAGGATCTTCAAAATCAACATAACGAATCAATGGCTTTGTTACATGCAGATTATGAAAATAGATACCAGCAGCTCTCTTCAGAAACAGGCCACAAGAAGATCATTGCTGGGTATGATGTCAGGGAGAGGACCCTAAAAGGTGAAATTGAAGCCTGTAGACAAATCGCCGAGATCCTGGAGCAAGAAAATAATAATTTGCAGAAGAAATTAGCTCAATATGAATCTGCTGCTTCATCCTCTACTGCATTAATACCAGTTACTGATGAAGGCTTCTCGTTCTTAGAGGTCGAAAATGCCAAACTGAGGCAAGAGCTGGAGGACTTAAGAAGATCTGCCATTTCTGGAACTGCTCGGGGACGAGGAAGAGGTTCTCGGGGGTGAGGAAGAGGTTCTCGGCCAAAATGTTGAAGAGGCTCGCACTCAGTCTACTCTGGAAACTCAAGCATTCCAGTTGAAAGTAAAAGACCGTGCTCTGACTGAAATGTCCAATAAAAATCTGTCTCTGGAAGATCAGCTGGCGTCAACGAAATCTGCCTTGCATAACAAAGATCTCTTTGCCAAAAGCCTTCATGAACAATTGGATAGATTAACCTTCCAATTCCATAAACAGCCAAGAGAATTCTGGATGGCAGGATACAATGAAGCTCTCGTTCATCTGGATGCTCGCATTGAACATGCTAATAATGAAGGTTACAAGCAAGGATGGTTAAATGCATTGGGTGTATTAAAGTTGGAGCAAGGGCATTTTTTATGGGACTATCATGCTCCATCATTATTAGACCTGCCTGTACCACCTTTCAAATTGGATATGGCATGGATTCCAGCTCGTTCTATTCCTCGCAGTCTAATTTCAAAATATCTTGGTGATTATAACCTTCACTCCCAAGCTGAATTATCTCGTCCTGAGCATCTTTTGGATACACCTTCTGTTATGAATGTCAGAATGCTCAGAGATGTTAATTTCATCAATTCTCCCCTTTGCCTAGAAGACCCTCCTGCCGGCGAGGAACCTGTTTCTAAAGCACAGGGCAAAAAACCAATAGAATAGTAATATCCATGTAATAATTTAGTACCTTCTTGTAATTTGTAATTTATTCTAGATTAATGAAAAGATTTTCATTTTCTGTTTGCCTATTTTGTTAGTCTTGTATTTATCAAGCACATTTATATTTGTACATATGTATCTATGTATCTGTTAAAAAGATAACAATATTATTGTTCAATAAGCAACTTGGGAAAAGTTACAAGTATTAGTAATGTTTCTCGATCACTTAATAATAAAGTAATGAGTAAAAATGTTCAAACTGTTTCCAACCAACCAAGGTGGGTGAATAATGTTTGTCGACCAATTACAGTTGATGGGTTTTTATTCCCGACCAGCTATACTTGGTTTATTTATAAAATTGCGTCCGACCAACTAAGATCAGTAATTTGTCCTTGCCGACCAACTACAGTTATTGGGTTTTTATCCCCGACCAACTATACTTGGTGTATTTTTTAAACATTTTGTTCTTCAAAGAACTCATTGTAATAATATTACCTCCCGAGAAACATAAGTTGTAATATGAGAGTATATTTTTATCTTACCAACCGTAGTTGATCATGCTGGTGTACACTTTCTGGCTCCTTATAGCTTTTGGCTCCTTAGAGCATTTTTGGCTCCTTAGAGCATGTCCTCCTAACCAAAGGAGGTTGGCTACTTATAGCACTTTTTGCTCAATAGAGCTGTCCTCCTAACCAAAGGAGGTTGGCTCCTTAGAGCATTTTTGCTCCGTAGAGCTGTCCTCCTAACCAAAGGAGGTTGGCTCCTTAGAGCACTTTCGCTCCGTAGAGCTGTATTTTTTGGCTCCTTAGAGCATGTCCTCCTAACCAAAGGAGGTTGGCTACTTATAGCACTTTTGCTCCGTAGAGCTGTCCTCCTAACCAAAGGAGGTTGGCTCCTTAGAGCACTTTTGTTGTGTAGTGTATTACACTAGTATTCCCTGAAAAACTTTCATCCAGAAAGAAAAATGGTGAAACATCTTCGTTTTATTCATAATGAAAGAAATACTTTACATTTGACATCATTGATAATACTTGCGCAGGTGTTCAGCATTCCATGCATTTTTAAATTCCTCTCCTTCTAGAGTTGCTATTCTGTAAGTTCCTGGTCGAACAACTTCTGTAACTCGGTAAGGTCCATGCCAGTTTGCTTCTAGTTTATTCTGCTTCTGAATGACCCTCTTTAGCACATAATCCCCTTCTTTTAAATCACATTTCTTTACCCTTTTGTTGTAAAACAGAGCTGTTCGTTGTTGATAAGCAGCATTCCTAATGGCTGCCTCTTCTCTGACTTCCTCGAGCATATCCAAATCCATCCTTCTCATCAAATCACTGATCGGAGAATTGAAATTTAACACCCTATGTGTTGGTAGGCCCAACTCGGCAGGTATCACAGCCTCACTTCCAAATGCTAGCATATATGGTGATTCTCCTGTTGCTGCTCGGGGAGTTGTTCGGTAAGCCCACAAAACTGACTGTAGCTCATTAATCCAATTTGCTTTAGCCTCACTTAACCTCTTCTTCAACCCATTTAGTAATGTTCTGTTCGTCACTTCAGTCTGCCCATTGCTTTGGGGATGGCCTGATGCTGAATGAAACTTCAAGACGTTTGACTGATGACAATAGGCAGCAAACTCTTCATTATCAAATTGCGTTCCATGGTCTGTGATGAAAGCGTGGGGGAGACCATACCGACAAATGATATTCTTCCATATGAACTGATACACCTTCTCGTACGTCATATCAATTAGTGGTTCAGCTTCCACCCACTTAGTAAAATAGTCTACTGCCACGACAAGATACTTGAACCTTCCTCGGGTCGTCGGCAGTGGTCCAACCAGATCAATCCCCCACATGGCAAATGGCCAAGGTGATGTTATGGGTGTCAACAATGCCTGTGGAGTTCTTCGGATGAAAGAAAAACGTTGGCACTGTTCACACTTCTTAGCATAGGCTATACAATCAGCTCTCATCGTCGGCCAGTAGTATCCCTGTGTCATCACCCTTTGTAGCAGGGTCCGACCTGCTACATGAGCTCCACAAGATCCGTCATGGATTTCTTCAATCAATTCTTTGACTTCTGATGGATGCACACATCTTTGCAAACCTGCCATAATTCCTCGTCTATACAAAACACCATTAGTTAACACATACCGAGCAACTTTATACTTCAATTTCTTGGCAGCTAGTTTGTCCTCCGGTAGTACTCCTTCTTCAATGTATGCTCTGATAGGATCCATCCAAGATGGTCCTAAATCAAGGGTAATAATCTTCACCGTCAGATCCTCTTCTATGCTCCGACTTTCTAGTACTTCAATTGGTATTGTTCTTCGCAGTTCGGTGCGCGTAGCTGACGCTAGTCGGGCCAATGCGTCTGCTCTAGCATTCTCCATTCTCGGTATCCTCACCAATTGAATAGCATCAAATTCTTTCAATAACTCCATCACTTTTGCATGGTACTTCACCATTAACTCTCCCTTCACTGCATATATTCCCATCATTTGATTCACAATTAATTGAGAATCACTGAAAACAATTACTTGACGTGCCTCCATAACTTTCGCCAAATGAAAACCTGCTATCATAGCCTCATATTCAGTTATTGGCCTAGACAACAATGGTGGGACTCCCAAATACTTCTTCAGATCTTGAAAGGCTTTCTCACATTCATCAGTCCACTCAAAACTTTTTCGTAGTGTTTTGAAGAATGGGAGGCATTTGTCAGTTGCTCGGGATACAAATCTGTTGAGTGTTGCAACTCGTCCGGTAAGACTTTGCACTTCTTTCTTCGTCGTCGGGGATCGCAGCCCTAAAAGAGCTTTGATCTTTTCTGGATTTGCCTCAATACCTCGTTGGTTGACGATGTATCCGAGGAACATTCCTTCTCGTACTCCAAAGGTACATTTCGTCGGGTTAAGCTTCATCTGGTATTTATCCAGTTGATCAAAAGTTTGACTCAAGTCAACCAAATGATCTGCAGCTCTCTTGCTTTTGGTGAGCATGTCGTCGACATAGACCTCCATATTGCGGCTGATTTGTTCGGTGAATACCTTGTTCATCAACCGCTGATATGTTGCACCTGCATTTTTTAAACCAAAAGGCATAACATTATAACAATAAGTTCCCCTTGGGGTAATAAAAGAAGTACTTTCCCTGTCTTCAGGTTTCATTTTGATTTGGTTGTAGCCAGAATAAGCATCCATGAAGCTGAGTAGCTCGTGTCCCGAAGTAGCATCTACTAGTTGATCAATTCTGGGCAATGGAAAATGATCTTTTGGACATGCCTTGTTGAGATCAGTAAAATCAACACACATTCTCCATTTGTTGTTCTTCTTTTTTACAATCACCACATTCGCCAACCAATCTGGATATTTCACGTCTTCAATGAATTGGGCTTTCTGGAGTTTCTCGACCTCCTCTTGTATGGCCTGGTTCTTCTCGGGACTAAACACTCTTCTTCTTTGCTTCACAGGCTTGATCTCCTTGTTCACATTGAGTTCATGACATAAGAAGTTTGGATCTATTCCTGGCATGTCTTCATGACTCCAAGCAAAAGTATTCTTCCTGTTTCTCAAGAAAGTTATCAACTCCTATTTTATTGAAAAATCCAACGACGACCCTATCTGAGTTATTCGTTCAGGATGCTCGTCGTCCAGGATAACAATTTCTGTAGATTCCACAACTTGTCCTTTTACGAGCTGAGATTCATCCCTAGGGTCAAGAGTTTCAATTTCTGTGCCTTCCTCCACTTGGTAAGTAGTAGTCTTTTTCTGTAATTCTTCAAGTTCCTCTTGCTCGGCGGACGAATAATAGCATTCCCGAGCTACTTTTTGATCACCTTTCATAATTCCTACTCCAAAATTCGTTGGGAATTTCAAACACTGATGAACTGTAGATGGAACTGCTTCGAACTTCTTCAATCCAACTCTTCCCATGATGATGTTGTAGGCGGACTGCACATTTTTATCCATCACAAAGAAGCGTATTCTTTCTGTTCGACAAGAAGGCCAGGTTCCAATGAGTATATCCAACTTGATCGTCCCAAGTGGAAAAACTTTCTCGCCAGCAAAACCCAGAAGGGGTCTGTGATAAGGTTCTAATTGAGATAATTTTAAATTCAAGCTATCAAAGCATGAATAATACATGATGTCTGCTGAACTACCATTGTCTACTAACACCCTTGAAATGACCACATCCTTCATCCTCATTTTGATCACCAGAGGATCATCATGAGGGTAGAGAACACCTGCCAGGTCATTTTTTGAAAAACCAATCACTAGCTTCTCTTTGTTTACCTTCCTCGGACGATCATCCTCGGCCAGGTTTATTCGCTGAATGTATGAACAAGCTTGAGCCTCTCCGAGATAAGCTTTTCTTTCTGCAGTAAGGTCTCCTCCTCCTGCATCTCCTCTTGTAATAACATTACAATCAAATGACCCAAAACGTATGGAAAATACCTCGCGTTCAGGTTTCCTTGGCTTTTTGGGAAGATCGGGGTCATCATCTGGATCCTCTTCATGGTCCCTCCTCTTTTTCTCGTCTGCACGACGAGGAGATCTAGATCTCTCTCTAGTTCTATCATCATTCTTCCTTTCACTCCTGCGATCTACGTACTTTGACAATTTTCCTCTTCGGATGAGTGTTTCAATCTCGTTCTAAAGGGCTATACAATTTTTGGTCATATGGCCATGATCTTTGTGAAACTCACAATATTTGGTCTTATTCCTCAGGTCGGGATCTGTCTTCAGTTTCTCTGGCCATTTGATTTCCTCGTTATTCCTGATTTCTTCCAAAACATGATTAATACCCACTTTCAATGGAGTATAATTATCATACTTCTTTAGGGCTTCCAACTTCATCCTGTTATTCTTGGAATATTTGTCACCACCATTACTTTTCTGATCTTTCTTCTTAGAATTGTCGACCTCCACTTTAACTTCTTTATCCATATTCTTCTTCGCAGCCATAGCTTCCTCGGCATTCATAATTTTGGCCGCCTTTGCCATCAACTCCGACATATTTTTAGGTGGATCTTTGGCCAAAGTGTAATACAGCTTGTTAGGCAGCAAACCACTCATCAGAGCAGTGATTGCTGTCTTTTCTTCATAATCTATGACTTCTAACTTTTCGTTATTGAAACGAGTTATGTAATCTCTAGTACTTTCACCTGATTTTTGTCTAACACTTAGCAAGTGTGCTACTCGTTTTACCGGCTTTGCTCCAAAACAAAAATTGCCAATAAACAGCTCCGCTAACTGAACAAAAGTTGAAATCTTTCCCCGAGGAAGATTATTATACCATATCTGTGCAGATCCGGTAAGAGTTCCCGAGAATGCTCTACACCTCATCTCGTCGGGGACAGCATAGATATCTGCAGCAGCTTGGTACTGTTCTATATGAAGTACGGGATCTGTCTTTCCATCGTACTTGGGAGTCACTACGGGTGCTTTGAATTTCGACGGTGTAGGGAAATCCACAATGGCTTGCACAAAAGGTGTTCCTTGAACAAAAGTTCTCTGTAAGGGGTTTCTCGCCTTAGCCATTTCTCCCAGTCTATCCTCCAACCGTTGAATTGAACCTTTCCATGCTTCATTCCCTTCCTCGGGCCATTTAGTTTGAGCAACCGATTGCTCTGACGTAGCTTCCTGAGATTTATCTCGACGAGTGGTTGGTCGCGACTGCGCAGATCCTTCTCTCAAACCTGGTGGTGGTCGAAAACTTCTTGATGGAGCCCTAGGTGGACTCATGTTCCTCCTTGGTCCTAACCGACTGAAAGGAGACACTCTACTTAACCTTTCCAAAGCGCTAGTTCTCTCCGGAGAGAGAGTGATACGTTGATCTGTATCCGAAGCCCGTATCGATGAAGTTCGCCCAGGTTGATAAGAAAAATCATTAGACTCCTCATTGCGATATGACCCAATACGTCTAGATTGCGATTGCCTATGATCACTCCTTTGCCCTGAATAGGTAGGTGCACCGCCCTGAAGAGTTTGAATGAGTTGCCTCATAGATTCTTGCATGGCGGTTTGTCCTTGAGCCAGATTCGTCATGATTCCAGCCAGATCTGGGGATGCAGATGGATTTGGATGATTTCCAATATTTCCAACATTTCGATTACTGGATTCTGGATTATCTGCCATTGGTGACAAATGATTTTTATGAAAAACGATAATAACAGTCGTTTCCCACAGACGGCGCCAATCTGTTGATGTAAAAAACTAGATCGCTCTATTTTTTCAATCACAGATAAATAAATAAGACAAAGATTTTTAAAGTGGTTCGGCTAGGAATAAAGCCTACGTCCACTGTTATGTTATTGCTGAATGTTTATGGAATTCTTGATTACAAGTTCTCTCAAGAAATTCCGGTCCCTTACAATGAGGATTGTACAATGTATTTATAGCCCTGAGGCTGTACATGAAAGGTCCAATACATTAAATGATTTACATATGAAAGGGTAATACATTTAATGCAGCGTGTGCGTCAAGAATACAATGAATAGTTGAACAGTCGTCCGCCTGGTAATTAATGATGCGGCCGAGATGCAGTTCGGACCGCCTTAGTTGCTTGTTGATCAAGAGTTCCTCGGAGTACTTAGAGTATCTCGGGATGATAGAGTTCCTCGGTGTGATATAGTTTCTCGGAAAGAAGCACGGTTGGTCGGGAAATGATCTTCCTCGATGCTATTGTGCCATGTAGATTGACACGTGTCTTCATCTTCTTCGTCCACATCAGCACATTAATTTTGGTATCAACAGTCACTATCACCCGTTATGACGTCAGATGCGTAGTTACTATTCACTTAGTAATTTTATTCGATAAACGTTAATCATTTCTCTCTGATTAATAATTTAAACAACCCATAATATATAATTGCCATTAAATTACGTCACACGTGAAATTTAAATTTAAACCAATTGATTAAATTTAATTTCTAAAAAATACGGGTTGTTACATCTTCCACATCCCTTGAGCTTATTGATCATGAGATCCCTTCGGATGAGTCAGATCCTCCATTTGCCTTTGGCCCACTTTCTTGTACCCCCTTCCAAAACTTCTTCTTATGCTCCACGTAGTCATGGTAAAGCATAAGTGCAGCATCCACTATATGTGGGTCCGTATTATACGTCGAGTTCGTAATCAAAATCTATCGTATATGATAAATGTACCCCTTCATAAAACATCCAATCATCTTTTTCTTAGTGTCAACCTCCTCAGGAGCAAAAAATTACAAATTCATGAACTCTTTCTCATAGTATGTGATAATATGGGGTCCCTGTTATAGTAGAAGAAATTATGTATTATTATATGGTTCAATAGACTTAGGGAAGCACTTATCATTGAAATTCACCATAAACTATGCATATGTCAAATGATCTATGTGTGGAGTCGTAGTCTCACTCTCCCACCATTGAAGAGTCTCTTCCATCATCCAAAAAGTTATAAGAACCTTCTTTTGCAAATTTATGCACACCAAGTTCCTCACGTGATTCTTAATATCCTGGCGCAACTACAATGCTTCCAAAGGATTAGTAGAAATGGATAACATGGGTGGAATGTTCTTCATAAGTGCTCCCGTGGTCTTCTCCCAATTCGACGTGGGAGCCAATGGTTGCGGTGCCTTAAGTAGCCTCTCCTACCTACCCCCTCCTAACCCTGCTTATAAGGCCCCTGAAATCAACCAAGAGAGCTGTTGAGAATCTGGTACTGGGCCCACCGGCATAGGTGGTATTTATGGTGCAGGTCGTGATAGTGATACGGGGACTGTCTGAGTAGCATGTGCAATTGTGTGGGTTTTCCTCTTAGGTGATATCTAAAATATAAAACGTATCACTTATTAGTACTAAGAATCTTAGAATAGGAATGTAAAGAAAAGGATGCATTAAAGAACGCTACCAAAATGAACAAGTTCTTAAACCAATTAAATATCATACTTATCATGAAATAGTGGATAAAAATGAACAAAGTAGAGTGATACATGAATATCCTCATTATAAAGAAAAAATTGGATACAATTAATCACCAACACTGACTACGATAAGGTCTGACAATAATAATCCAAAAGCAATACATGCAAGAAAACCGACAACTATCCCCCAACTAATTATGGGGTCACTAGTATACCAAAACATAAAGTCAGAACTAGCCCCAAAATAGCTATAGGGCCACTAGTGCACCAAATAACAGTTGTCTAGACCCCAACTAACTACGGGATCACAAGCATGTAAGTACGCCTTTTATTGGGCACAGACTAAATCAATCGCAACTAGCCCTCAACTAACTACCGAGGTCACTAGTTAGTACCAAAATAATTTAACAAATAAAAATGGTAGTTACTACTAGAATGATTTAACATACTCATGAATTCGATTCAACATCTTGATTCCTTTTCGTGTGCGATTACTACCAGAATGATTTAACATATAAAATTGTAGTCCTAATCATGGCAAAATTAGTAAATATGAGATGAATTATGGTTTTAACATCATTTTCCATGTGAATATAAACCGTTTACATAAGGGTGGAGAACTAAACATGTTATTGTTCTATTTTTTCATAGAATTCTCATCACAAATATAATTTACTTTTTTAACAATAAATTTCAATGCAAGAATTAAGATGGATTATCATACCAAATTGAAATTCAAAGATGTTTAAATATAATTAACATAGGAAAATTCATTCTTTTACATAATTCAAGGTTAAATCATCGAAATACTTACAACCTAAGTATATCTAATGTATTTTAACATTTCATCTAAAGCAAAGGTAGAAATCACTACTTATATACATGAAAGGGTAAGAGTAGATTTTATTTTCCCTTAGATTCAATTTGAAGATGTGTAAAGTTGATGACAATCCTTGCTTGAATTGTTCTTGAATTCCCCTTTTCATTCCTTCTTCTTGCTTTCTTAAATCTTCGTTATTACTTTCTTTAGCTTGATTCTTAGTTATTAATGTAGTATTAGGGTTTGTGTGTAGAGAGTATCGGGAGATTAAGGTTTGAGAGTGAAGGGTTGTGAGGCAAAACAAGTCAAAAATGTGTATGAGTTCCTCATTTAAAAATACCAACCAGTGCACTCCACAAGTGGCCCATAACCCAACCATAATCGCGGCATTGGACCATATTATTGCGGCCCCCTATGGGTGTGGTCATGACCCTAAGGCTGATTTCCCCCTTTTCTTTCTTTTCCCTTTATTTTATTTACTTGAAATTCATTTATGTTAATTGATCAATTAGAACTCTTATCTCCACCTTACAAGTTTTATCTTACCTACTTGTTCCCCAAGTAATCACCAAATACACCTAATTAGCCTCTGACCAAAATCCATACTTCAAACTAACCTTTTACTAATTAACACAATTTAATTTATCCAAGTCCAATTTAATAAGTTTATGTCCAATATGTGGTAGCCCATTATATATTAACATTCTTCCAAACTATAATTTAATTGTTAGTCCAACTTATTTATATAATTCGAACATAATAAAATCAATTTAATTTAAATTTAATTCATTATTCCAGTTTTATTTAATAAATTCTTTAATTTAATTCTTCCCCAAAATTTTGGGGTATTTCAAAATAGAGGAGTGTTTTAATAATTTGGTTTATAAATTAAATTTATCTTTTTTGTTTTTAAATTATTTTTTAGGATTATTTTAGTTTATGACTTTTTTATCCACGTGTCGCTTGTTTATTTGCTAAATAACATAAGATTTTCCACATATGATGCCTAGTCACACATTCCATTAAGTCTATTATCGGAGATGTGATAGAGGGATAATATGACATAAGTTACAAATTCTAGGGTTAACATTGTAACTTTTAAAAGAATAGGGGTGGTAATCAAATCGATCCCAAACCATATGTTTAAATTTGTAATTTTCAATAAAAATATATGGGTTTATTAAGGGTTCAAGAAAAAATAACTAAATATAATTAATGATTGACTAAGTTTATTAGACAAATTTAATATCATATGAGGGTCAACCCTATACAATGAAAAATAGTGGATAATAATATTAGGCAAATGAGGGAGGGTGGATATCAAATAACCATCCACTGAAAATGAGGTGTGAGATTAAGATCATCTACAAATGTTTAATGCATTCTGAATAACCGTAACATAAAATTTTTATTTTACATAATCAAAATTGGGGGTTGGTCGAGAATTTAGTCAGATTTTAGGTGATGTACAAAGACTTGGGGGCACAATCAAAGTCTCACGCCAATGTTAAAAACTAAATAAAAAAAACTCCATCTCCCACTAACAAGTATAACTTGATACTCTTGTGGCAAAACCAAATGAATAATGTGTTAGAATTGTAGCGTGGTTTTTTGTTTACAAGCAATGATGTATGAAATATATATTCATATGAATGAAAATTCAAATAGAGATAAAAATTAACACACCAAACTTATAGACCATATGAAGGATATTGATGTATAGCCTTGTGTTTCACATAATTTCCTTAAGGTAGGCTCGTCCCCTCATTGGTGTCTATGGTTTAATGAACGTCTGTCTCCCAAGATAAAATTACATTTTTTTCTTTATATAAACGACACTTCAATATATAAAACTCCAGCAAATCCATATTCTATGATGCACTCTCTCATGGATTGATTCAACAAAGGAGGGAAAATTATAGGGATTAGACTCTCCAAAAATTAAGAGTTTTGAGAATGAAGGAGGGGTGTTCAATTTATATAAATGTAGACAACATTTCTGAATAGACATACCCTTTCATGAATAGTCACAACCTTTCATAAATGGACACAACTTTTTACAAACCATTATGTTTACCAAAAATAACTTTAAATTTAATTTTCACTCAATTAAAATTATTATTATACTATAGTAAAATAATTTTCAATAATCCCCCACATGAGGTAAAATTACAAACAAAAGGATGCCTACTGATAAACATATAGATAAATAGTTCGGAGAGTACGGGCAAGAAATAACCACATCGGGATAAATAGCTTTTGTCTTTGAACTTACGCTAGTTTGAATCTATCGGATTTACTTGGCTAAGTAGTGGACATGATGCCTTGAATTGTCAGTCATTTGTGTAAACCAAAATAATAGAAACCACACAGATATTTCTCTAAATAGTTTGGTTCTCACGTTTGTATTTGTTTTGTCCATGAACACCACTTGGTTCTACTAATGCGTTAGAGATTTGTAGACTTTTTAATTCTCACAGAACCAGCCTTTTCACACTCACATAGGTGATCTCTATCCAGAGTATCCAGCAAATACCCCATTAAGACTTTCCATGCTATAGAGATCATTAAAAGCATAGCTTACCCTAATTACTGCGACGGATGTGCATTATCTCATCATAGAAATGGGAAGGAATAGGTATCTCCTCAGTTATCACTAAGTCAAACACAATTGTGTTGTCCCTTTGAACTTAGATCTTGGTATCTCCAGTCAACTAGGTTGGGTTTCCACCATAATGACTCTTGGTTAAATAATAGGCTTTCGACCATTCCCTTCGATGAACTTTACTTACTATTTGATCAGTGGATCCTCATATTTTTTCCATTTGGCCTAATTTTATCACTAGAAAAGAGAGAAATTTATGTACGGTATTATATCCATAACATATTAAGTCCTGACTTACGACCTTATTATATGCCCTTTTATTTTATTATTAGTTATCGTAATATGAACATTAGAATGATAAACTAGGAATATCCTCTTTTAGAATTTTTGAATCCATTTTGTTTCTTCCTTGTAATACATCCAAACTCTGCAATAAATTTGGTACACGCAATTATTTAGAGGATTTCCAAACATAAGTATTTTATTAATTATTGTTACATATCTTTCCAAAAATACGATCCTCAAAAAACATACATTTCCTTTAAGACAAATCTATTATTTTCCAATGTTTACATCATTTGTCATTATTATATGGGTAACTATATAAAGATACCGAATGACTTATTTATACTTTACCGTCTTTGATCCATTATCTTCCTTTTGAAGATTCATGTTCACACTTAATTATTTTCCACCCTTGGAATATGATCAAAGTAATTGGCATTCAATGAGTGAAATATATAGGCTTCTCAAGAAAAATTAACATTTAAAAAATGACAGCATATCAAATGTAGTTACACAACCAATGAATACACATTCAATGGTCTCATTCCTATTTTTTATAGGAATCATCATATCAGAGAAAGACCCTTATATGTATAACAAATTACATAAATGTTCGTGACATTTCCCATATCCAGTGATAATGCCTTGAACTATCAGTCATTTATGTAAATCAAGATTATAGAAACCACACATATATTTCTTTACATAATTTGGTTCACACGTTTGTGTTTATTTTCTCCCTGAACACCACTTTATTCTACAAGTGCATTAGAGAATCGTAGCCTTTCTAATTCTCATATAAGCGTCCCCTTCAAACTCACATAGGTGCTCTCAATAAATAGTGTTGATGTAGAAAACTAGAATATGTCGAATTATTTAATCACAAGTATATATATGTAAATAAAAGAGAGGCAAAAGGTTTTCAAAGTGGTTCATCTATAAGGGAAAGCCTACGTCCAATGTGTTTCTTATTGCCTTGTGTTCTATCTTGCCTTTCGTATTTTCAATGACTTAAACTTTTCTTTGATGAAAGGATTACAATGTATTTATAGACAAGTAGAGAGATAGAGAGATGGAATATTAATGGATGGAATGACATTATAATTTAGGCATTTGCATCAGTACATAACTTTTTACTATTGGTTGGGCTTCCTGGAGTTGGTTGTCATTCTGCATGTTAGTCGAACTCCCAAGTTTTAGTCGGCGATGATATGACTTGATGATTAGGATTCTTGCTATATATGATGACATGTGTCTGTCTTTGGTTGGTCCACGTAAGTGGATAATTTTTTATATCAACATAAGCCCCCCAACATTTCATACTTGATGCTTTCTTGAAAGCATGGAGTTGTTAGTCTTGGTCATAGGTCAGGCTACATTTATGATGTTTTATTTAGTTGTCGACTTCCCACTCTTATAAAAATTTTCCACTATTGCTGGTGGTGTATGTTTCTAATGGTATTTTTGTAAACATACCAACTTACAGCGAACCGCCTCAGGGTAAATACATCTTTTTCATTACCGCCATAATTTCAATTGTCGTTTCACTTTAATCATTATGTTAACTAGTTTTTGAGGCAATTTATAAAAGGAGTTAAATTTCCCATTCGTCTCTTTACTCCAAATCTTTCAAGTGTTACTTCTACCTTTGAGATTTCGTGCGATCATTGTTCAATTTTTTAGTTCTTGCTGAATCCTTAATCTTCTGTAATAATCATTTCCTTTTCTTCTTTTCTTCATATTGAATCATGGTTTATGTTGTCGTCTCTCTAGATGAGTTTAGAAAGGAATGTATTATACCAGACTGGGTAGACTTAGAGTTATCTAGTCCCCCTATAGATATTTTCTCTTTGTTTGAAGGTCAATGGATTCCTTCCTTATTCATAGTTGAATGTGGCTTCACTTTTCCCCTAAATCATTTTTGCTTAGAGATTTGTCAATAATTTGATATCATACCTACTACAGTATCTCCTAACACCTGGAGAATAGTTAATGGTGTCTATAGGATTAATCAAATCCATGGGAACCATATCGGTATCCCTGATATCATATTCTGTTACAAATGGGTCACAAGTGACAACACATATTATTTGAAGAGTTGGTCTGTTAATAGAGCTCTAGTTGTCAATTTACCTGACTCCAATAGGGACTACTTCAATCATGATGTTACTGCCAAAAATTGGAAATATGTACCTCTTAAAGGGAATGAAGTATATAATGGACCAAGATGCCCTCAGGAGGATCATGGCATAGGTTGTAATATATTTTATATATCCATACTGATGAATTACCTGGTAATATGTTAATTAACATTTGCTACTTTCTTGGTTGCAGTTGAGAAGAAGAGAAAGTGTCCCAAGGAGGGTGACAATAAACTTGACGAGCTCAAGTTTCTATGGGGCATCCATTAAAGAATTGGTGAGGAGCATACTAGGTCAGCCTCCTACTTGCTGAAATACAAGAGTTATATCACTTCCTTTGCATCTCATCCAATAGCTCCCGTGCCCTCCATTGTGATTGATTTAGACAAAGACCCTGTGTCCATTTTATCTTCCACTACATATGGTGGTGGTGAAACTGCTATTGACCCCTCCTCTTCTTTTGATTCAGACCTTCCTCTTTCAGTCATCATGGGAAAAAGGACATTTCCCAATTTTCTTGGGGATGCTGCTGTTATTGGCACCCACAAGCTTGAGGATGGTGGGGCCACAAAGAAGGATGATGATTGGAAGAATCCCCCAGTCAACAAAGGAGAGGAGTCTCTTTTAAAACATTTGAGAAGAGGTCCTACTTCCAAGCAGGTTAAAGTAGTTGTTGATGCTAACCAACAGAGTTTGGTCGGTGTTACTCCATCTGTTATTAGCTCCTCTGTAGCCATGGGTCCTGGCTTAGCCAAGAAATTAATTAAATCTAGTATTCTTCTATACCACAAAGATGCTACTGCTTCCATGCCCCGATTAAAGATATCTGAGAGGGATGCTCAAATCCTTGATCTTGTGAGAGCTCTTTCTTTATGCTTTCTTTTTGCATTATCTTCTACTTCTTATGTGAACTTTATTTTTCTTCTTTGCAGTTCCTGGTTGATTACAATAAGATGTTGGAGAAGGACGATGCTCTTCGTTCTTCTTTGGATGACGTGAAAGTGGCCTTTGATGGTCTTAAATAATCTTTACTAGAGTCTCAACAAGCCTTGGATACAGAGAAAAAAACTTGGGAGGAGAAGATCAAGATTGCTGAAGAATCTCGGCAAAAAGTTGATATAGTTGTCCTTAAAGCTGAGCGTAGGGCAAAGACTATAGAAGGACAAGTATCCAAGCTAGGTAAAGATCTCTCCTCTGAAAAATCCAAGAGGAAGAAGGATAGGGGAAATTCCTTCAACAAAGGTTGGGATAAAGCTATCACTGCTGCCTTTGCTCAGATTGGGTACGCAAAGAAAAAATATTTCAAGGATGGTTGGTCGACTGCACTGAAGGAGGTCGGCACAGCAGGTAATTCTAAACTCTTCCAAATACATAAGCCCGGCTCTCCCCCCAACATGGACAATGAAGTGTTGGTTCTGGGGAGTCTTCCCTGGTGGTTGAGTCTTCAATCGACGAAGACAAAAATGTTGTTGAGTCATCCATCCCCCCAGATGAACAAGATAAGCCCCTAGTTGATCCAGCTACCCCTTATATTGTCCAGGGTGGAAACCCTGATATTGAGACTTATATGAAGAAGGTGTAAACTTCTTTGACATTTGGTTTTTGTATTTTTCACTTTTGTTTCTTCTATATTTTACTTGTAACTTCCATCTATATATTAACGAAAGAACTTTTTCTTTATATTGTTTGTTATTTCCCAACTATTGTTAAATCTTCTTATTGAATGTTACTTCATTTTTGATTTCATGGCCAAGATGGAACAACTTTCTTCCAATGATTATGATCTACTCAAGCGCTACAACAGCTTATTCAAGGCTAGTCACATGACTTTAACGGAGGAAGAATTGTCAGACTTACTCAGAGTACATTCTACTGATCAAACCAAGGATGTATATATTTACCTCAAGTTTTTTCTTGATCGGGTTATGGACTATAACGTGGATTACTTTGAAATTATTAAAGAAATTCAAGTGGAGCATAATGAGGTCAATGCTTTACTTCATGCTGACTACAAACACAATTATCAAGCATTGAGTCAAGCCTAGGGGTTTGAGGAAAAATTAGAGAAATATGCATCTGCTTTTAGGAAGAAAGACTTTTTACTGAAACGTGAAGTTGATGAGGCAAGGGAGATTACCACAATGTTAGAGGAAGAAAATAATAAATCGAGGAGTGAACATAGATCCTTGAAGAATCCTCCTAATGTTGTTACCGACGAAGGTGCATCTTTCCTGGACGGTGAGAATGCCAAATTGAGAAAAGAGTTAGAAACTCTGAAGAAGTATAAACCTGCCTCCTCTTCCAGAAAAAAGATCATCCGACCAATGACTGATGAGGCTAAATACAAAAAACCCTAGCTAACCAAATTGCTCAACTAAAGGCCAAGAACCAAGCAATTGCTGAGTTATCCCAAAAGCCCAAGACTTAAGATAACACACTATCTAACCAGTCCTCTGAGTTGCAGGCTAAAGATATAATGTTGAAGAAACTTCAGCATCAGGTCGAGAAATTAACTTTCCAGTTTCACACGCAACCTAGAAAAGTATGGATGGAAGGATACAATGAGGCACTTAGGCGTTTTGATGACCACTTCAGTCAATATCACCAATTGCTTGACTGTTATGAAGGTTAATCAACATAATAGGCTGTGGTACTAGAATGATCCTGGGATCTTAGATTGTGACCAATGTCCCTTCAATCTTGACATTAGCTGGATCCCTGTAGAAACCATTCCCCAATGCCTGATATCCAAATACTTAGGGAATTATGGATTATATAATGAGTTATAGGTAGTTCGCCCTTCACATTTGTTGGATAAGACGAGCAACAGTAATAGGAGAATGCTTCTATATTTCAATTTCAACAAATCTCCTTATACCATGGATGATCCTCCTGCAGGCATGGAAAAAGCGTCGACTTCCTCCAAGTCTGAAGGAAAACGTCTAGTAGAGTGTTGTCTGTATTTCATTTGTAACATAATATTTTCTCCTAACAACATTTATGTAAATGAAATGCATTGTTCTATTTATCAACTTATCTTGTTAATTTATGAATGTCTGAATGAACTTGTTGTGTCATTAGTTCTACTGATACACTTAGACATTTGCCTAAATTTAGTACCAGTTACCAATCATGCTATGATAGGTTCTACTGATGCACTTATATTTCTAAGTTTAGCACCAGTTACCATTGATGATGCCATAGGTTCTATTAATGCACCAAGATTTAAATCCAAGTTTGGCACTAGTTACCAGTTGTATTGCCGCAGGTTCTACTAATGCACCTAAATTTTTAGGTTTAGCATTAGTTACCGATGGTGACAAAGCGTGTGTGGAATATGTGTTTATATTCCTATTTAGGAATTTTAACAAAGTTCTTTGTCCATTTTGCTCAGTTCAGATAAAAATTGTTGGTTTTTATACAGAGTTTTATCCTTGATTTTTCTTGACTAAGTATTGGGGACTAAAATCCTGATTTGACTTGGGTTTGATTGCTTTGCTGATCAGGGATTACCTTTATCGACTAGGTATTTCCTTTGCCGACCAAGTACTAAAGATTAAAATCTTATGTAATGGGGATCCATATCACCATAATCCAATAAAAAATTAAAAAAATGAAAGAAACCAACTCTTTATTAATATTGAAATAAAGGATTACAAAATTTTTTGCTTGTTATATCACTTGTAGTACTTTCTGAGATGCTCAGCATTCCAAGGAATTTTAAACTCCACCCTCTCCAGAGTTTCAATCCTATATGTTCATGGTCAGATGACTGTCGAGATACGATAAGATCCATGCTAATTTGCTTCAAGCTTTGTTTTTCTTCTTAATCACCTTTTTAAGGACATAATCCCCCTCTTTCAATTTGCTCGGCTTTACCGTTTTATTGTAAAAATATGCAGTCATTTGTTGATAAGCAGCATTCCTCAGAGCAGTATCTTCATGTACCACTTCCAATATATCAAGGTCTAGCCTTCGCATTAAGTCAATAACATGGGAGTTAAAATTCAACACTCTATGAGTTGGTAGGCCGAGCTCGACTAATACCATTGCTTTTATCCCGAATGCCAACATGTATGGTGTTTATCCTATAACAGCTCTTAGAGTTTTTTTGTATGTCTATAGAACTGAGAGAAATTCATTGATCCAATTGTCACTGGCATCATCAAGTCTTTTCTTCAACCTATTGAGCAAAGTTCTATTTGTCACCTCCGTCTGCCTATTGCTTTGAGGATGACCTGGAGTAGAATGCATCTTCGGGATCTTGAAATGGGAACAATACGCTTCAAACTCTTCATTATCAAACTGCGTGATATGGTCGGTGATAAAAGCATATGGTAAACTATAACTGTAAATAATGTTCTTCCAGATAAATTGGTACACCTTCTTATAGGGCATGTACACTAATGGTTCTGCCTTAACTCATTTGGTAAAGTAATCCACAGGGATGACCAAGTATTTGAACCTTTCTCTAATAGTCGGCAATGGCCCAACCAAGTCTATGCCCCATACAGTAAATGGCCAAGGTGAAGTAATGGGAGTTAGATCAGCATGTGGATTTTTACGAATGTTAGAGAACCTCTGGAACTTGTCACACTTCTTCATAGAGGTCATGTAATCTTCCCTCATGGTCAAATAGTAGTATCCTTGGGTGTTAATTCATTGTAGCAATGATCTTACTACCACATATGCTCCACAGGACCCTTCATGAACTTCCTCTATCAAATCATGAACCTTTATTGGGAGAATATAATGCTGTAAAGTGTCTGTTAACCCTCTTCTGAACAAAGAACTCTTATCTAATATGTACCTCATTGATTTATACTTTAGCTTCTTGACTAGTATAGGATCAGCTGGCAGAGTTCCTTCCCTAATATATGCTATGATGGGATCCATCCAGGATGGTCCCAAATCTATGGCAATGAAATTGACCATCAAATCTTCATCAATGCTATGATTATCTAGAATTTCTAATGGGATGGTCCTTCTGAGTTCAATCCTGGTGGATGATGCTAGCAGAGCAAGTGCATCAGCTCGGGCATTCTTTATCCTTGGAATTCTGCTCATTCGAATAGCTGGAAATTTAGCTATGTCCTCCTCTGCTTAAGAAAGGTACCTGGTCATCAATTCTCCTTTGGCTCTATACAAATTCAATACCTGGTTAACGACCAGTTGTGAATCACTGTGCGCCACCACATGCTCGTCCCTTAAGGAATGAGCCCAACTTAATCCCATTATCATGGATTTGTACTCTAATTCATTTCTAATGGCCTGGAACTGGAATTAAGTATGATACCTGCTCCATTGCCTATTTCACATGAAGATCCATCCACATATAGATTCCATGCTGGGATGTTTTTGTCGAATCCTTGGTCTGTCAATGTCCCATAATAGAATACCTTCTTACTCGCCTCCTCATATTTTTGGGCCATATCCTGTATCCTTGACGATTTCGGTTGGTTGGCAATGATTTTGGCTGAGCTCTCCCCTATTGGAGTCTTCTCTACCTAAAAGCCTTGTTGCTTAGGAACCTCTAGATAAGTAAATTATGTAATAAAATCAGCTACATCTTGGCCCTTTAATGAGGATCTTATCTCATATAAAATATCATATTCTCCCATCTCTATTACCAAGTACATTAATCTTCCCAACTTCTCAGGTTTGTAGAGGGCTTGCTGAAGTGGCATGTCAGTATACATTACTATGGTATGTTCTTGGAAATAAGGTTTCATACATCTGGACACATCAATAAGTGTCAAGGCTAATTTCTCCAAGCATGGATATCTCATTTTAACTCCTCAAAAGTCCTTACTGGTGTTGTAGACTGGCTTCTGAACTCTATTATCTTATTGAATTAAAGCCGAGCTCACAGTAGACTCAGAGATAACTAAGTACAAATATAATTTCTCCCCAAAAACTGATCGGGAGAGAAATGGGGGTGATTCCAAATCATTCTTCAACACCTAAAATGCTTTCTCTCACTCTCCATTCCATTTAAAGGTCTTCTTCAACACCTTCAAGAATGGAAAACATTTGTTTGTTCCTCAGTACACAAATTTGTTGCAAGCATCTACTCATCCAGTGAGCCTTTGAACTTCCTTCTTACTAGTCGGCGACTGCATTTCAATCAAAGCATTCATTTTATTTGTATTATCCTTAATTTCCCTCTGATTTACTATGTAGCCGAAGAACATCCCTTCTTGCACGCCAAACACGCATTTGGTTGGATTTTATTTCATCTGATGCTTTTCCAACTAGTTAAAAGTTTGGCTTAGTTCAGTAATGTGATTGGAGGATTTCTTTCTCTTCGTCAACATATCATCCACATATACCTCCATATTTTTGCCTATTTGATCTTCAAAGACTTTTTTCACTAGCCTATGATATGTTGCATTTGCATGTTTAAGACCAAAAGGCATCACATTATAATAATAAGTTCCCCGGAGAGTAATGAAAGTTGTACTTTCCCGGTCTTTAAGCTTCATTTTGATATGGTTATAACCAGAATAGGCATCTATGAAGCTTAATAACTCGTGCCCCGATGTAGCATCCACCAGCTGATCAATCTTGGGAAAAGGAAAATGATCCTTTAGTCAAGTTTTACTCAGGTATATGAAATCCACACACATTCTCCACTTGTTATTATTCTTTTTTACCATAACAACATTGTCCAACCACTCTGGATACTTCACATCTTCAATGGAAGAAGATTTTTGAAGCTTCTCTACCTCCTCTTGGATAGCTTGATTCTTCTCAAGACTGAACACTCTACGTCTCTGTTTAATCGAATTGGCATCTTTGTTGACATTGAGCTCATGATAGAGGAAGTTGGGGTCAATCCCAGGCATATCCTCATGGCTCTAATCGGACACATTCTTTCTCTACCTTAGGAACATCACTAGTTCCTGTTTAAGAATAGGATAAAGTGTTGAACCTATCTGTGTAGTTCTTTTTAGCTTGTTGTTATCCATTATGATGCTCTTAGTAGCTTCCACAATCTGGCCTTTAACCATCTATGTTTCTTCTCTTAGATCTAAGGTTTTAACCTCAAATTCACTATTGGGCTCTGCAGTATCCACTTGGTAAGTAGTGGTTTTATTCTTTAATTATTCTAGATCTTCTTTCTCGGTAGAGGAGTAATAGCATTCCCTATCTACCTTCTGATCACCCTTTATAACACCTACTCCAAAGTTAGTCAGGAACTTTAAGCATTGATGGACTGTGGAAGGAACAGCTTCAAACTTCTTTAATCCTACCATGCCCATGATTACATTATAGGAGGATTAAACATTCTTAACCATCATAAAGAAATGTACTTTCTTAGTCTGACTTTTTATCCAGATACCGAGCAATACTTCAAATTTGATTGTGCCCAAGGGAAATACCTTTTCACCAGATAAGCCAATCAGGGGCCTGTGATCAGGATCCAATTGGCTAAACTTCAAGTCCAATTTTTGAAAATAGGATTTGAACATGATGTCTACCAAGATCCCATTATCAATCAATACCCTGAAGATTATTGCATCTTGGATTCTGAACTTAACTACCAGTGGATCGTTATGGGGATAAAGGAATCCGTAGAGGTCGTTCCTAGAAAATGAATCACCAACTTTCCGTTGTTGACCTTACTCGGCTAATCTTCCTCGATTAGATTGATCCTCTGAATATAAGAATAAGCTTGAGCCTCACAGAGGTAAAAAAAAAATTTCATCAGTATGATTTCCTCCCCCAGCGTCACCACCTCTAATCATTTGACATATAAAGGAACCAAAAATAAGCATAAATACCTCATGTTCTGGTTGTTTGGGTTTCTTGGGTAAATAGAAATCATCTTCCTGGTCATCTTCATGAGTTATCTTTTTCTCATTTCTAGATATACATGGAGATTTTGACCTTCACCGAGCTCCTTAATCGTCTTGTCAATCAACAAACTTATCCAATTTTCCTCGGTAGATGAGGGTTTCTATCTTATTTTGTAGAGCAATACAACGATCTGTCGTATGTCCATAGTCTTTATGAAAATCATAGTACTTAGACATGTCCATCTTCCTAACAGGTGCTCTTAAATTTTTAGGCCATCGTATCTCCTTATTATGCTTGATTTCCTCCAAAACATAGTGAATGCCCATATTTAATGGAGTGTAATTGTTATACTTTCTGAGCCAGTTATCCTTCTTTCGCTTCAATTCCTTCTGCTCCTTTTACTTCTTTTGATCATTCTTCTCACTTTAACCTTAAACTTTGTGATCGAGCTCTGTTTCGCTTCCATTGCTTTCTTGGCATTCATTATCTTGGCTTCTTTGGCCATCAATTCATTCATAGTCTTGGGAGGATCTTTGGTAAGAGTGTAATAAAGCTTCTCGGGAAGTAATCCACTCATAATATCTGTAATGGTTGTCTTATCCTCATAATCAATCACCTCCAACTTCTCATTATTGAAGCGAGTGATGTAGTCCCTGGTGATGTCTCCTACTCGCTATCTCACGCTTAGCAAGTGAGCTACTCTTTTTACCAGCTTGGCCCCGAAGTAGAAATTATCAATTAATAGCTTGGCCAGTTGGTTAAAATCATCAATTTGCCCTCGAGGTAGACTATTGTACCATATTTAGGCAAGACTCATTATGGTACCTGAGAATTCCCTACATTTCATCTCGTCAGGGATAGTGTAAATGTCTATTGCTACTTTGTGCTATTAAATGTGAAGAACAGGGTCAGTTTTTCCATCATACTTGGGAGTAACAACGGGAGCTTTGAACTTAAAAGGAGTAGGAAAATCCACAATAGCTTGAACAAAAGGAGACCCTTTCACAAAGCTTCATTACAAAGGGTTCTTCGCCTTCACCATTTCTCACAACCTATCTTCTAACCTCTGGATTGAGCCTTTCATTAGATGATTACCCGAATTAGATTTATACGATTCAGTTTGGCTGTTTTGACCAACTATCTATGCTGAGCTCTCCTCCTGAGAGTTCTGTTCGGCATAGATAGATCATTGAACACATGATTTGGATTCGGCGGAGGCCTCATATTGGTCATTTGTTGTCGAGTATGCCTCGGCAATGCCCTGGGAAAATTTCTATTCCCTCTGGGTCCCAAACAATCAAAGGGCGATGCTCGGCTAAGACTTTCTAAGACACTTAGCCTTCCAGGAGATAAAGACTACTCGTCATAAGGTTCTGAAGTCTTGAGGGAAGAACTTTCTCCTAGATGATAGGATGTGCCTCTGGAAGTCCTGTAGTGACTATGCCTATTGGTTTTTGGAGGCAATGGTGGTATGTTTATATGAATAGACAAGGTAGGAGATCCGACTTATAGCGTTTGGTCCAATTGCCCGATTAGGTATCTTGCATGGCCTCCTGTCCTCTAGTAAGACTAGCCAAGATTTTGATCAGGTCATTATTTATTGGAGGAGCAGATGAAATAGGAGGATTTCCATCATTTTTGGCACTGGACTCATGAATCACTACACCAAAAAGGCCAAATTACCAACCTTCATCCATCCACTCTTGTCACGGTCAATAACCATGATAAAAAAGCACATTTTTTTGTCACGGTCATTGATCGTGACAAGGTATTATCACGGTCAATGACTATGACAAGTCCTTGACAACTGTACTTGTCACAGACTTGTCACGGTCAAAGACCTTGACAGGTCTATGACAATCTTCTTAGTAAAAAAACCATTCCCTCTTTTTTTCCCATCATTTTGTTTCCCCCCCCCCCCCCTTTCTCTCTCTCTCTACGGAGATGCTCTCTCTCTATCTACTTTCAGGTAGGTTTCTCTCTCTCTCTCTCTCTCTCTCTCTCTCTCTTTTCTTTGTGTGTATATGAATATGTGTGTATGTGTGCGTTTGTGTGGTGTGTGCGTGTTGTGCATGTGTGTGTGCTGCGTGTGTGGGTGTGTGCAAGTGTGTGTGCAGGTATGGGTGGGGGGAGGGGACAGTGTGTGTGCGCGTGTGTGTGGGTAATGGAACAATATATGTTGTACCCTTAAGTATAAATATTCAAATATTGTTGGCTAATACATAATGATAACTAATTAACCCTTGATTTCATACGTAAATGTGTAAATGATAATTCTCCCCATGTTTAAGAGGCTTAAAGTTCAATTTGAGATTTTCCTCATGGAATAGTCATAATAGGAATTGGAATTGGGACTTATAATTATTGTTGTTAATTTAATTATGACTTTAATTGGATATAAATGAGTTAGGAGCCTTTAGATTCCCCTTATTAATTATTGGTTTTGAATTAGTAAGTAGTTAGTTTGAATTGGTGTTTAAGATTTTTAGTAATTGTACTTGTTATGGGTTAGATTTTGTTGTTTGGGAATTCAGAATTAAGTTGTTAAACATTAATATTACACCCTGACAGTTGAAACGAAAAAATTGATTAATAAAATATAGCTTTAATTGTAACTTTAATTGTATAGCTTTAATGATGGCATATTTATAAGACATGATGAAATGAATTAATTGAGTAGATGAATTAGAAGGAGTACGGGATACACATTTTACGATTTGTTGTTGTTGTTACTGTTGGATTATAGTGGATCGATGTTGGATTGGTTAATTTTGTAAGTGGCATCACCACTGGATTATTGTCTAAATTGGGGGGGGGGGGAGTTTTCAACTTTTTTCTAAAATTACTTTGTGTCACGAACAATATATTATTAATTCATATATATATTATGTTTCATTTATGATAATTAAATGAAACATACTTAAAATTACATATAGTGCGCAGAGATACTAGCCTTCTAGTTCTTATGCGTATGCATTCAATAGCCCTTAGACCTGTTCGAGAGTCATTACCCCTCTAATGAGATCTCTCGAATTATCCCGTTTGAACAGTTTGGGACTGCATAATTTCTATATAATAATATTCTTAGTGACTTAAACTTGTTACTTTTGGAGGAAGTTCTGCAGTCGTATCCTAATGTTCTCTGGGTACATACTAGATTGGCAAGTGTGAGTGTTATTTCAATTGATAAATTGAAATAACACTCACAGTTGCGAATCTACGTCGTGTACTTGGAGAACTATGGGGATATGCTACCGAATTTTTATCAAATCGTAACAATGTGCATGAGTTGTTAAGTATATTACAAAAGTATGCGGTCTTGAATGGGATAGGACCACTCAACCTTTCTCAAATTATATTGTATGTGATACATGTAGAGAAGAACATCGTTGAGCATATTATGTGCACATGCCTTGGGGAGATTCATTCGAAGGATGGAGAAAATGCATGAAAAGACCTTAAATCATTTAAACTTAATCCGCAACTATGGTTGAAAGAAGATAGTAGGGGAAGGGCAATAATTCCCCCTGGTGCATTTACTTTGATGACTAGGAAAGGAAGGTTATTTTAGACATAATATATAATTTGAATGTTCCATCTAATTTTTCGTCCAACTTGTAAAGGATTGTAAATAATGCTACCAATGATTTACATAAGTGTAAGTTCCACGATTGGCATGTGATCATGCAATTGGCTCCTCTATTGTTTAAGCACTGTTTCTCCAAGCACAAGGATTTGTGGAGGACTATTATGCAAATTAGTATCTGCTTCTCACTTTTGTGGGAGAAGGTAGTCAATCGAGAACACATAGTGGACGAAAAATTGGCGGTGATCGAAGCAATTTGTGTGTTGGGGAAGTACTTTCCCCCATCATTATTTGATATAAGTGTTCACTTGTTGGTACATCTATGCGACGAGGCACTTCTTTGCGGTCCAAGTAGATATCGATGGATGTATCCGTTTGAAAGATTGATGAAAATTTTCAAAGATTACGTCAAGAATACATTATACATTGCAGGATCAATTGCAGAGGAATACACCATTGTGGAGTCATCAATCTATACTCAGGAATATATGCTTGACTCGACCAGAGTTGATGACATTGATGAGTTTGTCGATTAGGGTGGTCATGTGATGGGCAAACGAGTTTGTAACAAGAACAAGTAGCTCCTTATCTATTTGACACACATGAAGATGTCAAAGAATGGAACAAGTAAGTTTATATTATTTTAAGTTTTACATTATTTTAGATTATTTTATACATGATTAATTTTGTAATACATTCATCACATTAATTTTAGGCAGAAAATATGAAGCCTATGAGAACAATAAAAGAAAAAAATAATGGCACAACCAGACAGCGGATTTAGGTTGTGGTTATCATACGAGGTAATTATAATGAAAATGGATGTTATATAATGTTACATTACAATAACACTTTACAACTAACCTAATTAATTTATCTATATTCTCACCTCTTAAAGATGGGTGATGCGACATAAAGGCTTGATCGTCTAGCCACTGGACCCTTGTTCATGGCACAAGAGTACAAAAAGTATAGATTTAACGATTACGTATTCGGCATAAGGGTGTACGAGGAAAGTAAAAATATACATAACTCGGGCATTTCATACAAGGCTCTTACTTTCTTTCGAGCGAGCGCAAAAGATAAAAGCCTCGTTGAAGCTGAAATGACTTACTATGGTGTAATTCGAAATATATTTGAATTGGACTATATAAGCTTCGAAGAGGTTGTATTTTACTGGGATTGGGTAAGAGTTGAGGATAAAAATTCTTGTAAAGTTGATCCTGGTACCAATTTAATCATGGTTAACTTGTCCAAGTTGAAGAGCAACAAACACGTGAGCGATGAGCCATTTGTTTGTGCATTTTAACAACGAGCCGTGGTCAATCGTCCTACATGCGCCAAAGCGTCTAAACAGTAGTGTGCCAAAGCGTCTAAACAGTAGTGTGGATGACTTGGCTACTTCTACCAAATATCAATCCATTTTTTATGATAACCCGAATTTGAAATAATTTTTAGATTTGTAATGAGTATTCCAATTATCGAACAATATTTTAATGCTTTTAATTCATTTGTACTTGATTAGTTTAGTGCATGTGCTATTTAGATTTAATTCTTAAGCTAATTCAAAGTCCATGTCTAGTAGATGTATTATTTTAGTGTTTTATTATTATCGGACATGAGTTTAATGTTGTTAATTCATTTGTACTTGATCATTTTCTCTCTTTCCTTTGTATATATGTGTGTGTGTGCAGGTGTGTATGTAGGGGGAGTTTTCAACTTTTTTCTAAAATTACTTCGTGTCACGACCCATTCAAGAGTGGTACGACCACATAAAATATTTGTATGTCTTCTGCAGGTGTGTGCAAGTGAGTTTTTATTCTTCTAATTCATTTGGATTTTTACTAATAACAACAATTTTTCCAGAAAATGTCTCCTTAGGGGATTAAGGAAAGGATAATGATGATGATGATGATAGTGCTGATGTCTTCTTCAGGGCTCGGCAGTAGCGAAAGCGATGAGGGATCCTCGTCCCCTAGGCTCCCTAAATGGGGTAAATTAGGAATGGCCGTTGAGAACAAGATGGGCATATTGACTAGATCCCTCGAACTGGTGAAGAAGATTATCGCCCAGGGTACACTAGTTGGAGGGAGGTGCCAAACGAGCTAAAGTTAGCTATTTGGGCAGCCCTAGAGGTAATGTATTTGTATTTATATTTATATTTATATTTATATTTACATTTATATTTATATTTATATTTATATTTATATTTATTCAGAACTAACACTTACTCTGTTTTTGTTTTGTATTTGTTTGACAAGAATAATTCAGCCTGCCCCCAGAACTCCACAATTATGTGTTGGAGCAGTTAAGGGAGCAACACAAAACATGGAAGAAGAATTTGTAGGCCCGGTACTTTGGGAAGATCCGGGACTCCATTCTCAGCATGCGTGAGTCCGTCTCACCAAAGGAGCAGATCACAATGGCACAATGATAAAAGTTCATTGACAATGAGATCGAGGAACGACAATTGGTATCTCGCCAATCGGAGAGGGAAAACTGGGCGAAAAAGATAAACGTGCACTACTCTGGCCGAACATCTTACGCCGAGGTGGAGCACAGGATGGTAAGTTTTTATTTTTCTATAATTATAGAAATAGGTTATTCTGCATTATTTTACTTTGTGTTACTTAATAATTTTGCATTATTTTATTTCAGGGGACAGGGAGTGGCCCTAAGGGTAGGCCACATAGGCTCGATGCCTATGTGGTAATTCGAACGAAGAAGGGCAAGGATAAGGAGGTGTCCCCGAGCATCGCGGTCACGATTGTAAGTAATACGACAGTTTCATTTTTGTGAATTACATTACAATTTTTTATTTACTTATTTAACTAATCGTGTGCTTTTTGTCATTTCAGGCAAAGCTTAAGGAAGTGCATGAGTCATAGTCTGGTGCCGAGAAGGCATCTTTGTCCACGGACGCACTCAGTCAAGGTCTTGGCACTGATCTCAAGGGGAGGACTAGGGGGTGAGCTTGCAGGTGGGCAAATCTAGGATCATCTGAATGGAGATGAGCAACACCGGGTTGTCTCATCAAGTGGATACGCATGATGAGAAGATATCAAGGTTGGAAGCGACGATCCAAGATATATATGCATTCATGAAGTGTTAGTTGGGCGGAAAGGACAACTGATGATGCTGGAAACAGCACCACCAGGTAAGGTGTTGACAAGAAAGTGATAACAATGGCAGCACCGGAGAGTATATATATGTATATATGTAGAAGGAGATGAGGAGAAGAGGATGAACACTTGAATGTAAGTGGTTCAGCCAATCTGGCCTACGTCCACTATGAGTGTGTGTGAGTAATATCACTGAATGAAGACACTAATGACCATGGGTACAATCTCTCAAGATTTCTCTCTCTACTGTGTAAAATGATAGAGTTTCGGCTAGGGTTGTAATTTTGGATCCCTTTTCAAGGTAGAGGATGACCGCTATATATAGTTCTTGGAGGGTGTAATGTGCCCCCAAGCATACAATGAGCATGTGCATCATCCTCGAGCCAGTATGAGAGTGACACATGGCTGATCTCAATTAAGTAATGATGACCTCAATATTCCCTCACGTGGAGGGAATAATTCAGTTGTAACAGATTTGTCCACGTGTTCCAAGTTATACAAGAACGTATAGAAGCTCGGATGTCCTCGAGTGATACCAACCTCGGCCTGGAAGAGTACGTGGTTGGTGAAGTCTGGCAACTTCCCAATCAGAGCTTATCCGCGATGATCTTGGCTCAGTAGGAGAGACGAGGTAAGGCAGATGGAGTTGTAATGTCGTCCAGGGCCGAGGTAATGGTGGAGAAACAGGAAAATCGGTTGGTTCCCAATCGAGGCTGATTATAATGATTGTATAGTCTTTGCTTCCTCGGCTTACACCCAGTCGAAGTTGATGTATGGTATAGGTGTGATGCCGGCTCCGGCCGACCAGATGGATTACTAACTGCATGGACCATGAGGACCTCAGCTATTGCTTGGCTGTGAGGCAATTAGTAACATCAGCCATGGCCGACCTTTCTTAGGATGACACCGATGGTCGCTAATCTGGGGCCCTTCTAACCTCGGCCATCTTTCAGGCCGAGGTTAGTGTCTCTGAGCTATTGGGTACATATATGGCATATCAATCACCCCTTAGCCCTTAGTTACCTGTGTTATCAGGTGCCTAAGGGGTATGTTTGTCCGAGGTTGGATTCCTTTAGGTGCCAATATTTTCTTGACAAGTGCTATCTTCTGAAGGTGGTTCTGTGCTTGGCAAATGAAATGATTGTGGTCTTTTGGGCTCCCAAGGCAATGATGGGTCTTAAGATGCATGCAAGTGGTTTGTAAGGGTTTTAACCCTTTTCTCTCTCTTTCTTCTTCATTCTCTTTCATTATCCTACCTGAACTTTCTTTGAATTCTCTCTCTTCCAGAGCTTGATCAAGGGTGCAGTTCGAGGAATTTTCTTGCCAACCTTCCTACTCTTTACTCCATACTTCATCAAATACTGCCTATTGCCCCTTTTTTTCCATTTATTCAGCCCTATTTTCCTATTTGTTGCATTTTTGGTCTTGGATCGAGTTTTCCGGTGAGTTTTATGAGTTTTTCGATAGGGTTATGAGTTTTTCGGTGGCCATTATTCTTGACTGTCCTTAATTATTCTTGTTTAAAAATCTCAGCTTGATCCTTAGTTAGGTTGGGTCAAGTTGTTTGTTTTTAGCTTGATTCTATAAGTGTAGGGTCGTCCCCACATGCTTAGATCCCTTAATCAACTCTTAGAGGAATTCCCTTCTCTTAGGGAGAAAACCTTAGATAAAATTAGGCAAATAGAACGAGCCCAATAGGAAGCTCTTAGGGCAGGCATTCCCTCTTAGGCCTATATTTCCACCACCTCTGAAAGTGGTATATCCTGAGCCATCTGTGCCTGCAGAGGTCCCACTAGAACCCATTCCTATGTCTGAGTCTGATCGTTAACCTCAGACCCTATGTCTGTTGATTCTTTTGAAGAAGCCATGGATTATTCTGTTCGGATGGACCAAGCCCCTGATCAAGCCGAGGTTTCCAGCCGTGCCTCTTCTCACAAGAGTTCAAGCACCTCACAATCCTCCTCTGACGTTAAAATTATAGGGCCTAGCATAGTTGTTCCCCCAATCCTTAACTCTCTTCCATTACCGGTGGCCATAGGAGCTGAGTTTTCTCAGAGGTTTCCTAGTGGTGCTCCCTCGTCTGCTCAAGCTGACGTTGACCCAAATGAGGATGATGGTACCGAAAGCGATGTTGACACCTCTGAAGCGGCCGAGATAGAGATCACCGTCAGTGAGATCGACCTTATAGCCTTCAGAAATCTGTACTCTATAACTCCATCCATAAAACTTAGGAGACCTCTGAGCGACGAGAGGGCCTTTGGCAGCCGAGATGGTGAGATCTGCTTATATGAGCAGATATTCAAGTTATGATTTCGTCTTCCCATTCATCCAATAATCGGGGTATATTTTCCGACATTAACTTAGCTCCTTCCCAGTTATCACCCAATGCCTGGAGGGTGATAATTGGAGATATAGTCTTATGGAGGGCAGTCCATCATTCAAACCTTCCCGTCCAGGTCTTCTCAGGGTGTTATGTCCCTTCCTATGCTAGGAATCATCTGAGTTACTACCACTTCTTAGCTCGGAAGTCCAATAAGAATATGTTGCAGGTTACCTAAAATTCGAACCATAATTGGAAACCACGCTACTTCTTCACTTCAGGGCCATAGGAGTTTGGTCCCTGTGCCCCCTCTTCATCCTTAGAACCGAGAATACCCCTAAGGTGGGGAAAGGTGACAATGTCTGCTAGGGCCGACCCTGGGCTAAGCCAAAATAACCTTCAGAAGGTCAGTGGGAGCATGAACTGCTAGTCAAGTAAGAGCATTTGATGACCCCCTACTACCTCTCTGAGACTGGCCTTGGGGGGGAGTCCTCTGACAGAGCTCCGTAAGTTATTTTATTATTTCAACAAGTTAAACCTCTTACTTTGTTATGTCTCTGATTTTCTAAATTAGACCTTTCTGTTTACAGAGCGCCCAAAAGGAATTTATGACGACCTCTGGGAGATAGCAGCCCCCAGTCTTACAAAACTTGTAAAGAAAGCATGTCTGACTGTGCCTCCTCCCCCTCCAACTACTTCAAGGGCTGAGGCCTCTAAGAAATGAAAACCAGCCGACCCTGCCCCTGAGGATCAGAGGCAGAAGAAGAAAGCTTCAAAGGGGATCGTGCCATCCCCATCTCTTCTGAGGATGCATTAGTTGCTCGTCTGGAGCAACTAAAAATCGGCGATAGTCTTATCGGCCAAAGTCCGAAGGCCCTGGACACTATCGGCTTGGTTTTGACCGACTCTGACAAATGCTTCTGTCGCTCTCTGGATAGGCCTCTGCTGGCCGAGTTCGCCCTTCATCGCTCTATCCAAGTAAGACCTTGGACTTTTGTTTATTATATATAAGTGTAATATCAACTTTGAATTATACCAGATCTTAAACTGACATCTCTGCACATATTCTATAGGGTCTCCTCACCATGTACCATTTTATTGACAGGACACCGAGGATGCTTCCTCTGATTGAGAAGGGAGAAGAGGCCGAAAAGACCAAGGCTATTCTAAACGCTGAAGTGGAGAGTCTGAAGGCTTCCGTGAAGAAGTCTGAGGCTAGCGTGAAGCGGATGGAAAAGGACATGGACAAGCTGAAGAAGGATCATAGCTCTACCCTGAAGACTCAGGCTGACTATTTTCAATGCAAGGGCGATGTTATTGTGAAGGCTGCCTTGGATGATGCCTCTGAGAAGATCTTGGAGGACTACAAGGTCTCTGATAAATTTGTTAGCTTCAGCTTTGAGTACCTCGAAACGGGTGTTAAGGCCACTATCAAATGGGCTGCAATAAAGGAGAAATAATCAAGGAGCCTGGCAGCCTCTAACTTCATTGGTCTAGGATACGCCGATCCTTGATTTTCTCAGGCCTTACAAGAGGTCAAGGAAGAAGGAGGCGCCGCCCCTATTGAGAATGCTCCTCAAGAGGATACCATGACTGAAGACGTTGGTCCCCGAGATGATGAGGTGGAGGTGACCAACCTCGGCCAGGGAGATGGGGCCATAGCAACTAACCCTGAGACTGCAGACACTTGAATCCACTTTGTGAAGCTTTTGTAATTTTTAATTTTTGATTCAATTTGTAACCTGTGATGAAAAATTCTATTACCTTATGGCTTGTGATTCTTATCTTTATGCTACATCAACCTTTGAGGGGGGATTTATTTCTTTAGTTGTTGAATGTTCTTTGAATGGTTTTCTATGTCATGCAATGTGTTTGTGTTAAGGCCTGCAGCCTCGATATAATGGTGTCTTCATAAGCCCCATCATTAATTTTTTCACCAAACTAATGATGTTCAAGGTCTGAGGTCATCCAAGTGTGATGTCCACCTCAGACCTTGTCACCACATTATGATGTTCAGGGTCTGAGGTCATCAACTAATATGTTACCCCCATAATATATTCACCAAATTATGATGTTTAAGGTCTGAGGTCATCTGAGTGTGATGTCTTACCTCAGACCTTGTCACCACATTATGATGTTTAGGGTCTGATGTCATCAACTAAGATGTTACCCCCATAATATATTCACCAAATTATGATGTTTAAGGTCTGAGGTCATCAACTAAGATGTTACCCCTATAATATATTCACCAAATTATGATGTTTAAGGTCTGAGGTCATCAACTAAGATGTTACCCCTATAATATATTCACCAAATTATGATGTTTAAGGTCTGAGGTCATCTGAGTGTGATGTCTTACCTCAGACCTTGTCACCAAATTATGATGTTTAAGGTCTGAGGTCATCAACTAAGATGTCACCCCCATAATATATTCACCAAATTATGATGTTTAAGGTCTGAGGTCACCAACTAAGATGTTACCCCCATAATATATTCACCAAATTAATGATGTTCGGGTCTGAGGTCATCC
Organism: Sambucus nigra; assembly: GCA_949130495.1. Taxonomy (NCBI): domain Eukaryota; kingdom Viridiplantae; phylum Streptophyta; class Magnoliopsida; order Dipsacales; family Adoxaceae; genus Sambucus; species Sambucus nigra. Next base: position 237,191,456 of record OX422207.1, read on the forward strand.
GAGTGTGATGTCTTACCTTAGACCTTGTCACCAAATTATGATGTTTAAGTTCTGAGGTCATCAACTAAGATGTTACCCCCATCATATATTCACCAAATTATGATGTTTAAGGTCTGAGGTCATCCGAGTGTGATGTCTTACCTCAGACCTTGTCACCAAATTATGATGTTTAAGGTCTGAGGTCATCAACTAAGATGTTACCCCCATAATATATTCACCAAATTATGATGTTTAAGGTCTGAGGTAATCCGAGTGTGATGTCTTACCTCAAACCTTGTCACCAAATTATGATGTTTAAGGTCTGAGGTCATCAACTAAGATGTTACCCTCATAATATATTCACCAAATTATGATGTTAAAGGTCTGAGGTCATCCGAGTGTGATGTCTTACCTCAGACCTTGTCACCAACTTATGATGTTTAAGGCCTGAGGTCATCAACTAAGATGTTACCCCCATAATATATTCACCAAATTATGATGTTTAAGGTCTGAGGTCATCCGAGTGTGATGTCTTACCTCAGACCTTATCACCAAATTATGATGTTTAAGGTCTAAGGTCATCAACTAAGATGTTAACCCCATAATATATTCACCAAATTATGATAATGAACTAAGAATTGACACTGGAACTAATCTTCTCATTAATAACCTCTTCACAAGATGATACATTTTCATAGAAACTCTTGCAATATTATATGTAATACTCTTTTAGATGATCAGCATTCCAAGGATTGGGGAAGGGTTCCCCCTCAAGGTTTGCCAACCTGTAGGTCCCAGGTATGACTTCTTCGATCACCTTGTAAGGGCTATGCCAATTTGGGTGAAGTTTGTTTACTTTGTGCAACGTCTTTTTCAACACAAGGTCTCCCACAGCTATGGGCATTGATTTCACCCTTTGATTGTAAAATTTCACTGTTCTCTGTTGGTAGGATGCCTATCTGATCTCTGTGTCTTCCCTTATCTCTTTGATCAGATTTAGGTCAAATCTTCTCTCCTCCTCATTCTTCTCAGGGTCATAGGTCTGAACCGTGTGAGTGGGGATCCCTACCTCGGTTGGTATGACAGCTTCTGAGCCATGCGCTAACATAAATGGGGTTTCCCCCATTGGTGTCCTAGCCATTGTTCTGTAGACCCATAATATAGCATAAACCTCTTTAGTCCATCTCCCCTTAGCTTCTTCTAACCTCTTCTCAATCCCATCGAGAATAATTTTGTTGGTGACTTCGATCTGACCATTTGCCTGAGGCCGACCAGGAGAAGAGAAAATTTTCTTTATCCCAACTCTTTTGCAGTATTTTTCTAAGGAAGAATTCTTGAACTGGGTGCCATTATCCGAGATGAGGGTGTTTGGGAGACCATATATGCATATGATATTCTTCCAGATAAATTGGAAAGTCTTTTGCTCTGTAATTGTGATCATCGGCTCGGCTTCTACCCATTTGGAGAAGTAGTCAATGGCGACTATCAAAAACCTGTAGTTATTCACCGCTCTAGGTAAGGGACCCACCAAGTCGATTCCCCATACTGCGAATGTCCAAGGAGAACTTATTGATGTCATAGGCTGATGAGGTTGATGGGGGTAGTGGAGAATCTTTGGCATTTGTCACACCTCTTCACATAGGTTGCAGCATCCTTAGCTAAGGTCGGCCACCAGTATCCCTGCGTGATAATCCTCTTGGCTAAAGGTCTTCCTCCTATGTGACTGGAGCAAGAACCCTCGTGAACTTCCGTAGGATGGACACACCTGAGGAGAAGTAATAGAAATCCCTTCTTATATAGAACGTCTCCTACTATTGAGAACTTTACAGCTCTGTACCTTAGTTTCCTCCTTTCTAGCTGTGATTCCGGCAGTTCTCCCTCTCTGATATATCTGATAAGGGGGTCCATCCATGAGTCCCCTAGGTTCAAATTGAGGCAAGGGTTACTAACCTCTTCTTCTTCAATGGTAGGCTTGGGAAAGATCTCGACTGGAACTGTCCTTCTGATGTATGTCCTGGTTGCTGAAGCCAATCTTTCTAGTGCATCTGCGTGGCTATTATTTTATCAAGGTATTCTCTTCATCTTTACCTCTTCGAAACCTTCTAATATCACTCTTACCCTCTTTAGGTATTTATACATCCTCTCATCCTTGGCCTCATAAACCCCCAGTACTTCGTTAACAACCAATCTTGAGTCACTGTGAAGCACTAGTCGTCTTACCCTAAGGATCTTTGCCAAGGAGAGGCCTGCTATCATGGACTTATATTCTGACTCGTTGTTTAATGTCTTGAAGTTAAACCTTGGGGCATATTCAACGTTGGTACCGTCTGGGGCTAAGAGTATCAGTCCTGCCCCGCTTCCACTTTCGCAAGAAGACCCGTCAATAAAGATGTTCCATACGTCTTTATCTGATGAGAAGCCCTCTTCTAACACGATTCCTTGCTTGAAGAGGTATCGGTCCTCCTCATTCTCGGCTATTATGTTTCTGGCCCTATTGGATATAACCTCTTTTGGGTCTCGAAAGACATTGCTATTTGATCCCTCTGAAGTCTCTTGATTACTCTCAACCTCAGCCTCTTCCCATGTGAATTTAGCAACAAAATCTGCAAGTGCCTGCCCTTTAATGGCCACCCTGGGTTGGTAGATAAGGTTATACTCACCCAACTCAATGGCCCAGGCCATCAACCGTCTGGACTTCTCAGGCTTATGGAGGACTAGCCTTAATGGGGAGTCAGTGAGGATGAACATAGAGTGGGCTTAGAAATAGGGATTTATTTTTCTAGAAGCATGTATCAAAGAGTAGGCCAATTTTTCCATCTAAGGGTAATTTTGTTCAGACCCTTGAAGGGCCTTACTGTTGAAGTATACAGGTCTTTGGACCCTTACGTCTTCCCATACTATAGCTGCACTTATAGCTGATTCGGAGATTGCTAGATAAATATACAACTTTTATCCCACCATGGGTCGAGATAAGAGCAAGGGATTAAAAGCCTCATCACATTATTTGTTGCACTCGAAGGCCTTTCAAAGCACCCTAAAGAACAGAAGACATTTGTCCGTCGCTCTGGAAACAAATCTGTTGAGTGCAGCTACTCTTCTAGTGAGCCTCTGAATGTCCTTGATACTTCTTGGTGTCTTCATGTCGAGCAACGATTTAATTTTCTCAGGGTTCACCTTTATTCCCCTCTGATTTACAATGAATCAAAGAAATTTCCCTACTCATACCCCGAAGACACATTTCACGGGATTGAGTTTCATTTTGTACAAGTATATGGTGTCGAAGGTTTTTTCGAGATCTGCCACGTGGGTACAGGCCTTTAAGCTCTTCGTCAGCATATCGTCTACATATACCTCCATAATCTTGTCTGTTTGATTTTCAAACATCTTATTCACAAGACGTTGATACGTCGCCCTCACATTTTTCAATCCGAAGGGCATAACCTTGTAGCAATATGTCCCCTTGTCAGTGATAAAGGCTGTCTTTTCTGAGTCTTCAGCATTCATGAAGATCTGATTGTAGCCTGAATATGCGTCCATGAAGCTCATGAGTTCATGCCCTACAATGGCATCCACCATCTAATCGATCTAAGGTAAGGGATAGTTGTCTTTTGGGTAAGACTTATTCAAGTCGGTGAAGTCTACGCACATCCTCCAGTTCCCATTGGCTTTGGGCACTATGACTGCGTTTGATAACCACTCTGGATATATAACTTCCCTTATGAACTCGGACTCTTCTAATTTTCTGACTTCGTGACTTCTTACTTCTCCCTAGAGTAACTCTTTATCTCTGTTTGATTGGCTTAGCATCCTTAGTCACATTGAGTTTATGGCACACAACCTCAGGGTCGATGCCAGGCATGTCTGCGTGGCTCTAATCGAATGCACTCTGCCTCTTCTTCAAGAAACTTATCAACTCTTCCTTGATCTCTACTTTTAAGGATTTATCGACCTGGATGGTTTTTTTTGGTTCGTCCTCATTAAGGATGATGGATTCCACCTCTTCCGCGGCCTCTCCCTTCTTCAACTTCGTTTCATCTCGAGGGTCAAGTGTATCAATGTTATATGTGGTAGTTGCTCTCTTATGGGCCTCTCTCTCTTCGGGTGAGTTAAAGTAGCATTCTCGTTCTATGGTCTGGTCACCCTGTATTTTTCCTACCCCATAGGGGGTCGGGAATTTTAGCATCTAGTGGACCGTCGATGGCACGGCCTCAAACTCCTTAAGGGTTACTCTTCCTATGATGAGGTTATAGGCCGAGAAGATGTTTTCGTCCATAATAAAAAAATTTGATCTTCTGGGTCAACCTCTTAGGCCACTCGTCATCCATTCGAACGTCCATCTCATACATGCCCAACGGATGGACCTTTTCACGGTTGAATCCCATTAACGGATGATGATAGGGTACCAGCCTAGCTTTGCTAAGGCCAAGGCTTTTAAAGCAGGGCCACAACATCACATCTGTTGAACTTCCACCATCTACGAGGATTCTCTATACCTCGCATCCATTCACCCTTGTTGTGATTACTAAAGGGTCATCATGCGGAGCTAGGATACCTTTGAAGTCGAGTCGGTAGAACCCGACTATAAGATTGTCCATATCCACCTTCTTTCTCTTCTACTTGGTTTTGAAAGACGTTAGATTCACCACTTCTGGTTTGGCCACTGACTTGGCCTTCGCCACATGAGCTTTCCGGTCATCCACTTTAAAATCGCCTCCTGCGATTCCTCTGCATATGTTATTGACACCAAAGGAGATCATACTGACCCTCTTTACTGGGGCGTTGTCAACTTTTGGTGGGAGGTCTGAATCATCCTCATCATCTCCCTATGAGTCATCGTCTCTTCTTGCTGGAGTATTATCACAACATCTGTCATTTCTCTTCTTTTTAGGGTCATCTCTTCCCCTTTTAGGAGCCTTGCCATCAACGTATTTTCTCAACTTTCTTGATTTCAACATTTTTTCAATCTCATCCTTTAAGGTGAAGCACTTGTCTGTAACATAGCCATGGTCTTGGTGAAATTCGCACCACAAGTTTTGGTTCCTTTTATGTGAAGGGTCCTTCAGCTTCTCTGACCATCTTAGGGACCGGTCATTCTTGATCTCATTGAGGATGTGTTCACAGCTTACAGTAAGAGGGGTATAATGTGCAAACTTGTCATCAACTGGCCTCTTCTTTCCATCCTTCTTTCTTTGGAACTTCCCACTGCTACTGCCATTCTTATCCTCATAATTTGCATCCATGGCCTCTTCAGCATTCATGATCTTACCTGCAGTTGCCAATAATTCTTCCATGGACTTGGGAGGGTCTTCCGTAAGTTTCCACAATAACTTCCCTTTCTGTAAACCTCCTATGAGGGCGGTCATGGCTATATTCTCTTCGTAGTCTTCAACCTCGAGTTTTTCTTTGTTAAATCTAGAAATGTAGTCCCTTAGGTTCTCGTTCTTGCCTTGCTTGACGTATAGAGGATGAGTGGTCTTCTTCTGAGGTCTTACCCCAAAACAGAAGTTGTGAATGAACCGTTCAGCTAAACCCTTAAAGTTCTCTATTGAGTTCTTCGGAAGAGAGGTAAACCAGATGTGTGCAGCTCTCGTCAAAGTCCCAGAGAAGGCCCGACATTTCATCTCATCTGGTATTGAGTAAATATCCACCGCAGACTGGTACATTTCAATATGATGTACAGGGTTGGTGCTACCGTCATACTTGGGAGACACCGTAGGTGGCTTGAACTTTGCAGGGGTATGGAAGATCACTATCTTAGCCACGAACAGAGAGCCTTCTGAGATTCCTCTTTGCAGTGGGTCTCGTCTTTTAATGAGGTCTCATATCTTATCCTCAAGACATTGGATGGAGTCATTCCATGGTCTTGCAATGTCACCCTGGCCGAGGTTGTCCCCTGCCACCTCCAAGGGGTGGACTGAGGGTTCCCCATCCGCAGCACAATGTCGGTTGTTGACCTCTTCTTGGTCCCTATCTCGTCCTGTGTTAGGTCGGCCTTAATGAGGCCAATATTGCCCCTCTTCCCTTTATGATCCAGCTACACTTCTTGACCTGGATAACCTCTATCGTAGGTCATTCACTGGGCTGAGCCTTTCAAAGGCTGACCCTCTGCTTAATTGATCAAAAGCTGACCCTTTTTGTTGGGCTTCTTCACCTCATCGACCTCCATAGCCTCGGATCTGTTGAACAGGACGTACGATGTTATTTGAAACCTCATATAGCTCCCAACAATCTTCTGGAGCTTCTTCTGCCTCCAAATCATCATACCTATCCTCAGGGCAAGGGTATCCTTTCCTCCCCAGACGTAAACGTCTAGGGTCAGCAACGCCCCTCCTCCGTTGAGGCGTAGGTTGGTCTTTTCGCGGTGCCTGGGTTGGTCCCCTGGTATCAGGATGAGACTGAATGGCCGCTGAAGTAATCATCTCCGGTGAGACCCCAGGTGATCTCATCATATTTTGACTGAGTTGTACAAATTTCTCCTTCATTGCTTGTTGTGTTACAGCCAAGTACCTCAAGGCTGTTGCCACTTCCGCCATTTCGGACTGAGGTGGCGCCTGGATGGAACTAGGCCCTCCAGCACTAGGCGGTGGAAGAGGTAGTGGTAATTCCAGTGTCATGGGTATTAACGAAAGATATTGTAGAGTAAATGAGCTTTGTACCTTAATGAACCTCTTTCAATGGTGAAACAGCTCCACGCAAGGGGTGAGGCCTGGTTCACCACCAGAGTCTCCAGTGAGGTTATGCAGAAAAAGAGGAAGAAACAACTTCTCTTCCCACAGACGACATCAAAATGATAATGCTGGAAACAACACCACCAGGTAAGGTGTTGACAAGCTCAAGAAAGTGATAACAATGGAAGCACAAAGAGTATATATATGTATATATGTAGAAGGAAATGAGGAGAAGAGGATGAATACTTGAATGTAAGTGGCTCAGCCAATCTGGCCTATGTCCACTGTGAGTGTGTGTGAGTAATATCACTGAATGAAGACACTAATGACCATGGGTACAATCTCTCAATCTTTCTCTCTCTACTGTGTAAAATGACAGAGTTTCAGCTAGGGTTGTAATTTTGGATCCCTTTGCAAGGTAGAGGATGATCGCTATATATAGTGCTTGGGGGTGTAATGTGCCTCCCAAGCATACAATGAGCATGTGCATGAGCCCCGAGCCAGTATGAGAGTGACACCTGGATGATCTCAATTAAGTAATGATGACCTCAATATTCCCTCACGTGGAGGGAATAATTCGATTATAACAGATTTGTCCACGTGTTCCAAGTTATACAAGAACGTATAGAAGCTCAGCTGTCCTCGGGTGATACCAACCTCGGCCTGGAAGAGTACGAGGTTGGTAAAGTCTGGTAATTACCCAATCAGAGGTTATCCGCAATGATCTTGGCTAAGTAGGAGAGCCGAGGTAAGGCAAATTGAGTTTTAATATCGGCTAGGGCCGAGGTAATGGTGGAGTAGCAGGAGCGTCGGCTGGTTCCCAACCGAGGCTGATTATGATGATTGTATAGTCTCTGCTTTCTCGATTTACACCTAGCCGAGGTTGATGTATGGTGTAGGCGTGATGCCGGCTCCGGCCGACCTGATGGATTACTAACTAAATGGACCATGAGAACCTCAATTATTGCTTGGCTGTGAGGCAAGAAGTAACGTCGGCCATGGCCGACCTTGCTTAGGACAACACCACTGGTCACCAATCTAGGGCCCTTCTAACCTCGGCCATCTTCCAGGCTGAGGTTGGTATCTCTAAGGTGTTGGGTACATATATGGCATATCAACCAGGGCAAGGGGAAGGAGAAGGAGGTGGAGAAGGAGGTGGATGAGGACGAGGATGTGGACGTGGACGTCGTTGCTTCATCGCCGATACGCACGGACTCACCGCTTGATGATCCAGTCCCTTACTTGGCTCTCATCCAGTGGGCGATGTTAATAATCGATTGTTCGAGCGTGTTTTTATGGGACATATATGATGGCCAGCGGACAGCGAGAGGGTTGAGGGACCCTAATACCGTCCTGAGTATGCCGGTTCATGTACGTGCCCTTCAAAACATCGAGGCCAAGGTGCTCGTCACGCATGTAATAACCATAAAGGAGAACTCGGCATTGTGTTTGCGCAAATAATGCGGCACGACACATATTGAGAGGTGTCTCAATGCATATATCGTGTGTCCTTCCTTCCTCCTCGAACCTACCCCAGACTCTATGGCGTGACATTATTTGTATCTATTTTTATTTGGACACTTGGATTATATTTTAATTGTTTTGATTTGTTACATTTTCGTTTGGATATGGATTGTATTTTTATTTTATTTGGACATGGAATTATATATGCAATGATTTTGTGCATTATTTCTATTTTATTTGGATATATGTTGTTTGACCAGGTACAATTTTGCTATATCAGGTACAAATATACTGTTGGGTAGTGGAAGTGGACAAACTGCCCAGCATATATTTTTTAAATTCTGGCTAGAGTTGTCACGGTCATTGACCTTGATAAGTCCGTGACAAATACAACTTGTCACGGTCTTTGACCGTGACAATTTTTTAGATTTTGTCACCTGTTTGTCACGGTCTTTAACCGTCACAAAACTTATCACCGTCAAAGACCGTGACAAGACCAAGACAAGTCTAATGAACTTGTCATGGTCAATGACCGTGAGAAGTCCGTGACAACAAAAGTTGTCACCCCCAGACTTGTCACGGTCATTGACCTTGACAAGTTGGACTTGTCACGGTCAATGACCGTGACAATTCGACAATTTTGGTGTAGTGAATGTCAGTCATCTTTGAGTTATCGTAAGTGAATGAGAGTGAAAACATTTAGAAATACGCTACCATAGGCGGAGCCAATCTGTTAATGTAAAAACTATACTAGGTCTAATTGTTTAATCACAAATAAATATATATAAATAAAAGAGAGACAAAAGGTTTTTAAAGTAGTTCGGCTATAAGGGAAAGTCTATGTCCATTGTGTTTCTTATTGCCTTGTATTTTGTCTTGCCTTTCGTATTTTGAATGGCTTGAACTTTTCTTTAATGAAGGGATTACAATGTATTTATAGCCAAGTAGGGAGATAGAGAGGTGGAATATTAATGGATGGAATGCATTTATAATTTAGGCATTTGCATCAGTACATAACGTATTTAATGCTCTTGGTTGTTGGCATTTTATTGATCAAGTTGGTCGACCTTCCCACTGCTGGTTGGGCTTCCTGGAGTTGGTCAGCATTCTGCATGTTGGTCGGCCTCCCAAGTCGTGGCCGACGATGCTATGAGTTACTGACTAGGAATCTTGCCATATAGGATGACATATGTCCATCTTTTGTTGGTCCACGTAAGTGTGGAATTTTTGGTATCAACAAATAGTAAGCTGTAAATACCCCACTAGGACTACACAAGCTATAGAGATCATTAAAAGCATAGCTTACCTTGATTATTGCGATAGATTGCATTGTGTCATTATAGCGATGTGAAAGAACATATATCTCCTAAGTACTCACTAGGTTAAACACAATTTTATTATCCCTTTGAACCTAAATCTTGGGATCTCCAGTCAACTAGGTTGGGTTCCACCATGAGACTCTTGGTTAAATAAAAGGCTTTCTACCATTCCCCTCGATGATTTTACTTACTCTCTGATCAGCAGATCCACATATTTTTTTCTTTAGGCCTAATGTTATCACTATAAAAGAGAGAAATTTATGCATGGTTTATGTCTACCACATAATAAGTTGTGACATACCATCTTATTCTTTGCCTTTTCATTTGATGATTAACTATCATAGTAAGGATAATAGAACGACTAACTAGGAATATCCTCCTTTAGAAATTTTGAACCCATTTTTCTTCTTTCTTGTAATACATCCAAATTCCACAATAAATTTAGTACACGCGTTTATTTAAAGGATTACCAAACATAAGCATTTTTTAATTATCCTTACATATCTACTCGAAAATACGAGGCTTAACAAATATATATATCCTTTAAGATAAATCTATTATTTTCCAATGTTTACGTCATTTGTCATTATTATTTGGGTAACCATATGAAGATACCGAATGACTTATTTATACTTTAACGTCTTTGATCCATTATCTTCCTTTCTAATATTCGTGTTTAGACTTAATTATTTTCCACCCATGGAATATGATCAAAGTACAAAATTATTAATTGGCAATGAAGTAATCATATATATACACTTCTCAAGACAAATGCACATTTAAAATATTATAACATATTAAATGTAGTTGTACAACCAACGAATACACATTCAATGGTCATGTTACTATTTTTATAGGAATCATCACCTTAGAGAAACACCCCAACATTGATAAGAATTTATATAAATCTTTGTGACATTTCCCATATCTAATGATAATGCCTTGAACTATTAGCCATTTGTGTAAACGAAGACAGTAAAAATAACACAGATATTTCCCTATATAGTTTGGTTCTCACGTTTGTGTTCGTTTTGGCCGAGAACACCACTTGGTTCTGTAAGTGCGTTAGAGAATTATAGCCTTTCTAATTCTCACATAAGAGGCCCCTTCACACTCACATAGGTGATCTTTATAAAGATTATCCTGCAAATACCCCACTAGGGCTATCCAATCTATAAAGATCATTAAAATCATAGCTTACCCTAATTATCGCAGTAGATGTGAATGGTCTCATTATAGGATTGGGAATGAATAGATATCTCTTGAGTGCTCACTGAGTCAAATACTATTTTTTGTCCCTTTGAACTTAAATCTTGGGATCTCCATGTAATCCCCCATATTTTTACTAATTTTAATTATGGGATTAATTGAATTAAAAATGGAAAATTAATTGATAATTAATTTGGATTTATATACTAGCGAGACGAGAGTGAGTATTTGATTGTGATAATTATGTTAAATATTACTGAGTGAGTATAGTAATATGTGATTATGAACTTATTAAAATTGTCACGAGTGGAAAATACGACAGTTTTGAAAATTAAGTTGGGACACGCGTGCTAGTCATGTCGGGACCAATGTAATGGATTATAAAGTCGTTTATCTTTATATCATCCTTATGGTCATTTTGAGTGCACCAATGTGTCCGAAAGGGTTGAGATAGTCAAAAAAGACTACCCGGGGTTTAGTTTGGGTCCAGGGGCATTTTTAGGCCAAACTGGCAGCCCGGGAAGGTATTTTGGGTATTTTAAATTTTGGGGTAATTAAATCCACAAAATTTAGAAAGATTTATCAGCTGCTAGGTTAGATATCTTAGGGTTTTCACTACCAAAACTCACATACGGCCATTAGAGAAGAAGTGAAGGAAGTTCCCAAAGGAGAACCACCATTCTTAGGCTTTTTGCACCACCGTCACCATCATCGGATAGATCGAGAAGAGGGAATCGCTCCTATATCATCTTCTCCAAAGGATTAGAACTTCCATTTCTAGTAAAGTGATTTAACTTGCAATAATTCAGTGTATATGTTATCCATGATAGTTTAGAATTGGAGAAAAAACTTAAAAAATGATGAATTAATGGATTTGGAGATTTAAATCTTAATCTTGGTAGGCTTTTGCATGTAGATTAACTTATGAAAAAATAGCCGCCATGAAATCATGATCCATGTGTAGAGAATTACGATTTTATGTTGAGTTATATGATGTTCTTGAAGAAAATAGAAGAAATATGGTTTATATAAAATATACATGATTTAATCCAAGAAAATGATAACCCATAATGATTTGATGATTCTAAGACGTTAGAATTTATGTGTTTATGTTGGTATAACGTTTGGTATAAATATTTGGTACTTTGGGACATTATAATAGAGGATTTGAGGGTTAAAATGGATGAAATCCATAGGCAAAAATATGCAGAAATCGTAGGCCAATATATGATGGATCGATCGATCGACTCAAGAATGTCGATCGATCGACTGGATCGATCGATCGACCATTTCATTCGATCAATCGACTCCCCTTGTATTTGCAATAAAATTTTCTTTTAAGGTTTAACCAATCTCAGCTTTTAAGAATTATTGGTGTAGAATATTTGAACATATTGGGACTTAGGGAAGGTCAGTAGGGGTGTATTTGAGGACCGAAAAATATTAGTTTGGTTTGGGATTAAATGATAAACTTACGAGTGTCCGACAAGTGAGTTACGGTTGGAAATTATGCACTAAACCAAAATGGGTAAATTGGCACCCTTCCAGCGGCTAGCTTTGTCACGGTCATTTACCGTGACAAGTCCGTGATAAATTTCACAGCAAAAAATCCTTGCCCCTCCTTTTTTTCCCCACCGATTTCTTCCCTCCTTTTTTCTCTCTCTCTCAACGCTGCTCTCCCTCTCTCTCTCTCTCTCTCTCTCTTCCATTTATATATATATATATATATATATATGTGTGTGTGTGTGTGTGTGTGTGTGTGTGTGTGGTGGGGGAAGGGGGTGGGGCAGGGGGTGTGCACGTGTTTGTGGTGGAGGTGGGGGAAGGGGTCGGGATGTTTGTGTGTGTGTGGTTGGGGAAGGGGTGGGGAAGGGTGGGGGGGAGGGGGAGGGGGCAGGCAGGGGGTTGCGTGTGTGTGTGTATGTGCGCGTGTGTGTTTATGTGTGTGTAGTGTGCGTCTATGTGCGTGTTTATGCGTAGTGTCCCTTGTAAACGAATTGATTGATTATTAATTTTTTTAATAAATTAATATATGATTGCGCCTCATTGTAAATTAGTAAATTAATATATGATTAATTATGAAAGTAGGATTGCCCCTCATTGTAAATTAGTAAATTAATAATTGTATACTTTAATTGTTAGTTTAATTAATGAAAATAATTAATTGAGTAGATGAATTAGAAGGAGTACGGGATACATATTTGTTGTTAACATTATTATTGGATTATATTGGAACGATGTTGGGTTGGTTAATTTTAAAAGTGGCATGACCACTGGATTACTGTCCATATGGGGGTGGGATTTTTCAACTTTTTTTGAAAATTACTTAGTATATCGAACAATATATATATAATATGATAATTAAATGAAATATACTTGAAATTACATATAGTGCACATAGATACTAGCCTTCTAGTTCTTATGCGTACGCATTCAATAACCCTTAGACCCGTTCGAGAGTCATTACCCCTGTAATGAGATCCCTCGAATTGTCCCGTTTGGACGGTTTGGGACTGCATAATTTCTGTATATTATTCTTAGTGGCTTAAAGTTGTTACTTTTGGAGGAATTTTCTATTATAAATTGAATTTGAATTTAAGTTTTGTTTATACTAATCAATGAATATATGCTTCTTACCTTTAATAGGTGATTAGTACATAGTTATTTGGGGTGTCCTATTTATGGAGAGGAGACTGAATCTCTTCGTCTATCCTTTAGCTCAAAAAATGAAGCGAGAATTCCCTTCATATCCGAACACTAAGAAATGATATAATCCTATGGAGTGATGCTATGCAAATTCCTTCCAACCGTTGTGTAGCCAAACATCACCAGTTGAAGTTGTCAATTCCACTTTCCATACCCCACCACTTGGAACCTCTAGCAAAACATGGGAAAATATTAAAAGTAGAATTGACAACTTCAATTGGTGATGTTTGGCTACACAACGGTTGGAAGGAATTTTCAGAGCATAAATCCATAGGATTATGGCATTTCTTAGTGTTCATATATGAAGGGAATTATATTTGACACGATTTCCCGTGGTACATTAGTTGGAAGGAGGTGCCATATGAGCTCAAGTTAGTTGTTTGGGTGGCACTACAAGTAATGTATTTATATTTATATTTATATGAATATTTCAATTTCGCTTTGATTTCGATTTCAATTTCATTTTATATTTACATTATATTATTCTGATTTCAATTTCATTTATTAAATTTTATTTATGATTGTGTTTGGTTAGGGATTTATTTAATCGAATCGCAACTCAATGCGAAATGAATTTCTTGTCGAATTCTTGTCTCTCTTTCTTTAATGGTAACTTACTTTGACTATGGATTTAGATTCTATAATCGATGGATATGAATCGTTAAAGACTCGTCTGCACAATTTTGGTAGAATTTTTTTGCACTCGATGAATTTGAATTCTTTTAAGATTAGTCATGCACAATTTCGATACATTTTAATTTTTATTGTGAATGAATTATAATATTAAACTATGCTTTGTCATTTTTTTCTTGTTTTAGCTTAATTCTATTATTATGAATATTTACTTGTTGTTAGCCCACCCTTTAAGATAATCATGGCTCCGCCCTTGGTTATGCCACATGTTTATTTAAGCTTCTTCGAAGGATTTCCAACGTAAAGTCTCTTTCATTATCATGTTCTACCATGGTGGTAAGCTATAATATCTCTGCTATTGTTGCTTGCATAAATGACTATATTTTTTAGATTTATTACTTTTCAATTCATTTATAAAATCTCTCTTGTGCAGTGTCTTGCAGTGGATGATTCTTATAGTGGAACTGGAACTGGAAATTGGTGCTGTATTTTATCAAAAGTTGTACTTTTCTAGAGGTTCTTATCTTTGAGGTACGTCAAGGGTTCATAACATCACTTCCAGCTAAATAGTTCATAGATTTGAGATAATTGATGATGATGTTATTTCTTCTTATATTAGGGTTTTTCATTTTGTTGTGAACAAATCGGGATATCATGGTTGTAATGGTATGTACCTTATTATTTGAGATCACACCTAAAGACAATCGAAATAACGGGATTGGGGTCGAACAATGGAGTTGAATAGTTGAGGTACTTTGTGGAGAATGCCAAAGTTTTGGAGAAGACTATAATAAAGATGAAGGGTGGTGTTGAACAATCAAAGCTTCTAAAGTGTTCAACGCATATGATTAGTAAAATAAGTAAATTAATAAGAACATTGAAATGACAAAAATATAGCATGACGCGAAGTTGTCCCGTTTGCATATTATTTCTATTTTAAATGTATATTTGCATTATATATCGTTTATTTGGATATATGATGTTTGAACAGGTACAACGTTGCTATAACAGGTACAAATATACTACTGGGCACTAGCAGTGGCCATAATGCCCAGTAGATTTTTTTTCAATTCTGCCCAGAATTATCACGGTCAATGACCGTGACAAGTCCGTGACAAAGGATAATTGTCACGGTCATTGTCCATAATAATTTTTTATAAACTGTCATGGGCTTGTCACGGTCATAAATCGTGATAAAACTTATCACGGTGAGGGACCTTGATAATTCTAACGAGCTTGTCATGGTCCATGACCGTGACAAAAAAAGTTGTCTCACCAAGAATTGTCATAGTCATTGACCTTGTCAAGTTGAACTTGTCAAGGTCAATGACCGTGACAATTCGGCAAATTTGGTGTAGTGATGGGATCTTGAATTTAATTCGGATAAAAAATAACTTAAGGCTAGAGACAGTAGTAGGGGGACTTTAAATTACTGAAATAACCTTAGAGAGAAGTAGGAGACTTAGTAACCGTTTGGGATAGGTCTAAGTACTCGAATTTATATGACAAGAGTTGTTGCGCTAAACATATTACGTAGAATAATCGGGATGAAACTATACTACGTATGAGACTTGTAATATAGGATAGGAGTATACCTATATTGAAATGATGATTACTTAGGTTGTGTGATTACCTAGTATATGGATTATTATGTGTATGACATGCCTACCATACTCACTATCAC
The DNA here is from genome assembly GCA_949130495.1 of Sambucus nigra. Taxonomy (NCBI): domain Eukaryota; kingdom Viridiplantae; phylum Streptophyta; class Magnoliopsida; order Dipsacales; family Adoxaceae; genus Sambucus; species Sambucus nigra. Next base: position 237,207,118 of record OX422207.1, read on the forward strand.
GGGAGGTTGTAGGAAGAGGACAATCTTGTCTTTGTGCTTTCGGGGGGTTTTAGATTTGGTACCTCAAGAACATAGGACTATGAAGACTTATTTGTGAGTTGATAAGTCAGCTGACTATGGGAGCGTATGTATGTGCGTGACCTATAGGTATGTGAACTATGTTCGCCTCAAATATGTGTGAATTGTATTGATACGGTTCCTGAGTGATTCGAATGTACCGGGATTCGATAGAAGAGTATGCATGCACCGTAGCTCATCCTAGGGGTGCCATATGTGTATATATGTACTGAGAGTGATATAAATATATACTAGAGATTATTATATTTTTTTGCTTGGTAGATGAGTTAGGATGAGACCTATAGAATAATGTAAACTTATGGAAATTCAAAGTAGGTATTAAGTTACTTGAAATTCATTAATAAATAATGATAATGGAATTCCATGCTATTTGGCTAATATGGGTGGCTCAATATAGTAATCCCTATAGACAAAGATTTGGTACCGATAAGATAGGTGGGTAGCGTAGCTAGGATGGGTAGTAAATATGCATTAGGCGTGCACAATAGTTGAGGGGTGAGAATCTCAAGTGAGAGCATGTGACTAACATGTATATAATATTTACTATTTAATGCAATTAAACACTTGCTATTTTTAAAATACTTTCACCTCAGCATCTGACCCGTTTTCTTTCAAATCTATTTTGTTTTTATAAAAATCTTTTAGGTGCCCATCCACAGGGACGCCAAGCATAAGAGTTCCATTATGTTGACGTGTTATAGTTGCTATGGAAGTTATAGGATCTCGGTATTAGACGCCTCCACATCTGTCTGTGATTCCTTCAGAGTCATTCATATCAATTAGTGCATGTTTTCCATTATTATTTAGAGATAGCTGTTTCAGACTTTCATTTATTGTAGATGTTAGATTTATTTATTTAGACTCTTGTATTGGGATTATTTGGCATTAAGACAATATTTGGAGTGTTACTCCAGACTCTATTATTTCTTTCTATTAATTATTCCTATTAGATTGTTTATGTGAATGTTGAATGGTTGGTTATTTATTACTTGGTTATAAGTTAATTTAATTAATAAAATTTGGCATCTCACTTTTTAAATATTAGGTGGCTATTAATTAATAAAATGTTTTCGACGGTAATGGTAAGACTGAACCAACTTGATATTTTTTATTAATTTAATAAATGATTAGCTACCCGGTATTTAATTAGACGGGGTGTCACACTCCAGTCAACTAGGTTAGGTTGCTACCATCATGATTCTTGGTTAAATAAAAGGCTTTCGACCATTCCCCTTGATGAACTTTACTTACTCTCTGATCAATGGATCCCCATATTTTTTCCATTAGGCCAAATGTTATCATTATAACCGAGAGAAATTTATGTATGGTATATGTCTACAACATAATAAGTCATAATAAGTCATAGGGCTATGCAAAAAAATCGTAAACCCGACAAACCGAACCAAACCGACCACTATGGTTCGGTTTGGGTCGAGTTTTTTTACTTATGGTTTGGTTTTGGTTCTTAAAAAAATGATGTAGTCGGTTCGGTTCCCGGGTTGGTATGTAAACCAAACCTAACCGAACCGAAAACCCGAACCTAGAGTCAAAGTTAGAACCGGACTTTTTATTCCTTCCTTTAATATTTTCATATGTATCGAAGGTAGGTTTTTTGTCTTTCATTTTCACCCATTTAGCATCTCTCGTCTCTTTCTCTCTCATCGAAGTAGCCATTGTCCTCCTCTCTCTCACCGAAGCATCTACTCTCTCTCATCTTCTCTCGCTCGTGTAGCTCTCGTCTTCTCTCAGGTATGAAATAAACCTTGTTTTGATCGTGATCATCGTTCACACTATTTGTACAGTTTTTTTTTAAACTTTCTTTCACCAATGCTTTTCTTGTGACCTTGCTTTTATCAGTTTTTTGTCCACTTTAGTAGTGGGAGCTATAAAAATCGATTCTTTATTAATGCCTTGTCCCCATTTTTATGTTTTTCAACAGATCTTAACGTTTTCATACAGCATAAAATTATATAAATGCTAATCTAGCTTGATTTATTTTATTTCATTATGATGGTGAATGATGAACATACAGTTTTGTTGTAGATCTTATTTGGCTTTTTTTTCTTTTTTGTTTTAACAAAATGCCCAGTTTTGAAGCCCCTTTGTCTCAGATCTGCCTGTTTGAAAATTTCATGTATTTTATTCTATAATGTTGAATAACTGATCAAAAAAATAAATGAATTGGAACCAAAAACTGACCCAACCCAAACCGAGAACCATTGGTTCTATTCGATTCGGTTCTACCTATATTTTGGTTCGGTTCTGGTTCCAAAACCAGAGAATCGAACCATTTCGGTTCTGGTTCTGCTTTTGGTTCTATAGTGGAACCGAACCAACCCGAACCATGCACACCCCTAATAAGTCATGACTCAACATTTTATTCTATGATCTTTCATTTAATGATTAACTATCATAATAAGGGCATTAGAACAATTAACTACTAATATCCTCTTTTAGGAATTTTGAATCCATTTTGCATGTTTCTTGTAATACATCCAAACTCCACAATAATTTTGGTACACATATTTATTTAGAAGATTTCCAAACATATGCCTTTTTTTAATTATGCTTATAAATCTGCTCGAAAATACGAGCCTCAACAAACATATGTCTCCGTTAAGAGAAATATATTATTTTCTAATGTTTACGTCGTTTGTCACTAATATCTGCGTAACCATACGAAGATGTCGAATGAATTATTTATACTTTAACTTCTTTGATCCATCATCCTCTTTTTGAAGATTCTTGTTCACGCTTAATTATTTTCCACCCTTGGAATATGACCAAAGTACATAATTATGACTTGGCATTCAATGAATCGAATATATACACTTCTCAATACAAATGCACATTTAAAATATTACAACATATTAAATATATCTATACAACTAATGAATACACATTTAATGGTCATGTTCCTATTTTCACTAAAAGTCATCGCCTCAAAGAAACACCCCCATATTTATAACAATTTATCTAGATGTTCATGACATTTCCCATATCTAATGAAAACTTGTCATGTTTCAAGGCGTTGAGTATATAACTTATAGAATGCAATGCTCCCCCCCCCCCCCCCCCCCCCCACACACACACACACACAATTTCAAACACAAATTTGAAACTATTCATAATTGAATCCAATTTTCTACATCTCTTCTCAACCTTTAAAGGCTCTAGTCCTAGATTAAAGTGAAATTAAACCAAAGTCTTTAATGAGATCATAATTTGATTCTACCATATTTAAAGCATTCATTAAACCTCTAAGTTCTAAATCACTTTACCATTTTATGAATTTATGATTCGATTCTACCATCTTTAAAGCAGTCGTTAAAACGCTTTGGTTTGAATATTTTCATCAGATCTAATGACTATGATTGTAATCACACCAGTCTGCATTCAGACATTATTTAATGGGTTGTCAAATTATTGAGGATGTATCAATTTTAAATACATGTGTGTATTTATGCATCCATGACAATTAAATGAAGAAACTTTTTTCAAATAAAATTAAGGTAGACCAGCACTTATTTTTTTCCCTTCTTGCGATCACTCTTATAAAAGAGTTTTTAGTAATTTCTTCATGATAAATGGTCATACCAACATAAAAAAATATTCTTCATGATAAATGGCCATACCAACATCAAGACATATGGTATTATACTCTATTTTTTTCACACAAAATATTATAATAGGGCATTCAAGACATTGTCTAACATTTAAATTAGCAAGTTAGCCCCTAATGAAAATATATAAATCTATTTCACAACTAAAATTAAATAAGTACTCACAATGTCGTATATTCTACCAATTGTGCTTTATCAAAATGGCACCAAACACTTGATACATATTTAAATTCTTGGTACTAATTATCATATATACATTTGAGCACACACATGCCTCTTACGTAATTGTACATATTTGTGACACCCCGCCTAATTAAATATCGGGCGATCACTCCTTTATTAAATTAAAAATCAAGGTGAACAGTTGGTTCATTCTTAGCATCACTGTAGTGAAAATAACTTTTCCAATTTACACACCCTGATTAATTAAGCTAAGTGTCAAAACCATTTTAGACATTACTTTCCAAATTTTATTTATATAAACCAACATTTAAATTGTTCATAATTCATAGATAAAGGATCACACAACAATTATCCTGGAATGTATAAATCCAAATAACCAAACATTCAATTAATTGAATCCAACATTTAATACTTAAATGCAAAACATCCTGACAAAAAAAATCCCAAAGTGCAAATACTGAAAATAGATTACAATATCCAATAAAACAACTGAATAAAGGAAACGGCGACACATGCCCAACTGGAGTAAATAATGCTAGGAGTATAATCAAATGAATGAGGTCATCTAAGCAAGAGGCATGCGACTCCCACCTAAGCTGCAGCGCGTTCCTTCCAAAGGATCCTATGCAAGACGCCCCTGTGGCTGGGCACCTATAATATATACATATATATATACAAGAGAGAAAGGAAAATAGAAACGAGTCAGAGCCCGATTGTAAAAATGATTTAAAATTTGTTTAGCAAGTATTTAAAATGTTTACTGGCCAATGTAACAACATATTAGTGCGACACTCCTTGAGGAATTCTCACCTCTCTTCTAATGTGCACACCTATCGCACTAACCTTCCCAACGGTTTAACTTATCTTATCTTAGTTTGCTCGTAAGATTTAAACTGGCGATTCAATTGTTTAAGGAGTAAATTCCATTTAATAACAAAATTCTCATTTTAACTATATTTGCTGATAAAGTTTTCCAGTATCATATTATACTTTTTAAACAAGTATTTCCACATTGAAATCATTATTCATTTCTTACTTACCATAAGCACAGTAGGAAGTTCCAAATTTCAGAATTAAATATATATATATATATATTAAGTACTCGTATAATATATATATTCTAATAGAACCCCACATAAAATTATGGTCGGGCATACTCTGCTATCCAATCCCCGTCTCACTCGTACTAAGGGAAATACAAGTTCGGAATCACTCTCGAACTGTATTAACACATACACAAACAATATTGAGGCGAAGCATAGATTCCAAGTCTCTAAGAGGATAGCACATGCCCCCACATCTCTTAGGACCGTCTGAACTATCGATTCGATAGCTTGTACCAAGGATTTCTATCTTCTAGGGTACGAGTCAATATCCCCCATAAAGGTCCCATCGAGATAAGACTGTCCCAGCGCGGTAACCTCAGGGATAGCAAGTAGCGCGGGAACGATTTTCACACATAGATAGTATATTCATAAACACAGTGATATAACTATACTACTATTACCATATTAAATTAGGTACATTTCATAACGCATAATTACGACATTTGTCCTTATTTCTCATTATTTAGTGATCACGTATAACCGTTCATTTCTTACTTTAATTTGAGGGATCATTTCAACTTATTACGTAACACTCATGTACTCTATCCTCCCATGTGTAGAATTCAGTAGGTACTCATCTATTATTCCATCATAATTATTTCACGCGTCTCTCCCTTTAATACACAACCCCATCGTCCCTTATGTGTAAGCATCCCAAAAATGTAAATATCGTCTTAGATTAAAGGTCTCATAGTTATTCATAAGTCCTACTGGTTTCCTTTACCTTCCAAAATATTTTAATAAGGATGTTCAAAGATTTCTACTCATTTAATTTGGATTTAACAATTTAAAAGGGAAATATGAGTCTGCCAGGAGGGGTCGATCGATCGATGGCAGGGGCTCGATCGATCGATGCGTTGATCGATCGACACTCCTGGTTCGATCGATCAATCAAACAGGTATGACGAATTCTACAGATTAACAGTTACGGGTTTCATAATCCAACCTCAATAAAATCCAGATTTTTCACACCCAAACTCCCTAAGATTTGTACTACAACCAGTATACACCCATATTATACATCTTCTACGTAAAGCATGCAAATTTTCATCAATAATTATGGATTAATAGGCCAAAACTCATATCAATCTCAAGAACCCTAGAATTTCTTTAACATGGTTCTAATCAGTATTTTTCCAGAAATTCTACTCCTAATTCATCATAAATTCGTGGTTAAGCCTCTACATATGAATGGGTTTCCAGATTATCATTCAAATCATTACTAGATGCGATTTTTCCTATCTCCAATATGGATTTTCTTCTATAAAACTCATCCTAATCACCCTAGGCTAACATGAATGATGCATTAACGAAAATAAGAAAGATAAATACTTGCTTGGGATTTTCAGAGTTCTGATTTGTGAACGAATTTGGTGTGGTTGCGTTCCCCGTCGCGCGATCTACGCGTTGGTGGTGGTGGCGGTGCAACCGGATGGATTTTTGGGCTTGGAAAGCTTTCTCCTTCCCTCTCCTATGTCCGTTCTAAGGTTTTGAGTCTTCTAACCCTAAAGGACAATTCCAAATGGCTGATATAACCTAATAAATTTCGTAGGTTTAATTACCCAAAAATAGAAAATGATCTAAATGCCCTCCGGGGGTACTAATTGAGCCTAAAAACGCCCCGAGATCCATACTAAACCCCCGGGTACAGTTTTCGGACTATCTCGACCCTTCCGGACACTTTGACGCACTCAAAATGACCATACGGGTGACTTATAATTTATTCACTTTTATTATTCAATATTTAGTCCCGACGCGACACGGGCACGTCCCGGCTCAAATTTCTAAAATTGTCATTTTATTCACTCTTGACATTTAATAGAACCAATATTATATATTACTCTACTCATTATTAATATTTAACAAGTTTCCCATAATTACTAACTCACATCACGTTAATAATTATAAAGTAATTAATTTCCGAATTTATATTAAATTAATAACTCATATAAATTTAATAAATCCCCAAATTTATAAAGCATAAAAATACGGGGTATTACAATATTATTGTCATGTTACGGAAATTTTACTGCCATGTAAAAATATGTGACCATATACATCAAATTGCCAAAGGTGTGATCAAATTTTGACCTGTTTATACAAGTATAAACACACATGTGATTATGATGTGAATATAGTGCACTCATTTCAACCGCCGTTAAACATGTGTCCATAAACATGTCACAAATTCTAATACCCCTAAATAATATGGCATGACAGACATTTCTAAAATCATTTAAAAAATTATAAATAATTTCAAAATTATGCACTGGTTAAGGACATTTTATATTTACAAATATATGTATTGGTTCAAAAGTTTTGATTTATTTTAATCAATTCATACCTTTTTTTATTTAAAATAACTAGCCTCGTGAGTACATACATATCACCGTAACATGCATAAATATAAGATTGTGCAATTTTAATCTTCACACTGGCTATAAATTTTTGTAAAACTCAATGCAATGGGAATAGAATCTTCATATCAAGACATGTATTTGTGAATAATCATTCATATTTACGGATTCTTTGTAAATGGAACGAAAAGCCAGAGATACATTTGTCCTATTTTCCACACAAATGGTTCATATAGACATAAAACCATGCACGTATACCACATAATTCTCAATATATACATAAACAACAGCGATTACAGTGTGTGTATATATAATTGTTGAACCTAATTGTTCAGTAATTACTAATCCAATGAAACTTCATTATGACAAATGAAATAAGATCTTACGTGAATTTTTTTTCTTTTATTAATCAAGTAATATATCAAATGCAACATTTGCAAACTAACAGAATTGTTATACAATGAGCGCTTGAAATCATTAATAAAACACCGATCAATATATGATCCAACCAATTGCCACATTAAATGCAAACAAACAACGAAAATGGATAATTGAATTAGATATTTTTTTTCAGTTTGATGTTCTAATTAGATGAATGGTAGAATATTGAATTTCTTCAATTAGTTTCTTAACAGAAAAAACACATATGATTTTGTCTTAAGATTTTTAGAATTCTAGTGTCCTTTTGTTTTTGTGGGGAACCAAATAAAAAAAAGTCGTACCCAGTGTACAAGGCTCCTTCTTAATTGCAGGGTCTAGGAGAGGCAGATGTCGTTTGTGGGGAATCAAATATGAAATATATTTTAACATGGAAGAAAATTCAAACAGAAATAAAAATTAAGCCACCAAACTTACAGACCATATGAAGGAAATTGATATCGAGCCTTGTATTTTACACAATTTCCTTAAGACGGTTTCGTCCCCTCATTGGTGCCCAATGTTTGATGAACATTTGTCTCCCAAGATATAATGATATTTTCTTATTTATATAAGAGACACCTCAATATATAAAGCTCTAGAGAATCCATATTCTAGGTTGTACTCTTATATGGATTGACTCAAGAAGTGAATGAAAATGACAGTAATTAAACTTTCCAAAAATTAAGATGTTTGAGAATGAAGGAGGGGTGATCTATTCATTGAAATGTAGACATACTTTTTCGAATAGACACACCCTTTCATGAGTAGTCACAGTATTTCATGAATGGACATAATTTTTCACAAATCATTGTGTTTATCAAAAAAATAATTTTAAATTTAATTTTCACTCAATGAAAATTATTATTATACAATAATAAAATAATTTCCAACATAATGAGCTTTATCATATGGGTGATGATAATTCCATCCAAAAAATATCTCCAAAACACTACTTAAAAATTAAATACACACTTTACTAACAACATCTAAAAGAGTTGTACATTTTTATTTAATCACAATGTCTAAAATACTCCTAAATATCCTAAAAATTACACACTCTAAAAACTCACAAACATAACAAACTCCAAAACACCACAAAAATTAACATTTCAAACGCTTCACATCATACCAAAAGAAACCCTTCAACAGTTAAACCAAACCGTTTTTCACTTTCTTTATTTGTGCCAAAAGATTGGTTTTTGTTATTTTTTTTTGTGTTCTTGTGGGGTTGTTTTAATATAGAAATTGAGGGTGAAAGAGGCTATATTGTCAGGGGTGAGGAAAATAAAGTTGATGTTGAAGCTTCCTAAAAGTTGGACATCCACTGCTCCTTGGATGATTTTACGATATTAAAACACCTCTACATACTTTATAATGTCTAAAACTATCTAAAAAACGAAGCAAAGAGTTAAAAAACGGATATAGTGTACCTATGTTAACAGGTCGTCGTAATTGATAGACTTTTTCAGTGGCATGTGGCCATAAGTTCCTTGGCAAATGAATATTAATTAACTATTTAATATAGATATATCAGCAGGTCATACAGTTGGACTAGACCGTGAATGATACGATAACGGTTGGGTCACACCGTGGTATGTAAACAGTACTAGGGATTAAAATTATAACCTGAAACCATGGTGTCCAATTATCGTGGGACTCAAATGTACGATTGGCTTATAACGTGAATTATATTATAACGGTTGGCTCACACTGTAGAATTTAGACAGTGTTAGAATAAACCGTGGGTATCAAACAACGGTTCCATGTGGTCGTGTATTCACTTTTTACGGTTAATTATCACCGTATATACTCTAGTAAGGTGTAATATAATCTTATAGTGGACATGTATGGATTACTCTAACTGTACTAATTGCCAAATCCTTTTTCATTTTTACGCTGCCAAATTTTGTTAACTTCTCATACCAAATGTGTTCTCAATTGTGATTGTATTTCAGGTAGATGACTCGGTTCTCTATGATTCATTATGGCAAGATATAGACAATGTTATCATACCTAGTGTTTCAACGAAATGTGCTTCACTCGAAAAATTGAACATGTGTGAACAATGCATGGTTGAGGAACCAATGGCATCAACCACGGACAAATGTTTGTGTAATTTTTTCCCAGACTTCACATTGTCTATGATAAACAATCATTTCTATTAATTGAGGTATTAAATGTATGACATAATTGGATGACCCTAACATGTTATTGTATATTTTGATAGGATGTGGGAGTAGATGAAGGCTTGGGTTAATGCATTTATGCAGGACCACACAGTCAAATTCATTACTGATGAGGCATGTTTAATTTCTTTATATGTGACTATGCATGTTATACTTGTTTATATATAGTTGTAAGTTCCATATATGTGTAATTTCAATTAACAATACATGTTATACTTGTACATATATTCGATGATCTTGACAAAATGATTGATTGGTGTTAACAAATTGATCGCAAGCTTCATGTTGTTGTCATCTTTTTTAAATATGACAAGGCCAGTTTAGTTAGAAAGGGAAGGGTGATACTAGGTTGTGAGCGTAGTGAGATTCATAGGATTATGAGAGATAAGGGGGTGGACATAAAAAGGAAGAGACGTTTTGGTACACGAAAGTGCGATTGTCCCTTATAATTTAAAGGCGTGCCGAGAGAGTATAGCTGTTCGGGGTGGAAATTATCTGTGGGCTACATAACCACGAGGTATCTAAAACAGTTGTTGGACATCCTTATACTGCACGACTTTCCCAAGAGGAGTGAAATATATCAAGCGAGATGATTACCATTAGGTTGGGGGCAAAGGAAGTACTCCACATTTTAATACAACGGTCGAAATACAATTATTCATCCATTAGAACAATTTATAATGCAAAGCACAAGATGAAAAATGTTGAGATACAAGGGCACACAACGATGCAACATTTAATTCAGTTGCTAATAGGGAATAACTATGTCCACTGGTATAGGAGAAAAGAGAAGACCAATGTTATAGAGGGTATATTTTTCATACATCCTGCATCTTTTTTATTAGTTATGTGCTTCTCGACTGTACTAGTGATCGACTGCACCTACAAAACCAATTACTATAATATGCCCTTATTCGAGATGATTGGAGTCATATCGACTAGGAAATCAATTTGCATTACCTTTTCATTCTTGAAGAATGAGAAGGAAGATAATTTCGTTTGGGCATTACACCATTTACGGTCATTATATGAGCCTGAAGCTTTGCCATAGATTGTTATTTCTGACAAATAACATTGTTGCTCAAATGCGATTAAAAATGTGTTTCCACTTCCCATCATTCTTTGATGTCTATTCCATGTCTAAAAATATAAAGGGTTCATGTTTGAAACATAACATTAAAGATCACAAGAAGAAGTTGTTTATGTAGGGTTGGATTGGAGTGGGGGAGTCCGAGATGACGCGTGATTTTGAGAATTCATGGGCAGATTTCTATCAAAATTGGCGTAAGTATCCTAACATGATTTCTTACATATATAATAATTGGTTGCCTCTATGGTATCAGTTTACACATGCCTGGATTAACAAGGCACTTCATCTTGGCAACTACACAACTAACAGAGCGAAAGGGGGCCATGCCCAACTGAAAAAACATCTAACAAGTAGCACCGATTCTTTTACAACTATGTGGAAGGGAATGGATGCATTTCTTAGCCATCAAGTGACTAAGATATATGTAGAGTTTTAAAAATAGGTGCAAAAAAACAAGAACAACCACAATGACTCGTCATTACGTGATATCTGTGGTAGGGCATCGCACTATATCTAGACTTGATTACTGGGGAGATTTAGTGCATGAGATCGGTGTTGAGCGAATCTATCGCCAACACCCAATATACAAAGTTAAGATGCTCGTACTAACTCCGTATGATATACGGGCTTCCCTATGTACACGAGTTGGCGCAATGAGAGAAGCTAGGCCAAGCAATCTCCCAGTGGGTGCTAGACGATCATTAGAAGAAGCTTGTTATTGTCCCGAAACATCCTTGTATGTCGGGATCATGAATATACTCCTGATATGATATTGTCTAATAAAAGGACTGATACAGGTAAATCGGTCAATAAGATGATGTAAAGCAAGTTACTGGACATTGCTCAACCCTCTTGCACTCCATTGATGGAGCCCATTGAAATTTGGCCAAAGGGTAAGCCCCATGAGAGTAAGAAGTTTATTGATACATCTACAAAATTAATCATGTGTGCTTGGGAGGAATATGTACCTACCACACTCGAGCTGAAGAAAATATTTGAAAATCATAGCCCATTAACAAGCGTCAAACCGAAGACATGGATTAGACAAAAAATATCTATATTAAGCACATTCCCGACTTCTACTAATCATTTGTGGAAGAGATATACAATGTCAGATCCGATGGGAACTTTGGTTATATAGCCATTTCTAAAGGAGTTGGTGTAGGGGATGGACTTCAACATTCTCATGCTATCCGTAGTGCGCCGTTCTTCAAGATACATAGGGACAAGCCTTTTAGGCTACTATTATGAATTCATATGATATTTATAACTATGAGAGGAGAATCGAAAGCTTTAGGAACTCATGCTATAGACAATATTGGTTTATCATGCCTGGGTTTAGGTATCTTCCAGCTAATGCACTGAATCTTAATGATATCCAAATTTAAATGCTCAACCTTCATTCCATTTGATGTTGGGCTAAAATCTATGATAGAAGAGAATCGGATAGTGTTCATCCTCAACATCTCAAATACTCATTGGGTGAATTTGAAATGCACCCACTTTTGTCCCCTACCACTATTTGCCTCTTACTAGAGAACAAGGGCAACTCAAGATGCCCTTGAGTGGGATAAAATGTTCAAGGTTCACATAAATAATTTTCAGGATATATGTACGAAAGACATTACGATGAAAGATGAACCATACTTGATTTCATTGGATGAAGATGAGGACTTGACTGTGCTTTGATTGTAACGTTTTTGTGAAAATATGTAACTTGGTTATGGCATTGATTACCAATTTTTACGGTGAAATATATAACTTGGTTATAGCATTGATTGGAACATTTTGTGGAAATATGTAACTTGGTTATAGCATTGATTGTAACAAATATCAAATATCAAATATTAAATATCAAATATCAAATATCAAATATCAAATATCAAATATCAAATATCAAATATCAAATATCAAATATCAAATACGATCATTGCATGTCATCAATTAAATAAAATTTCAATTGTCCCAACATGATATAAGGAATTTACCTATACAATACAATACACGGCTCTGGTCATCCTTCTTCTAGCCACGCACGGTGACACCACACCATTTTATAGCCTACCATAGTGTTACAACAATGTGGAGGATAGAAGCATAGTTACATCATATCATGGTATTTGGATAGTGTTGGGAGGAAAATATATACCCTTAAACAACGGTGTCATATCGTCGTGGTACTCACATGCACGGTTTGGTTAGACCGTCAATTACATTAGAACGGTTACATCATATCGTGGTAGTTAATAGTGTTGGCAGTAAAATATATAACTTTAAGCCATGGTGTCATTTCACCGTGGTACTCACACACACACTTGAATTAGACCGTGAGTGATATTAGAACGGTTGGCTCACACCATGGTATTTAGATAGTATTAGGTGTATAAATTATAACATTAACCACAGTGTCATAAATCCATAGAACTCAAACACACGGTTGACCTGGATCGATAATGATATGTGAACGGTTAGATGACATCGTAGTCTTTAGACAGTATTGGGGGTATAAATTAGAACCCTTAACCACGGTGTCATATCACCGTGGTACTCAGACACACAGTTGGCTTAGAGTGTGAATGGTAATATAACGATTTAGAAACACCGTGGTCTTTAGTCAGTGTTGGTGGTAAAAATTATTACCTTAAACCACGGTATCACTACACCATTGTACTCAAACTCACGGTGGGCTTATATTGTGAATGATATTATAACGGTTACCTCACACCATACTATATAAGCAGTGTTGGGGGTAAAAATTATAACTTCAACCACGGTGTCATATTGTTGTGGCACTCAAACAAACGATTGTCTTAGGCCGTAAGGTTCAAATTCAATAACATAGTGCATACAAAATCATTTCACAAACAGTTAGATGCAAATCACATACGTTGAAATCTAAAATACACCATCGTACATCCCAAACAACAATATTACATATAAAATTGCCTCAACCAGATACAAAACCTAGAATAAATTATTTGAAATACTATTATGACAAAAAATAAATTGTTTACTTTCTCTTAGCTTTGGGGGGGGGGGGGGGGGGGGGCTTTTTGTTAGGAGGCCTTTTGGTGGGGCTGGATCATGACGTTCCTTTGATCTAGTTTCATGACGATTGAGTTCCTTTTTCTTTTCTTTCTGTCTCTACTTACGTTTGCCTCGAGTACGACATCAATCGTTGCACATGCAGAATCAAGAACATTAGAAATATCTTAGTCTAAGATGTCATCAATTAGTGTGCCTCGGTCTTTCCCCTTTCTTTCGATAATGGACGCGTTGGGAGTCTTAGAATTGTTTGTATACCGTAAGCCTCATGCAGGACCCTCTCTGAATAATAAGGTTCACCAACATTATAGTAAATCAGGATGTCGTTGTACTATGAGACCTCCTGGACGGGGTTGACCTCTGGATTTTCAACGTAGGGATCCCATACAAGCTACACATTATTCCATTTGTTAACATATATAACAAGGCAAGAGAATTACGTTTGAAACCAATAATCATCACCTAACACCGTTTGTGCCTTCCATTTGCATAGACACGGATCTGATAGATGAAACTTCAGATTCCTTACACCGATTGCCAAATTATAGTGGTTGTATATCCACGCCTGCATCCAATTGACAAATTAATTGGTAAATTTATATATAACCCAAAATATATAAACCATAACATGATAAGTGTAAAATATTTACCATTGATAAAGGGAGATATCCAACCACCTGTCATACGTCTACGTAGGACGCAACCCCAAGTTGCCGATACAAATGAGCCAATATGCCCATCCCCCAAGCGTATTTATTACAGTTTCTAATTTTTCACAATGTCTGTAGGTAGTAAATCGAGACTCGAATTCCTAATTTGTCTGGGAATAACAAGCACCCAATCATGAGCAATAAGTACCCCCATGTCGCTTGCTCAATGTCTCTTTTGGTGACATTTTTCCCTGGCTTGGTCACCTTCCCCTTGCACTGATGCATTAGCCAATCAAAACGAACCGTGTACAAAGAGTTTCATTCTTCCAATGCGTCATCTTCATTACAACCAATGTATTTGATTAGCCATTTAATTTTTTTAGCCTTGTCTTCAGCTTTCCTAAACACCATCCCATATACCGATTTACCAACTATCGGGATGCTGAAGAGATGGTACACATCATTTAGGGTGATAGTCATCTTACCGAACGACAAATGGAATGAATTCCTCTCCAGTTGCCACCATTCGATGAATGCTAACAATAATACATAGTCGATGTACCGGTACATGTGTATTACCAATCTCCATAAATTCGAGTTTTTAACCAACTCAACCACCCGTTCATCCTCCTTTTCTATATCCCACTCGATAATTTTTTTAAAGTGGTACACACATTTCATCATGCCCTTATCTTATTCTCAATTCTATATCAAATAAGCAATATGGTTCTGAAAATTTTTAAGCAACTCGGGATTATTTTACGTTCACCCGTCTAATGGTTGTGAATCTCAGTGGCTAATTTCTTTCGTGGTTTGCTCTCGGGTCTTTTTACAGATGTTGACGGTTGTATTTTCTCTTCCAAAGAGGAAGACTTGTCATCTATCTCATCTTCTTTCTCTCCTCTTTGCCCTCTTGCCTTATCTTCTTGCTCTCCTCCACCGACTTCTTTCTGTTGTCCTTCCTTAACTACCTCGTGCAAACTACCCTCCTCTCTCTTAGCACTCCCTCTATCATCACTCTCATTCCCCTCCACCTCGGGAACCTCCTCCGCATTGGCTACCGCTTCCCCGTCCCCATCCCCTCGTACATCATCAACCACCTTCTCAATAACCTCATCTAATGTTTGTGAAGGAGAATACCCTATACTTTCTTCATTGTCACTACCCCTAGGCAATTCGGGTTGCTCACCTTCTCTAGCCGCCTTCAACCTCATCTTTCACTCTGATGCGGCAGGAGGAATTATGGATCTTCCTATGTATATATCCTACAATTGTAATAACAACAGAGTAAGAAATAAACTCAAAGAAGATTATTAAGTGTTAAGACAGTGAGAAGTAACCATTAGGGGCAACAATGGTGAGATAAAATCGTAAGGGAGCCTTAACAGTGAGATATAACTGTATATGGAAAAAACACGGTTATATTAAACCGAGCAGGAGAAAATCACGGTGACTTATCACTGTATCCAACATACCACAGTTACAACAAGCCATTATCGTTCATACCACAGTTGCCTTATACTTTGTGTATAGCTAACACGTTTTGTTGTTGCGGTTTGTTTTAAAACGAAAATCTGATGTTGTTGCCCACGGTCACTCCTTACCGTAATCAAAATTTCACGATTATTCCCAACTGTCGCTACTTATTCATGGTCGAAGATCACCGAAGAGAATTTTCACCTACGGTGACGAACGATCGCATGTTCAGCTTCCAAGATACTTTTTTTTTGTGTTTTCAAAACCTATAGGTGTCTGCTTCGCATGTTATGGAATATATTTTTGATGTTGAAATAATGTATGATTGAAATATGATTCAAAAGTGTTTACATTTCAGTTGTTAAATATTTTCATAGAAGGGTTTGTATTCTATGGTTTCCTTCTATTTTAATGTGCATTCAGACAAATATTACAATACAATAATGGGTATTAAAATCACATGCCAGAAGTTTTTTGCTCTTAAGGTAGAATGAGACTTTGTTTCTGGTTCGTGTAGGTTGAGAGAAATGGCTAGAGGGAAGTTGAAGAGAGGGAAAAAAAGATGATGTTTAAATTTTTTTTGGATTTATATATGATACCAAGTTCTGTGGTATTGGGTTTTTAAGGTATTTGAGATAAATAAGTAGTACTTACGTAGTGTTATGGAGAAAATGGTGTTTTGAAAATATTTTTTGGGTGGAATTATGAGGACCCTTATCATATGTGTTAACACCTTACAAACGAATGCGCCAAAGATTTGTATTCGGGACAAAATCAAAATGCATAAATGTCCAACGCGGCAACTTTATCATTTATGTCACACGAAATGCATATTCATTTTTGGATAAGCTATTAACTTAATAAATCCTTTCAAAACGGGGGTCATAGGATAAGAAAATTATGTATGCGGGTTAAACTAGATTAGGGAAACTGAACAGGGGTCAACCCAGTATAAAATTTTAGCACAAAATCCCAATATACTAAACAAATGGGCCACGTCTATTGAAAGTGTAAAATATAAAACTGGGAGAGAGTAGGTTGGGTGGAGGTGCAGAGTTGCAAAATTGAGGTACTTTAGGCAGAGCAGTTTGATGGAGGAGTGGGATGGTGACACTGGCTGACTAGACAATAAAGTGTAGGGGTCCCACCGGCGTGTGTTGAGCAATGTACGTTAAAGAAGAAGATCATCAATTGAATTCAAATGGGACAGTGTATCCAGTGCTGACAGCTGTCGCCGTAAGACTATCCCTGCAACCTTTTATATTTTCTCACTCTATATCTACCCTTAATAATAATCTACACAGTACATCTCTTGACTTCTTCTTCCCCATATTTTATTTTCAACTATTTATTGCTCATCACTTTTCATTAAGTCTCCTTTACTAACATGTAATGATTACATCATCCTTTCACATTTTATTTGCGCATTGACTATATTTATTAGAATTGATTCTTTTCTTAAATTTCGGTTATTTTAGTAGTCTTTTTTGTTTCACACCCACTATTCTTAATGTGTATGGAAGGAATTGGATTCAACCTTCTAAAATTTTGAATTAAAAATATTTAAATTTTAATTTCATAAAATAGAATTGAGGTTCCAAATAGAGTGTTAAAGTTTATTGTGTTTTAAATTTTCACACTATTATAACTTTTTGTTACACTTTTTTAATACTTTTCAAGGTATCATTTTTTATAAATAAAATAGTGAAAATTTCCTAAATGATAATGCTTTAACTTTAATAATTACATAATACATTAATAACAAACCAAGTACTATATATTAATGCACATTTTGATGATTACATATTTTTTAAGGTGGATTGAGTCAAATTTCTTCTTCAAAAATTATATTATTGAAAATTTTGTTAAATAATGCGATCTAATGAACCTTAAATCCCAAATGATTTGTGGAAAATGATAATTTTAGGAGGAAAGTAAAAAGGTAAATTAACTAGAACTTGGCTTTCCCAAGGTTTATTATTCTTTTCGATTATCACCTAAATTATTTAATCCTACAAATTACCCCCTTAAATCATTAACTTGTTTTATTTTTAACATACATAATTAGATCATTTCTAAAGTGATAATACCATTTTGACTATTAAAATTTTGAGGCTTCTCCGCCATTTCATCTTCACTCACGCAAGAGAAGAGGTCATGAGGTTTAGCTTAAACCTATGCCAAACCACAACTAAGCTCGTAAGATCACAATTGCTTTAGGAAAGGCACCATAATAGCGTCATAGGCCTCAACGACCTCACTATTCCTCCAAAATAATCAATTATTCCAACACATCTTAGCAACCAAGCTCTAAAAGCTCAGCACTAGCGTCCTTCCATCTCTGACCATGTACAATGAACCTCGGTTTGAAGAGAAATAACCTCGAGAGGTCATCTACCCCCCTCTTCCAGAAAGATATTATTACAACACACCGCGGGACCACCTAAAAAGGAACTTCTATCAATTCCAAACCCCTCAGACGTCTGACTAAACCTCTGCGTCTTGTCTGGCGGGCAGGTAGAAAGGACATACATTGTTCTGCATATCACCACCACTCGTTTCCACTACAATTGCTGACTCGCATCCGCATTAAATACATCCATCAACTACTTTACAATATCAATAAGTCTTTCTTCCATACTCCACATTGTTACTGTAGCCATAAGACCTCAGAGGAGGCCCCAGCCATACTATTGTTGTCCACTCATTCTCTCTCCAAAGGAATGCATATATGAGGGAGGCTTGCGAATGGTTGAAGGGGCGAATACATGCTCAAATCATCATACATAATAAGAACAAAGAGCAAACATATCAAGAAAGTATCTACTCCTTGTAATACACGTTATCAACCTATCGTTGTTAGCAAATAGCCATAGTTTGGATCAATTCTGAATGTTTTATACATTGAATAACTTATTGAGTCCTAAACTAAGACTTAGGAACCCTTAGACAGGTTCATTGTTGAAGGGAGAATATTTGAATCTTTGTTATGTGAATATCATGTGACAAATCTTGGAAGACCACGAATATATAGAGAGATAATTCCAAATCTCTGAAGATGACACTGGCGGGATAGAAGACCAGTCCTTATAGGACTCAGATTTACGAATTAAGATAAAGATGAAGAGGCCTAGAGGAAGATCATTATTAAGTTTATAAATAAGGGCGACCTCACTTATTATGAGGAGATTGATTATAACATGTATGTGGTGACTTGGACTCCCATCTAGTAACCTTAACACTCCCATCATCATTATTTTTCCTAAATAATAAATCAGTCACCTGTTCTTTCTTGTGGACGTAGGTCGATCTCTCTACCGAACCACGTACATCTTGTGTCCTTTGTTCTTTTATTGCATTCATAATGATCTAATGTCTAATATCTAATTATTACTTTTATTGTGGGTTGATATCCCTTATAATTTGGCACCATTTATGGAAAACTCGTAGTTCTCACCATTATCAAAGTAATTTAGTCCAACAATCATCATGAGTACAAATTAGTCTCACCACAGGCACATAAGGATCCACGTCCAGTCTGAGATACATGTCGTCAGGAGGGAATTGACTCCTGTTAGGCTCCCTTCATTACCACAACATTCTAGATCCAGGGGCGATCTCCCAGAAGATCAAGGCCCAACTATTGATAACGCACACCGACAATCGAGCAAACAGAAGGAACAATTGGTTCTCATATGGCCAACATTTATATTGGACGATTATGATTAGGAAATTATCCGTTTGAGGATATAATTAACTAAGCAATCAAAAGATTATAGATCTGATTTCCGAACCCAGGAGCGTCACAAGAGATGAACTTTATCTCTAATAAATCAATTTTTTTTATCAAACTAGGAGGGCCTTTTATTTAAGGATCCCTAGCATGATTCATCATAACCAATGATAAGAAAATCCTTACCCTGGGAGAAATTTCGTCAACCACAGTCACCACAAGTTCCAACCCACTAATTTAGCGCAAAATAGCAGCCCAGCGTATCTAGGGGCACTGCCAAATAGAGTAAGGAGTGACAAACTCAGTGGGCTCATCCAGAAAGAGTTGAAAGGTAAATTAATCCCAAATATGGCTAGAACTCCTAAGGACCTAGCTAGAAAGGCATTAGGGTATGGTTCCTCATCGCCCTTACTTGAAAAAATAGATTCCTTCGAACCACCCAAGAAGTTCTCTATGCCAAAGGTTACAACGTATATGATGGGAAGGAAGATCCCACCTATCACATCTGCACTATCGAGAGACCATGTCTCTTTGGAATCATTATGACGATATAATGTGTCGGGTGTTTCCATCTACTCTGAGGGAGATCGGTATGAAGTTATTTGAGAAATTGACCCATATCGATCTTCTCTCTCAGATATCTAGACCACCAGTTCGCGACCCAATTTATCACTATCAGCATAGAAATCAAGGAGGTCAATTCAATTATCTCTTTTAAAAGAAGGAAAGGAGAGTCCCTCAACAAGTACGCACAGAGGTACTGGGAGTTATACAATGAGATTTTAACGATTGCAATGATAAGATAGCAATATATTCGTTTAAATTTGGCTTGGATTAATCAGATGATCTCTACCAGTCCTTGACGAAGAAGCCAGCCTCTGTGATGGACAAACTAATGCCTCATATTAAGAAGTATGCTATAGTGGATGATGATGTCATCAATATAGAGGCACCGATAAACCAAAATAATTGTGAACCTAAGAAGTCCCCCCTAAGGGGGGGAATCAACCCTTTTCGACCAAAAAGGATTCACGATTGAATCCTCCAAAGGTCGCTCCTGGTCTCAGACTAACGAGAACAACTATAAGGCATTAAATATGGTCTTCAAAGATCCCATTTATAAAATTATCCTGCAGATAAAAGATAAGTCATACTTTAAGAGGCCTCTTGGGATGACCAATGATCCTAATAATAGGGACGCCAACCTCAGGTGCACTTGTCATTAGGATCATGAGCACCTTAAGAAAAATTGTAAAATATTTAAGAAAAATTTAAAGGAGCTTATTCAATCCGGGCACCTCAAGGAGTACATTAATACAGTGAAGCCAATTTTTTTTAATAAAGATCAATGCAGTTCAGAAGGCAGATGAAGATATCCCCTAGCGGGGATGGCCGCATCCATTCTCAGATATATCAATCCATCTCAATGCTCTAGAAAAAAGCTAAGGAAGAAAATGAGAATTTCCGCCAACGTTCAACAGGCTTTCTATGTAGACTTGTACAAACCTGTCCTTTCCAAGTAGGAGAGAAGAGACTTTGACGATTACTAGTCCATTATGTTCATCGATGACAATCTAGTCGGTGTGAACTTGCCATATAAAGACACCCTAATACTCACTTTGCAAATTACAAACTTTAATGTGAGAAGAATGTTGGTGGATTAAGGGAGATCTTTGCAAATCATGTATCTGACAATGCTCTAGAATATCGACTTCAGCATCAAAGACCTTGACACTAACGTAGGTCCACTGATTGGTTTTATTATAGATGTAGAAACCCCTCGGTGAAGATCAATATACCAATTAAGGTCAAATCAACCAATAAGGAGGTCGAGTTCTATGTAATTCAATCAGAGTTTCCTTATAATGCCATAATTGGCAGACGCAGGCTACACGAGATGAAAGTTGTCCCTTTTTCCCTTTACTAAAAAAGTTAAGTTCTTGAGTGACTAGGGGGTGATGAAGATTATGGGAGATTAAGAGTAAGCTCGTAGTTGTTTTGTATCAGCCATCAAATCAAGATATAATCAGTCTAAGAAAATTCAGGATGACGATGATTCAGAGGGGGATGAGCCTAAGTAGCAACCAAAGGGTGCTCGAATGGGGTAGAAGATAATACTCTGTCTCCTACTAAACGTGTGATGGAGAAACTCATTTTTGTTCCTCTGGATTCGTCACGCGTGGAGAAAACATTCCTCATCAAATTAGAGTCACCTAAGAATGAAGCAGACCAACTTGCTTATTTTCTTAAAACCAATACAGATGTCTTTGCGTGGAAACTATATGACCTTCTAGGAATAAATTTGAAAGATCACTTATCATCAATTGCACATAGATCCAACTGTCAAAATGATCAAGAATAAGCCCTGGAAGTTGTCCCTAGAGAAGGTAAAAGTTGTAGAGACAGAAGTTGATAACTTACACTAGGTCGACTTCATCCGAGAAATCTAATTCTCATACTGGATTTATAACACTATTGTTGTAAAAAAAAAGAGACAAGTGGATAGTATGTGTAAATTCCACCGACCTGAATAAGCACTGCCCAAAATATTGCTTTCCATTGCCATAGATAAATCAACTCGTGGATTCCACATCTATACATTAACGTATGAGCTTTATCGATGCATACTCTGGCTATCACCAAATACTTTTTTTTACCCAGATCAGGAAAGACCTTATTCATCGCAACCTTAAGATTTTACTACTATAAGGTGATGCCTTTTAATTTGAAGAATACATAATGTTTAATAAGAAGATTAGTTCTACCATGTAAGTATATATCGATGATATACTCATTAAAATCAAGCAAGCATACAATCACATCAAATACCTCACAAAGACCTTAAAGATCCTTATAAAGTACAAGATGAAACTCAACACCTCAAAATTCATCCTTAGAGTTATCTGTGACAAGTTTCTTGGATATTTGGTAGCCCAGATAGGTATAGAAGTGAATCCAGACCAGATCAAGGTTTTATAAGATATTAAAAGGCTGACTACTATCAAAGACATCCAAGTCATCACTAAAATACTAGCCACCCTGAATTTATTAATTTTAAGGTCCTCGAACAAGTTTTGTTCGTTCTTCCAGACATTAAAAAAGGCAATCCCTACCATCTGGACGAGGATTGCAATCAAACTTTAGAAGAATTTCAGCAGTATTTTGGATATCATCCCTTATTGTCAACCCTCAAAGATGGGGAAGATTTTCACCTATACTTAGCCTTATCAAAGCACATGACCAGTGTTGCGCTAGTTCTATTACATGATGGATAGAAAAGGTCGGTTTACTACGGTATCCATACTCTCCTTGATACAAAAATCAGATACATGCCTATCGAGAAATTAGTTCTGGCGTTGGTAACCACAACTATGAAACTGAAGCACTACCTTGCTGCTCATACCATTATCACCCCCATAATTTAAACTTTGAAAGATGCACTAAAAAAATCCGACCTCTCAAATAGAATGACTAAATGGTCCTTAGAGCTGGCAAAGTTTGACATCAAGAATAAACCTAGAATTGCGATCAAGGGTCAAGCCTTGGAGGACTTCGCAGCATAATTTTCAACATCACCAATAGGTGAGAACGAGAAGTCAAATCGCATTCTATAATAATTAGCAGTCAGCTATAACACCCCATAAGATTTAATGATTTTTATATGGGGATTAATTAAATTAAAATGGGAAATTAATCCGGATTAAAATAAATATTAATTAGCATGATAGGGGTTGATATTTATTTATATGAAGAATATTGAGTATTACTTAGTGAATGAGTAATAAATTAGTAAGAATGAATTATGATTATCGGGAGTGAGAAATACGGTAGTAAGGTAATTTAGTCAGGACATGCATGTCAGTCGTGTCGGGACTCAAATTTATGAGATATCATATGAATTAATTATGGGTCATCCAAATGGTCATTTTGAGTATGCCAGTGTATTCGTAAGGGTTGAGATACTCAAAAAAGTATACTCGGGGGTTTGGATTGGGTCCCGAGATATTTTTAGGCTAAACTGACACCCCGGGAGGGTATTTTGATCTTTTAGCTTTTTAGAGTAAAAAAACCTATGAAATTTCTAAGTTTATATCATCTGGTAGGTTGAGGTTGCTAGGGTTAGAAATTAGAAAATCATAGGGAGTCCACTAGAGGAGGAAGGGGAGGAGTTCCAAGACTTCCCACATCATTTTTGCACCACCACCACCACTGGACTGTAAATCGGGAGGAGAGGAAGGCACCCCCACCACTTGTCTGTAGAAAATCATACCTACAACTCAAGCGAGTGTTTATCTTTCTTATTTCTAAAACGTTATAATACCCATGTAGTGTAGGGTTTTATATTTGATGATTTTAAATGAAGTTCTTGAAAAATCGATGAGTTAAACACATGATCTTGGGTAGCACTGCATGTAGATTAATCCATGTATGTAGAGGATACGTAACTAGATTATATGTGATGATTTAGATGGGAACATCTAGGTTTTATGTTGATTATGAATGAAGAATATAAAACCTAGGGTTTTAATGAATAAAAGGTTTGGTTCGTTATTAAATAGAATTACGTGATGTTTTGATGTTATATTCACGTTAGAAATCATCCTAGTACATGTATATGATGTTGGAGAATGTTAGTTGTAAGTTTAGTGAAGAAATATGATGGTTGTGTTGAACAAAAATGGTGAAAAATGCAAGAACTGAACGTAGATGATGAACTGCTACATTTCAAATTGGATGCGGCCCAAGGGAGAATCAATTCGGCCCTTGAGCGAATCGATTCGGTTTGTCTAGAATTGTGAAATTTTCCCTATTTGAACCCTAATATTGTGTATACCTAATGGGAACAATTATGAGACATCCTTAAAACATAATGGTATACATTATGATTGGCAGTAGGCCTTGGTAGGATGGGAACTTAGTCATAAATGAGAGAATTAAGGCTAAGGTTAATCGGGCATAATTTATAATGCGAGTCAATTTGGGAGAATGAGAATTGATCATGGAGAGATGAGTGAACCTATGACTTAGACCAGTAGATTATGAGTGTATTAACTACTGAAATAACTTAAAGGCTAACTAGGACCCTTTGGGTAGAGAATAATATTCGAGATAATATGATAGAGAGCTATAATTGTAGTTAAATAGTACGGTGAGTATTCAAGAGATACATACTACGTGCGGGGGATCATATTTATAGGTTGTTTATACATATTATATAAATAGGTTGAGTGTATACCTATATCGGATATAATATAGATGGAGTGTATACCAATAAAAATTATACTTATAGGTGAGCGTATACCTATACAGATTATATTTATAGGTTGTGCGTATACTTATACGAATTATATTTATAGGTTGTGAGTATGCATGTATGCGACATATGGATAGGTTATGTAACTGCCTAGTATGTGCTTTCTTATGAGTGTGAACATACCTACACTGCCTGATATCATGTAGGTTTCCGCGCAGAGGACAATATTATCTTGATGAGCCCATTGGGGGGATTTTAGACTTGTACCTCGGAACATAGAACTTAAGAATTGAGCACAACTTTTGTGTATGATAGTGTGACCAGTTAGTGTATTAGGTGTGCGCGTAGCCCAAAGGCTTAGAACTATGTTCGCCTCCAATATGTGTTGATTTGATTTATGGTTCGAGAGTGATGTCCGAATCGGCAGTCCTTGATTTGGTACATGAGGTACATGGACTTGATAGAAGAGTATGCAAGTGTGCATCGCGGTGTCCAGTCCGAGAGATGCTG
This sequence comes from Sambucus nigra, assembly GCA_949130495.1. NCBI lineage: Eukaryota > Viridiplantae > Streptophyta > Magnoliopsida > Dipsacales > Adoxaceae > Sambucus > Sambucus nigra. The sequence continues at coordinate 237,232,829 of OX422207.1, forward strand.
TATATATATATATGTATATATATATATATATATATACTTGGGTGATTCATCCTACTTGTGTGTAATGTATGAAGGAATAGTGTACATCTTGAAGTGATTTAATTCCGAGATAAACTATTGAGAGTACAATAGTAGTAAAGTTAGATAGCGTATATCAAAAGATGATTTAAGTAGAGAAACTTAATGAAATAGTCTAATGACAACATACGCGAAATGTTAATAATGGTTTAATGATAACATACGTGAAATGTTAATCCTGGTTTAATAATTACATACGAGGAATGTTAATTATTAATGTTGTTATAACATACTGTATGGGCAGTACAAGGGAGCCAAAACTGTTAGTATTTAGATAGTTATTGATGAGACCTAGTGGGGCTAGGTAGCATAGCTAGGTAGATGACGTTAGGCATGCACATTAATTGAGAAGTGAAGAACTCAAGAGAGTTTGCGTTAAACTAACATGTGTAATCAATAACTTCTTTTAAATCGACATAAATACTTGCTAAATGTTTTCAAAATACTTTGGGCTCTTACCCGTTTGATAAATATTTTCAAAACCTTTTAGGTGTCCAGCCACAGGGACGCTAAGCTTGATAATTTGTTCTAGGGATATGTAGCTGCAACACTTGTGGATGCTTGCAGGATTTGGATTAGACGCTTCAGTCACTTCATTCCTAGAGTAGGATGCAGTTTAGTTATTCCATTTGGGCATGTCACCCCTTCAGTTAGTTCATTTTATTCAGTTTATCTGACTTTGTATTTTTGGACTCAATTTATTTCAGTAGATATTTATTTGGACTTTTGTATTAGGAATCGATGGTTTATTCGTTATTATTTTTATTCGGTTATTTATCTTGTGATGAGTTCAGATTTTTACTACTGCGTGAATGGCTTGGTTATTGTATTTGTTTCCGCATGTTGTTATATTTTATTAAAAATATAAAATTTGGTACCGTCTTTTTGAATTCTAGGTGGTTAGTAAAATTTTAAAATGTTTTCGACAATGATGCTAAGAATGAATAAGATGAGATTCCAATTTTATTTTTATAGATGGTTGATCACCAGGTATTTAAATAGGTGGGGTGCCACAGATGGTATTGGAGCATCAGGTTCTAATGTCCTTAGGATTTGTACGTCTTTTCACATTTCAGGGTAGCGTTATTTGATATAGATCCTTATTATATGATTATTGTATTCCTCTACATATGCAACTTACATCTCCTGCTATTAAGTATAGTTGATGTGATTCATATATGAGTTCGGTTGGGCTTCGTATACCAGAAAATATAGGATGCCCAGTGAGGGCCGTTAGAAGAATTGTAGGAGAAGAGGCTCGATAGAAGCCATAGAGTATTTTGGAAACGGTGATCACGATAGAAGTCACCATCAATATTATTCAGACAGATGATAATAGGATAATTACTCAGGAGTATTATCTTACAAATCACCGTCGTAGATAACGATGGTGAAAATTTAGACTCATCCAATGTAGTCGGCAAGGGAGAGTAGGAGGAAATTTTTCGAAGAGCCATCTGTAAGGATTCGGGGAAAGAGAGGAAGTGTGATGGGCTAAAGGAAGGAGATGATCCAAAGGCAATAGTGTAGGGTGGAGTGCACCGACACCCAAGTTTTAATTTCAAGAGAAATTATTTTTGCTCATAGGATCAGTGTTGTAATGATGGGAGCTAGTCACCAGAACCACAGAGAGATACATTAATAATCAGAAATTTGGGTGTGGTTTGACTATAAGACCATCTATCTGCTGTTTAGAGAAAAATGTGAATAGAGTTTCAAAACTTATCACAAGGGGACCAGATAGACACCGATCATGAGAGAGAATTTGACATGTTTAGTAAACTTTGTACCCGATGAAGGGGATACGGAGAATATAAAAGGCTTCATAAGTTGATAATAGAATTTTGAGTAGAATACACAAACGTGTATGGAAAATTTGGTTAGGATAACTAGTGCCGATGTCGTCAAGGTCTTATGTTTATAATTTTATAGCAACGCTTCCATGAGAGCCAAGAGGGTTGGAGAATCAGTCATATAGAAAGACTAGAGTAAAACGGTGTTAGTGATTCATCACGTGAAGGTATACCCAGTAGGGTACCCATTTAAATAATTCAGATAAATTGAATTCCTACCAAGTGACGGTGAATTCAGTCAAGTCCGTTAAGTCCAACAATGAGTTCCATGGGGCCAGTGGAACTAAAGGGATAATGGGGCTAGCAATTGAAAAAATACCACTTAATTCGTTTAATTCAAGATTAAACAATCTAAATGGCTCCGAACAGTTTATTGAAGAAACTCTTTTCTTAAAATAAATTTTTAACACAAGATGTGTAAAACAGTATGAACGAGTTATTTCAGGTATAGGTTTACCAGTTTTGAGAAACAAAACTTAAGGAACTTAAACCAACACAACCTTAAGAAAGGGATGAGAGGAAGAGTAAGTATACATGAACAATTTAACATGGTAAAACCCCACTCAATTGGGGAAACATCCACGGAGGTCTCTACACCTCAAAAGTAAAAATCCACTAAAATAGAGTAACAGTTTACAAACTATATAACAATTAAGATACATAATCAGACCTAATTCTATGTTTAGAAATATACCAACTCCTCTTGATTTTCTGACTTCTCCTAAGGCTCTGATGTTGTTGATATTCTCTCAGCTTTGTAACTTCACTCCTTTTAGCTTTACGTCGATTCAAAATGTCAAAGATCTCAATACCAACACTTTTTAATGTAGTAGTGTGACGGTGTAAGTGGTGATGTGCTCTAAACCACATGGATGTAACTCATGCACACTTAATTACAGACATTATGCAAAATAGATCATAAATATGTAAATATTTCCAAAATCAGTTTAATCAAAATATCAGACTTTGGATCTTTAAAATATTCGCAGATCAAGAGTGAATCTTTCTATATACACGATCCAAGATCCTATGCACTTTTTTATTTTAAAATATGTACACTTATTTCATAAAATGTGAAATATATAAAAGTGCAAATCCCCAATTAAGATCTCAACTATATCTAAGTCTGAATATTCAAAGAAACTGAAATGAGAAAAGTTTTTGTTGGTTTAGGGTTTGAAAATAACATATTAGTTTGAAAACAACCAACAAAACAAGATTTCTTGAAAGAAAAAAATCAAAACTACATAATATCTAAGTGATATGTATCACAACGATCAAATCTCAAAGTTCTATGAAAGAAAATGAGATTTAATCAACGTGATGAAGTTGGGGAAAAGATAAAGGACAAAAGAGGATAGATATTCTCGAATCTCAAACTAACTCACTCTCAAAAAGGGTTTTCTGGAAAGATTTTTTCAGAGTTTAGTTTATCTCTCTTCTTTCTCTCTCTCTCGTCTCTCTTCTCTTTTCTCTCTTTTCTCTCTTTTCTCTCAGAAGTGAGGCTGGCCAAAGATTGTAAAAGTATAACATATGTCTTGTATTTATAGTAAGGGTTGGAAGACTCTGGAACCTCAAAGCAAATCAATGCTTAGGATTGAGTTTAAAAGATCGAAGCAAATCCAAGGGTTAAGAATGCACCGCTTATAAGCTAACCCTCATTGGTTGATCTAGATGTTACAAGGATCATTTCAGATAACATGAAGGACGTTGATAAAAAAGATCCAATGGTTCACAGGCATGCACAGGTACGTGGGAGCATAAAAATACAAATCTAGTCGTTATGGAATCAACACGTGTAAGTCTAATATGGAACTACAAACGTGTGTTTTTGAACTTCTACAAATATAAAATGTACCCACATAATTTTCAAGTGCTTTCGATTTCTACCCAAGCATATATTTAACAGCTTATGGAATTTATAAAACAACCCACAACCTGTTTTGAAAAATCAATTTTAAATATATAAAAATTATTTTAAAAAATCATAGAAATTATTTTTACTATCCCCAAAATTGTAGAAAATTATTTTAGAGGGATTTAACTCACACACAACCAAATAATGAATAAGTCAAGCACATATGCAACACATTAATTTATAATAGGTGAAGTGTTGGTGTACTACCTTTTGGACAATTAAAGTAAATCAAAATAAAGAGTATGAAGGTTTTTTGGTTTGAAAGGGTATGACTCAATTTTGTCACTTATTTGCAAACTAGATGAGAACCTATATAATATAGACTCAAGTGAGTCAAAGATATTGAGTGCTTCAATCTCCCCCTTTGAAAATATGTGACAAAATATCCTTTGAGTCATATAGGACTCGTAGGGAAACAAAAGATATAAGAAAATCCTATTCCTATACAAAAATTCTATCTACCCAATATCCTAGAAAGAGAAAATTACACAACTTAACTAGATACAGACCAATACCCTAAAAAAATGAGTTGCAAATGAAGTTACTCATTTCTGAAAATAAGATAACTAAGATCAAGATTTTCAGTTGAGAATACACCAAAATGTCCAAGAGGACTCAAATTTCTCCCACATTTTGTCTCAAATGGACAAAGGGGAAAGAAAACTAGCAGAAAATAATAAATCATTGTTCTGCTATAACCATATCAATATATTTGCATAAAGATTCAAATTGAAGAAAGTCTAAAGGTTTGGTAAACAGGTCAGCTAATTGCAATTCAGTAGGTAGGTAATTAATTTCTAACTCCTTAGGTTCAACTAACTCACGTATGAAATGATATCTGATTTTAATATGTTTGGTACGAGAGTGCTGAACTGGATTTTTAGAAATAGTAATCGCACTTTGATTTCCACAGTAAAGATGCAACTGCAACAAAGTAATCTTCAGCATTTATTTCAGCCAAAGTAATTGTGCACAACAGCTTCCAGCAACAATATATTCAGATTCGACAGTAGACAAGGAAGTGTAGTTTTGTTTCTTACTACTCCATCCTACGAAATTGTTACCAATGTAGTAACATGCTCTGAAAGTACTCTTACTATCATCGGTACAATCGGCCCAATCAGTATTGGGGTAACCTACTATAGTACTAGAAGTGTCTTTAGTGTACCAAAGTCCTAAGTTTAGAGTGCCTTTAATGTATTTGATAATTCTTTTAACGCACAATAAGTGACTCTCTTTAGAATCATTTTGATATCGATCACACAAGAAGACAGAGTAAATGATATCAGGATGGGAGGCAGTAAGGTAAAGTAAGCTTCCTATCATATTATGGTACGAGGTAGAATCAATGGGTTTCCCATTCTCATCTTTAGAAATTTTGACAAAGGTGCTCATAGGAGTCCTAGATTCTTTAGTTGTTTCTAGGCCAAGCTTCTTGAAAATCTCTAAAGCGTATTTGGATTGCAATAGAAATAATCCTTTCGAATTTTGTTTAACTTGGAGCCCTAAGAAGAATTGTAACTCCCCCATAAGTGAAATTTGAAATTCTTTGTGCATAATGTCCGAGAAGGTTATAACTTCTAAAGGGGAGGTGGATCCAAAAATGATATCGTCAACATAAACTTGAGCAATAGTAATGTTGTTGTCAAAATGTTTGACAAACGAGGTTTGGTAATTACCTCCTCTCCTAAACCCGTTGTCTAAAAGAAAGGTCGATAGAAGCTCATACCAAGCTCTAGGAGATGATTTTGGCCCATAAAGAGCTTTTTTAAGACGATAGACATAATTTGGGTGATGAGGGTCAATAAACCCTTTTAGTTGTTCTACATAGGTCTCCTCAGTTAAAATTCCATTAAGGAAGGCTGACTTAACATCCATTTGATATAGTGTGAAATGCAAATGACAAGCTATGGAAAAGAGTAAGCGAACAGATTCGAGGCAAGTGACAGGAGAAAAAGTTTCCTCGAAATCTATTCCTTCAATCTGAGAGTAGATCTGGGAACTAATATCGCTTTATTCTGAATAATCATCCCAGATTCATCAGCCTTATTTTTAAAAATACAATGCGTGCCAATTACCCTTTTATTTTCAGGCCTGGGTACAAGATACCAAACATCATGAATGACAAATTGGAGAAGTTCCTCCTGCATAGCACTTATCCACAAAGTGTCATTCAAGGCTTCATTTACCATTTTTGGCTCAATAAGAGAAATAAAACATGCAAAATGAGCAAGGTTACGAAGTTGAGATCTTGTACGAATAGGCTCAATAGGGTTACCAACTACACTATCTAAAGGATGATCTTTGGAAACCCAGTTAGGTACTTCAAGGGTCTTAGTTGGTAAAGATTCAACTATTTCTGAAGAGTTATAATTTAAATTGTTTTCAGACTCATCCACAATAATTGGTTCTTTGGTCTTGATTTATACATTAGTGTCACTTACAACCACATTAATGGATTCCATCATGGTTTTGGTACGAAAATTGTAGAAACAGTAGGCTCTACTATTTGGAGAATATCCTAAGAAAATGGCTTTATCACCTCTGGTTTCAAATTTACAAAGATGTTCTCTGTCCTTACAGACATAACAAGTCCTACCAAAGGTTCTAAAGTATTTTAGGTTATGTTTCTTCCCATACCAAAGCTCATAAGATGTTTGTTTTGTATTTTTTCTTAAGTAGACTCGATTGATTATATGACAGGCGGTACGAATGGACTCTACCCAAAAATATTTTGGTAGGTTCTTTGCATGAATCATCACACGGGCCATTTCTTGAAGAGTGTGATTTTTTCGCTCAATAATCCCATTTTGTTAAGGTGTCTTAGGAGCACTAAATTCACGTTTGTAAATATTATAGTCACAATATTCTATGACGCCTGAATCTATGAATTTCCCTCCTCTATCACTACGAATTCTATCTACTTGGGAGTCCTTTTCGTTTTCTATACGAACTAAGATTTTCAAAAAACTTATGGAATGTTTCTAAATTATATTTTAAAAAGGCAACCCAGGTAAATTGAGTGAAGTCATCAATCATAACAAGGATGTAATTGTTGCCACGAGAAGGACCCATTAGGTCCATATGTATGAGTTATAGAGGTTTAGTGGATAGAATTTCTTTAACGTTCTCATGGGGAGCCTTAATAATTTTTCTTTCTTGACATGGACCACAAATAATGTTTAAAATTAGTATGATCTTAGGAATACCTGTAACTATCTCTTGGGAGCACAATTTGCCAAGAATATCATAATTAATGTGACCCAACCTATTATGCCATATCTCATTATCATCCATTCTGAAAATGTTACAAACCTCTCTACTTGGATTGACTGTGTAACAGTTATCAGGAGTACGGAGTCCTATAATAGAGCAATCCCCTTCTTCATTTAAAATTTTGCAATTGTTCTTTGAAAAAGTGACAGTATGATTTGAGTCACAAAACTATGATATACTTAGTAAATTTTCTTTAAGTCCTTTTACCAAGAGAACATCTTCAAGAATTGGTAATCCTTTTTCATGGAGTGTTCCTTTACCAATGACCTTGGATGATACACCATCTCCAAACAAGACTTTTCCTCCAGAGAAGTTGGTTTTGTTTGAAAGTTTGGAATCATCCCCTGTCATATGTTTGGAACAACTTGAATCTAAATACCATCCAGTTGTAGTATGTTCAGTTCTAAAATCACTAATCACTATGTTGCATTTTAACTGGGGTAGTAGATCATATTTTCTAACCCAAATTTCTCTAGTTTTCAATTTGCGCTTATTAGCTCGTAATTGATAAAACTTATGAGCTTTTGCCTTTTCCTTAAAAGATTTTTGTGCATTTTTATAGTTGTTATAAATAGTTTGAACAATTGGTCTAGAAAAGAATCTATGATTCCTTCTCATTGATGGTATTTTAATATTAGTCCTTTTCCTTATGTTACGATAGTTAGAATTCTTATCTGGGTTTCTAGGATGGACATAGTTGTTGCGACTTCTCCTAGAATAGTTGAAGTTATGGTAAACATGAGCGTTATATACTGGATTACATAGACGTTTAGAATATAAACCCTCAAGAGAGTGTCTATAGACATCACAATAGGAGGAGTAAAGATGGCACGTAGAACTCACAACCTTAGGAAAATTATTATTAAAAGGTTTGTCTAGGTTTTGAGATCTAGTCTTGTTCCTAGATGGCACAGGATGAAATGTCGAATCTGCTTGTTAAATAGGGGCAGACGTATAGCCTTTTGTTCAACATTATGATTAGAGTAGCTTGATTCACCAATGTCTAACTTCAATTGTTTTTTTTTATCAAACTCATTTTTCAAACCTTGAAAATCTGGACAAGTTTCAATAGATCTTTTGCCACCAGACACAAACTTTATAGTTTCAACATTTTTAGTTTGGGTCTTAAAGTTGGGACAAAATCCTATTCCAGTTCTGTCATTAGAATTGGTTTTACTTTAAGCAACACAATCTTCAAAACATTTAGAGTTATTTTCAAATTTTGCAAACTTTTTAAAGACTATGGATGTCTTTTCTTTTGTTTGTTTCAATTCTAACAACGTTTCTTTGTATTTCTTTTCCAAAATTTCATTAGAGTTAGACAACTCTCTCAGTTTTTGTTCAAAATTTTTGGTTTCATTCTCATGAGTTAGACATTGAGTAGTGTACTCTTCAGCATTCTATTTGATCATCCATCTCCTCAATTGCATATCTCTTATTATCAAATTTTTGTGGAAGTGATCTTAGAATCATAAACAATTCAATTAGCATGCAATTTGGTCACAATGTCTGTCAGTGTAATATATAAGTCATCAAATGACTCAGTCTGAGTCATTATTAAGGAGTTGTACTGCTGAATTAACATTTGTGTTTTAGTAGCTTTAACTCTGGTATCACCCTCATGTGTAGTCACTAAGTATCCCATGATTCCTTAGAGGTAGAACAAAATGATATTCTCTTAAATTCGTGTTCATTAATAGACATGAATATGGCATTTTTGCCTCTATTGTTGTTAAGGGAAGTATGTTTCTCTTTCTTTAGTGAATTCATTTAGTAACTTTCTAATCCTCACAGTACTTCCTTCAGCAACTGGTTTAGTAGGAAAGGTGTAACCATTTTCAATAACTTCCCAGACATCATCTCCCAATTTTCCTTGGATGAAGGCCACCATCCTTGCCTTCCAATAAGAAAAGTTGGTTCCATCAAAGATAAGGGGCCTGATAGGTTACCCAATCTCTCAAATTTCTCATCCATAATTTGTTTTGAGAAAAAAATTTCAGAAACTCAAGATCTAAAGAATTTTTTGGAAAAACCAAAGCTCTGATACCAATTGGAAAAATACCACTTAGGTCATTTAATTCAAGATTAAACTATCTAAATCGCTCCGAACAGTTTGTTGAAGAAACTATTTTCTTAAAATAATTTTTAACACAAGATGTGTAAAATAATATGAACGAGTTATTTCAGGTATAGGTTTACCAGTTTTGAAAAACAAAATTTAAGGAACTTAAACCAACACAGCCTTAAGAAAGGGATGGAAGGAAGAGGAAGTATACAGGAAAAATTTTAACATGGTAAAACCCCACCTAATTGGGGAAACATCCACGGAGGTCTCTACACCTCAAAAGTAAAAATCCACTAAAATAGAGTAACATTTTACAAACTATATAACAATCAAGACACACAATCAGACCTAATTCTAAGTTCAGAAATATACCAACTTCTCTGGATTTTCTAACTTCTCCCAAGGCTCTAATGTTGTTGATGTTCTCTTAGCTTTGTAACTCCACTCCTTTTAGCTTTACGTCAACTCAAAATCTCCAAGATCTCAATACCAACACTTTTCACTGTAGTAGTGTGAGAGTGTACGTGGTGTTGTGCCCTAAATTACATGCATGCAAATAACACACACTTAATTACAAATTGTATGCAAAACAGATCACAATATGCAAATATTTCCAAAATCAGTTTAATAAAAATATCAGACTTTGGATCTTTAAAATATTCGCGAATCCAGAGGGAATCTTGCTATATACACTAGCCAAGATCCTATGCACTTTTTTATTTGAAAATATGTACACTTATTTCACAAAATGTGAAATATATAAAAATGCAAATCCCCAATCAAGATCTCAACTAGATCTAAGTCTGAATATTTAATAAAACTGAAATCAGAAGAGGTTTTGCTGGTTTAGGGTTTGAAAACAACATATCAGTTTGAAAACAACCAACAAAACAATATTTCTCAAAAGAAGAAATGAAAACAACACAATATCTAAGTGGTATGTATCACAGAGATCAAATCTCAAAGCTCTATGAAAGAAAATGAGATTTTAATCAACGTGATTAAGTTGGGAAAGAGATAAAGGATAGAAGTGAATAGATCTTCTTTAATCTCAAACTAAATCACTCTTAGAAAGGGTTTTTTGGAAAGATTTTGCGGGAGTTTAGTTTAGAGTTTGGTTTCTCTCTCTCTCTCTCTCTCTCTCTCTCTCTCTCTCTCTCTCTCCTCTCTTCTCTCTTTTCTCTCAGAAGTGAAGCTGGCCAAAGATTTTAAACGTATATCATATGGCTTGTATTTATAATAAGGTTTGGAAGACTCTAGAATCTCGAGGCAAATCAATGCTCAGGATTGAGTTTAAAATATCAAAGCAAATGCAAGGGTCAAGAATGCACCGCTTATAAGCTAACCCTCATTGGTTGATCCAAATGTTACAAGGATCATCTCAGATAACATGCAGGACATTGGTTAAAAAGATCCAAGGGTTCACAGGTATGTGAGAGCATAAAAACACAAATCTAGATGTAAGGCTAAGATGGAACTACAAACGCGTGTTTTTGAACTTCTACAAATACAAAATGTACCCACATAATTTTCAAGCGCTTTCGATTTCTACCCAAGCATATATTTAACATCTTATGGAATTTATAAAACAATGCACAACCTTTTTTGAAAAACTAATTTTAAATTTCTTAAAATTGTTTAATAAATCATAGAAATTATTTAAAGTATCTTAAAAATTGTAGAATTTTTTTAGAGGGATTTAACTCACACACAACCAAATAATGAATAAGGAAAACACATATGCAACACATGAATGCATCCTAGGTGAAGTGTTGGTGTACTACCTTTTGGAAAATTAAAGTAAATTAAAATGAAGAGTCTGAAAGGTTCTTTAGTTTCAAAGGGTATGACTTAATTTTGTCACTTATTTCCAAACTAGATGAGCACCTATATAATATAGACTCAAGTGAGTCAAATATATAGAGTGCTTTAGAAATTAGAGCAAAGACTACCAAGTACGAGAGAAGGACACCCCGACATGTCCAATGGGGATAGAGACAAGGGGATGGAACATAAAGGTGTCCCATATATGGAGAGTAGGGCCACCTATATTGAACTTATCCATAACGAGTAAGTGATACCACTAAGACTGGGAAAGTAGATGGGAACAATGCTAGTGGAGGACAAAAGCCACAAGAGCGAGATTTTCGACAAGAGACTCGGTCTAAGAGATTTAGGCCCAGAGGTTACCAACTTGAGAAATGGTGGGTCCAGGTAAGACCAACAGGATCCTCAATAGTAATAGTATCCCATTCTGCAGGAAAATTAGGGCCAAGGGAAGGGCGGGAGGGCCAGTAGGGCTAGGGCTAGAGGCAAGAGATTTCCTCTAGAAGTTTCTACGATTTTGGAGAGACGGGCCAGATAAAGAAGGATTTCCCAAAAGCGAGGAAGGGGAAACTACAATATGAGATATTGGATATACAACCATTGCAACATATTATGGGTTATTTCCAGCACGAGGGTTATGCTCAGGGATCCGTTGACCAGGCTAGGTAAGTGAGAAATGGAAATGGATTTTTGTTTTATCCTTATAAGAATAAGGTAGGTTTTGGGTGACATGGGTGCATCACAATATGACGTGTAACACTATAATTCGAGTGTGAGTGGGGTTTATTGGTTGCATTGGTAGTATTATCCTTATTATGTATATATATACCAGTAGGTAGCAGGACTTTTAGTGGAGCCTGCGGGGAGGCGCAAGTGTGGACACCAAGAGGATTTTTATATTATGTAGCAGATTTTGCTCCTTTTGGGGGTTATGAGATTAGAGCATATTATTATTACCTTATGTAGTGACTGGACATCGAAGGTTTGAACAGTAATAAATTATGTGACAAGACTATCGTGCTCACTATTCCAGGGCGAAATGTATTGTTTCGTGAGGAATCACCTGAAAGAGGGTGGCGCCCATATATATATATATATATATATATATATATTGTAGACTTCGGTGAGTATGCTGTCTTACTATTTTTTATCCCGGAGAGTCGGGACATTTACTAATGTGATCCAGGGCATATTAGTTTATTATCAAGCGGAGAGACTTAACCCGTTATTGATTTAGCACCGAGGACTTAGTGATAGTAAGAGCGTCGGGTTGTTTATCGTCTTTAGTGACATGAGAGTGGATGAGTAGATTTTTTATGTCAGGAGATGGGGATTTGGGGTTATAGGTTATATGATGCAACCTTAACGGATATCGACGAATGAACATGGTAGTTAATAGTGTACCGGGGGGTTCTTGTTTGTATTTCTGTTTGCGAGACATCCCAGGCATGAAACTTAGTGAACATCGGGAGTTGGGAAATGTTTGGTCTTTAGTACCTGGGCTTAGTAGATTAGTTATTAAATACATATGCAGTTATAACTGTGAGTTAATAATTAGATTATGAATTAAGGTCGGTAGGGCCGTATAGTGTTGATATGTGAAAACATTATTGAACATTTACACCACGAGTAGATCGGTGGGAAAACCTAGGGTATGATTGAGCTGCGAATGTAGGGGGTTGAGTATAACCTTATTGTATAGTCATGCCAAGTACGTGAGGCTTACTTTAAAATGAGAATATTACATTCAGTTGATTTGTGCAAAAATACATTTGACATAGGGTGTATGGGCACCCTAGTTAGTTAAGATGTGTAATACCCCGTATTTTTTGCTATATTTATTTTTGAGATTATTTAATTAAATGTGAATTAATTGGGAATTAATCCGGATAAAATACTAGCGAGATGTGAGTTGGTATTTGACTATATTGAGCATATATGATGTTATATGAATATTGAATTATGAAATTTGTCGTGAGATTGATATACGGCAATTTGGTCATTTTATTGGGACGCGTGTGACAGTCGCGTCAGGATATAATTATTTTATTTATAAAAGTGAATTTAAATTCTATTAACCGTATGGTCGTTTCGAGTGCGCCAATACGTCCGGAAGGGTCGAGATAGTCAGTAAACACTAGCCGGGGGTTTAGTTTGGGTCCCGGGGTATTTTTAGGCCATACCGGCAACATAAGGGGCATTTTGGTAATTTTGTATTTTTGGAGAATTAAAAGTGACGAAAATTGGGAGTTTTAATATGATATGGATTTGACCCACTAAGACACTAACCAACCCTTAATGACCCAATAAGCTACAGAGGTTATCAAATTAGGTTTCCAACTTTCCCAAAGAAAAAACCCTAGCCACCATAGCCACCTTTGGAGAAGAAAGCTTGTAGAGAGGAAATTCTGCAGAGAGAGAGAGATAGCTTCAGCAAATCAACATCAAAATCAAAAATAAACTCAAGGCAAGTGGTTTAATATCATTTAATTTCAGAGAATGCTCTTTCCATGTATAGGAATTTAATAAAATTGATTTGTTCTTGGTGTAATATGAAAACCCATGTATTTTGGAACTTAGAACTTGAAATCTTGAGGAGAATTGCATGTAGAATGATAGGTAGATGATTACTGAGGATATTAGTGATTGGGTGAAATTAAAACGGATATTTATTGGGTTAATTCATGAATTAAAATTTTAGGGTTTGTGTTCTTGAATAATTGGGGGAAAGTGATGAGACTTGATGATTTAATGATGATTGGGATGAATTAACTCAGTAAAATACGTTAGTTTATAACCTTGTTATGTTTAGGAATGATTAGAGACCTTTAAACATTGTTGGGACGAAGTTTAGAGGAGATTTGAGGAGTAAAAATTGATGAAAAACGTAACTAAGAAATTCTGGGCTGAATCTGGTCTCTCGTTAGAAGACCTTCCCAGGTCGTTCAAATGAGCTCGTTCGAACGAGCTTCTAACGAGTTGACCAGTCGCTTCTAACGAGGGGAGACTTCGTTCGATACCTTCGTTCGAACGAACTGTATTTCGTTCGATACATTCGCTCGAACGAGACGTCGTTAGAAGGTACAGTTCGTTCGAACGAACTGGAATCTTGTTCGAACAGCCTCGTTCGAACGAGACTTCTAACGAGCTGGAATTTTAGGCCTTTTTGGCCTGTTTTGATTTTGGGAGTCCCGTAATCTTGTTCGAGGATATAGATAACCTTCCTTTGATGATGTATTGATAGGTTTGGGACGTTTGTGTTATTTTGAGGAGTAAATTATATACGAGTGATCTACATAATGGTTGATATGGGATTGAGACGTGAGTGTTTACCACGACGTTAGAATAAATTATGGCACGTGTAATTATGGACCGGGATTATATAAGTTGTATATGTATTAAGTTGGTACGAGAATGAAATAAGTACTACAATTAAACTACGGGATTACTAAGATGTGTGTTTACTTAGTATTGGTATATGAATTGTGTGTATGACATACCTACCATACTTGCTATCACGGGAGGTTTGTGTTCGCTTAGGGCCCTCTAGTCCTTGTGTTTCCTGGATTTAGACTGGTTACCTCGATGAACATAGGTCAGAGAAGGACTTATTGGGATGTTAATAAGTCTGCTGATCGTGGGAGCGCATGTATGTGCGTGACCCATGTGATGTGACTGTGTTCGCCTCCACTATTTATGATTTGTGTTATCTGAACTATTCCTGAGAGATTCGGAATATGTGATCCTTATGTACGTGATGTACCGGGATGGATAGCAGAGTATGTGTGCACCGCAGCCTAGTCTCGGGGTGCTTATATTGTATATTTATGTTGTGGAAAATATACGCTTAATAAACTGGAACTTTCATATGGTATTGTGTGTAACTATGGAATATAAATGGGATAATCTATACTGAGTTGTATTACGTTTGTGAGAACCTGAATTTACGTTAAGCCCCTATTTAATTGAGATCGTTATTATATTAATGAGAACCGAGTAATAAGGGTAAAATCTATGACAGTCTAGCTAGATATGATGTCACTTAACTAGTGGTTTGTGTCGTTTTAGATGGGTACTTACGTTAGGAGTGCACAGTTAGAGGAGAGGTGAGAATATCATGTGAGTGCACGTCCAAACATGTACTTAACATTTAATGTTTTAAATGTTTTAAAGCACTTGCAGGTTTTTAAAATATCTCCACATTCGGGCTCTGACCCGTTTGCTTTCAAATCTATTTTTCTTGTAAAACCATTTTAGGTGCCCAGCCACAAGGACACCATACTTAGGATACTCATTCAGGTGACGAGCTGTAGCTGTTTGTGGAAGCTATAGGGATTTGCTTGTAGACGCTTCTATCATTTGGATTCCAGATTCATTATCTATCAGTTGTAGGGCATGTTGCCCATTTCTATTAGAGACATCTTTCCATTACAGTTTTCAGACTTTGGCATGTATGGATTTAGTATTCAGTTTACTTATTTCAGTTGTGGGATTTGTAGTGAGGAGTTTTCCTCCAGACTTTATCTACATTATGTGATGGTTATTCTTTTTACTTCAGTATGGTGAATGGTGTTATTATTCTTCATTACACTTGTTGCATGTTAATCAGACTTTAATTAAAATTTGGCAACTTGCTTTTTAAATACTAGGTGGTTAGTAATAATAAAATGTTTTCGACAGTGATGCTATTAGCTGAGCCAACTTGGCATTTTGAATTAATTTAATAAAGGAGTAGCTACCCGGTATTTAATTAGTCGGGGTGTCACAAGATGTTTAGTATCATTCACGATGAGTAGATGTTGAAATTTATTAAATAAACATAAATGCATTGATAAATTAGGGATTGGAATATAATAAGACAAAAAGGAAGTTGCATTGTGAATAAGGTGTGTTACTAGGCATCGAGGTGTAAATGGAAAAAGGGGCGATTATAGTGGTAGAAATTACAAGAAATCTACATTGGGGATTTTCAAGGAAAATTAGGAGTTACTCTGTGCAGAGGTGTAATATAACGAGAGTTACGCCATAACAAATTAAAGATTCAGAAGTCCGACGTGAGTAATCAGGTATGATTACAGATGTCTTCCACAAAGGAAGTGAGATGATTTGAAAATTGAGAAGTAGGCACCTGGAGAGGTGGGAATCGTTCCCAGTAGAGTGAATGTTATAGCAGTTAGAATGTAGACACACCGTATTGAACTATTCTTAGAAGAAGTGTGGCATGTTGCGCAGTCACTATAATGAAACGTGAAGTAGGGTGTTGGAGTATTTCAGAATAACGTGATTAGGAGATGGATTTACAACCTGATATTTAATACGAGGGGAGACCAGTTGCTATTCTAGTCCATAGTGAGAGGAGGTTGAGGTTTAAGGGAGTTCCAATTGTACGTGTTCAGCGGGGGCACCGTAATGCCAATAAGTCTACTTGGGAGCGCAAGGATGAGATGCGAAATAAATATCCAGAGTTATTTATACCATGATTATTTTTTCAAATTTTGAGGATGAAATTCCATTGTAAGGGGGAAGTGTGTAACACCCCGTAATTTTTAATGATTTTTATATGGGGATTAATTAAAGTAAAATGGGAAATTAATTCGAATTAAAATAAATATTAATTAGCATTATAAGGGTTAATATTTATTTGTATGAAGAATATTGAGTATTACTTGGTGAATGAGTAATAAATTAGTAAGAACGCAATATGGTTGTCGTGAGTGAGAAATACGACAGTATGGTAATTTAGTCGGGACGCGCGTGCGAGTCGTGTCGGAACTCAAAGTCATGAGATATCATATGATTTAATTATGGGTCATCCAAATGGTCATTTTGAGTACTCCAATGTGTCCGAAAGGGTCGAGATAGTTAAAAAGTGTACTTGGGTGTTTAGATTAGGTCCCGGGACATTTTTAGGCCAAACCAGCACCTTTTGGTCTTTTGGCTTTTTAGAGTAAAAGGACCTACAGAATTGCTAAGGTATATCATCTGGTAGGTCAAGGTTGCTAGGGTTAGAAATTAGAAAATCATAGGGAGGCCACTAGAGGAGGAAGGAGAGGAGTTACAAGGCTTCCCACACCATTTTTTCACCACCACCACCACCGAAGTGTAGATCATGAGGAGAGGAAGGCACCCCCACCACTTGTTTATAGAAAATCAGAACTACAAATCAAGGATAGTGTTTATCTTGATTGTTTCTAAAGGTTATAATACCCATGGAGTGTAGGATTTTATATTTTATATTTTATGATTTTAAATGAAGTTCTTGGAAATTTGATGAGTTAAACACATGATCTTGGCTTGGATTGTATGTATATTGATCCATGTATGTAGAGGATACGAAACTTGATGATATGTGATGATTTAGGTGGGAAAAATATAGGTTTTATGTTGAGTATGAATGAAGAACAAAAAACCTAGGGTTTAATAAATAAAATATTTGATCCGTTATTAAATTGAATTACATGATGTTTTGACGTTATATTCACGTTTGAAATCACCCTAGTACATGTATATGATGTGATAGAATGTTAGTTGTAAGTTTGGTGAGGAAACGTGATCGTTGTGTTGAATAAAAATGGTGAAAAATGCAAGAACTGAACGAAGATGATGAACTACTACTTTTCGAATTGATTTGCCCTATGGGTGTATTGATTCGGAAGGCGAATCGATTCGAACCTTAAGTGAATCGATTCAGTTTGTCCAGAATTGTGAAATTTTCCCTATTTGAACCCATATCTTATGTATACCTAATGGGAACAATTATGGGACATCCTCCAAATATAATGGGATATATTATGAGTGACAATAGGCCTTAGTAGGATGAGAACTTAGTCATAAATGAGAGAATTTATGAGAACTTAGTCATAAATGGGACATCCTCCAAATATAATGGGCTAAGGTTAATTGGGGATAATTTATAATGCGAGTGAATTTGAGAGAATGAGAACTGATCACGGAGATATGAGTGAACCTATGACTTAGACCGGTAGAGTATGAGTGTATTAACTACTAAAATAACTTAAAGGGTAACTAGGACCCTTCGGGTAGAGAATAATACTCGGGAGAATACGATAGAGGGCTATAATCATAGTTAAATAGTACAGTGAGTATTTGAGAGACACATACTGCGTGCGAGGGATCATATTTATGGGTTATGTGTATACCTATACAAATTATGTAAATAGTTTGAGTGTATACATATACGGGCTATAATATAGATGGTGTGTATACCTATACGGGTTATACTTATAGGTTGAGTGTATACCTATACGAATTATATTTATAGGTTATGCGTATACCTATACAGATTATATTTATGGGTTTAGAGTATGCCCATATGCAACATATGGATAGGTTATGTAGATGCTTAGTATGTGCTTTCTTATGTGTGTGAACATACCTACGTTGCCTATTATCACCGATATTTCCCCAATGAGGACAGTCTCATCCTGGTGAGCCCATTGGGAGGGATTTTAGACTTGTACCTCAGAACATAGAACTTAGGGATTGAGCACTACTTGTGTGTATGATAGTGTGACTGGTCATTTGGGTGCATTTGGTGTGTGCGTAGCCTAAAGTCTTAGAAATATGTTCGCCTCCAATATGTGTTGATTTTCTTTATGGTTCGAGAGTGATGTTCGAACCAATAGTCCTTGATTTGGTACGTGAGGTACATGGACTTGATAGCAGAGTATACAAGTGTACATCACAGTGGACAGTCCAGGAGATGCTATATTTATGTATATATACACTTGGGTGATTCATCCTACTTGTGCTAAATGTCGGAAGGATAAATAGTGTACATATAGAAGTTATTAATTCTGAGATAAATTACTAACCGAGCAATAGTAGTAAATTTGGATAGAGTATATCAAAGGATGATTCAAGTAGAGCAACTTAATGAAATAGTCTAATGATAACATACGCAAAATGTTAATAATAGTTTAATGATAGCATACGTAAAATGTTAATCCTGGTTTAATAAGAAGATGTGAGGAATGTTAATTATTAATGCTATTATAACGTATTATATGGGCGGTACGGGGGATCTAAACCGGTTAGTGGTTAGATAGTTACTGATGAGACCTAGTGGGTGATGGGTAGCATAGCTAGGTAAATGACGTAAGACGTTCTCATTAGTTAAGAGGTAAGGAACTCAAGGGAGTCTGTGTTAAACTAACATGTGTAATCCATAACTGCTATTAAACTAAGATAAATACTTACTAAATGTTTTCAAAATATTTTGGGCTCTAACCCATTTGCTAAATATATTCAAAACCTTTTAGGTGTCCTGCCACAGGGATGTTAAGCTTGATGATCTGTTCCAGCGATGCGTAGCTGTAGCACTTGCGGATGCTTGCAGGATTTAGATTAGACGCTTCAGTCACTTCATTCCTAGAGTAAGATGCAATTCAGTTATTCCATTTGGTCATATCGCCCCTCCAGTTAGTTCATTTTATTCAATTTATCAAACTTTGTATTTATGTACTCGACTTATTTCAGTAGATATTTAGTTGGACTTTTATATTGGGAACTGATGGTATATTCGATATTATTTTTATTCAGTTATTTATCTTTTGATTGGTTCAAATTTTTATTACTGCGTGAATGGCTTGGTCATTGTATTTGTTTCCACATGTTGTTTTTGTTTAATAAAATGATAAAATTTGGCACAAACATTTTGAATATTAGATTGATAATATACTTTTAAAATATTTTCGATGGTGATGCTAAGAATGAACCAGATGAGATTCCTGTTTTATATTTATAAATGATTGATCACCCCGAATTTAAATAGGTGAGGTGTCACATCGGCAATGATAAATAAACTTAGAAACTTTTCGTAGATGGCGCATCAAATGAGAGGGGAATGTGAGTTGGGATAGTCTTTGTGACATCGCATGGCAGTCTTATTGAACAAGCTGTTAGATTAGAACTCAAAGGATCAAATAATGAGGAAAAGTATGAGGCCATGATGCATGGTCTCCATAGGGCGATTAATTTACGATCTTGCCGCATTGTTGTATACTGTGACTCTAGGCTGATCGAAAACCATTTTAATGGAGAATACGAGGCCAGGGACCCCAGAAATATTTCTTATATGGATAAGTCAAAAGGTCTTCTTTAACAGTTAAAGTCTTCCTTATTGGAGTAGCTCCCAATGAATGAGAATACCCATGTTGATGCCCTTGCCACTTTAACCTCATCCATTGACATTGACTTAAAAAGGATGATCGAAGTGGAATATATAGACATACCAAGCATTAAAAAATTGGATAAATACCTTTGCATTATCTAAGTGGATTTAGTTCCATCTGGGAAGGACCCTATCTCATCCTACTTAAGGACCGGTGAGCTCCCCCAAGATGGTAAAGAGGAACATAAGTTAAGGATCATTTCGGCTATATTTTTCCTTAACTCTAAGGGAAAACTTTACCGATGATCGTTCATCAGCCCTTTACTAAAGTGTGTTCACCCAGATCACGTGGAATGACTATTAAGAGAAATGCATGAAGGCATCTACACAGCACACACGGATGGGATATTACTCTTTTACAGGGAGATATCCTAAGGATATTTGTGTCATGATGTGAGGTTCGTCCAAAATTGCTCTAAGTGTCAGTTGTTTTTACAGATCATGAAATATCCTACGGCAGATCTGAATCCCCTCACCATTCCATGACCTTTTTGTTAGTGGGTCATAGACATAGTGGGCCTATTACATGTCGCACCAAGGAATTCAATATATTTAATAAAGGCGACCAACTTCTTCATAAATTGGGTTAAGGCTAAACCACTTACCCACATCAGAGAGGCAAACGCCAAGGGATTCGTTTGGAGGAACATGATCGTATGATTTGGAATCCTAATAGCACTGGTTATCGATAACAAAACAAAGTTTGACAATGACTCCTTCCATGATTTCTATACAGAACAAGGAGTCAAAATCCCCTATGCGTCAGTAGTCTTCCCACAATGCAATGGGCAGACAGAGATAACTAATAAAATTCTTATATCAAGAATCAAGTACCGATTAGATAATGTTGAAGAATGATGGGTGGATGAACTTACTTTCATTCTTTGGGCATACATGAAAACACTAAGAAATCCAACAGAATAGACTCTGCACTCCATTGCCTACGATATGGAAGTTGTCATCCCTTTGGAGATTGGGCTTCTAATGCCCATATCAGAGATCTTTGAATATGTACATGATGATGATCGAATAACTTACGAGTTCGATTTGGATGAGGAAAAAAGGTATCAAGATCTAATACATTTGTTTACCTACTAGTAAGAGTTGGCTTGACAACATGACAAAAAGCTCAAGATTAGAGAATTTTAGGTCGGCAACTTGGTGCTAAAAAAGATGCTACCTGTAGTCAAGAAGCCATCAGATGGGAAACTAGCGCCTAACTTGAAGGACCCCTATCGAGTAGTATTAAAGGGGGAGGAAATCCATATCATTTAGGAGAATTAGATGGAAGATTAGTCCTAAGGTCATAAAA
The DNA here is from genome assembly GCA_949130495.1 of Sambucus nigra. NCBI lineage: Eukaryota > Viridiplantae > Streptophyta > Magnoliopsida > Dipsacales > Adoxaceae > Sambucus > Sambucus nigra. The sequence goes on from OX422207.1 coordinate 237,254,351, forward strand.
TGCGATAAACCTTAGGAAATTTTATCATTAGATAGGAAGTCAAAGACATTATTTTTTTCTTTATGAAATATAAAACGATTAACATTTAGTCAATAAAATTATTCAAAATATTTTTCTCAAACCTTCGTTTTATTAAACCCACTCAATCAGTGGTACAATTCATAAGAAAGGTTAATTTCCTAGGAGTCTATAAAAAACCAATGTACGAACTGCATGTTATAACTCATACATGAATTGGTCGCCTACGTTTAAAACCTAAATTCCATCGAGAAGTGATAAGATCTAAAGTAGATCGACCTAGAAGAGGCGAAATCCCACTTGAAAAGTGGTATGATCTAAGGTAGATATGATATGAGGTAGATCGGCCTAAAAGAGGCAAAAATCCAGTTGAGAAGTGATATAAAGTAGATTGGCCTAAGTTATGCATACCATTTACTTATGGAGTTAAATTTGGCATTATTTACTTAGGGTCAACCTGAGATTAGGCGTATCATTGACTGCTTATGGTCGAGCTTAAATGAGAATAAAACTAAATACGTCACCCTAGTCTAACACTAAACCTCACAATGATGCTCCACTTAATATAGGATGAGCTCAAAATCATGAACTAAAATAGTTAAACATCAAATTCAAGTGATATAGGCTGACCGGGGGGAACAATTACAAACGAACTATTTATTTTTATGTCGGGGAAAAGAAATCATGAGAAGACAAATAACACTGGGCAAGTGACAAACATGATCTCAAAGAATTAATTATAATGACAAAATTAGGAAAACAAACACCCTGGCTATGTTAAAAAGATTAAAGAGGTGCACGACTAGAGATCAAACGAAATGAAAACAGGATTTGTCATTAATAAACAAAATGGGCATATGCATACAAAAAGCAATTACTAAGGTTCAAAATGAAAATTACATAAAAAAAAACTAAGTGTTGGGGGTGGTTTCCTCCAAGTCGACCACAACAGGTATGGTAGATTGGCTAATAGCGACCCCTACATCCCGAATTATTGGATCAAAGGTGGTCCACCAAGAACAACAACAATATGTGAGGCATATTGATCAACGACGACCTGGATTATTAGAGGATAAATAACTAAGGGATCTTCGATAGGACCACTCTCTAAAGTATTCGCCAAGGATGGGTGTTCGGCATAAGCCTAATCACCCTCACAAACATTTCCTCTCTATTGGCTATCAACTCGTATCGCTAAGGGTGGTTAATTTCTTGTTCCTTTAATCTGTATTTTGTTCGGTCTGGCTATTATTGGCCATCTATTTCAAATTTTATCTCTGGAAGCTCCCATATCAACCGACCTCTTTTGTCTGCTAGACATGTCCTTCGGGTCACAGGGGACTAGTGGGAAAGAGAAGTATTGTGTGAAAATGTTTTCTTCTACTTAAACTTCCTCTCAAGGAAGACCAGAGATGCTAGCATCATAAGTAAATAGCGGGTCAAGATCTTCCAAGAACAAGTCAATGTCTTCTTTAACTTCCTCTTGTTGGTCATAATCGAAGTTGATTAAATAGACATATGGGGAAGTCTCCCCCATGTAAACCTCCTCGTGGTATCACTAGGGTTTAGGGTGGAAGTTAGAATGAAGTCATTATCGACCACGGAATAATCGACGACCAAAATCTTATAAATGATTATAATGTTTTTGATCGAGTGAACCATCAAGTTGTAGCCGAGATAAATGTGGGCTACCCTCCAATGTGGATGAACACCCTCTGGGTTTTGAAGCTTCCAAACCTTCTCCAAATCTTCAAGATTAACTTGATAATTAAACGACTTCTTATTTAGAAAATGATCTGCACAAAAATCAAGTCATTACGTAAAAACCACTAAGTACTTAGAGGGAACGAAAATAATTGGACGACCTATCTGGTGCCCCATTTGTTCTAGGAACCCTAAAATCGTCTTAGTTTTATTCATATAGTCCCTAGAGATCATACAGATATTCTTGTCAGTATCCTTTTATGATCAGGGAAAATAGGCTACCAAATTATGGAACTTTTCCTTGGCCTCGAAATGGTATAGATTTGAGCTTAGGGAAGACCTCAAGTCATAACTATATCTAATCTCCTCAAGGCCTAGGTTTGACCCACAATTTTAGTTAATGGCTACTATACTGATTATAATCCGATGAATGCTACCATTTTCTTGAGTTGGGAGTATTACTTAAAGCAAAGTATTGTAACCAGCAATGGGTGAAAGGAAAATAAACCCCCCTTATAATATGGAAACCATCATAAAAGTTACCATTTTAGAGGAAAGATCCACGATATATTCTTCTTCTTGGGACAATCTTATGTTGACACTATCATAGAGTCCATATTTTAAACAAAATTCCCAAACACTATCAGTTGAAAACACCTCATACTATTTATCGCGTCTAGACAAGGTGAAATTAAGAGAAATAAAGAAGGGAAAAATCCTTATGACTGCTAAAAACTCTAGAGAGATAGAGAGTTAGGGAAATTATACCTCTGTAGATATTGAAATAACAAGGTATAAGGCTTTAGGGGCTTTATACATTCTGGCTCTAGTCAAATCAATAGTCATTCATCGTTCGGGATAAACAATCGCGCACTCACGTGCCATCATTACCTATGGAAATGATGTTGGGTTGCATGGCCTAAGAGTTGAAGCAGGTGCAAAATGATTCCCAAAGTAATGATTGAAAACACATCATATGTCCTAGGAACATGCGTGTGTAATCTTGAGGAATATGTCCAAATAATTATTTTAATAACATGTGGCAAAAAATTTAAAAATAAGGCCGGGTTAAACAACATGTTGGCTGATCGTCCCAACATTGGGGGCAATTGAAGGGATAATGTTCGAATTTGTGTCACATGGATATCATGAGATAAATCTTGGATGACCACGAATATATAAGGAGATAAGTTAAAATCTTAAAAGATCACACTGGCAGGATGGAAGACCGATCCTTATAGGATTTATATTTATGAATTAAGATTAATATGAAGGGACCTAGAGGAATAGTATTATTAATCTTATAAATAAGGCCGACCTCACCTACTAGCGGTAAAGACTGCAATGAACTTAGAATCTCTTTACTAAAACTCAAGAGGTCTCCTAGATTGCAATATTCCTTTTATAATCTAATATATAATGATATCGCATTTGAAAATGGATGTATGATCCTTAATAGAGGTTAGAACCAATTTATATACGTGTTTATTACTTTGATACTTCTCCCTAAGTACTCGTACGGGTCCTGTGGGTGAAACCTATTGTGTCTGAGGTCTCATATAATTTTAAAAACCACCATTTTGGCACCGTTTATGGGAATGATAAGTTCAATTTTATCTCATATACAATCTTTTTCTTTTACTAGGATGACAACTAATGCCAAGTTATCTCGTTCTCTCAAAGATATGGAAGCTCGATAAAAATATCTTCAAGAACAACTCAACGATGCTCTTAGAACGCTTCCTTTACCACATGTGGTGGAGAAAGTGATCAGATCAGATCCTAGAAGAACTAGATAAAACTGTGAGACTCGGTTGGAAGGAGAAAATGACTCGAATAATGTGTCTCCTCAATGATTAGTGACATGTACCCTCGTTAGGGATAATTTTTCACTCCCAGGATATCAATAACATGGGTGGTTCTAAGATGGATAGGCCCTGGGACAATGAGATTAATAAGATGCAAGACTTATTGATGAACTTACTCAATCAATACGAGATGCAAACTCCCAAAACCATTGAGTTAGACCTCTGAAAGATGCTATTTGCATTCTCTAATGAGGTTCAACATTACACTCTTCCCTTAAGTGGAATATACTTAATATTGGAATGTTTGAGGTATATAAATAACTTATAGACCATCTAGAGACTTCTAGGTCTCTAATGCTCCTCCATGAGACCCCGAATAAGGTCTTATACTGAGTCTTCCCTCTACTTTAAGGGGGATAACTAGGCATTAGTTTGCCAAACTCAAACTAGGGATCATTAAAAACTTTATATAGCTAGCTTGTTCCTTTATCAACTATTTCATATGATCCTAGAATATGGGGAACTCGATTACTTCTATCCTCAACTTCATTCAGAAGCTCGATGAATCTCTCGAAGAGTATGCCAAGATAATTAACCAAGAGATCCTCCGAGTTGATGATCTAAACGATATCATTTATGTGGAGGCCTTCATCTTAGGCCTCATATTAGAGGACCTACTTAGGTCTTTCAGCAAAAGACCCCATGGATCCATGACCAAACTTCTTTAGAGATCTCTAAAATACATGAATGCTGAGGATGTAGTCACGGAAAGGCGTTCCATAGTCTTCCCCTCTCAAGGAAAACGAAAATATTTCTTCGTTAACCTTAATAAATCCCCTAAGGAAGCCTAGGCCAATAAGAGGAAAAACGAAGGCAAGAGGAATGGACCTCCAAAATCTAAACACTTCACTCCTCTCACCTCCACCATAGAAGACGTCTTCACATTAGTGTAAGCCCAGGATCTCCAATTATCACCAAAGCCCATTAGGGTAACATAGGGCAATAATGGCAAATCTAAGTATTATAGGTTTTACAGAGAGCACATAAAGAACACTAGTGATTGCTTCATACTCAAAAAAGTCATTAAATGAGTAGTTAAGGTGGGTTACCTCAAAGATTTTGTGTAAAAAAGATGTAGGCGTGAGTCAGTGCAGTAACAATAATAATAAAACAAAGATGGTGTCCCTCCAATCGATGTCAATACCATCTTCGGAGATTTTTTCCGATGGTAGACCCTCTTCCATAACTAAAAAATCTCACCTCAAACGCATCTGGCATGAAAGGGTGCAAGTGAACAATGTATATCACCAAAACCAATACCTAAAGAAAGTTTCTATGATGATGTTTTTAGATACAACCTTAGTAAGATCCTCCTCCCTCATGATGGCCTTCTAATCATCATGGTGATCGCGATCAATGCTAACATGAAGAGGGTATTAGTAAATACCAAAAGATCAATTGATATCTTTTTCTTAGATGCTTTCAAGGCCATGGGCCTCACCATAAAGAATATGTAGACAATCACCACTCCTCTAAGTTGGTTGAATGAAAATAGACGTATTATTTTAGGTATGACACTCTCCACCTCATAATTAATTCAAAAGAATGTTTTTCTTCTATTTGGAATAAGTTCTTAGTGTTTGACCTACCATCAACCTATAATGTAATCTTGGGCAAACCTTCTCTCAATGATTTAGATGTTATCGTGTCAACGTGAAGGATGGTAATGAGGTTCCCATATCCCATAGGTATGGGAGAAGTATTTGGGAACTAAAGCCATAGAGTGTTATCACACTTAGATAAGAGAGAAAAATAGGTTGTTTAAGACCTTTTGAAGCTTATTTCAGGCTTCAGAAAGTTCAAAAAGAAGTATTATAGCCCCAATAGAGGTCATGCCTCCTTCACCTGAGATGCCTGATCTCCCATTAGAGAGTTTAGGCATATAGGTGATTAATGTAGATACTTTGGACCCATGATAGAAATAAAAGGAGCATATAGGCGAGACAGTTGATGCTTTAGTCACTATTTTCATTGATGTAGAGGATGGTGCCAAGGGCGTGCAGATTGGGGTTAGTATAAGCTTCTTCTTTAAAGAGGAGATAAACAAGTTATTGGAGGAAAATAAATATGTGTTTTACCAGAGTCACTCAAACATGATCGAGGTAAATCACGAGCTCATGGTCCACCACCTCAGTGTTGACCTAAATCGCAAGCTTGTCCACCAGAAGAAGAGGTTCTTTGGCTCCGAGTGAAATATTATTGCTAGTAAGGAGGTTAATAACCTCTTAGAGGAAAATTTTATTAGATAAGTGAAGTATACATAGTGGCTCGTAAACGTGGTACCATGCCCAAAGCCAATAAGAAATGGCAAATGTGCGTTGACTTCACTGGCCTCAATAAGGTATGCTCTTTATTTTTCTACCCTATACTTTGTATTATCACTTTAGTAGACTCAAATGCTGATCATGTGCTCCTCTTCTTCATAGATGTCTACTAGTGGTACAACTAACTTAGAATGGCCCCCATTGATGAAGAAAATACCTCATTTATCATAGACAAAAGTATCTACTGTTATAAAGTTATGCCTTTTAGATTGAAAAATATAAGTCTAATATACCAAATGGTGGTGAAATCCATCTTTAATGACCTTATTAGAAAGTATATGGAATCCTATGTCGATGATATGTAGTCAAAATTCTCAAAGCTCGGGAGTATGTACGAAACCTTAAGGTGACCTTTGCCATCATTAGAAGGAATTAAATGAGCCTTAACTTAAAAAAAATTGATTTTGGGGTAGCTGGAGGCAAGTTCTTGAGATTTATGGTCACCATGAGTGTATAGAGGCCAACCCGAAGAAGATACTACTCTGCTAAATATGGAGTCCCAAAGAACGGTTAAATATGTTTAGAGCTTTATCGGGTGAGCTGATACCCTTAACTAATTTGTCTTTAAGGCCACAGACAAGTGTTTGAATTTGTTCAAAATACTGAAGAAGGACTTCAAATGGACTCCAAGGGTTGTGGAAGGTTTCTAAAGGCCTAAGAAGTACCTAGGGTCTCATTCTATGCTTTCCCATATCATTATTGCGAAAAACCTGTACATGTACATTATTTATTCTCCAACCACTTTCATATCTGCCTTGATTTGAGAAGAATTTGGGGTTCAGTTCTAGTGTATCATGTCAATCAAGATCTATCAGGGGCTAAAAGTTAACACCCAAGGATTAAAAATATCGCTTTCTGACTCATTACTTATCTAAACTTCTAAGGCCCTACTTCTAATCACACACCATCATGGTCATGACCGACTAACCCATATAGTAGATCCTGCATAAGATTGATACCTATGAAAGGCTTGTCAAGTGGTTTCTGGAGTTAGGGGAATTTGACATCAAGGACGAAGCACAGAGTGCCATCAAAGGCTATGGCCGATTTCATTACGGAGTTTAACAACTTATTAGAGAAAGTAGAGAAAGAGCCCAAGAGCTCAGGAACAGAAGTAATAGTGCCCAAGGAGACCAAGAAACCGCTATTTTTAGTGATAAACCCCAACCTTCCCACATGGGTCTTACATGTTGATGGCTCTTCTAATAGCTCAGGCAACAAAGCTAGACTTTATCTAGTGATCCTAATAGGAGGTACAATTTCTCTTGCACTCTATTTTCAATTTAAAGCCTATAATAATTGGGTAGAGTATGAGGCTTTATTGGTCGTACTCTGTTTGGACATTCATTTGTAAGTAGAGCAAGTGGAGGTTATCAACGATTCTAAATTGGTGGTTAATTAAGTTGTTGAGGTTTATAAGGTCAAGGGTGAAAAAATGGGGGGTTAAGTAATTTTAAAGCACCTTATCCAGAGAATCCCCTAGTTCAACATTATAATTGTTCCCCAAGTAAAAAATTCTGAGGCCAACTACCTTGCACAAGTGGCCTTATTAAATAAGGTGGATCCGGACATATTGATTATCACCTTGAAACATCTGAGAATCTCCCAACTCCAAATCAAGATTATAGAGGTTAATCAAAACTCAACATGGACCATGCCCATCAAGTTATACCTTAGAGACACAGTTTTGTCTAAGGACAATCTTAGTGCTAGAATATTGAAGTCCTTAGAGTACACATACTATATATAAAATGGGTTCATGTTTAAGAATGGATATTGCTCGGAACCTTGTGATTCCTCAGCCATCATAAGTAAGTTACATCCTTAAAGACATCCACAAAGGTGTATGTGGTGTTATAGTTGAAGATAATAGGATTTGCACAATGAATCCTAATTATGCTTATCATATCATAACACTATTGATTTGTAGAATCATCAATATTCTAGGCTTGTGTGCATTATGCCTGTTTTATCTCTGAGTTCACTTTAATTGTCACTTGAGGCTCAATCATAGTTTGACAAAGTTTCACTATCAAATAGAACTCCTTGAACATTTTGAGTGATTTGGTCATAATTCATTTGTATCTAGTTCATGCCCATTAGTTCCATCCCACATATTCAGACACGTCGATACTATGCAAATGTGTGAGACTTATGTGTTTTGTGACATTTTTATGGTAATATATATATATATATATATATATATATATATATGTGTGTGTGTGTGTGTGTGTGTGTGTGTGTGTGTGTGTGTTATTGGTATATTTTGCATATTTATATATATACTTTGAGTTTCTACTTAATCCCTATTTGCCACGTGCTTTATCTTTGGATCAAATTGGATTGCGATTTGATCATATTATAATGTCTTGTTGCTTGTTTGCATTGATATCTTATGTTTCATATCTTATTCAAGTTAGTATTATATTTGCATCAATATTGGTAATAACTGATCATAATGTGGATTATTTATGGTTGTGATGCCATGTTGTGTTTGTTGCACTTCACAACATTTCATGATATTATTATTTCCTCTTTATTTCCAATTGATTCCACATGTTCTCACATTTAAGGCGGAGTATAATTTATGAGGGAAAAATAGTTCTATGCATTCCTTCTTTGTCTATTCCAGAACAAAAAGGGGGACAAATGGTATCTTTAACATTAATGTTAGAAGAAGATATTTATTTTAGGGGGAGACGTCTAACCTATGTAGGGGTTATTAGATATAGGGGGAGTTTATTAATATGCATATCTATACTTGTTATATTATCTTTGCATTCATAGTTGTGTTTAAGTGTACAGGTTTGCAACATGTGACAAAATTCACAAGCGAGCAAAGTTGCTCGTAGTTTGTGTCTGTCAAGTTTGTACTTTTTCCTTTAGGGGTTGGGATTGAGTCTTTTCGAGAGCTTGATGGACTATTGGATTTTTTTTGTCCCGGAAAAGCCAAAAGGGGATATTTGTAAGGAAAATTTTTCGATTGATCATATTTGAATGTATTAGCTTAATTCTGAACAAAACATTTTGATCTATAGGTTATGATTTGAGTTGTTGACCTTTCAAGCCTATGTCGAGTTTAATTGAAGATTTAGCGTCAAAGCTTCTGATAATACATATTGTGTCGTATTTCATGCCATGTATTATCTTCATGTTTCTGAGGATCTCTCAGGTATGAATGTGTATGAATTTTGATCCATGGAATTTATTTTTGGGTGCTTTATTTTTACAAAATTGGTTAGAGGTGTTTTTAAAAGAAAAATAATTTTTCTTTATAATGTCATTTGAATTACATTATGGGTTTGATTCAAACAAGAATGGCAGTTTGTTCAAAAGAATGTCAAATGAGTCTTATCTGTTTACAGAACTAAATTCATTTGAAGCTCCTTCGAAGCTAGTTCGAACGAGTTTGGCATTTCATTCAAATGAGGTTTGATTAGTTCCAAATGAGATTGCAACATTGTTAAAACAAAGTCTAATTTTTGTTATAACAAACTTCCTCAAAAATTGTGTCGCCTCAAAAATTGTGTTTTCTATATAAAAGAGATCAGGCATCAGTTTTTACAGAGACTTTTGGCAAAATTTGTTTTCCAATACATATCTAAAAGCTTCCAAACACTACTTTCACCCAAAGTGTTTAAGATCCAAGTTTCATCTTTCTATATTCTTTCAGATCTTCTTTTGTAGGCACCATAATTTTAGTGATTTTTATTCAAAAGGTCATTCTATTTCTAGAGCACCGATGTTTGATGGGTGTAATTACACATACAAAAAAATTCACATAAAATCAACACTTAAGGTGATAGATGAGTGGGTATGGCAAGAGATTATTAATGGTTAGTTACACTCACAACATTATCTAGAGAATATAGGATTCCCAAACCCGTAAAATCATGGAGTGAGGAAGAGCATACGTTAGCAAATTATAATCCTTGAGGTTTGAATGCTCTGTTTGTTCGATCACATGTTCCACCGTATTATCATATGTGAAACATATAAAGAGGATTCAAACATACTCCATCTCATGCATGAAGGAACTAGTACCATTAAGGCTTCCAAACTCCAAAATCTCACCACTGAGTCTAAAACCATAAAAATGGAGGAAGGTAAAACCTTCGATGAGTTCTATGCTAGATTGTCTGATATTATGAACTCATCTTGTAACTTGGGAGAGAGAATACCTAAAAACCAATTAATTATGAAATTCTTAAGGTCCTTGCCTAAAAGATTTGATTCAAAAGTGACCGTTTTGAATCCTTGGGTACTTTAGACTCTACAAAACTTGAAGAGTTTGTTGGTGATCTTCAAACTTATGAGCTTGACACGTCTACCTCCAAATTGAAGAAGAAAGATAAGGGTGTCATTTTAAAAGACTATAAGGAAGAAAAACCTATTTTGGATGATAAGTCTAACATTAGTTCCCATGATATGGCCATGTTTTCTAAGAAGTTTAGAAATATTCTCAAATTTGAAAAACAATCGAAAGATGTGAAGAAGTTTGAGAAAAAAAAAGTATAACAATACCGATGAATCCCTTAAAAATTATAATGATAATTTTGAGAGGTATGAGTAGGATAGATGCTTTGCATGTGAGGGTTATGATCATAGGACAACTGAGTGTCCCAATAAACTAATAAATGAGGGAAAGAAATCGAAGGTGTAGATTGCTAAATTTAGTGATAATGATCCAGAAGAGGGATCCAATTCCCCTATTGAGCGTAACTACACTGCATTCGTAGCCAGTCATGAAATCCCATATGAAAAATCTTCCCATGAAGATAATTTTGACCATGACACTTCCAAGGACATTGTTTTTATTCTCACGTGAGTGATGATCAAGATAGTTGAAAAGAAAATAAGGAAAAAGAAGAGGAGGAGGAAGAGGAGAGTGAACCCCAAGTTGTCTTCTGTGAGTTATATATGGAAACATTGAATGTGAAAAAGGAAAACTTAAAGTTATAATCTAGGTTTAAAAAACGTGTTATAGGTGATAATAATGCTAAATTGTTTGAGGACCTTAGGGCACGTGAGAGGACTTTTAGAGAGAAAATTAAGTATTTTGAGGAAGAGAGAGATAACCTTCGTGATTTAATGGAGGTTTTGAAGAAGAGCTTCTTTATTTTAAAGACTGTAGGATTTTATTCGATCCTGGGATAGTGGATCTAGAAGAGAAATTGAGAGACTAAATTCATATAAAATTTAATTTGGAATCTAGGTAAAAGATATTGGAAAAATTGTTAGGCACTATCTGAATCAAAGATGACAAGTGAGAGATTGACTTCGATTATCAAGATGATTTCGCTACCAAAGCCAATACCATACTTTTGAGACGGTCAATTATTGTTTAGAACATTAAAAAGGTCAACCCTTATGTAACACCCGTCACCATGTCTACACATGCACACATTGCGGAGGAAAGGTCACCTTAGCATTTTTGCTTCGATTTTAGAAAAGGTCCTAGAAAATTTAAGTCAGGAGTAACAGAGGTTCCCAAAACCCTTAAGCGTCATGTTATACCTATGTGGGATGAAGGATCCAATTTGGAGGATTTACGTTTTAGACTTGCTGGTTCTCAAACGCTTGCACATGATACTTACCTGACTATATCTAATGGTTAATTGTGTTCGCATATTTTTATATACTAGCTTTTGTACTTGATAATATATGCATTTGATAGTTGTATATGGTTTGAATATTTTGTATTTTGATTTTTTTCATTTATAGGGTCTTATTGAGAAAAATACAAAAATATTTTGTTTGCCTTTGGAGTTATTTTTTTTTAAAATTGGTATCATTTTGAAAAATATTTAAAAGATCAAATAGATTTTAGGTTTATGTGTAGTTTAGTTTTATACATTTTTTGTGGCATATTGGTGTGTTTGAATCCATTTTATTCCATGTTTTCATGTGGCTAGGACATTTGATTATGATTATCAACTTAGATTGTTCTTAATCATGTTTGCATGGACTTTTTTGACTTTGGTTTGCTTAATGGATTCAATTTTATATGCCTCCACACATACATGCACAAGCTCTTTTAAATATTTACTTCACATGTTATATTTGAGCTAAGTGATATGTTCTCCCATTAATCTTATCATCTACATATCTATTGACTATGGGAGATTTGTGAATGTAAGAATCGTTACTCGTGAGTATGTTGATTTTTATTGAATATATATGGGTGCACGGGAAAGGGATACAAAAGGAGCAAATATCCTTTTCGGGAAAGCCGCCGTTGGCAAGAGGCTAGAAAAATGAGGGCAAAAATAAAAGATTAAAGGTCAAAAATTTTGTTTGATTGATTTTAAAAAAATGATAGCTTCAAAAGAATTCAGTGAAAAAATATGGTATGTGTTTAGCTTTTGAGGGTGTTATAATTAAAGATTAACGAGTTTGCACAATGAACCCTAGTTATGCTTATCATATCATGACACTATTGATTTGTAAAATCATCAATATTTTAGGCTTGTGTTCATTATTCTTGTTTGTTCTTTGAGTTCACTTTATCTGTCACTTGAGGCTAAATATTAGTTTGATAAAGTTCTACGTTCAAATTGAACTCCTTGAAATTTTTTGAGTGATTGGGTCATAATTTATCTGTATCTAATTTACGCCAATTCATTCCATCCCACATGTGTAGACACATCGATACTATGTCAGTAGTGAGACTTATGTGTTTTGTGGTCGTTTATACCTATATATATGTATGCTTGGTATATTTTTCATATTTATTTGTATGGCATCGCTTTATTTTTGAGTTTTTGTATTTACATTTAATCCACGTTTGCCATGCGCTTTATCTTTTGGTAAAATTTGATTGTTATATGATATTATTGGCATCTCTTGTTGTTTGTTTGCATTGATATATCATGATTCATTACTTATTCATGTTGGTATCATAAATGCATCAATATTGTTATTAATTTATCATTGGATGGATTATTTCTGCTTGTGTTTTCATGTTGTGTTTATTGCACTTCACTCCATTGCATGATATTATTTTTTGCTCTTTATTTCCTATTGATTACACATGTTCTCACATTTTGGTGAAGATATGGGTTGTGGGAGAGAAATAGTTTTATGCATTCCTTATTTGTTTATTCCAGAATAAAAAGGGGGAGAAATGGTATCTTTAACTTTTGTCTTAGAAGAAGATCTTTGTCCTGGGGGTAACTTCTTACCTTGGTAGGGATTATTAGACACAGGGAGAGTTTATTCATATGCATATTTATACTTGTTATATTGTCTTTGCATTTAATGGTGTGTTTAAGTGTCCAGGTTTGTGACATTCGACAAAGTTTACAAGCGATCAAAGTTACTCAGAGTATGTGTCTGTCAAGTCTTTTCCTTTTCCTTTGGCAAGATTACAGTCTTTTACAGGTGTCGACGACCCATAGGAGTTTCTTTTTTGGTTTTGTACTTGAATAGCCAAAAGGGGAGATTTGTAAGGAAAAAATTTTGATTGAGTCAATTTGTAGGTATTGGCTTAATTTTGGATAAATCATCTTGTGTCATAGGTTAGGTTTTGAGTTGTTTACCTTTCAATTCTATGACGTGTTTGATTGAAGACGTAGCAACAAAGTTTTAGATATTACATATGTTGTCGTATTTCATGCCACGATTCATATTATATAATTTTGAGGATCTCTCGGGTATGGATGCTTATGAAATTCTGGTCTTTGGAATTTATTTTTTGGTGTTTTGTTCTTACAAATTTTTTTAGAGTTATTTTAAAAGAAAAATATTTTTTGTTTATAATGCCTTTTGAACGACATTATGGGTTTTATTCAAATGATAATGGTAGTTCGTTCAAATGAACATCAAATGAGTTTTATCTATTTATTGAACTAAATTCATTTAAAGCTTATTCGAAGCTGGTTTGAACGAGATTGAAGCTTCGTTTGAATGAAGTCTACTTTGTTTTATAATGAACTTCCTAAAAAAATATTCCACCTTAAAAATTATGTTTTCTACATAAAGGGGATTAGACGTCAGGTTTTGGATACTTTTGGCAAAAATTATTTTCGAATATCTATTCAAAAGCTTCCAATCCCTAGTTTCACCCAAAGTGTTCAAGATCCAGGTTTTATCTTTCTATATTCTCTGAGATCTTCTTTTGTGGTCACCATAGTTTGTTTCTGTCACCATTTTGATAGATAAAAGTTTCATGCAGTGGACTCCGTGTTTATGGTGTTATGGGATATAAGCGATCGATTTCGTGTTCCAATCAATAGACGGTAGCTGAGCCTGAATCGGTGGACACTGAGGAATATGTGGACTCACACGTTGTGATAGCGTGCGCAGTTGGATTCCTACATTACACTATATAGGAGATGCTGAGGATCGAAAATGAGTCAAGGCTTAAGAGTCGTCAAGTCGTTGTGTAAGTCATCTGTCGATTTTTGTAAAACCTTATCATTGTGAACTTGTGTAGTTGGGCTATTCGAGTTTTTTCTCGCTGTGGATTTTCCTCCTACATTGGCATCTTATGCGATTGATTTTTTATTTTATTTTCCATCACTAAATGCATGTTTTAGGTTAAGATAAAATTTGGTAAATCCATTTATCATGACAACTTGATTTAAAACCGGTGCATAATTTACTTGGGTTATTTCAGTTTAAAGTTTTATATTTCATTCGAAATTAAAAATAGACTTTTAGTTTAGACCACATCCCTACATAACCAACTGTCTTTTAATGACTTCTGAATCCAAAGATATGGTTCAGCGTTGTGACAAGTGTTAGAGGTTCCCCTTTCTTCCAAAGCAAGAAGTACAGAAAATAGCCATAATGCTAAGTCCACGACCCTTTGCTTAATGGGATGGATTTAGTAGAGATTCTTCCTCTTATTAAATGTCAAAACAAGTTCAACATTTTGGAAATTGATTATTTCATAAAGTATTTGAGGCTAAGCTTTTGGCCACCATTACAAAAATGATTACCAGCAGCTACATCTGGAAGAGCATCATGTATATATTTGGATAGCCAAGAGTCACTGTCTGTGACAATGGTAACCGATTTGAAAACCCAACCTTTAAAGAGTTTTGCTCAGGCTATGGGATAAACAACCATTACTTATATACATTCCATTTACAGGCAAATAGTCAAGTCATGGTGACCAACCAAATGATCTTCCACATTTTAAATAAAAGGTTGGAGAAGGCTAAGGTCTTGTGGGCTAAGGAGACTCCAAACATCTTATGGGCCTATGGAAACACAAATATAGGTCCCAACAAAGGAAACCACATTCTCCTTTACCTAAGGAAGTTATCCCAACTGAGATTGAGATACCAACACAAATTATGGATCATTTAAACCATAGGTAATGATGAGTGTCTCAAAAGGTAGTTAGATGAACTATAAGAAAGACAAGAGGCTACATTGGTCGTAATGGCTGCTTACAAACAAAGGATAAATTTCTACATCAATAAGAAAGTTCACCACCATGAGTTCAAAGTTGGGGATAAGGTCTTGAGAGAGTTTACCATTGCCATCAGAAAACCAAGCGAATGAAAGCTAGGACCCAAATGGGAAGTCCCATACGTAGTGGTCCGAATATCAAGGCCAGGGTGTTATTTATTGAAGAATATGGATGGATACAAAATCCCTCACCCTTAGAATGTGGAACATCTCAAAAAATACTTATAATGATGTATTATATTATTGAAATAAAAAGAACCTTTTCACTATCAACGATGTCTCAATGCAATCTCTTATGTGAGTTCCAAGGCTTTAATACTTGGCTCAAGGTTTAACTTAAGGTATGAGGACCCAATATGAGTTCAAGGCTTCCGTCCTTAGCTCTAAATAAAATGATTCCTAAAGTTTCAGTGCTTCCATACTTGGCTCTAAATTAAATAATTGAGGTCCAAAGACCTCATACAGATGATTACTAATGGTGCAATGGGTATATCCTTACCTATTAAAGTCCCTAAGATCTTAAACGACCCAACAAGATTTGCAAGACATTCATGCCTAGATCAGATAACAGTAATAAGTTTAATGATCCCAGAAAGACTAAAGTAATTACCAAGGTTTTCATCCTTGATTCCACTTAAGCTAACTAAGGTCTAAGGACCAAAAATGTTAAGCCTGAAGGACCTCTTTTGCACCAAAACAATGGTTCATTTTTAAAAACAAAGGTATACAAAAAATGCAGGAACCTTAACAACCACTTCTCTAAAAAATATAGCTCCCAATTTTCATATATTTGGAGATGTCCAACGTTAAAGTAGATGAAAATATTGTTAAAGAACTAGACTACAAAAGTTGAGACTTAGAAAAACTTCAATTATAAAAAAAAATTGGGGGCTTAGTGTTCATATATAAAAATTTTCCAAAACTCCTTTTTTTTAAAGCACATGTGCAAAGTCCTAAATTTTAATATTTTTAACCTTAAATACTATGGTTTAAAGGTCTTAAAATCAATTATGGAGCCTCATATATGACACCACAAGGCTTTCATTCTAGTGGATAATGATTTAGAGGTCTTATGACCCCCAAACCTCAGATATTTACCATAAGTATTTCATCCTAGTGGACTAGGATTCAGAGGCCTTAGACCCCCTAACGAGCTTCAAAATTTTAGACCTAAAAGGAATTCATCCCTAGTAAATATATGTTTTAGAGGTTTTATTGCCCTTTAAGGAATGACTTTTTAATCCATAAGATCTTACCCTTAAGTTAACTATGAATCTAAGGTCTTTGGACCCTTAACGAATTTACTTTTTGACTTCCATTCTTAGTTTTTTTGGGGATAAGTGTTTACGTGAAAAAAAATTAAGATTCTCAATCTTAAAAAGTAAAATGCTAAAATAACCAAAGGTTTTTATGGTTCTAAGGTCACCTACTTAAGAACCTCAGTTCTAACTCTAAAGGTTGTCGTATTGACACAACAAAGTTCTGTGGACACTCAGATAATCCTCAAATGGCTTTCTACTTAATTTTGTTTGCTTTACCATAAAATACTGAGGGGGCTAAGGGGATATAACCTACTTGTCATACCTCAGACAAATATATGCAAATGCAAAGATTCCTTGGCAAAGCATATATAAGAAACAACAATAAAGAAGAAGTTAAAATTATAGAAAAAAGTCGATTGTCATTCATTAAAAGAGTTGGGAGATTACATCAAATGGCCCATATCCAACCAAAAAAAAACATTCAAAAGACATTCTAAGGCTAGGAATTCATATCAAATTCCTTCTCGGGGATTATATATTCCTTCATTAAGGGGCTTGTCATGTAAGATGAGCAAATACTTCATTATTGGGAACAAATGAAATGTTAGAGGATTTATTCTTTTCTTCTTCTCCCTTAGATTCTGGAGTCGAGACCATTGTAAATTCACCCCTACGACTTATCTCTTAATCATATATAACCTCAATAAAATGGGGGTCATCATGAAAAAGACCATAGACATCGACCTCAGGAAATAACACCTGTACTTTGGCTTTGCAATCCTTAAAACCTTAGTCATATTTCTAAAACAGAAACTTATGGTAAGATTTAGAGTAGAGATATGCATCTTGTTGATTCTTCAATGTATAATTAATCCTCCCATGAAGATTAATATACTTCACTCCAAGTATGGAGTGCCCTTTCGATAATTTTTGGCTCTCTAGCATTAGCAGGTCTTTTATGGCATTAAACTCCAAAACTTGTTGCTTTAGAAGGTTCATATCCTTAGCAGAGTAAAGAAGCTTGTCATGGGAACCTTAGGGCCTAATAACGTGATCTTGGAAGGCCTCCGCAACCTCTTTGTTCTCAATCAATGCCTTAGTACAAACCTCCTCATCCTTAACCATGGATTCTTGGGCAAGAGAGAATAGAGAGGCACTATCCCTGATACTATTTTTATTTTGAATTTGAGTCTGATAAAGACAATTTGTTGGTGAACTCGGACTGTCCCTCTTATTCACTAAGCTAGTCATTTCCATCCTTTAATTATAAAGTATCTGCTACGATTTTAACTTGGTTAAGTTCCGTTAGTCATCAAATATCCAGGGCTTTATTTCATGTCTTTTGACCGTCAATAACGTCATCCGTAAGAGCCCCCATCAAGTGATGGTCCTGCCAAAACAAAGAAAAAGTATGTGAATGAGAATGAGGTATGTCAAAGAGAAATGAACACCCAAAATAAATAAATAAGTATGATGATATCTTATTATGAATTTTGACTAGCTCCTCTGAGTTAGTCGAGGTCCTATTTACCCTCAATGTGGCCACCATCACAGAATAATTAGTTATGCTCATCGATGTTAAGGACTCCATTACCGAGTTATATGAGTTCTTATCGTCATAAGATGAGGTCCCGAAGTATTATTCTGCTTTGAAGAACCTCAGTCCTCCTTTAGCTGACCTTTTGGGCTAGTTAGGGGACTTAGAAGTACCTTCCTTGCCTGCCTCTTTCTTAGGGGGACAACTTCTTCCCTTTTAATTGGGGGTAATCAGAATTTTTCCCAGACTTTAAGAGCAGGGGATGTAATTCCTCTCAAATAGAAGGACCACTCTCGGTTTCTCTAGAGGTCTAGCCTTCCCCCAAGGATCCTTATAAAAAAGGAAAGACTTTTACGAATGACTCCAATAATGATCCTTTTTTTTTACCAGACTTCATCTTGGGCTCTTTTAATAACTTGATAGGAGGGATACTAATGTCCACCACTTTATTGAATTTCATGTGCTTAGTGGACTTGGACCATTTCCCTTTATTCATAATAGTTGGGACAAAGGTCTTTTTGGAGAAGCAGCCAGCTATCCTCCGGTGCTCACATTCATATACTAAATCCAAAAAAGTATAGAGTCAAAACTAAGGTGTAAGTAAAAAAAAATAAAGAAGCAAAAAAGAGGTCAAGAGAATTAGTCATAGAGAAATCAGAGTCCACCAAAACTATGCCCTCAAGAGTGTAAAACCTCCTCAATCCTAGGAAAAACTAGGCTCCTTTCCTAACCTTATCATCCTCTCCCTCAGAGGCCTCACACACTTTAGAGGTACTAACAATATTGACCTTCTACATCCTGGGAACCAAGATAAAGGTATCAACCCCCATAAACTCCCCAACCACTATTTTTGGGACCTCAGGCACCCCTCCAAATGCCATAACATTGGGTTAGGTCTAATGATATTTTTGAAGATATGGTTAAAGGTGACAAAGGTCTCCAAAGGAATGGAGAATATCTTAAGAGCTTTATCTATCCTTCTTTGTTGAGGTCAGATGGCATTATAAAATGAAAATAGTCAGTAAAACTCCAATAAGAGGTCAAAATAGGAGTTTGTATAAAAGTTCTAATGTAAATGATGACTTATACATAACCGGAGAACAACACCAAAAGATGGGCAACCTATCTTCTCCACTTGGTCAGGGGCGACCCAAGCTCTCACAATAAAGAAAAAATTCTCCTTCCACTACTTGGGTGAGTTATTATTATCCTTATCAAAGATCATTGGAGCCTTGGGGGTAAAGTACTTCAGCCCTCTATCCTTAGGTATACTTTACTCCTGAACCCTATACAAATTAAAAAAACTAGGCTGCAGCAACATCACATTTTCCCTTACTAGACTCTGGAAAGTCTAACACTGTATCCATGAGAGACCTCCAAGAGTTTTCCACTAATTAAGAAAGGGATACCCTATTGCCTTCAAGATTTCCACCATCGACAAAGGTAATGGAAACCTGGCTCCGTAAAGCAAGAATAACTTATTCAAGAAGACGTGTTTGGAGACCAAAGATCATGGTCTATCTTCAGGATTTTCACCCTTCAAAGTGATGGACTCAGGGATTTGATACATTTCCTTGATCTCCACCAGATCCTACTTAGTAATCATTTAATCCACCTAGTCTCCATTAGAGAAGCTAGGTTTGTTTGTTCCCATGTAATTCATCACCTGAGTACCAATAAGAATAGACCATTTGGGAGGCAGGGATGAAGTTTCAGACCCTTATTCCATGGTTAAAGGTAGAGAAATATGAGGTGTCATAACATAAATAGGTGTGGTGTTCAAGAACTTCAAGACATATATGGTTTCAGAAGACATTTTATTGTGAAAAGAATGATAAAGAGCAAATGATTATAAAGATATCTCGAGAAATATATAGATAGTTGCTATTGATAATGGTGAAGTCTCCCAACCAACCCAAGGGGTTCCTTTATATCCCCAAGGTCTGTCGAATTAGTACTTTCAACACCCTAAATAATCAAAGTGAGTTACTTCCCAATGCAATCTCATTATAATCAGAATTTCAGTGATTGGTTACATTCCTACCCTAAACTAGCTTAATGAGTGTTGACCCTAGTAATTCTTAGAAGAAACAATAAGGGGATACTGATGATACAATGTTTAACTATTGGAATTATAAAGTTTCTCCACCCTTTAATCTTCACTCATGCAAGATAAGAGGTCGTGAGGTCTAGTACAGGCCTCTGCCAAACCACAACTAAGATCCTAAAACAACAACTACTTTAGGAAAAGGACCATAGTAGCATAATATGCCTCAACATCCTCACTACTCTGTCAAAATACTCAATCGTTCCATCACATCTCAACAACCAAGCTCTGAGAACTTAGCACCACCATCCCTTCATCTGTGATGTGAATAGATGACCTTGGTTTAAGGAGAAATGTCCTCCAAAGGCCATCTAACCCCTATTCCAAATAAATATTATTACAATATAACATGGTACCACTTAAGTAGGAATTTCTTCCAATTCTAGACCCCCTAGTTGTCTAGCTAAGCCTATGTGCCTTGTTTGGCTATAAGGTAAAAAGGATAGACATTGTTCTACCTTCCACCACCACCACCACCACCACTCATTTACAATATAATTGATGACTCCCATTCGCATTAAATACACCCATCAAATACCTTACACAACTTGAAAATATTTATCCCACACTCCACCTTTCTACTGTTGCCATCAGACTTTAGAGAAGGCCCCGATCATACTACTACAGTTCACTCATTTTCTCTCTACGAGAATTAATATATAAAGAAGGCTTATGAATGGTTTAAAGGGGTGAATACATGTTCAAATCATTATACATAAGCAAAACAAAGCTAAATAGATTAAACAAGTATCTACTTAGTTTAATTCATGCTATCAACCTATTGTTATTAGCAAATAGCTATATTTTGGATCATTTTCTTCATTTCATACATTGTATACCCCGTTCAGTCCTAAACTAAGACTTAGGAACACTTAGATAAGTTCATTGGTTACTTCCTAAGGTCATTTGTTGGTGGAAAATACTGTAGTGAACTTACACTCTCTTGACCAAAACTTAAGTGGTGTCCTAGATTGTAATATTTCGTTTATGATCTAATATACATTGAAACACCCTTTGGCTATGGACGTGGGATCCTCAGTTGAGATCCAAAAAACAATATACACTTGTCTATCACTTTGACAGCTCTCCCCATATACTTTTTTGGGGTCCCATGGGGGCATCTATTGGATCTGAGGTCTCACATGATTTTAACACCCGTCATAAAGTATTTGAAAAAATAACATAATGTTATTTTTCATGGTACTTTTGGTAGAAATGACCATAAAGATCATGAATCAAAATAACATTTTTGTAAAAAGTGACAAATTTTTAAGAAAAAGTCTCTCAAATTTTATCTCTTTTGGTGTGACAAATCTTTCAAATAGGGATCATTATAAATGTTGTGCCAATGCTCCATAACTATTGAAATTTGATGACAGGTGTGTTAATTTTTCTTAAGTAATTAATCCCCAAGGCCAATTTCATTTCATAACAACTAATATATGGTCACGCTATATAATTAAATTATATAAATGTGAGAATTTCATGTTAGTGAGAATTAATTAAAAATGACAGTGCAATAATGAAATCAAAATGCAAAATAAGATTAAAACATACCACTATAAATTGTTCAAGTTTGATGAATTTTTAATGAAATAAAAAATAAAGTAACCTATGAAGTGCTACCCTAACTATTAAGGTAAATGGGTGCTTACTCGAATGGTCTGATGGTCTGGCATCATCACCGATGACATTATCTCACTCATATTTATGACATAAGATTTCATGCTCAATTCACCTAAAAATTGTGTATTCTAGCGCATGGTGTTATGATCTTATAGGATGTATTGGCATTTGTCTCGGGTCTGGTTATACATTATGTCCATCATGTTATGAGAGAGACACAAGTAATTTATTAATTAGCATTGGGCCTCCTCCTACGTGTTTGACATAACTTAGTTAATAAAATCAAAGGGAAATGTGCTAAAAAAGTATATGAAATGACATATGTACCCTATATGTCAAATAATGATCAGAAGTAAGATCACCATGATGTGAATAATGGGATTTTACTCATATAAGTCCTTTACAATGACAACCTATGATATCCACTCATCTTGGCTAATAACATTTTCATAAGGTGCTCCTGTACCATACAGATAGAGGGTCGATTATTCGAGTTAAGTTGTGATACTTGAAGATTTTGGCGTATGGTTAAGGCACGAACATCGCCGAAACAAGGTGCCCATAAACAATATGCACCAAATACCCCCTCATTTAATTCACCACTATATATCATAGTCCATGTGCATGTTTATGTTTATGTACCCTATGTCATTATTTCATCAGCTAGGCTCCCACTAATGTGTGATATGCTTTTGGAGAATGTGCTCACATGCTTTATCGAACTATAGTTGGAATGGGACAATTAGAATCCCATGTGATATCGTCGCCACCTATCCCCCAAATACCACATATGTTTATGCTCCTGACAAATATTATCATGCGTTTCTGAGTAAGAACGTTATTGTGCACCGCCAAATTCATATCTAGGCCATGTCTCACCACACATAGTTGCCACACCACTTATGTAACTATCCTAATCTCTACCTGACCGCATGCCATAAAAAAGTTATGATGGATTTGCCCTCTTTCTAGGGACATGTAACCTATCTCCCCACGCAAGAAAGTAGGGGTATGCATCGACATTTTCCTTACTCCACATCCATCACTATTACACAGACTTAAGATTCTTGAACCATAGAAACTAAAAATGGTGAAACTGAAAATAAATTTAATAAGGTTTATACAATGAGATATAATTTAAATGACGAAATAAAATTAATCATATATAATCTAAGTGAATCCTCCATGTCGTCACAATACATCTAAACTAGCATTTAAATAATCGTTATTGCCCCTCACCATCAATATCAATCCAATATCCTTAGATCCATTACTAGAATAAGCCAATCCACTTAGAACCAATATTGATAGTTGTGAATAACAATTGGACCAAAACATCAATTAGCAAGTCTCACACATACCATTCCCCATCCTTGAGTACATCCTCCTCCTCCACCATATGCTTCACCTGACCAAATTATCCTATTTATATTGCACTCAAATCAATATCAGTTGATGGAAGACCATGGATATATTTTTGGGTATAATCAAATGTCTCTTAGTGGCCTCATAACAACACAATCTCACCTCATCCATCCTCTAATATGACTCCCCTATTTTTCACACATAAGGTGGTCAACCTTATGTGTAATAAATAAAGGATATCAAACAATTTATATGATTATAATCATCCGATAAGAATAAATAACTGGCAACAAACTTGACATGATTGGATAGTAACTGATAATTGAGCATAAGTTGGAAATGAAGTTTCAACCACAAAATAGTCCATCTACCCAATCCAAATTCAAAATAAATGTAGGTACACTTATATAACCTACCATTAGGACCATACACCAAAGTCTTAGAGTAAATGTAATAAATAAAACTAGAGAGTCTTACTCTCAACACCTACATTAGAAATAGCTAGTTAGAGATGAATAGAATCATAAAAAAAATCTACGAAGATTCTATAGTCTAAACCCTATTAGTGCTCTTGGATAAAACTTTAAAAATAATCAACACCATATAGGTCTGTCTCGCAAAAAGGAATCCACTACATTACCCAAAATAGTGATAATAATCAAATATAATAAAATCATGTCATCCTCACGGTATATAACACAAGAAATAAACCCAACCTAAGGGAAATATAGTAATATGAAGCTAGTATGCCAAACCTACCAAATATTTAATGACTATAGTCTATATCATAATATAGCAAGATAAATAAAGATATTATTTCTAATTACACTAATCCCATAGCTACACGATCTATAATATGAAAAAATGAACTCTACTAACTACTATAATCCCAACATGGGTACACCCGACCCATGGCCATTAATTATAAGGCACTCATATGGCCTATAAGAAAATGTCTATGAAGGCCAACACCTCTAAGGATCTCTCATGCTTCCACCAGTTATGACTAAGGGATGTCCCACCTCCTAATGTCCTAATATCATACAAAAGGGAAATCATTATACCATCACACTAATCGTGTAACAACATACCAGTGTTTATACACAAGGATCTAACCCCCTCATTTTCTATCATGAATAACGATGACCTACGAACATAGTGTAATACCCCGTATTTTTATGGCTTTTAAATTTAGGAATTTATTAAATTTAATTGAGATAAATTAATTTAATTTTTAATCCAGAAATTTATTTTAAATATTTACTAGCATGACGAGAGTTAGTAATTATTGGAAATTTGTTGAATGTTACTGGATGAGTATAGTTATATATGAGATTTATTTTATAAAAATTGTCACGTGTGAATAAAATGACAATTTTGGAAATTTAAGTCGGGACGCTCCCGTGTCGTGTCGGGACTAAAGGTTGATTAATAAAAGTGAAGAAATTATAAGTTGCTTGTATGGTCGTTTTTAGTGTGCCAAAGTGTACGGAAGGGTCGAGATAGTCAGAAAAGTGTACCCGGGGGTTTAGTTTGGGTCTCGGGGCATTTTTAGGCCTATTTAGTACCCCGGGAGGGCGTTTTGGACATTTTGCATTTTTGGGTAATTAAACCCACGAAATTTATTAGGTTATATCAGCCATTTGGAATGGTCCCTTAGGGTTAGCAGACTCAAAACCTTAGAACGGCCATTAAAGAGGAAGGTAGAAAGCTTTCCAAGCAATCCAAGGCCAAAAATTCATCCAGTTGCACCACCACCACCACCAACACGTAGATCGCGCGACGAGGAACGCAACCACACCAAATTCATCCACAAATCAGAAATCTAAAATTTTAGGCAAGTATCTATCTTTCTTTTATCAAGTTAATGCTCTTTTATATTAGTCCCGGGTTGATTAGAATTAGTGTTCTTGAAAGAAAACGTTAATTGGAGACAAAAATTGCATGTTGTAGAGGTAGAGATCATATTTCTGGAAATCCATTTCACATGTAGAGGTTGAACCATGAATTTCCATGGTATTAGTGGTAGAAAATCTGGAAAAGAATGGAAGAAATTAAGTTAAAGGAAAATTAGGGTTCTTGAGAATTATATAAAGATTTTTGCCCTCTTATCTTGTTATAGATGATGAAAATTCGCATGTGTTATGTAGGATATTGTTTATATGGGTATCCAACACTTGTAGTATAATTGGTTGAGAGTTTGGAACTGAAATATGATGATTTGGAGGAGTTTGGGGGTAACAATTCCGTAACTAGTATTCTGCAGATTTTGCCATACCTGCTTGATCGATCGATCGAGCCCAGAGCATCGATCGATCGACGGTTCGATCGATCGACCCCTTTCTATCGATTGATCGACCCCTCCTGGAAGACTCATATTTGCCCTTCTAAATAGTTGAATTCAATTTAAATGAATAATAATCTTTGGTCATCCTTATTAAAATACTTTGGGAGACAAAGAAGACCAGTAGGACTTATTAAGAATATGAAACGTTTAATGTAAGACGAGATTTACATTTTTATGGGGATGTTTATATATAAGGGACAATAGAATTATGTATTAAAATGAGAGACGCGTAAGGTAGTTACGTTGGAAAATATATGAGTATCTTCTGAATTTTACACTTGTGAGGATAGAATCCATGAGTGTTACGTAGTAAGTTGGAATAATCCCTCAAATTAAAGTAAGAGACAAACCGTTATACGTGATAACTAAATAACGAGAAATGAGGATAAATATCATAATTATGGGTTATGAGATGTACCTTAATTTAATGTGGTAATAGTAGTATATTTATATGACTGTATTTATGCATATACTATATACGTGTGAAAACCATGCCCGCGCTACTTGTTATCACTGAGGTTACCGCGCTGGGACAGTCTTATCTCGATGGGGCCTTTATGGGGGATATTGACTCGTACCCTAGAAGATAGAGATCCTTTGGTACAGGCTAATAGGATCGATATTCAGACGGCCTAAGAGACGTGGGGGCATGTGCTGACCTCTTAGAGACCGGGACTCTGTGCTTCACCTCAATATTGTTTGTGTTTGTGTTAATACAGTTCGAGAGTGATTCCAAACTTGTATTTCCCTTAGTACGAGTGATACGGGGACTGGATAGCAGAGTATGCCAGCACCATAGTTTTTATGTGGGGTGCCGTTAGTATATATGTATTATATGAGTGATTGGTATATATATATACTTGTTTACGGAAATGTTGCACCATAGATTTTATGTGGGGTGCCGTTTGTATATATATTATACGTGTAATTAATATATATACCTGTATCTTTATGAGAACTTTCTACTGAGTGAAATAGTAGTTAAGTAAAGTATAAAATTCTTCAACTTCATTATAAGTATTCGAAAACATTATAACGATACAGAATTATTCTAAATAACGTAAGAAATCTTGAAGAGATAGATTTTACTAAAGTGAATATCATAACCTTAATTTCACGTGTTAAGACTTATGGAAAATAAGTTAGAGAAATATATGGGATTCATTAGTACGGTAGACGTGCACACTAGATGAGAGGTGAGAATTCTCAAGAGAGTGTCACATACTAATATGACTGTTGCATTAGCCGATAAGCATTTTAAATACTTGCTAAACTATTTTTAAACCGTTTTACATTCGGGTTCTGACCCATTTTCTATTACCTCTGCTCTCTTGTGTATATATATATATATATATGTATTACAGGTGCCCGGCCACAGGGGAGTCATGCTTAGGATTCTTTGGATGGAACGCACTGTAGCTTTTGTGGGAGTTGCAGGCCATTGCTTAGACGACCTCATTGTTGACTCTACTTCTAGTTCAGTTTTATCCAGTGGGGCATGTGTCGCCCTTTCCCATTATTTAGTTGGTATTTTCAGAGATTGTAATTCTTTTACTTTCAGCATCTTTATTTCGGGATTTATTACCTTCAGGATGTTTTCCTTAGTGTTTTAAAGTTGGAATTTGTTATTGATGGTTAAACTCTTGAATGTTCATTTTTATTCTTATATTTAATGTGTGACTTTTAAAAATGTTAATGGTTAAAGGTTTTATAATTGGATTTAATAAGATGGAAATAAAGTTTAAATGGTTTTGACACTTAGCTTAATTAATCCGGGTGTTTAAATTTGAAAATTTTCATTTGCGACAGTGATGCTAAGAATGAACCAACTGTTCACCTTGATTTTAATTTAATAAAAGAGTGATCGCCCGGTATTTAATTGGGCGGGGTGTCACACATAGGACACACATACACATGCACAACATGACTTATCACCCAAGATGTAGTATATGACCTCGTCGCACACATCCTGTAACAACCCTAAGATCCTTAAAGGTTATGACAGTATAAAAGTCCATGTCTAGTGAAGTTTTGAGTAAGGTCTACAACCCTTGAAAGTATGAGGAAGGCCATGGCCTAAAAGAACAAGCCGATGACATTTATTGGACCAGACTTTCAAAACATTAATCACGAGAGGTGGTGACGTGTTAGGTCATAACTTGATAAAAAGTCTTAGAAATTTTAGAAAAAAATTTAGAAGGGTATTTGTGGAAAGGTGATGTCATAAGAGGAAAACCTAGTTTCCTTAGTGATACCTATAAATATCAACCCTTGCAACACTTCCCAAAGCCGTTAAAACCCTAATTCCCATTTTAGAAAGAGTGATATTTTGGGGGATAGGAGGAAGTCATGCAGAAAAAGAGGTCGTGGACTTCCACTATTCACCAGAGAAGAAGGAGAGTTAGAAGAAGAGCAAGGTTACTATTCATCAGACCTATTTCATTAAGGTAAGGGGTCTCTCCTCTTCCTCTTATGGATTAAAACCCTATTTTCCATATTTTTTTATTGAATGAAATGAGACCTTTTATTTATTCAAGGTTTTGACCATGGAGTTTCACTATTCATTTAGTTCTCTGGATTTAGAGGCATAGTCATTTACTTTTCATATAGATTTTTTGAGTTTATAGGTCATGGATAGTCACTATTCATCGAGGTTTAGAGTCTATGGAGTTTCACTGGTCATTTAGGATTGGAACACCTCCGAATTTATTGTTCATTGGGAGAATCCTTGATTTTAGAAGTTTTATATTACGATTCTTGAGGTGAGACTTTGGAGTTAGAGAGTGAGTATTTTGAAGATTTTTTTCTTGACTTTGAGGGCCTTACCTTCAATCTTTGAGTATTTTAGTTATGCAGTGATTAGGGTTTAAAAAATTATTTTAGTAAAATACCCTTGATATTTGGTGATTAGGAGTTCAAACTTCTTCTTTGAGTCCAATAACTCTTGGGGAAGTCTTATATTATGTCTTGGTGAGGTTAGATGAGATTCGATGCTGAGGTCGCATAACTGTATGGATAGGCCGAGGTGTCATTGTCTGTTTGAGGGCCTCTTACTTAGAGGTTGGGGTTAAAATGGCTAGTTTTAAGGAGATTGATCCTAAGACTAGATACGGGGCTCACACTATAGAAGATCTCGACTAAGGTGTGGTGTAAATAAAAGATTAAGGATCCACCATCCTAGAATTAGGTAGGAGGGGAGGTCGTGGCCTATGACATGACTAGGTCTAAGATACATAGAATAAGTCTTCAAAGAATGATAGATCCAAGGTCATAAAATAAAAGGTCGTGGACTATGAGGTGAACTAGGGAGATTATTCCTTAAGAGAAGCAATTTGGTGATGAACTAAGGGAGATCAAGCCTTAGGCTAATGGGGTTATATGGGGGGTTGAGAAACTTATATTCATTTCCTTCCAATTTTGCGTATTTTGCACCAACTTTCTTATTTTCACTGTTATCTTCCATTACCTTATTAGTATATTTTTTATTCGTTAGTATTAACATTTACATGTGGGTTGAGGACTTTGAATTAAACCTTGTTGAGCTATTTGAGCACACCCCTTCCATATTCGTTATTTCCTCAGGATAAAGAAGTCGTGGTGTGGTGAAGTAAGGGAGATTGAGCCTTAGGCTATTGGGGTTATCTGAGGGGTTGAGAAACTTATATTCTTTTCCATCATATTTGCTTATTATTCACCATCTTATTTATTTTCATTATTATCTTCCTCTACCTTGTTAGTACATCTTTTATTCATTAGTACTAACATTTACAAGTGGGTTGTGGACTTTGATTTTAACCTTGCTGAGCTATTTAAGCACATCCCTTCGAGATTCCTTGTTTCCTTAGGATAAAGTTAGTAGTTATTCAATGATCCCTTTATATTGTGCATTATTAAACTAAGACGATTTATAAATCTTCCAACTCTGATGATGGGGTCGAGGCCCTCATATATTTTGCGACATGTAAGTTGCCGTAACAATAAAGTTTTAAATTTTTCCATGTGAGAATAAGTGGCTTATAACGTACGCAACCTAATAGGGCAGGCCATGGGGCGTTACAACTGGTATCAGAGCATTCGACCTATGAGACCTGAGGAGTGTTAGGAATATTTTTTACTAGGTTGACTTACTTAGAGATATAACATTAGGATTATAGACTTATATGTGTGTGATTCTTTTCATAAAAGATATGGAAATAGGGTATCAATGAGAAGTTAAGGTGGTAGTTGGATTCGCATAAGTCTTAGCTCGGGAAATGGATAGAAAAATGGCTGAAGGGGGGCCTATTGGTTTTATTATTGAAAATTTTAAGAAGTAAAGACCTAATCCATTTAAAGGAGATCCTAATCCACTGAAGGTTGATGTTTGAATATGAAAGACATTATTAAGGGAGATAAAGATCATCGGTGGTCTATGATCAAGAGGATTCCACTGAAAGGAGAGGCCACGACCATGCTTTGGACCAATTTTAAGAACTCCTGCTTGAGAAGTATTTCCTTGTCGCAACTAGGGAGAAGCTCGAAGTTGAATTTTTATAATTAACACAAGGAAAATGTCCATGGAAGAATATGAAAAAAAGTTTACAAAGTTGCCACATTTTGCCCCTATCTTGTTGACACCGAGGGGAAGAAGGCTAACAAGTTTGAAAAGGACTTTAAGCAAGGGATCTATTGCAGAGTGGTGGGACTAAGGCTGAGGAATTATGCATAATTGGTGAAGGTGGCTCAGATCATGGAACAAGACTTTGAGTATGGACTAAAGGATAAGGGAGAGAAGAAAAAAGGAAGATAAGTGGGATCAAATAAAGAGTATAAGAGACGATATCAATCTTAGAATTCACGGTCTAATTAAGGGGCCGTGGAAGGGAAGGTTGACACCGCGACAGTTACCTACTTTAACTATAACATAAATGGATATTTTTCTAAGGCTTGCCCATTAGGAATGAGCTATTAAAACTGTGGAAAACCCATTCATAAAGTTAAATACTACAAAATATTGAAGAGGGAAGAGGATAAGTCATGGGCTCTTGCCCCTAATGCCAAGGATGATGATAAAATTGAGGGCATGATATGAATTACTATAACTACTAATGATATAAATTCTTATGCGCTTTTTGATTTTGGGGCCACAAACTCTTTTGTATCCATAACTTTTGCACGAAAGTTTAAGGAAAGGGCACATACCATATACCCACCATTAACAATTAATACCCTAGTAGGAACTTCATCGTAGGTCACAAACATATACAATGGATATTCTAGGAAGACAGGAGAGTGATGTTTCAGACTTAATTTAATTCCATTAGAAATGAAATACTTTGACATAATCCTAGGTATGGATTTGCTATCCACTCACCCTCTAAAATAGATTGTTCTAATAAGGATATTACTCTATGTAAACATGTAGATTCTGAGGTGGGTTTTAGGGAAGAGAGATCTAGTAATAAACCTTTGTTAAAATTATCTTTAAGGTCTAGAAATATCTTAAAGGGTGGGTGTCATAGGTATCTAAATTATGGGAAATAACTTGAGAAGATCGCGACCATCTTAATATATGTCCTTATGGACGTGGAATTTAGTGATGTTTTCCCAAAGGATTTTCTAGGATTACCCCACAAATAGAGAAATTGAGTTTACCATTGACCTTATGCCCGAGGTCATGCCCAATTCAAAGGCACCATATAGAATGGCTCCCGCAGAATTAAAAGAGCTAAATGAACAATTGGAGGATTTGTTAGGCCACAGATTTATAAGGTCTAGAACTTCCCCTTAGGGTTCCTCGATACGTTTTGTAAAGAATAAGAATAGATCTATAAGGATGAGCATATTCTATAGGTAATTGAATAAAATAAACATCATGAAGAATAAATATCCTTTGCCTATGATTGATGAGCTTTTTGACCAATTAAAGGACGCTAAATATTTCTTTAAGATTGATTTGAGATCGGGATTTCACCAACTTAGGATAAAGGACTTGAACATTCATAAAACGGACTTTCGAACTAGGTATGGCCACTATGAGTTTGTAGTGATGATGTTTGGGTTAATAAATGCGCTGAATACTTTTATGGACTTGACAAATAGGGTGTTTATGCCCTTTCTAGAATTTTTTTAGCTGCTGTCATTGATGATATACTGATATATTCTAAGATCGTGGGTGAGTATGTGGAACAACTCCTCAAAGTCTTTGAGGTTCTCAGGAAAGAGGAGTTATATGCTAAATTTTCTAAATGTGAATGCAATGACATTATTTCCTTGTCCGGTTTATATTTGAGTATATCGTATACTGCTACAACCGTCGAAGACTTATTCAAGATCAATCATGCGTCAAGATGGATCCGAACATCAAACTTCTTCAACATTCAAACCTTCACGAGATTAATTTTGGTTAGGTTGCGTTTAAGTACCTTAACGGTTCACTTAGAGTGTTGGGATATTTTTTACAAAATATTTTCTAAGTGTTGAAGTGGTGGTTTTTGTCAAAAGTTTTTTTAAAGTTTTGGGCGGAGTATTTTTTACGAAATAATAATTTTTTATTTTTAATTTTGTTCGAGCGACTTATGTATTACGTTCGAGCGACAACTTAAGTCACATGAAGCTCGTTCGAGCGAGATGCTCTTTTTGTTCGAGCGACGCGCCGCCTTAACCCTTTTATAAATAGCATCTTAAACAACTTCGTTTTTCTTCAGAAGACCTGATAATTTTATTCTTCAAAAACTGCTTTGGCATAAACGTTTGTCTTCTCACTTTTGAGAGTTTTTGCTTTGTTTTCAATTCACAAATCATTCCAATCTTTATGTGAATTGTTTTGGAATCCAAGAACACAATTTTATGAAGTTTCTATTATAGAGAAGATCTCTACTGCTGATATAGGTGCCACTTGAGGGAGATGTTGGGCTAACGTGATTGCGTGTCAAAGGGACTACTCGTGGGTGTTCCTGGGCTGATTGTATTGCGATTCATGCGGAGTTGCCACGAAATTCCACTATTGATTTAGGTTGCGGCCTATATGGGTTTTCGGACATGAATCCATTGCAGATTTCACTTGTAATCATTGTGAGTATTATTTGTGAAATAAAATATTTTACCCGAAAAGTTTTTTTTCCTGAAATTTGTGTGTCAGCAATTATTTATGTTGGTTTGATTTATCCACACGTAGTTTCATATTTTAGGGCCGAATTAAATTTGATTTGAAATTGACACCGACTAAATAAGGTTGACTTGAAAATTTGTGAATTTGGTTTAAATAGTATCACACATACGAGTTTCACAAATTGATACCAGAGCATGTTACACTAATTTATTACGTATTCCTATTTCTGCAAAATTTATGTGATACTGATTTTTTTTGAAAAAATCTGTTTTGCAAAAAATTATTATTTTTCCAATGGGGCACTTATTAATCAGATGCCTCCCCTTGATGACACGAGTCAGAGTTTTGCAGATTTAAATAGTTTGAATTTGACGTTTGCTAAAAGAATTGATTTTTTTGAAAAAGAAAATTCTCGTTTTAAATCCGCTATGGATCTTTTGCAAACGGTTCAAAATCAAAGAGATTTTTATCATGAGAAATTTGGTACCTTGGACCACAACTTTAGAAAACTAGAATTGTTCAAAAAGGAAAGTGATGATAAAGTCCTATTTTTAGAAAAATAATTGGAGGACTTTAAAAACTCAAGATTTGTGTTTCTGGCAAAGAGGATAAAAATATTTTAATCGATGAGTTTGTGGCGCGTGCGGATAAGTGTGCATATTTTAAGGGAGAACATGATAACCTTCTAGGAATAATTGAAAATTTAGAGAAGGAGTCCTTAAAATTGGAAGAGTCTAATTCTTGACTTGAGTAAAAAAATTTGGAGATAAAAAATGATTTAATAGAGTCGAGTAGTGTTGGAAGCAATGGCAGTGGCTCGTCGTGTTCTAATGTTTCGAGTATTAAAGCCTAGACCATTATTTATTTTAGAGGGTCAACCAATCCCAAGCATGTTAGAAAAGGTCAACCCATAGGTGTCCTTCCACCCGTTTACACATGTTCACATTGTGGTAAGAAATGTAACTTTAGGCATTTTTGTTTTGATCTTGGAAGAGGTCCCAGGAAGATGAAGTCCAGTGTTCCCTTGGTTCCCAAAACCCCTATGTGTCGTTGCACGCCTATTTGGGTTAGGAAATCACTTTTAGAGGAGTTAGATGGTAAACTCGTTGATTTTCACATGCTTGCACATGATGCGTCACTTGCTATTTCTTATGGATAGTTGCATGCATGCTTTGTTTGTCATACACTAGTTCTGATTCATGATATATGTTTGCTATTGTTATGACACTGGTAATTTTTGTATTAGATTTTTATTTTTAAAATTTTTTGAAAAATACAAAAAGATTTTATTTTGATTTTTTTTTAAAAAAAAGTCAAAAAGATTTTTGTATATTAGTTTGCACCGTTTATGGATGGACATTTAGGATGGCCGAGTCATAATTTCATTCCATATCCATGTGACTGTTTGATAGTGATTCGATATGTGTCATCACTTCATTTTTGTTCTTTACAATGTTTGGAGTCATTAAGATGTGATTTGTTGTTACTTCCTACATGATTGATTCACGAGTTCCTTTAATGCACACTTGCACGAATGTTTTTGACTATTGTTCTTGTGTATCACATGTTGGTCGATGTGTTTTCATCTCAATTTTTCCTTTAAAAGAAACCAAATGTGATAAAACTTGACAATGGAAGTAGTACATGTAAGAACCATTTATGTGAGTTTGTGTGACTTATTTGAAAAATGGGAAAGGGATACAAAATTTACTCAATTATCCTTTGCGATTAAGCCACCGTTCAAATCGGACCTAGAAAATAAAAATTTGGCAAAAGCAGAAGCCAAGGTCCAAAGAGGTTTAAAAGAGCCAAAAATATTTAAAGGTCAATAAAAAGAAAAATATGATATAAAGTGGGGAATTTAGTTTAGTTTCATCACTTAAAAAAAGCATTATTATTAATGAGGGAGTTTGGATGGAATAAAAAACGAGTTTGCACGTCCTGACAAAGTCATGAAAAAGTGTTACATAGTTTTGGACGTTATTGGTATGAAAATCATGTTTGAATTTGATTTTTCGATTTGATTAAGATGATGTCATTTAAATTCAGATTTTTCGACACCTAAGGAAGATTTTCAGATTCATTCGTTAGGAGTACACATATTCATCGTGCACATATGTTGTGCATGATTGCATTGATTTACCTATCTAATTGTTCACACTCATTCACTCCGTTTCCATGATTTGGTTATCTTAGTGTAAATTCATGGTGTGTGATTTTTGTAAAATTATTTTTGCATTTTTTGTATGAAAAATTGAAAAATCAAAAATAGTTTTTGGAAGCTTTTGAGTTACTCTTTTGCATAAGCGTAGTCTGATCCATGTTTGCTATGCATATTTATCATGACACTCCATGTTTTTTTATTTATTCATTTCCTTGTCTATTTCGATCAAATAAAAATGGGGAGAACGAATTATGGAAGTTTTTGCATTATGGGGGAAATTTTATTATTGATTAATCTATTCTTATATCATTTCAAACTCTATGCATCAAGTAGGTATTTACTTTGTTTCATGTGTGTAGGTACAAAGTTTGAAGATCATATGTTGCACACCCAAATGAGAAAAGCTTAAAGGTTTGAAGATTTGAAGTTGAAGATTTTTAAAGAAAAATTTTGAGACTTTCATGTTTAGTATGTTTATAGTTTTCAGTTAATGGGAGGGTATTAGATTTGTATAGGCATTTTGATTTGATAATTCGAATGTTTTTATTTTGTACTGGCATATACATAAGGGTAATTTGTAAGGACATTATTTCATTTTTTGGTTTACATTTGAGTATGTCCTATACCACTACAACTGTCGGAGACTTATTCAAGATCAATCATGCGTCAAGAGGGATCCGAATATCAAAGTTCTTTAAAATTCAAGCCTCCGCGGGATTAATTTTGGTAAGGTTGTGTTTAAGTACCTTAATGATTCACTTAGAGTGTTGTGATATTTTTTACAAAATATTTTTTAACTATTGGAGCGGAGTTTTTCATCATTTTTTTTTTAAGTTTTAAGGCGGAGTATTTTTTACGAAATAAGAAATTTTTATTTTTAATTTCGTTCGAGAAACTTACGTATTTCGTTCGACTGACATCTGTTCTCGTTCGAGTGAGATACTCTTTTCGTTCGAGCGACACGTCGCCTTAAAGTTTTTATAAATATCGTGGTAAACAACTTTATTTTTCTTCAGAAGACCTGAGAATTTTTTTCTTCAAAAACTTCTTTGGCAGAAACATTTGTCTTCTCAGTTTTGAGAGTTTAAGCTTTGTTTTCAATTCAAAAATCAACCAAATCTTTATGGGAATTATTTTAGAATCGAAGAACACAACATGTGAAGTTTCTCTTGTAGAGAAGATCTCTCTTGTTGATCTAGGTGACACTTTAGGGACGTGCTAGGCTGACGTGACTGCATGTCAAAGGGAGTACTCGTGGTGTTCCCGAGCTGACTGAACTTTAATTCGTGTGGAGTTACTGCACAATTCCATTATTGATTCAGGTTGAGGCCTATGTGGGTTCTCTGAGGTTAATCCATTGCAGATTTCACTTGTAATCATTGTGAGTATTATTTGTGAAATAAAAGGTTTTACTAGGAAGGATTTTTTTCTTCTTGAAATTTGTGTGTCAGCAATTATTTGTGTTGGTTTGATATATCCACACGTAGTTGCATGTTTTAGGGTTGAATTAAATTGCATTAACCATTGACATCGATTAAATAAGGTTAACTTGGAAATTTACGCATTTGGTTTAATACTTATCACACATACGAGTTTCACAGTGAATTATAGTTTATAGAGATAGCCTTACTCGACCATATTATTAACAAAGATGGGTTAGTCATGGACCCAGGATAGGTCTTGGCCATTGTTGATTAGGAGAGACCAACCACCATGACCGAGGTTAGAATCATCCTAGGACTAGAAAGGTTATATATTATAGGAGATTTGTGGAATGATTTTCCAAGATTTTTGTTCCCTTGACCCAATTAAAGCCCACAGACAAGAAATTGTTATTGTTCGCAGAGTGTGAAACAATTTTCAAGAAGTTATAAGAAAAGTTGGTGCCCGTACCTATTTTGGTCTTACCCGAGTAAGAAGAAGGCTATGTGATCTATAGAAATAGTTTGGTCCATGGCTTTGGATGTTTATTGATGACGAATGGAAATATTATATATTATTC
The DNA here is from genome assembly GCA_949130495.1 of Sambucus nigra. Classification (NCBI taxonomy): domain Eukaryota; kingdom Viridiplantae; phylum Streptophyta; class Magnoliopsida; order Dipsacales; family Adoxaceae; genus Sambucus; species Sambucus nigra. The sequence continues at coordinate 237,291,188 of OX422207.1, forward strand.
CTCTATATAGTCGATGCCATAGAAAACGAAATACCTAACACACGACCTAGAGTTAGCGGCACTAATTTTTGCCTTAAAAAATTGGAGACATTATTTATATGGGGAGACTTGTTAAATATTCACATATCATAATAGTGTGACACCCCGCCTAATTAAATATTGGGTGATCAGTCCTTTATTAAAATAAATCAAAGTGTCTGGTTGGTTCATTCTTAGCATCACAGTCGAAAAATAATTTTTCTTTATTAATCACCTAAAAAATAATTGAGCTAAGTGTCAAAAAGTTTCAATTTAGAGATTAAGTCCTATTGTTATGATTTAATATACGAAACCATTTTTGTGAACACGACTAATATTAAAAACCAAACCATCCAAATGAAAATAACATGCTAGATAAATCAATCCAAATAAAATGTCCCAAGTCGCAGGAAAATGTAATAATCAAAAGCAATCCCAACGAAAACAGAATACTGAAATAAATCAAGAGTACAAATCTCTCTGAACTAGATAAAAACTGGAAATGGGCAATGCGTGCCCTATCTAATGATGATTAAATAGAAGACTGAAAAGATAAGCATGAATCTTCTACTGTAAGGACCTGTGACTCCCACACTAGCTGCAGTACGTCAACAGTCTAAAGATCTGAGCCCGATGCCCCTGTGGATGGGCACCAGTAATACATTTATATATATATATATATATATATATATATATATATATATATATATATATATATATATATATATATATATATATATACTAGTTGTGACCCATTCGATGCACGGTCGGGTGTAACGCATTTTGAAATAGATTATTCAAATATATAATTTAATATATAATTAGTACGAGTATTTAAAGAAATGATCGTAGCTATAATCATGAACATGTAAATTAATTAATATGATGAAAAACGCACACTAATTGAAATAAAAATGAGGAAATATTTTAAATGAATATGAGGAAATGAATCAAACTATATTTTGTAGACTAACATGTTACATCATTGTTTATTATGAAAATCTGAATTATATATATAAAAAAAGGGGCCTTTAATTTCAAGTTTTAAATCTTAAAAAAAAATGGGGTTCACTTCCATATCGTTTTATAATTAGTTAGAATTCCTAGATTTTAAAATTATCAATGTCATTTTATTAGTTGCAGAGATATTTCTACCAACAATGCAAAGATATATTAATTATTTTGCAACTTAGAACAAAAGATTTATGACATAGGACTAAAAATTAGCAAATTCAAGAAAATAGGACCATCAACTAAATATCTATAAAAAAAATCATGCTATTTTATGCATGTGCCGATAACACGGTAAAAATAATAATCTGGTTAAAGCAGACACGAAACAACATAAAGGTCTTTTTATATAATTCAGATTCCCATATAGCAATTAAGAAATTACTCCCCCGTCCATCTCCGCTAATTTATTGAGGGAAACATTAGGCATGTGCGTGGCACATGACTTAAAATAAGGTCATTTTTGCCCTAACATAATTTTTTAGCACTGATCCTGACCTCAACTGTTAGTTCTTTAAGCTCTGTTTTTTTTAAAACGAATCTTAAAATAACAGCTAATAAAATATTATTCCAGCAATAAAAAAATGATATTCAGTAATATAAACTTATTTTCAGCATATAAAATGATTTTAAGTAAAAAAAAAATGATTTTCAGCAATAATAAAAAAAATTAGCAAATGAAAATTATTTTTAGCAATACAAAATATTTTTCAGCAATATAAAAGTATTTTCGGCATACGAAATGATTTTCAACAGATAAAAATTGATTTTCAACAATAATAATTTATTTTTAGCAAATAATATATGATTTTCAGGAAAAAAAATGAATTTCAACAATGCAAAAGTATTTCCAACTAAATTTGTAATAAAAAAATTAAAACCAAAAAATATAGATAATTTTTTTTCCAAAAAATGAACCTAACTCAGATTTCCCAAATATAGGGAAAAAAATTAAATTTTCGAGAAAAAAATTTCACGAAGAATTAACCCGAATCTAAATAACATTTAGAAAATAAAATTGTCTTCATAGTTGAAATTACATATATATGTCATCATTTATCAATTACCATCTTACAAAAAACAATTAAATTTATAGTAATAAATTCGGTGAAATTCTTGGAGGTTACAACTCAAATGTGTTTTTTAAGTTAAGGAATGTATACTGAATTAATCGATGGTTTGAGCTAGTATGATTTGTATAATTTTTAAAAAAACTATAGTTGTGTATGATTTGTATCATTTTTAAAAAGACAATAGTTATATGCAAAGCAGTTTTCGCGTAGTGTAAAATCAATGTGAAAATGAATAGTGTGTTATCTATCAAACATGAAAAAAAAAATTGTTTTTATCGTGCTCATTATAAAATCTCATTTGATACCGAAAGCCCACTTTGTATATTCCATCGACGAATCTAGTTTTTTTATTTTTTGCACCCTAACAATGACCCTCCTCTGCTATATTTTGCCACGTCTCCCCACTCCACGTAGAGTAAAAACAAATGAACAAACAAAAACGCATATTTCTGCCTATAGTTTAGTTAGACTAAATATTTCTATTTTTCACGTTCTAGTTGGATAATCACTTCCCTGGATGAGTTTCTCTTATATTCTATGCACATCACATTATTTGGGCAATGAAATGGTGTGGGTAGGTAGGGTAGTGATCAGATGAATGTAGTCAGATAGACGCGTAAATTTCCTACAAAAAGTAATGACTAATTAGTAAAGAAAAAGTATTAGACGCATCACAAAAAATTAGAAAAGAAAATAAAAAATTTGATACCAACCTAAGCATACACACACTCGTTCAGAAGTTTACAACCAAAAACATATCAAAAATACTATTGTGACCGAATTTTTGATCGAAATTTGATGGACAAACTGACGTGGCAGGATTTTATTGGTTGGTTTTTGGGGCCCACGCCAGTGAGACCTAAAAACCAACCAATAAATATCCACTATGTTAATTTGTCCATCAAAATTCTGTCAAAAATTCGACCACCGTATAACTACTCAAGACATATACACGCAATTGTCCACTTTTTGCTTCGTAAAAAAAAATGGTAGTAAGAACCTGATAGAGGGTACATATATATGTATGTATGCATGTAGTGGTGATGATGAGTCAAACTTTAAATCTGATTTTTTTAGATTTTTGAGCTTCTTTAAAATAAAAAAATTAAGTCTCACCTTCTTAAGCGATTCACCAAATTTTAAAACAAATACAACCATCCATGCACCCACTAATAAAAAAAACTCCCGCATATTATGGACGTTTTCACGGGTAGAATCACTCTCTCTCCCCACATATTCAATGGATCCCTTATTTCTCCTTTATTTTCAATGGAAAATCTGACCATTTTCCCTTTAATCGGATCTTACATTGAACCCTAAAATGGGTCACTGAGAGCTGGTTTGGTAAAAATGGGTCATAGGTAGTTTTTATTTCGAAATAATATGGTTAGGGTCACCCACTGGATATAGCCATGATAGCTTTGGGAACTTATTGTGGTGCAGTGGGTGTGGTGGCCGTTCCGGTGACGGGGACGGTGAGGGGAAGAATGCGTTGCACGGCGGCAATTGTCCTCCGCATAGATCTACATTTCCGGTGAAGGCCGATGTAGGGAATCTCGATGGCGGGAATTGAACCGTTGAGACCCTTGTGTGATACATTCAAGTCCACTATGTTCTGGGGATTGATGTTTGGGTGTTTACCTCTAAACCAGTTCTCTAAGAAGAAAACAGGGATATACATATATATAAAGAGAGTGAGAGGCAAATACACAATTCTGCGTTCCGAATAACTGGTGGTAGAGATGTTTGTAGTTTTAAAGAAGTACAAAAGTTCTTTTTATTGATCACACCAGAAAGAACAAAGCATGGTTAAAAGATGAGAGGATTCTCAATAGAAAAATTGTGCGTAAATGTATAATAGATTGTAGGCAACATATTATGCAAAACACAATAAGTTTTACTCTATATAAATAACTCTACAAAAAATGTGACGCGTTAACTGCAATGACGGTGATCACCAAGAGGGGGAATGACGTGTGGTGGGAGAAGTTTCGTCTAAGAGAGCGTCTTTTGACAGAGATGGACACATCTTTTATTTCAGTGACTTGAGGGGACTAACGAAGAGGGCGATGATGGAGGTCTTACAATAGAAAACCGATGTTAACAAAATATATTTCACTAACAATGGAAAGGTTGCAAAAGTTTTATGTGTGGATGTGATTCAAAAAAACGTTGGGAGCGGGGAGTTTCATTTTAGCCATCGTGGAGAGGTAGTTTTTGGTCGATGAAATGTGGAAACATCATATGTATCCACGTGTATTTTCTTGATTAAAAAAAACTCAAAAATCTGAGAATTTAGGATTCACATTTTGGAGGCTCCTCAATGCTCCTACTACATACGTATATATATATATATATATATATATATATATATATATATATATATATATATATATATATATATATATATAAGAGAAGGAAGAGATGATAGGAAGCGAGTCAGAGCCCAAGCGTAAAATAACTTTAAAATAGTTTAGCAAGTATTTAATATGATTACCAGTTGATATTACATGCATGTTAGTACCTCGACGCTCACTTGGGAATTCTCACCCCTTCGCTAGTGGGCATGCCTAACGTACTAATGAACTAATTAGGATAAATCTAACCTAATACTTCAGTCTACTTCAATTTCTCCTCACTAAATTTTATTTCAAGTAATCTCATGATTATAGTTTATATCGGGTAACCTTTTCTTATGAATATATTAGGCCAGTAATATTCGTCTCAATATAGACTTAAGTTAGCAACCACTTATTTCATTTACTATGAATTATTCAATTCGTATCTACTTACAATCACAATAGATTCATCACAGGTATATATATTTATCACTCATAATATATATATACTAATAAGGCACCCCGTATAAATCTATGGTGCCGGCATACTCTGCTATCAAGTACTCATATCTCTCATACAAAGGGAAATACTAGTCTGTAATCACTCTCGAACTGTATTAACATAAAACACACATATTGGAGGCGAAGCATAGTTCCCAGTCACTAAGAGGTCAGCACACACTCTCACGTCTCTTAGGACCATTTGACTATCATTCTCAGATAGCCTGTATCAAGGATCCTATGTTCTAGGGTACAAGTCAATATCCCCCGTAAAGGTCCAATCGAGATAAGACTGTGCCGGCGCGGAAACCTCAGTAATAGCAAGTAGCATGGGTATGATTACACACAAACATACAGTATTAAGTATATGTGTATATATATATATATATATATATATATTCAGATTATTCAGCTAGGTAGGCCTGCGACCCATAATATATTTGAACCATGTGTGGCACATAACGTCCGAGTTCTACGTATAATTAGATCATTCTTTCATTTTCTTAATTACTGAATGTCCTTAAGTACTTCTCGACTCTCGAAGGGTATCCTCTCGATAAATATAAAATTAGTAGGTGTAAACTCACTACCCTACTGGTCTAAGTCTTTCTAAATTCTTCCAAGACCTACTTTAATGTACGCTTGATTTCTCACTCAATTTATATCCCCGAAACCCCACGGTTAAATGTCCCATAAATTCGTCTTATCCGGATCCTACTTATACCCTACTAGTCCTTCTCAAGTCCCATTATGATATTTATATTATGTCCAAGGGTCCTTACCCATTTGGATTGAATAATCATTAAAAGGGTAAAAAGTTTCAGTTTCCAGCAGGGTCGATCGATCCATGAAAGGGGGTCGATCAGTCGATCGATCGATCAAGCAGTCCTTGGCCCAATTTTTTCCATTTTTAGCCTACAGGTTTCATCCAATATAAATCCTTAAACCTCCATTAACATGTCCCAGACTCCCAACCAACATCATGAACATTATATAAACCAATATAGAAGATTTTTAATGTAAAACATTCACAAATTCACCAAGAATCGTCATCAAAGGGGATTAATTCAAGAAATTATCATTTAACCCCAGTTCATCCAATTTTCTCAAGAATTCATTTAAATTTCCAGATTTCTATTTGTACTGGGCATCAATTTCATGGATACTATCTGTACTAGGCATCAATTTCATTTAAATTGTACTGGGCATCAATTTCGTGTACTAGGCATCAATTTCTATCTGTACTGGTCCTCAATTTCATTTAAATTTCTAGATTTCTATCTGTACTGTGCATCAATTTTCTCAAGAATTCATTTACATATGACCTATATCCATCCTAACATGGTTTTTACTCCAGATTTGCAATGAAAATCTCCCAAACAACATTTTATCTTCAAGAAGACATGAGAGAATTAATTCCTACACTAGCATGGATGTGTTATCAACTAAAGAACAACAAGTTAGATAATTTCCTACAAATCGAAGGTCTTATCCAATATATTAGAGTGGTATAGGAATGACCCCCTTTTCCCGGTCTACGCGTTGGTGGTGGAGTTGGTGAGAGTGGTGTAGGGTTGGTGGCTCTCCTCTTTGGAAACCTTCTCTCTTCTCTCTTCCTTAGCCTCTCGACAACTCGAAGGTTTCTAACCCTCTAGGACTCTAACACTCATCTTATATAACACTCCAATTTTTGTCCATGATTAAGGCCTAAAATGGGTAATTACCAAAATGCCCTCCCGAGTTACCGGTTAGGTCTAAAAACGTCTCGAGACCCAAATTAAACCCCTGGTACACTTTTCTGACTATCTCGACCCTTTCGGACACATTGGCGCACTAAAAATGACCATATAGGCGACTTGTAACTAATTAACTTTTATTCCATTAATTTAGTTTTGACATGACACATGCGCGTCCCGACTTAATTTCTATAATTGTCGTATTATTCACTCGCGATAATTTCTAATAAATTCAATCTCATGTATTACTTTACTCATCTAGTAGTATTCAACATTATTCTTACCAATAATCTACTAACTCTCGTCATTCTAGTAAATATTCAATTTAAAATTTGGATTAAAAGTAAATTAATTTATCCCAATCAAATTTAAATTATCCCATAATTAAATGCCATAAAAATACGGGGTATTACATACTCACCCCTAATAATGGAATTTTGTCCCGAAATTCAGAAAAGTAAGGCAAACTTGGTAAAAATAGGTTTCCTCCAGTACTCAAAACCAACTTCAAAGTAAGGCTCAATCCCTATAGCCTCTGCTTCACAACAAGCTTGTTTCACACTCTCGACACTTTATCAGTTATAGGGTCACGCCTCAATAACGACACCTCATCTTGTGATCCTACCAAAAAACATTCGAATAAGAATTTCCTACACATTATTGGCCCCATTGTTTCAATATTATTGGGAGGCCGTACCTTATTACGTATTAACTACTTGTATTTATCTAAACACAAAGCTCCCATCCTGAGAGAAACAATATGAACATCTGACTACTGTTGTCAGTTCTTCGAATCTAGATTTCGAGCGATGTAACTATTACGACAGTCAAGATCCACCTAAGACAGTCTGTGGTAATTTCACTATAGTCATTGGACTCTAACTCGACCAATCCAAAATTATGATTGTCCGCTCACCTCTAAACAATCAGAGTGAGAATAGTGAAGGTTTTTCCACACAAAACTTCAGTAAGCCGCTTGTCCTAAATAAATAGGTATGAGTGTTTACACACTACGTTACCATTAGGTAATATATTCTCCCAATTATCGTAATATGCTTCACTTACTATCTATAATTATGGCGGATATGAAATGACCACAATGAGTTCAAAATTACATTCATACCGCTCCACTAGTCGTTTATCACCTTTTGCCTACTCCTCGGGCGATCGGTGATACAACCTTCTGAAAATGAAATGTTATTCCCACTGCTTCCTAAAATCCCATATCGAAGGTGGGGTTCAAGGATCTCATCCTAGTTCAGAACAATCTCGGGCAGGACAACTTATTGGCATAATCCTTCCTTTCAAAGAAGGACTGGGGCATACTGTCTAATAGTGTAAATTACCCAATAGAGTAACAATTACTTTCTTTTAGGTCAAGTTATTCCACACATTTGAAGGGACTTGTGACCTTGTCTTTAGGTTGGCAACCCATCAAATAAATTTACCAAATTGGCTACCCTTTTCTATTACAGGAATCGTCGGCTTGCTACAAAATTCTCTGGTTGATCCTCTTGCTCAAATCGATTTCTATCTATGAGTGGTGCATGCGTAGACTACTCTCTATGTCCCTACTAACATCGACTCCCACTTGTAATGTCTCACATTAAGTGATACTTAATACTCCCCTTCTTTCCTCGGCGTATATCGAAAGTTTTGGCCCGTGCACTTTTCTCCACAATGTGCACTTATGGACTTTTTATACCTTACTACCATCATCATTGTATCTACGTGCAAGTCGCTCTTAGTATTTGACTAGAAAACTCTGCTCCAAGTGTTTTCCATAATAGTTAAACTTTACTCTTGTCAAGGAATACCCCTTTTTAAATGGCTTCCCACAGCCTTTCAACCTAATTCGGGTGTGCTATACTGATTGCACACGTATATATGAATTATCATCCTTATCATATGATGCTTAATCCACTTTACCATTTCTACTTCGTTATATTAGTCCCATAGGAATATATTTCACATATTTATTCTCACTCCCCTTTAACCCAGACGATTCTGACATCAGCTAACTAAGATGCCCAAACCCTATAAACCGTGCCTACTGGCATAAGCATCACATACGCTTCACACATAACACTCAATTATTATTTCCCTTGTATTCAAAGCGTGGCTATATCACTTGGGTATTCCCAATCACCCCAGAAATTAAAATTTTAAATCCTCCTTAACATCGTTCCACCCTTCAACTCGTGGTGATAAAACAAAATTTTCAATGCTTCCTTACCACAAAACTGGCTCCACATGCCTGAAATCCTAATTTAACTTCCAACTTACAGTTATAACTACCTTCTCCTATAACGATCGAGGTACCGGACTCATGGACTAATGACCAAACATATCCCTACTTCCAACCTTGCATTAAGTTTCAGGCGTGGGATGTTTCGCAAAGCAAAATTCAAACAAGGAACCCCCCGATACACTACGACCTAGCATCGTCGATTATCAAAATCCGTCTGGCCCTTCCTCCATAACATCTACCCCTATATTCCCGTCTCTTATCATAAAAGCTACATCTCCTCCCGCAATTACACTTAATCAAAGAACTTTTTGCCAGTTGCACTATTACTTAGCATTGGTGGTAGTCCCATTACATAAACCTCATACACATACGATCGGGACTCTCGAAATCTCGTCCCCAAACATATAAATATAATTTTAACTCTCGTGTCTCTAAAGGATAGATATAATAATGCGCTCTTCCTATCACCAAGTCATGATCACTAACATAATAATGAGTTAAATCTTTTCGCTAAATTATAAGCCCAATATTCACCGAATCAAGACAATAAAGTCCTTACACACCCCGAGACTAAGCGTTTCGATACCACTGTACCCTTCGAAGTCTCTATAGTATATGATATACATGTTAGCCCTACCCTCTCGTGAGGCCTCGCCAAAACAAAACATCCTACACTATGACAGCAACCCTGATAGACTTGCGATATCCACCCACTATCGGTCTAATTAGTAGTATAAAACCATAATCAAGATAATATCATACTCGTATAGCATATCACTAAAATGTGTAACCTCAATAAGTTATATACCATTAACAATACACCCATTCATCCTCCTTAAATAACACTAAAGATAATCCCTCTATACCAGGGAAAACATTCACATAATAATAACATTATCGATATACGCATTAAACTGGTCTCACGTACGAATCTAGCTATAATCAAAATATAGTGACTCGCTCACGTCACATAAAACACGTCTCGTCCTTCGAGGGTAAAACTCGCACTTGTACCTTACCAATTGCCCTGGCTGCTCACATGGTTTTCGGACATAACACGCATGTCCGAACCAAAATAAAAACTACTTTAATCATTTCCATTTACTAGGAACCATACTCTTATCCCTTTACTTGCTTCGAGAAAAATTAACGCATGTGGTTTCACTCTCCACAAAATACCTCTATGCATAATCCACTTATCACCGGTCATACTAACCATATTAGGATTGTCCTTCTCTCAGATTTTGGTAGGCTCGATCCTAATGGCTACCCCCGTTGTTTCCTTAGCTTTATTGGCCCTAAGGAACACACTACTGGCTTCAACAACCCTTACTAAATTCACCATCGTTTGGTAAGGATTCAGTTATCCGAATCATTTAAATGGGTCCCCTAATGGGTCTCCCCCTTACGGCATTTCACTAACTGCGTTTCATCCAGTCTTACTCCCCAACTAAATCTTTCGATTCCTTTAGCTCCCTTTAGAAATAAGCGTTAACATCTCTACGGACAATGCGTGATATTATCACCACATGGATCGACTATCCGGGATAATTCCATTTAAATGTTGTCAACTTTGCTTATAAGTCAATTTCCCACTTGAAATCCTCTTCTCCAGTTATATCTACTTCTTCCGGCATAATTTTCGCTAAATAATTGAATTCATTTTTCCACATGGACCTATGTCCAACCCTCCTGTGATGAGTTCAGAACAACATTCACATCTTAACTTGAAAATCTGATGAAGGAACTTGCGGTCAAACCGTAAACCATACCTAAGATCCTTACATTGACACAACATTCCACTTCTAAATGTGGTGGTTGGCTCCCACCATTATAACTTTGCTCCGACGAGTCAAGAAAAATTTTACCCCAAATTTTCACTCCTTGTTACCCACACTCATCCATAAGTCCAAGCCCTTGGATATTTTACCTTCGTTGGTTAACACACATAATTCTCGCATTTCTATATCTTCCACTGATGGTTCTCCACAATGCTTTGTCTGGCTCTCTCCCAGTCCTACCACATTGGGTGAGTCTAATTTGGTGCCACTTTCGACTATAGTGGCACTTTGAAATCATTTACTGCGCCCTAGTCGTGTTTACAGTCCTAGATTCTCGTTCCATAATAGGGTTGACCTCGACTACGGTCATCATCCTCGAATATACTCTACAACCTCAACTAAACCCTGCCTCCCGTTGTCCGCCCAACGACCCTCACCCGTCATACTTCATTGTTTAAACACTCCCGAACGCAAGTAAGATTCACTAATATATATATACACGTTATAGCAGGAGAATTAAATCTTGCCATAGAAATCAATAATCCTAAACATAGGGCTCTATATCAAACAAAGCAACGCTGAAAGCATAATATTCCGCACAGATCCTAAGGACACTAGAACCTGATGCTCTAATACCATCTGTGACACCCCGCCTAATTAACTACCGGGTGATCAGTCATTTATTAAATTAAATCAAAGTGTTCGGATGGTTCATTCTTAACATCACTATCGAAAAATAGTTTTTCTTTATTAATCACCTAAAAAATAATTAAGGTAAGTGTCAAAACATTTCATTTTAGAGATTAAGTCCTATTGTTATGATTTAATATACGGACCCATTTTTGTGAACAAAAATAACATTAAAAACCAAACCATCCAAATGAAAGAAACATGCTAGATAAATCAATCCAAATAAAATGTCCCAAGTCGCAAGACAATGTAATAATCAAAAGCAATCCCAATCCCAACTAAAACAGAATACTGAAATAAATCAAGGCTAGAAATCTCTCTGCACTAGATAAAAACTGGAAATGGGTGACACATGCCCTATCTAATGATACTAAATAGAAGACTGAGAAGACAAGGATGAAGTTGTCTACTGCAAGGACATGCAACTCCCACACTAGCTGCAACACATCAATCATCCGAAGATCTAAGTCTGATGCCCTTGTGGCTGGGCAACTCTAATACATATATATATATATATATACAAGAGAAGGAATATATGACATGAAAGGGGTTAGAGCCCGAGTGTAAAACAACTTTAAAATAGTTTGCAAGTAGTTAAAATGCTTACCAGTTGATATTGCATACATGTTAGTACCTCGACACACACTTGGGAATTCTCACCCCTCAGCTAGTGTGCACACCTAACATACTAATGAACTAATATGGATAAAGCTAACCCAATACTCTAGTCTACTTCAATTTCCCCTCACCAAATTTTGTTTCAACTAATCGCATGATTATAAGTTATATTAGATAACCTTTTCTTATGAATATATTATGCAAGTTATATTAGTCTCAATACAGACTTAAGTTCGCAAATACTTATTTCATTTACTATGAATTATTCAATTTGTATCTACTTACAAGCACAGTAGATTAATCACAGGTATATATATTTATCACTCATAATATATATACTAATAAGGAACCTAACATAAATCTATGGTGCTGGCATACTCTGCTATCATGTCCCCGTATCTCTCGTACAAAGGGAAGTACTTGTCCGGAATCACTCTCGAACTGTATTAACACAAAACACACATATTGGAGGCGAAGCATAGTTCCCAGTCACTAAAAGGTCAGCACATACACTCACATCTCCTAGGACCATCTGACTATCATTCGCATATAGCCTGTATTAAGGATCCTATGTTCTAGGGTACAAGTCAATAGCCCCTTTAAAGGTCCAATCGAGATAAGACTATCCCGGCGCAGAAACCACCGTGATAGCAAGTAGCACGGGTTTGATTACACGTAAACATACAATATTATATATATATATATATATATACATATATCTTTTTATATACATGCACCCATATATATTCACATTATTCATCTAGGTAAGCTCGCGACACATAATATATTTGAACCATGCGTAGAACATAACGCCCGAGTTCTACGTATAACTAAATCATTCTTTTATTTTCTCAATTACTGCAAGTCCTTAAGTACTTCTAGAATCTCGAAGGGTATCCTTATGATAAATATAAAAATAGTAGATGTAAACTCACTACCTTACTGGTCTAAGTCTTTCAAAATTCTTCCAAGACCTACTTTAACGTATGCATAATTTCTCACTCAATTTATATCCTCGAAACCCCACGGTTAAATCTCCAATAAATTCGTCTTACTTGGATCCTACTTATACACTACTAGTCCTTCTCAAGTCCCATTATGATATTTAAATTATGTCCAAGGGTCCTTTCCCATTGGGATTGAATGATCATTAAAAGGGGAAAAAGTTTCAGTTTCCAGTAGAGGTCGATCGATCGATGAAAGAGGGTCGAACGATTGATCAATTTTCTTAAGTCGATCGTTCGATCAAGCAGGTGTTGGACCAGTTTTCTACAACTTTAGCCTACGGGTTTCATCCAATATAAATTTTCAATCCTCCATTAACATGTCACAAACTCCCAACCAAACATCATGAACGTTGTATAAACCAATATAGAAGATTTCGAACATAAAGCATTCGCAAATTAACCAAGAATTGTCATCAAAGGGGATTAATTCAAGAAATTATCATTTAACCCTAGTTCATCCAATTTTCTCAAGAATTATTTAAATTTCCAGGTTTCTATCTCTACTGGGCATCAATTTCGTGGATACTATATTACATATGACATATATCCATCCTAACATGGTTTCTACTCCAGATTTGCAATAAAAATCTCCCAAACAACGCTTTATTTTCAAGAAGACATGAGAGAATTAATTCCTACACTAGCATGGATGTGTTATCAACTAAAGAACAACAAGTTAGATACTTGCCCATAATTTGAAGGTCTGGTCGGACATATTAGAGTGGTAGAGGAATGATTCCCCTCTTCCGATCTACGCGTTGGTGCTGGAGTTGGTGAGAGTGGTGTAGGGTTAGTGGCTCTGCTCCTTAGAAGCCTTCTCTCTTCTCTCTTCCTTAGCCTCTCTGCAACTCTAAGGTTTCTAATCCTAGAGGACTCTAACTTTCATCAGATATAACACTCCAATTTTTTCCATGATTAAGGCCTAAAATGCGTAATTATCAAAATGCCCTCCCGGGTTACCGGTTAGGCCTAAAAACATCTCGAGACCCAAACTAAACCCCCGGGTATACTTTTCTGACTACCTTGACCCTTTAGGACACATTGGCACACTCAAAATGACCATACGAGCAACTTATAATTAATTCACTTTTATTCCATTAATTTAGTCCTGACATGACACATACGCATCCCGACTTAATTTCTATAATTGTCGTATTACTCACTCGCGATAATTTCTAATAAATTCAATCTCGTATATTACTTTACTCATCTAGTAATATTCAACATTATTCTTACCAATAATTACTAACTCTCATCACGCAAGTAAATATTCAATTTAAAATCTGGATTAAAATTAAATTAATATATCCCAATTAAATTTAAATAATCCTATAATTAAATGCCATAAAAATACGGGGTATTGCTAGTAGTTTGACCTATATGTTCACCTAAAGATATTTGAACATGAGACAAATGAGGTGGTTTAAGTCTATAGAATACTATGATTGTTCAATTACGTATCACCCTGGGAAGGCTAATGTAGTGGTCGGAGCGCTTAGTAGAAAGGGTTCCCTTAGTGCTTTCAGGATTACTAGTCAAGAACACATCTTGAAATATTTAGAGAGTTTGGGGATTAAGGTCATTGGCCCCAAAATCCATAGATATTTAAGGGCCCTTGCTATCGAATCAAGTTTGATTGAGAAGATAAGGATCACGTCGACCATGGGCCTTGAGATGCTAGAAATTCGTGAAAAGTAGAAAAAAGATAGCTCAACCTTTAATATTGATGACCATGGAGCCTTACAATTTGGGATAAGAATTTGCATGTCACAGACTGACGAGATTAAGAGCGAGGTATTATAGGGTTCCTATTCTTTAACCTTTCTCGGAACTACTAAGATGTACCTGGACTTGAAGAAATTTTTTGGTGGACTAACATGAAGAGAGAGAGCGGGAAGTTTATTACCAAATGTTTAGTATGTCAACAGGTTATGGCCGAGCACCAGAGACCAGATGGATCATTGTAGACTCTACTTATCCCAAAGTAGAAGTCAAAAAATATTTCAATGAATTTTATTTTGGGGTTTCCATGGACACAAAGTGGAATGGATTCCATTGTGTTACTGTGGATAGATTGTCTAAGTTCGTGAACTTTTCAGTTATCCAGACCACAACCAATGTTGATCATTTGGCCAAACTTTTTTCTCAAGGAAATTATAAGACTCCACGAACTGCTTATCACCATAGTATATGTATGGGACCCTAATTTACTTCATGGTATTGGAAGAGTTTTCAAAGGAAAATAAGGATGAGGTTAGACTTTAATACGATCTTCCATCCACAAATAGATGGGCAAATATAGAGGACCAATTATACCCTAGAAACTTTATCGAGGGCTTATGTTTTAGACTTTCATGGAAGTTGGGAAAACCACTTACCCCTAGTGGAGTTTTTGTATAAAAATAGCTACCAGATAAGTATAAAAATCTCCCCTTACACTGCCTTATATGGGAGAAGATGCTCCAGCCCTCTGTGTTGCAAGGAAGTGGGAAAAAGCAACTTTTGGAACTTGAGATGGTAAAACAGGTCACTGCTAAAGTAAGACTGATAAAAGAAAGGTTACTAATTTCTTAAAGTAGATAAAAGAGTCGGTCATATGTCTAAAGTAGAGATATGGACTTAGAGGTCGGGACCATGCATTTATTACAGTTTTCCCTTAGAAGGTAGTAATAAAATTTAAAAAGAATGGAAATTTAAGTCTTTGATATGTGGGAACTTCTGAGGTACTAGAGAGTATTGGGAATAATTTCTAAGGAATTTCCCTGCCTCCAAACTTATCCCATGTACACAACGTGTTCCATGTTTCAATTATGAGAAACTATATTAAGTACCATGATCATATTATTAACTATGAACCTATCAAGATTCTCAAAGAGTTGAGCTATGATGAGGTCCTAGTGGAAATTTTAAAAAGAAAAGAATAGCATCTGAGGAATTTCTCTAGTTAAGGTATTTTGGAAACACAAGTCCGAAGAAGAGGCCACTTGGGAGCTAGAATTAGCCATCATAGAAAACTGCCCACAACTATTCTAAGGTCTGGATTAAGTCTCTACTTTTAATTTATTAAATTCCTAGGATGTAATTTCCTAAATTTAGGAGGTTGTAACAACCCTAATATCATTATAGGACACGATAGTATAAAAGGCTACAGACACAAGTGAAGTTCAGAGTAAAGGCGACAACCTTAGAAGTATGTGTCACAGAAGTATAAGGAAGGCCATTACCTAAGGGAACAGTCCACGACATTTAGTGGTAAAGAAAAGGTTAAGCATGAGAGGTGATTTTGTGACCTAATTAGATCATAACTTAATAAACAAGTCTTGGAAGTTTCTTGATTTTAGAAGTTTCTATTAGAGTTTTTGAGGTGTGACTTTGGAGCAGAAGAGTGAGTGTTTTTTAAAGATTTTTTGCTTGACCTTGAGGGTTTTACTATGGGTTTTACGTTCTATCTTTTAGGATTTTACTTATGAGGTCAATAGGGTTTAAAACCATTGTTTTAATAAAATATCCTTATTGTTTTCTCATCAGGAGTTATGTGAAACCCAGCCTAATTAAATACCGAGCGATCACTCCTTTATTAAATTAAAAATCAAGGTGAACAGTTGGTTCATTCTTAGCATCACTGTCGTAAAAATAAACTTTTCCAAATTAACACCCTAATTAATTAATCTAAGTGTCAAAACCATTTTTAACCTTTCTAACCAATTTGTATTTTTAAAGAAAAACTTATTCATTTAATTAGTAACAACATTTTCAATAAGTAAGAATCATACAACAATTATCCTGGAACATAATCCAATTACTTTAAACATTCAACATCATAATCCCAACATTTAAAACTAAATGTAAAACATACATGCTGAATAAATCCCAAAGTAACAGTACGAGAAATAACTGAAATACAAATGTCCCAACAGAACAGATAAATAGTGGAAAGGGCGACACATGCCCCAATAACTGAGAATCATAAGAGTGGAAACAAGTAAATGAAATCGTTTAAGCAAGTGGCCTGCAACTCCCACCTAAGCTGCAACACGTTCCTTCCAAGGGATGCTAAGCAAGACGCCCCTGTGGCTGGGCACTTGTAGTACATACATATATATATACAAGAGAGAGAGAGAGAGAAAGAGAAACGGGTCAGAGCCCGATAGTGCATATGATTTAAAAATGGTTTAGCAAGTATTTAAATTGATAGAGGCCAATGCAACAACATATTAGTGCGACACTCTCTTGAGAAATTCTCACCTCTCTTCTAATGTGCACTCCTATCGCACTAACCCTCCTAATGGTTTATCTCATCATATAACACGCTATATTTCCCCAATGATTTAACTTACCTTAGGTTATTCGCAGGATTCAAAATTTAACGATACAATTGTTTGAAAAGAATATTTCAATTAATAACCAAATTTCTCATTTTAACTATATTAGTCAGTAAAGTTTTTCTAGTGTCATATTATACTTTCTCAAAACAAGTATTTACAATTTGAGTCATCAACCATGTCCTACGTATCAATTCACAGTAGGTAGTTCCAAATTTCAGAATTTCATATATATATTAACTACTCGTATAATATATATATATTATAACAGCACCCCAAATAAACTAAGGATGTCCAAGAATGGAAATACTTTATTAAGGATGTCCAAGAATGGAAATAATTTATTAACTACTCCTACTGATTTTCCCTATCTCCCAAAATACTTTATTAAGGATGTCCAAGAATTATTTCACGATAAATTGAATTTAACTCATTTAAAAAGGGAAATAGGAGTCTGCCAGGAGGGGTCAATCGATCGAGGTCTGGGGCTCGATCGATCGAAGCTCTGGGCTCGATCGATCGATCAAGCAGGTCTGCGAAAACTGAAATTCTATAGTTACGGGTTTCATCTCCTAACTTCAACAATTTCAATATTTTCTAATCCCAATCGTCCCAGAATTGATACTACTAACCTTATATCATCATAGTAGGTATTTTCAACATAAAGCATGTGGATTTCAGTCATTTAATCATGGATTAACAACCCAAGATCTATACAATTATCAAGAACCCTAGAAATCTCTAAATCATGGTTCCAATCTGTTTTTCCAAAAATTTCTTCTTATAAACATCATAATTTCGTGGGTAAATTCCTCTACATGGCAAGGGTTTCCAGAATTATCATTTAAACCATAACTACATGCGATTCCTATCTCAAATCTTAGGTTTTCTTCCATAAAACTCACCCTAATCATTCCTACACTAATATGAAAGATGCATCAACGAAATAAGCAAGATAAACACTTGCCTGGGATTTTTGGTGTTATGATTTACAGATGATTTTGGTGTGGTTGCGTAGCCCGTCGCGCGATCTACGCGTTGGTGGTGGTGGCGGTGCGAACAGATGGATTTTGGGTCTTGAATTTGCGTTGAGAGCTCTCTCCTTCCTCTCCTATGGCCGTTCTTGTGTTTGTGTTTTCTAACCCTAGCTGACTAACCTAAATGGCTGATATAGATTACTGATTTTCGTGGGTTTAATTACCCATAATTGCGAAATGTCCAAAACGCCCTCCCGGGGTACTAATTAGGCCTTAAAACGTCCCGAGACCCAAACAAAACCCCCGGGTACACTTTTCTTACTATCTCGACCCTTCCGAATGCGTTGGCGCACTCAAAATGACCATACGAATGACTTATAAAATATTCACTTTTATTTATCAAAGTTTAGTCCCGACGCGACACGGGCGCGTCCCGACTCAAATTTCCAAAATTATCATTTTATTCACTCGTGACATTCAATATAACCAATATTACATATTAATTTGCTCATTAGTAATATTCAACAGATTTTCCATAATTACTAACTCTCGTCACGTTAATAATTATAACATAATTAATTTCCGGATTTTTATTAAATAATTAACTCACATTAAATTTAATAAATCCCCAAATTAATATAACATAAAAATACGGGGTATTACATACTTCCCCCCTAATAACGGAATTTCATCCCGAAATTCGGATAACAAGGCATACCAGGTAAGAACAAATCTGGATATCTCTCGCGCATATCGGCCTCGCGCTCCTAAGTGGATTCCTCCATATTATGATGCTTCCACTCGACTCGCACAAGTGGAACTATGTTCGACCTCAATCTCCTCTCACTATAGTCTAGGATAGCCACCGTTCTCTCCTCGTAAGAGCTGTCAGGCTGTAAGTCTATCTCATCTATCGCGATGTGAGTATGGGCCATATCATCCCGAAGATACCGTCTCAACGAAGATATGTGGAATACATCGTGAATGCGATGCAAATGTTCTGGCAGTCCCAATCTGTATGCTACCGGCCCAATCCTCTCGATGATGGGAAATGGTCCCACGTACCTCGGGGCCAATTTACCTTTCTTCCCGAACCTCATCACTCCTTTCATAGGAGATACACGCAGTAACACTTGGTCCCCCACATTAAACTCTCGGAAGAACCGTTTCGCATCGGCGTAGCTCTTCTGCCTGTCCTGGGCTACTCGAATGCGACTCCTAATCATCTCAATCCTCGCGGAGGTTTCCTGAATCACCTCTAGTCCTAGAAACTTGTTATCCCCCACCTCGAGCCAACAAGTTGGAGAACGACAAGGCCTGCCATACAAAGCCTCAAATGGAGCCATACCAATCGTAAACTGATAAGAGTTATTATAAGCAAACTCTACCAGTGGAAGATGTGGTTCCCAACCTCCTCCAAAATCAAGAACACACATGCGTAGCATATCCTCTAGCATCTGATTAGTACGCTCTGTTTTTCCATCTGTCTGTGGGTGATAAGTTGAACTCAACCTCAACTCAGTACCCATAGCCTCCTGAAAGCTTTCCCAGAAACGTGAGGAGAAAATCTTGTCTCTATCTGACACAATATTCAGGGGCACCCCATGTAATCTGACAACCTCAACAATGAACAACTGAGCATACTGACCCGTGGTATAGTCTGTCCGCACCGGCAGAAAATGAGCCACCTTGGTCAAACGGTCTACAATCACCCAGATAGAATCGTGGCCCCGCTGTGATGTAGGAAACCCTGTAATAAAATCCATGGAAATACTCTCCCACTTCCACGCGGGTACTTCCAAAGGCTGAAGCAATCCTGATGGTTTCTAATGGTCCACCTTCACCAGCTGGCAGGTAGAACATTTGGACACGAACTCAGCAATGTCCTTCTTCATCCCACTCCACCAGTATTGCCTCCTCATATCCTGGTACATCTTATCTCCTCCAGGATGTACTACAAATTGGGACCCGTGAGACTGGGTCATCACTGCATGACGTAATTCTGCTCCTTCTGGAACCACCAATCTCCCATTAAACCTCAAACCCCCATTAGAACTAACAGAGTAGGACTCAGCACCCTCAGCTAAGAGTCGTACAATCTTCTCCTAGCAAAATGGGTCTGTGGTTTGGGCCTGTATTACCCTCATGACAATCTCGGGTGTGACTGTCATAGCAGATATGAAGGAACGGGCTACTGCGTCCTGTTGGCCTAACTCCTTCCACTTTGCTTTCTAAATGTCCTCTACCTCGTTTACCGGTCTACGGCTCAACGCATCAGCAACTACGTTGCCCTTCCCCGGATAATACTGTATGTCAAACTGATAGTCCTTCACAAACTCTAACCATCTTCGCTGTCGCATATTCAGCTCTCGCTAAGTGAATAGATACTGCAGTGACTTGTGGTCTGTGAACAAGTGGAATTTCTCGCCCAATAAGTGGTGCCTCCATATCCTCAATGCAAAAATGACCACTGCTAACTCCAGATCGTGGGTGGGGTAATTCTTCTTATGCGGCTTAAGCTTGCGGGAGCCAAAAGCTATAGCCTTCTCCTCTTGCTGAAGTACTCCCCCAAGTCCCCGTAACGAGGCATCGGTGTAAACCAGGTACTCCGCACCCGGCTTCGGTAAAGCAAGGACTAGCACTGAAGTAAACTTGTCTTTCAGCTCGTTGAAAGCCAACTGACAGGCGTCATCCCAAACATATGGTACCCCTTTGCGAGTCAGGTTTGTCAATGGACCCGCTATTTTGGAGAATCCCCGAATAAACCTCCTGTAGTATCCGGCTAACCCCAAGAAACTACGCACTTCCGTCGATGTCGTGGGCTGTCCCCATTCCCTCACCGCTGACACTTTACTCGGGTCAACTGCAATCCCCTGCTCAGAGACAACATGGCCCAAGAACTGTACTTCTTGCAACCAGAATCCACACTTCTCGTACTTAGAAGACAACTTATGCTCTCGTAAAGTCTGAAGAACCTTCCTCAAGTGCTCGGCATGCTCCTCCTCGGAGTGTGAATATATCAAAATGTCATCTATGAAGACGATGACAAACTGATCCAAGAACTCTCTGAATACTCGGTTCATTAAGTCCATGAATACGGCTGGAGCATTTGTGAGACCAAATGACATCACTCTGAACTCGTAAGACCCATATCTCGTCAAGAAGGCAGTCTTTGAAACATCCTGCTCTCTAATATGTAGCTGATGGTACCCCGACCTCAGATCTATCTTCGAAAAGAAAGTTTCTCCCCTCAGTTGGTCGAACAGATCATCGATTTGAGGCAACGGATACTTATTCGGTATCGTGACCTTGTTCAACTCCTGGTAGTCCACACACAACCTCAGTGAACCATCTCTCTTCTTCACAAACAGAACTGGAGCGCCCCAAGGTGAGGTACTCCTACGAATGAAGCCCTGACCTAACAGCTGCTCTATCTGATCTCGTAACTTTCGTATCTCCGCCGGAGCCATACGGTATGGAGCGCGTGCTATAGGTCTGGTATCTGAAAATAAATCTATAACAAAGTCTATCTCTCGACTGGGGGGTAGGCCTAGTATTTCCTGAAACACATCAGAATACTCACGAACAACTGGAATCGAGTCTAACGAAATCACAACCTCCTTAGAGGTATCCTCTTCTATATAATACAAATGAGCGGTCGAACCTCCCTCTGGGCGAGGCATCGCCACTACAAACATCTCTTGCCCCGGAATGGAAAAAATAATGCTCCCACCGAAGCAATCAATCATGGCTCTATAAGCTGTGAGCCAATCAATATCAATAATAACATCATGCTCATGCATATCTAAGACTAACATGTCCGCAGGTAATACCAAACTACCAATCTCTACCCCCACTCATCGGCATATAAAGAAGATAAGCGACCCACTCCCCAGTGGTGAGTCTACACACGTTATTGTGCTCTCTGCTGTGGTTAACAACCCTAAGGCCTTCGCAAAATGCGTAGCTAGAAAACAATGAGTCACCCCAGTATCAAATAAAACCCGACCCATAATACCATGGATAGGAAACATACCCTCAATCGCGGGTGGTGCCTGTGGAGCTGCTGCCTGGTGGACGTTATAGACACGTCCGTACTGTAACTGCCCCTACTGCACTGGAGCTGCTGGAATGGCTGGTAGGGCTGGTACCTGGGCTGGAGCTGGGAGGGAAGCCGAAAAAAGTGGTCTTTGTGGCTCATTACGGGCACCCTGCTGCTGTGGGGCCCTATCTCCCTCTGGATAATCCTGGCGCCTATGGCCGTGTCTACCACACCCAAAACATCAACCTTTGAAGTTGCCTCCCCTCTAACCCTGTTGACCACGACCCTACTGGTTGTTACCTCCCTGCCACTGGCCCTACTGGCCCTGATGAACACGTTGTTAGCCCTGTTGGCCCTGCTGCTGACCCTGCTGTCGGTGTTGGCCTTGCTGGCCCTGATGATTAGGCTGGCCCTGCTAACCCTGCCTATAGCCCTCAAATCCCTGCCTGGAATCACCTGAATGGAATCGCTTAGCAGGGTCCCCCTGATGGGAACTCTGCTCGTGCTGACGAGTCTGTCCCAGAGATGGTGCCCCACTAGCACTACTACCCCCTGTCCTGCCCTGCTGGCTGGACTCTCATGCTCTCTTGCTTCCCTGCAGATGGAAGAGGTGATCCTGGCAATATAGTAACGCATCATTGAGTAAATCAGTAAAAGTACTCAGAGATAGATTTCTAATAAGATGCTGACGGATCCTCCAAGCTAACCCGTCCACAAACAACATAATCTTCTTGCCCTCAGTGGGTGCCTCATCTGGCACGATGGTGAGAAGTCTCATGAATTCCTCCTCATATTCAGCTACAGTAGAATTCTCCTGCTTCAAATTCAGTAATTTCCGCCTCATCTCAGTTTGCACGGCGGGTGGAAAATACTTGCGGTCAAACCCCTCCCAGAACAACTGAATAGGGATCGTGTCCCTCTCCTCCAATGTGGTAGTGGTCTCCCACCACTGCAAAGTGTCCCCCACTAGCTTAAAGGAAGCCAACAACTGTTTTTGCACATCGGTGCACTCATACATACGAAGATGCCGCTGGATATCTTTCTTCCATTGGCTTACTGTGACGATATCTGAGCTACCAGAGAACTCAGGGGGATGTTCCTTCTGAAAAGCATCCCTAACCCTCTCCCATGCAGATGGAAGCTGTGCTGGTACTGGCGCCACTGCCTGAATCTGGGGTGGAGCCTGCTGAACCACCGCTAGCGCGGCATTCACCGCCTGAGCAACAATGGCCGCTACTTTATTAGCATTCATTGTGCCTGGTGCCGGAGCTGCTGGTTGCTCGGCCTGGGCACGCCCATCCTTCGGTGCACGTCTCGGAGGCATCTGAAACGTGAAGGAGTTTATTAGTCTACAGTTATTAACAAATCTCAAATAGCTGAAGACATAACGTTAAAGCAGAAATACGACAATCCTAAAAATAGGGCTCTATAGCAAAAACGTTAAGCTGAAAGAGAAAATAAGCCGTACAGATCCTATGGACACTAGAACCTGATGCTCTGATACCACCTGTGACACCCCGCCTAATTAAATACCGGGCGATCACTCCTTTATTAAATTAAAAATCAAGGTGAACAGTTGGTTCATTCTTAGCATCACTGTCGTAAAAATAAACTTTTCCAAATTAACACCCTAATTAATTAAGCTAAGTGTCAAAACCATTTTTAACCTTTCTAACCAATTTGTATTTTTAAAGAAAAACTTATTCATTCAATTAGTAACAACATTTTCAATAAGTAAGAATCATACAACAATTATCCTGGAACATAATCCAATTACTTTAAACATTCAATATCAAAATCCCAACATTTAAAACTAAATGTAAAACATACATGCTGAATAAATCCCAAAGTAACAGTACGAGAAATAACTGAAATACAAATGTCCCAACTAAACAGATAAATAGTGGAAAGGGCGACACATGCCCCAATAACTGAGAATCATAGGAGTGGAAACAAGTAAATGAAATCGTCTAAGCAAGTGGCCAGCAACTCCCACCTAAGTTGTAACACGTTCCTTCCAAGGGATCCTAAGCAAGACGCCCCTGTGGCTGGGCACCTGTAGTACATACATATATATGTACAAGAGAGAGAGAGAGAGAGAAACGGGTCAGATCCCGATAGTGTATATGATTTAAAAATTGTTTAGCAAGTATTTAAATTGATACAGGCCAATGCAACAACATATTAGTGCGACACTCTCTTAAGAAATTCTCACATCTCTTCTAATGTGCACTCCTATCGCACTAACCCTCCTAATGGTTTATCTCATCATATGACACGCTATCTTTCCCCAATGATTTAACTTATCTGAGTTTATTCACAGGATTCAAAATTTAACGATACAATTGTTTGAAAAGAATATTTCAATTAATAACCAAAGTTCTCATTTTAACTTTATTAGTCAGTAAAGTTTTTCTAGTGTCATATTATACTTTCTCAAAACAAGTATTTACAATTTGAGTCATCAACCATGTCCTACGTATCAATTCACAGTAGGTAGTTCCAAATTTCAGAATTTCATATATATATTAACTACTCGTATAATATATATATATTATAACAGCACCCCAAATAAACTATGGTGCGGGCATACTCTACTATCCAAAGCCCCATATCACTCATATTAAGGGGAATACATTCAAAATCACTCTCGAATTGTATTAACATACATATACAAACAATATTGAGGCGAAGTATAGATTCCAAGTCTCCAAGAGGATGGCACATGTCTACGTCTCTTAGGACCGTCTGAACTATCACAGTGATAGCCTGTACCAAGGATATCTATCTTCTAGGGTACAAGTCAAAATCCCCCATAAAGGTCCCATCGAGATAAGACTGTCCCAGCGCAGTAACCTCAGGGATAGTAAGTAGCGTGGGCATGATTTTCACACATATGCATAAATAGTATATGCATAAATAGTATTTGCAGACATAACACGTACTACCAAAGGTTCTAAGATACTTAAGATTGCGCTTCTTGCCATACAATAATTCTTAAGGAGTTTGTTTATAATTCTTTCTAAGATAGACCCTATTGATAATATGACACGCAGTACGAATAGATTTTACCCAAAATACTTAGATAGAGTCTTGGCATGAATCATAACACATGCCATCCCTTGAAGGGTACGATTCTTTCTCTCAGCAATACCGTTCTGTTGAGGAGTCTTAGGATCACTAAAATCATGTTTGTAACCGTTATAGTCACAATACTCTATAACATTAGTATCTATGAATTCTCCACCTCTATCACTACGAATTCTATTTACTTGAGTGTCTTTCTCATTTTCAAATCGAAGTAAAATCTTCAAAAAGGTTTGGAGAGTGTTAGAATTTTGTTTTAAGAAAGCTACCCAAGTAAATCTGGTGAAGTCATCAACCATAACAAGAATGTAACTGTGTCCACGGAGACTAACAGTTCGATAAGGACCCATTAGGTCCATATGGATGAGCTCTAAGGGTTTAGAGGTAAGGATATCTTTGACTTTATTATGAGGAGCCTTAATAATTTTTCCCTCTTTACATGATCCACAGACGATATTAGAAATAGGTTTGATCTTAGGAATACCTATAAATATTTCTTATGATGACAATCTACTAAGATTTTCGTAATTTATGTGACCCATTCGATTATGCCATATCTCGTTGTCATCCATTCTGGAAATGTTGCAGACCTCAGTACTGTTCTGGACAATATAACAATTGTCCGGAGTCCTGTAATTATGCACTCACCTTTTTCATTTAAATTTGCAATTATTCTTTGAAAAGGTGACAGTATGATTTGAGTCACAAAATTGTGAGATACTAAGTAAGTTGGACTTAAGACCTTTTACTAGAAGAAAATTTTCAAGTAAAGTTAATCCTTATGCTTGGAGTGTTCCTTTACTAATGATTTGAGATGATACACCATCACCGAAAATAACTTTTCCTCCAGCAAAGCTGGTTTTGTTTCAAAGTTTGGTATCATCCCCAATCATGTGCTTTGAACATCCAGAGTCTAAATATCAACCAGAGGGAGTGTGTTCAGCTTTTAAAGCAATAATCACAATGTTACACTTCATCTGGGGTAATAGCTCATCCTTTCTAACCCAAACAGCTCTTGTTTTCATTTTACGCTTATTTACTCTCATTTGATAAAATTTGCTAGCATTAGATTTCTATTGAAAAATGTTTTGCGCATGAGGTTGACTTCTATGATCAACATGAGCATTTTTCTTAGGAAAGTGTCTAGGAATCCTTCTTGGAAATGATCTTTTAGGTTTGGTCTTTCTCTTTCCATAGTTAGAGTTTTTGTCTAGTTGTCTAGGGAGAACATAATTGTTACGACTTCTCCTAGAATAGTTTAAGTTTTGGTACACAGGAGTATCATAGACAGGGTTGACTAAACGTCTAGAGTAGCATCCTTCAAAGTAATGACCATATAAGTCACAGTAAGAACAATATAGATTAATCAAAGATGGTATCTCCTTAGGATGGTATCTCCATCTGGTTGAACCTTATTCCTCGGGAGTATAGTTTGAAAGGCATAATCACTCTTCCTAATCGGTGGGGGCAGACATATTTAGTCTTGGGTGGACTTTCACACTTAGAGAAACTTGATTCCCCAATATCAAACTTTGATTGTTTTTCATCAAACTCATTTTTTAGAGAATGAAAATCTGGACAAGTTTATATAGGTCTTTTTCCTCCTGACATAAACTTGATTGGTTTAAGGTTTTAAGTTTGTGTCTTAAAATTTAGGCAAAACCCTATTCCAGTTCGATCATCATAATTTTTTTTGAATCAGCCACAAAACCATCAAAATAGTTTAAATTATTTTCAAATTTTGCAATTTTTTTGAAAACTGTTGCTTTCTTCTCTTTCGATTGTTCCAATTCTAATAATGTCCCTTTATATTTTTTATCCAGAGCTTCATTTTCTTCAATCAAATGCTTTAATTTTTTATTAAAAATTTTGACTTCATTTTCATGAGTTAGACATTGGGTAGTATACTCTTCAGCATTAAGTTTAACCATCAAACTTAAGTCTTCTAATTTCTTAGTGATATCTTTCACTATCTTCTCTAGTATAGTGCTTTTCTTGAGGGTTTTATCATAAAGTGTGTGAATGTCAGGGAGGTCTTCAGTGTCTGAGTCACTAAGTGTAGTGTGTGAAGTGACCCCTAAGGATTAAATTCTTGAATTGACGCACCCATTGACATCGTCACTATCGCATTCCCTTTGACTCATACACCCCATGGTAGAGATAGAAATATTCTTAGAAATTAAAGCATCTAAACTAGTAGCATCATAGTTCATAACATTAGAAATAGAGTTACTAACATCATTCTCATACACAGGCAAAGTCATATCATCATTATATATTATCTTGGCAAAGAAATACATGCAATGATAAAAAAACATCAGAAGATTCAGGTTCCTCATTTTTAGAATCACTTGAATCATCCCATGTTTTGCAAATGTTGGCCCTAGTATATTTATTAGCAGTGTTCAGTTTCACTCTACAGTCTTGTGCTATGTGTCCTAGTTTTCCACATCTAAAACATTCAATGTTCTTGAAGTCTTTATTGAGTCTCATGTCCTTGTGATGTTTGTCTTGTCCATTCTCATGAGGTTTGTAATTAGACTGAGTTGGATAATTTGGCTTGCCTTGTCTGTTTGCCAATTTATTTCTAAATTTGACAATTTTCTTAAATTGTTTTGACATCAAGGCAATTTGATTATCCAAACTATCTATATCACATTTCTCATCAGAATCATCAGTAGCAATAGTAAACTCAGGTTTCATCAGCTTAGTGGAAAAACTAAAGTTGGAACTAGTCTGTTTCCTATGGGAGTGGGTCATTTGTTTCTTAAATTCTAATTCCATTTCCATAGTTCGTAGTTTACTACTGCGTAATTCGGGAGTGAGATTTTGATCACACATTTCCTCAATAGCATATTTTTTGTTGTCAAATTTATGTGGTAGTGATCTTAGAATTTTAGATACAATTTCATGTTTGTTATATGTTATCCCATTGGCATGCAGTTTGGTCACAATGACCTCCCGCCGAGAGATGACCACAGCCCTGTCAAGAGGCTTAATATGATCTCGCTCGGAGTGGGAATGATCTCCGGGGGTCTTGCAGGAGGAGGGTCTGAGGTCGCCGACAGGAAGGCCCATGTGGCTGAGGCCAAGGCAGTGACGAAGACGGTACACGCAACCTCCCTGGAGGTCAAGTCAGAAAATAGGAAGAAGGTTGATATGGACACACTGATAGTGGGATTTTCAAGAATGGACTTCAAAGGCCTCTTATCCCCACATGATGACCCTCTCGTCATCACTACCAGGGTGCACGGATGCGAGGTGCCGAGGATCTTGGTAGATGGGGGTAGCTCTGCAGATGTGATGTTTTGGCCATGCTTCAAAGCCTTGGGACTCAGCCGTGCTAGACTCATCCCCTACCATCATCCATAGATTGGGTTCAGTGGGGAAATGGTTCATCCCCTTGGGGTATATGAGGCCGATGTGAGGATGGGGGACGAGTGGTCGAGATGGCTCACCAAGAAGGTCAGTTTCTTTGTGATGGACGAGCAGGTGTTTTCAGCCTATAACATCATACTGGGGCGTGTGGCCCTCAGGGGGTTTGAAGCTGTGCCCTTTGGCCTAAAAAATGCGGGGGCAACGTACCAGCGCCTCGTAAACAAAATTTTTGAAGACCAAATTGGGAAGTCTATGAAGGTCTACAGAGACGACATGCTGACTAAGAGTCTGAAGGCAGAGGATCATGTGGCAGACCTGGAGAGTGTGTCTTTGGGGTCGGACAAATACCAGATGAAGCTTAATCCGGCCAAGTGTGTCTTCGGGGTCCGAGCCGAGAAGTTCTTGGGGTTCATTGTCAACCAAAGAGGCATCGAGGCCAATCCTGAAAAGATAAAGGCCCTTGTTGAAATGAAGAACCCCAAGTCCATTAAAGACGTTCAGAGACTCACAGGGAGAGTTGCTACCTTGAACAGGTTCGTGTCTAGAGCCACAGACAAGTGTTTGCCGTTCTTCAAGATCCTTAGGAAGGCCTTCGAATGGAGCGAAGAGTGTGATGAGGCTTTCAGGGACCTAAAGTCATACTTGGGGTCTCCCTTGCTGCAGTCACGGCCCGTGCAGGGTGAACGACTTTATGTGTACCTCGCCGTCTCAGAGTCGGCCATCAGTGAAGCCATTGTGAGAGACGAAGACGGGATATTGAAGCCTGTGTATTTGAACAGAAAGGCACTCCAGGGGGAAGAGAAAAGATACCCGAGGATGGAGAAGTTGGCCTACGCCTTGATCCATGCCTCAAGGAAGATGAAGCCGTACTTCCAGTCCCATACAATGGTCATCCTCACCGACTCTCCTCTTATGCAGGTCTTACACAAGCCAGAAAAATCAGGCAGGTTGATGGCCTGGGCTATAGAGCTGGGGGAGTTTGACATTGTGTATCTGCCTAGGACGGCCATTAAGGGGCAGGCATTGGCAGACTTCATGGATGAGTTCACATGGGAGGATGATGAGGCCGAGGGTGAGACCCTCGGGAAGACGGATACACAACAAGACAAACCCACTGACACACCCGCAAATAGGGCTGAGAAAAGCACCGCTAGAAGGAAAGCGGCTGAAAACGAAGAGGGAAGATACATCTTTAGACAGGGATCCCTCTCCGAGGGAAATTTTTCAGAGGGAAAGACTCTGTGGAGCCTCTTCATTGATGGGTCCTCCTGTGACAGCGGAATTGGTGCAGGACTGATACTATCAGCACTCGATGGCACAGACGTTGAATACGCCCTGAGGTTCAACTTCAAAGCCTCCAACAACGAGGCTGAATATGAGGCCTTGGTAGCAGGCCTCTCCTTGGCCAAGTCTCTTAGTGTCGGCCAGATTTTGGTCCATAGTGATTCAAGGCTAGTAGTGAATCAGATACTAGGAGCCTACGAGGCTAAGGACGAGAGGATGGCTAGGTACCTTGAGAAGGTGAAGTCATTACTGAAGGGCTTTAGAGAAGTGAAATTAAGGAGGGTGCCTAGGCTCGACAATGGACGTGCTGATGCCCTTGCTAGGTTGGCCTCGGTAACAAGAACAGATATCAGGAGGACGGTCCCAGTAGAAATTTTGCTTCGGCCAACTATTGAAGACGTAGAGGGAACACTTAGAAATTGCCTAAATGTTTCTCAAGAAACCTTGTGGATGGACCCCCTAATCAGATAGATTAAAGAGGGTGAGATGCCAGAAGCAAGGCAAGAAAGGAAGAAGCTGAGGTACAGGGCTGCAAAATTCACTGTCATCGAAGACACCTTATACAAAAAGGGGTTTTTGCTCCCCTTACTTAGGTGTGTGCATCCCTCAGAAGTCCCTTCCATTTTGTAAGATGTGCACGAAGGATCATGCTCAAGCCACATCGAGGGAAGATCCTTGGCGAAGAGGGTGATCACCCAGGGGTACTGGTGGCCGACCTTGGGGAAAGACGCCGCGGCATATGTAAAAAAGTGTGACAAATGTCAAAGATTTGCCACCATCCCTCACCAGCCCCATCAGTCTCTTACTTCCATTACATCCCCATGGCCATTTGCAGTATGGGGAATTGATCTGGTAGGACCCTTGCCTAGGGCCATCAATAACTATCGATTCCTCATCGTAGCCATTGACTATTTTTCAAAATGGGTGGAAGCGGAGCCGATGGTGACGATCACCAAGCAGAAGACCTTCCAGTTCATCTGGAAAAATATTATATGCAGATATGGTCTCCCCAACACCCTCATCTCGGATAATGGGACTCAGTTCAAGAATGCCTCTCTACAGAAGTACTGTGAGAGAGTAAGTATCAAATAATTTTTCTCCACCCCTAGCCGACCTCAGGCCAATGGGTAAACAGAAGTTACAAACAGGACAATCCTAGATGGAATCAAGAAGAGGCTTGAGGAAGCAAAAGGAAGATGGGTCGAGGAGTTATATGACGTGCTGTGGGCATACTGGACGACAGTGAGGACTTCTACCGGGGAGACCCCATTCATGCTAGCTTATGGCTCAGAAGCCGTCATCCCAACCGAAATTGAGTTTCCTACTCATAGGGTCTAAATGTACGACCCCCGGGGAAATGCGGAAGAGAGAAGACTCGACTTGGACCTGATTGAGGAAAGGTGGGAGGATGCTGAGATAAGGCAGGCAGCCTACCAGAAGAGGACCGCAAGGTTCTACAATCAGAGGGTGAAACAGAGGCCTATCGCAATGGGGGACTTGGTCCTCAAGAAGACTTGGCAAAATCCCAACAAGCTTCATCCTAATTGGCACGGACCATATAGGGTCATCGATGAAGTCGTCCCTAAGACCTATAGACTAGAAAACCTAGAAGGGGAGCCTTTTTCCAACCCCTGGAATGAAGATCATTTGAAGAAATACTATCAGTAGTGTTGAAAGGTCTTGATAGACCATAATTGTAATAAGAGTTGATCCAACAGAACACTTTGAAAATTAATGAGAAATATCAGTGTTTCCCCTCAGCCTGTGGTTATCAGTTCTAGTACGCATGGAAACATCTTCAGAGAACCACCCTCAGTTATAATGAGGGCCAGTGGAGGGGATGACCCCACCACTGTCCTCAAGAAAGACGAGGGAAGACTGTTTAAAACCATTAATTTGGTAAGTTGATCCCTCGGCTATAATGAGGACCAGTGGAGGGGACGACCCCACCACTGTCCTCAAGAAAGACGAGGGAAGACTTTGTTTAAATCCATTAATTTGGTAAGTTGATCCCTCAGCTATAATGAGGGTCAGTGGAGTGGACGACCCCACCACTGTCCTCAAGAAAGACGAGGGAAAACTTTGTTAAAAACCATTAATTTGGTAAGTTGAACCCTCGGCTATAATGAGGGTCAGTGGAGGGGACGACCCCACCACTGTCCTCAAGAAAGACGAGGGAAGACTGTTTAAAACCATTAATTTGGTAATTTGATCCCTCGGCTATAATGAGAGCCAGTGGAGGGGACGACCCCACCACTGTCCTCAAGAAAGACGAGGGAAGACTTTGTTTAAATCCATTAATTTGGTAAGTTGATCCCTCGGCTATAATGAGGGCCAGTGGAGGTGACGACCCCACCACTGTCCTCAAGAAAGACGAGGGAAGACTTTGTTTAAATCCATTAATTTGGTAAGTTGATCCCTCGGCTATAATGAGGGTCAGTGGAGTGGGCGACCCCACCACTGTCCTCAAGAAAGACGAGGGAAAACTTTGTTAAAAACCATTAATTTGGTAAGTTGGACCCTCGGCTATAATGAGGGTCAGTGGAGGGGACGACCCCACCACTGTCCTCAAGAAAGACAAGGGAAGACTATTAAAACCATTAATTTGGTAAGTTGATCCCTCGGCTATAATGAGGACCAGTGGAGGGGACGACCCCACCACTGTCCTCAAGAAAGGCGAGGGAAGACTTTGTTTAAATCCATTAATTTGGTAAGTTGATCCCTCGGCTATAATGAGGGACAGTGGAGGGGACGACCCCACCACTGTCCTCAAGAAAGAAGAGGGAAGACTTTGTTTAAATCCATTAATTTGGTAAGTTGATCCCTCGGCTATAATGAGGGCCAGTGGAGGGAACGACCCCACCACTGTCCTCAAGAAAGACGAGGGAAAACTTCATTAAAACCATTAATTTGGTAACCTGATCCCTCGGCTATAATGAGGGCCAGTGGAGGGGACGAACCCACCACTTTCCTCAAAAAAGACGAGGGAAAACTTTATTAAAAACCAGTTTGGTAATTTGACTCCTCGGCTATAATGAGGGCCAACGCAGGGGATGACCCCTTGTTTACCCTCAAGAAAGACGAGGGAGAGGTTAATGGCATTAACAAGGACAAAGCAAACCATACAAGAAGCAAAAATATGGAAGACAATAAAGAAGACGATAGTATTAATGAAATGCCAGTTATACAAAATATCAAGTGTTCTACAAGTAAAGTACAAAAATGTTGATTACATTAAGAGGGTATGGGCTACAGACAGCCACCCTATGGGACAATATCGGAGGGCAGAGCCTCAACATCCACCAGAGAGGTTTCCTCTACGACCATAACCGACTGATCCTCAGATGTGCCGATCCCCTCAACCTGCACTTGAGATTCTACATAAGTCCGAGCCTCGGCAATCATAGGGTCGTCTAGACTGACTGCTTCAAGTGAAGGTCAGACCGAGGAGACGACGTCACCAAACCAGAGGACGACCCACCGGCAGGCAGTCCTGATTCCTCTCTCCAAGTATTCAAGGCCGAAGCCTTGAAACTCGTCAGAAATATTATAAGCCCAACAGCATCAGCCTCAGCTTTTTTGGTGGCTGCTTCATGATCAGTCTTGTACTTGGCCTCCATGTTGGTCAAGGCCTCATCCTTTTCCTTGAGAAGCAAGTCCCTGGCCTTAATGTCCTCGTCGTGATGCCTTGTCAGCTGGTCTAGGATCCTTGCATGCTAAGTCCTGATACTATCTAACTCGGCCTTTGCAGTATCTAAATCAGCCTGCAGGTCGACCTCATGCTGGATGGCCCTCTTGGCGTCATGGAATTTCTCCTGATTCTCAGCCATCCATTTTGTTGCCGAGGTAAAGTCACACACAGACTGCACAAGAAAATAAACACATGTCAAGAGGCCGAGGAAATAGTTATTGAAATAATAAAATTTAAAGAGTGGGTCAAGACCAATACCTGTGCAAGGGCGTGCCGACCATAGTCATACGCTTTGGCAGGAGGCATCTTCGACAGGAACTCGTAGTCAGAGGCCGAGGGTGCAGAGAACATTGAGGCCTTGGCTGCCCTCAAGTTTGCTATGAGGGATGAGGGATCGGCCCTCAGATGTGCTAGGTTTTGAGACCAGAAGGCCCCCATGCTGGATGAAGAGGCCATCCCCTCAGATGCTTCGAACCTGGCCCTCGTCCGAGAATCTGGCCGAGGGTCAATAGGGGCCTCAGGCTCCTTTCTTTTATGGATATCAGCAGTCGGCTCCACCACTGTCGGCCTAGCGACCCTCGTCTTCCTCGGAGCCTGCTGAGGCTCCTTTCCTTTCTTCTTTGCCAAGCCTGACAATAAGATGGGAGCAGTCATTTCCCAGAGATAGTCTGATATACTTGCAGGACGACCTGATAAGAGGACGACACGTCAAAAAAATGAGGAGATAAAGAGGAAACACTTCAGAAATAAGTAAAGAATGTTCAGTATAACTCACATAGTTCTGTCAGAGGGCCGACCCTCAGACCAGCTTCTTTGAGGAACCGGGGGGTCATCAGGTCTTCAAATTTTGGAAGTTCACCCTCTCTCCCTCATCCTCTCAGATTTCAACGATGTCCTTCTCCTCCAGACTAAGTCCAGGGTCTGACCTGGCCTTCATGGAAGGGTTAGACCATCTTCTGGGGACTCTCGGACCATCGGCGGTGGACTCCCACTCCCCAGAGATAAAGAATAATCTCTTTTTCCAATCGTGGTTGGAAGTTTGTGCCACATGGAGGAGTTTCTTCTCAGACCTCCTCGCCCTCAGATGATAGTATCCAGGCTATTTGGACGAGGAGGTGATGTTGTAGTAGCCCAAGAATAGGTCGACCGAGGGCTCGTCGGTGAAGGCATTCTTCCACAAGGAGATGTAGCCCAGGATCGTCCTCCAAGAGTTGGGAGGAAGTTGAGAGGGGGCAACACCAAGGGCAGACAGGATATCTACGATGGAAGGATACAGAGGGAATCTGACTCCAACTTTGAACATTTGTTCATAAACTACAACCTCTCCCTCTTCACAATCAAAATCCCTCTCAGACTCAGAGGGAACCCTCATAGTTATGCTGGGGGGCACTCCATAGGCATGCCTCCATATCATGAGGTCGCGATCCCTAACATAGGAGATATAGGATGAGGCATGGGAGGTATCAATTTGGTCATCTGTATCATCGCCCTCGTCCTCATTCCCCTCTCCCTCGGCCTCATCATCTTCCAGAGGCCCCTGGGGGAAGGCCATTTGAAAGGCATGGGGAGATAGGGTTATCACAGGGACAACCTCGGAGGGAATCATACCCTCGGCCTCTCGGCCTGGGCCTAGGTCAGATGTCTCTTTTCTCCCAGAAGGTCCAGCGCCAGTTGGTGATGATGCTCTCTCGTCCATCTCACTTGAATGACTCTCGGCTGGACGATGGGACGACCCACAAGACTCAGACGGTTCAAAGGGTTTTATTGTGGCAAGAGGAATGGGAAAGATGGGTCGTACCCAATTAGGGTTGGCCCATCGTCTCCTCTCTCCCTCTTCCTCCACTCGTCTGATCTCTGCAAAGAGCTTCTTTCTCAAGGATGGGAATTCAGACGCTAAAATATAAAGTTTCCTAAGCATTAAAAGGGAAGACCCTACACTTGGAGAAATTTGGGGAACTTAACTACAAACAAGTTTGCTGTTGACCAAGTTAGACTTTTGAATTAAAAAAGGAATTGATGGTTTTCAGTCAAGAACACTCAAGAACACTCAAGAACATTCAAGAAACAGTTGCTGGAGAAGACACCGGAAAAAGCTATGAAACAACCCAAGGAAAATGCAGCCCTACGAGCCTAAAAAGCAAACAGAAATGAAGGTAAAAGAGAGCGCTGAAGGATTACCTGATAAAGAGAGAGAAATAACTGCCCAAGTCACTAAGCTTGAAGGATTGAAGGCTGCAGAAATGGCGATGAAAACTGGTAAAAGGCTAGAGAGAGAGAGCTTGGGCGCGAAGAAGAAGAAGAAGAAGAAGAGTGAGAGAATTCAAAAATCCATTAAATACCTTAGTAATGAGTGGGCCCATTGACCAAGGCAGGACACAGCCCACGAGGAAGGCATCATTAGGTCACAAATCCCCAAGATAAGTGTGCAGCCTCCATGCCTTGGAAACTGGAATAGCAATGAGTATCTACCCAGGTGTCACTCACCAAACTGATCATACACGCATCTCATTTACAACACTATCCCTCAGCCATCTCAACAGCACCTATGACTAAGGGCTGGGGGGTTATTGATATACCCGTTTATATCCTCAACCTGGCTGAGGATTACCTCCATACGGATGACCCCTCAGGGGCCGACCCTTCATCAGGCTCAAGATGACCCCTCAGAGGAGCCGACCCTTCATCAGGATCCAGACGACCCTACGAGGAGATGACCCATTCAACGGGATCCATACGAACCCTCAGAGCGGCCGACCCTTCGCCAGACTCCAGCCGACCCTACGAGGGGCCGACCCTTTACCACTCTCCCAGACGACCCTACAAGGGGCTGACAGTACGAGGCCAGAAATGGGCCAGACTCACTACTGGAAGAACCTTTGCCCTCGGCCTCGGCTCATAGGCCGAGGGTGACATCATCACAGCGCGTGGTTTGGGAGACGCGTGGAACAGTGCGCGTGAGGCTGACATGGCACAGGGGAGACCGTTATAACAAAATCACACCCTCACGTGAGGGAATATTATGTCATCATTTGGCATCTACAGGTGTCAAAAGGGGATTGGCTAGATCATGATTCATGTGCACCATGCATACTTGGGGGGTACACTACACCCCCCAAGACCTATATATACTTGTCACCTACAACCCTACAGGGGATCGATCAATTGACTGTAACCCTAGCTAAAACTCTGCTTGTACACACAGTAGAGAAAGAGACAGAGAGAGAGAGAGAGAGAGAGAGAGAGAGAGAGAGAGGCTGGTGGGCATTGTATCCAAGGCCATTAGTGCCCATACTTAGTGGATCACACACATAGTGGATATAGGCCAAATTGGCTGAACCACTATACATCATTGTCTTATTTCCTCTTTATCTCCTCCCCTTCTACATACTTATACACTTATACATCTCTATGGCTGCCATGGCTGCTACTGTTTGAGCTCATTATCACTTATCCGGTGGTGCTAAATCTTAGCATCATCATTAGTCAATTTCATGTAAAAGTCATCAAAAGATTCAGAATTAGACATAATTAGAGAGTTATACTGCTGCACAAGCATTTGAGTTTTAGCAGCCTTAACTCTAGTGTCACCTCATGTGCAGTGATAATAGTATCCCAAGCTTCCTTAAAAGTGGCACAAGATGAGATCCTTTTGAACTCATGTTCATTTATGGACATAAAGATGGCATTCTTGCCTTTGTTATTGTTTCGAAAAGTTTTCTTCTCTTCTTATCTGAATTCACATAATGCTTTCTTAATCCCCTCATTACTTCCTTCGGCGGCTGGTTTAGTAGGATAAGTGTATCCATTTTCAACAATATTCCAGACATCATCTCCCAAGGTTCCTTGTATGAAGGCAACCATTCTTACCTTCTAGTAAGCAAAGTTGTTTCCATCGAAGAGTGGGGGTCAAGTTCCCAAATCTTTTATTTTTCTCATCCATTGTTTTGATTTCAAGAAAACAATTTCAGAAACACAAGATCTTCAAAAAGATTTTCAAAGCTCTGATATGAATTGAAAATCTGTTACTAAATCCGTTTATTAAATGATTAAACTATTTACGTAACTCCGAACCGTTGTTTGAGGAAACTCTTTTCTTTAAACCAAAATAGTTTTTATCACAAGATGTGTTTAATAAAATATGCACGAGATCAGTTCAAGATTTGTTAACAAGTTTTGAAAAACAAAACTTAAAAGATTAAATCAGCACACCAATAAAAATGAGATGAGTAGATGTAGAAAGATTAATGACAAGAGATATTTAACGTGGTAAAACCTCACCCAACTTAGGAAACATCCACGGTGACTTTTAAGTCACAAACCAAAAATCCACTAAAAAAAATATATCAGTTACAAACTATATAACACGCATGCACACAAAACAGTCATATACAAGTTTAGGAATGTACCCACTGGTGTGCTTCTAAATTTTCTGCAAGTCTGATTGTTGATGTGGTTCTCCCATTTTGCTAACTTCCACTTTGTTCCAGTCTTTATGTCGACTCTTGTTTCAAGATCTTATTACCATCACTTTCAGTATTGTAGTGTGTAAGTGTTTGTGATGGTGCTCTAACACATGCATGCACACACACTCACGCTTATTTATACAAACAGTCCTAGCAATTATAAATCTGATCTACATGTTGTGATTTTCAGTTTCTCTCTTCTTAGAAAACTAAAACCTTATTTGACCTTTAAAATGATCCCGGAATCCACGACTATCTTGCTCAGAAGACGTTTCAAGATCTTAATCAATTTCAAGGTTTTGAAAATACTTTTGAAATTTAAAAACGCCAAGTGTGATACCAAATAGGTCAAAGGCCTTGTTTTAAAAGAACTAGAAACGGAAAAAGATTTTGTTGATTTTGAAGATGAAAACATTTACTCAAAATAATCAACAAAAGATTTCTCAAGATGAGAAACTAAGAATGCAGATCTAAGTGTAATATAACATAAAATGACCAGATCTATAATTTCTATAAAACAGAAATACTAACCTAACCTAATGTTTGAGTTGGACACAAGATCTTAAAACTAAGAGGTTACAACACGAAACACTTTCAAACCAACACACAAAAACTCTCAAACACTCAGGGATGGTGTTTGGTGTGAACAGATTTTTGGTAAAAGGGTTAGGGTTTGATAAGGTGTTTGAAACGATTTGGGGTTAGGGTTTCTAACTCTGTGGTTTCTCTCTCTTTTCTCTCTCTCTCTTCTCTCTCTTCTCTCTCTCACTTGGATTAAACAAAGGGACAAAATCTTCTCAAAGGTTGAGGGTTAGCCTCTTTATATACAGGGCTGAGAAGGATCGATAAGGCTGAGGCTAATCAAAGGCTGGGATTCAGTCTTCCCATATTGACTTCCATACAACGGTTTAAGATAACTGGTTGGTTAAGAGGCTTTTGATTGGAGGATAAGGGTTTCAGATGGATTGGAAAAGGACGCTTGCAGAGTGTTGACAAGTTCAATCCAATGGCTGATAAAAGACACCTATTTTGTCTCTTAAAATAAACACACAATCAACCAACAGGAGTGCGACAGATGTAGGGTAAATATTGAACCACAAATGCGCGTCTTAAAGTAATTACAAACACACCCTAATGTCCACAGCGCTTTTGGTTTCTACCCAAGTGAACTTTTAGGCATAAAACTAGAATTTATAGAATGACCCCAAAACATTTGAATTTCGATTTTAATTGTGAAAAAATCGTGAAAAATTCCCAAAAAATTTATTAAAAAGTATTTTAAGGGAAATTAACACACTCAACACACACACAAACAATTTATGCAATATATGAACAATGTATGCACCCCTAATGTGTGTGAGTGTTTATGCATATACCTTGATCAATAAAACAAGAGGATTGAATTGTAGAGAATTGTTTGAGGCTCTTTGGTATCTAGGGGAGGGACTCAATTTTGTCACTATTTCCAAACTAGATGAGGACATATACAATATAGACTTAAGTGAGTCAAGAGTATAAGGTGCTTCAATTACCACTTCACATGTGCTTGAGTTGATACACATGGATCTTATGGGTCCTACTCGCACTGAGAGTTTGGATGGTAAGAGGTATATCTGTAATACCCCGTATTTTTATGACTTTTAATTATGAGGTTAATTAAATGGAATTACTTTTAATTTGGGATTTATTAAATTAATTTGGGATAATTAATTAGAAAATTAATTTGGATTTAAATGCTAGCGAGACGAGAGTTAGTATTTGGTTATTAATATGTTGTTGAATATTACTGAGTGATTATGGTAATATGTGATTATTGAATTTATTAAAAATGTCGTGAGTTGAAAATACGGCAGTTTCGATAATTTAGTTGGGACGCGCGTGTCAGTCGTGTCAGGATCCAATTTAATGGATTTAAAAGTATTTTATTTTTATGCCATCTGTATGAGCTTTTTGAGTGCGCCAACATGTCCGGAAGGTCGAGATAGTCCGAAAACACTAGACGGGGGTTTAGTTTGGAACCCGGGACATTTTTAGGCCTAACCGGCAACCCGGGAGGGTATTTTGATCATTTTAAAAATTTAGGAATTTAGACCCACGAATTTTAGAGTTCATTTATATATTATTAAAAATGCCATTAGGTCCATTATCAACAAAAAACAAAGAGGTGGGCTACGTGAGTTAGAGGAGAGGTTACAAAAAGTCCCCAAACCAAAACCACCACCCACCACCACCATTTTCGATGGAATTGTGGCCGGAGAAAGGAGGAGGACCAACCCTAAACATCATCAACGGATCAGAAGCAACATTTTTAAGGCAAGTGATTTATCTTGCAAAGATTCAAAACATATAGTTTACATGTTTTTATACATTTGAAGATTAATTATGAAAAATGGAAATTGAATGGATTTGAAAGGTTTTAAATCATAATCGGGATAGGACTTGCATGTAGAAAATGTTGGAGATGATAATAACCACGGATTTATGATTTATGGGTAGAGAATTATGAAATTTGATTGAATTATGTGATGTTCTTGAAGAAATAGGAAAACTACGTGTTTATATGATAATTGGGTAGTTTGATTTAAGTAATTGATCTTATAGGTTGATTTAATGAATCTAAAACATGGGGAATGATGTAAACATGTTAGTAGGATGATTAGTATATTGATTTGTGAGTTTTGGACGTTAAAATGAAGATTTAGAGGTGTAAAAAGTTGATAAACCGTAACTGTTAAGGATTTTTGGGCTGATACTTGCTTGATCATCGACTCAAGAATGTCGATCGATCCAACCATCGATCGATCGATCCCTTTTCATCGATCGATCAACCCCTGCTGAATTTTGACAATTGTTTTTCTTTAAGTTTAATGAGTATTCCGAAGACAATCTTGATTATAAGGGTGATTAACATAATATTATGGGACTTAGATAAAGTCAGTAGGGTCTTAGTTATTATCGGAGAATGTTATGAATTATGGAATTTATTGCTACTGCTTACGAGGGCCTACCGAGTGAGATACGATTAGAAAGAGTTCGAATTGAAACTATAATGGGAATTTATGATGATGTAAGGTTAAGGGCAATAACGGAGGGACTTTAAGTAATGAGATAACATTAAAATCTTATAAGAGGCCTAGTAACCTTTTGAGATAGGTTTAAGTACCCGAATTGATACGAAGAGAGAGTTATCAACCCGAATATATATTATGTGTAATATTCGGGGTAAATTTGTTATGTACGAGATTAACTATATGAAATGTGTGAACATCTATATTGATATATGATTACTGAGGTTGTGTAAATGCCTAGTGCATGGATTTCTTATGTGTATGACATACCTATCATACTTGCTATCACCGGAGGTTAGTTTTATTTTTGGAAAAGGACCCTCTTATCCTTGTGTGCCTTCGGGGGGATTTAGACTGGTACCTTAAGGACATAGGTCTGTGGATGACTTATTTGTGAGTCGATAAGTCAGCTGACCATGGGAGCGTAGGTATGTGCATGACCCATGGGTATGTGAACTATATTCGCCTCCAATATGTGTGATTTTTCTTATTGAAACGATTCTTGAGAGATTCGGAACTCGTAGTCCCTATGTACGTGATGTACCGGGATTCGATAGCAGAGTATGAGTGCACCGTAGCTTAGCCTAGGGGTGCAATATATGTATTTATATGATGAGAGTGATATCCTTATGTATTTGTGACTGGCTCATTGTTGCTTAGTATATGTGAATAACTAAGATATTGGAATGGGTTAAGAATGAGAATTAAATTAACACTTGAGATAAGAAAATTAATGAATGTGAACATGGGTTATAAATATGGCTTATATGTGGGTTACGTGTAGATACACTATGTTAGAATGCGAAGGCATGAGTAGTAGAAACTAGTTAGATATTGGTATAACTAGGATGGATTAAAGGCATACGTTAGGCGTGCACAGTAGTTGAGAGGTAAGAAACTCATGTGAGAGTGCGCAACTAATGTGTTTATAATATGTGATGTTTAATTGTAATTTAAATCACTTGCTAAACTTTTAAGATGTTTTCACATCGGGTTCTGACCCGTTTTCCTCCAAATCTATTTTTGTTTTGTAAAAAACTTTTAGGTGCCCAGCCACAGGGACGCCAAGCATAGGAGTTCCATTCGGATGATGTGCTGTAGCCGCTGTGAAGTTACAGGATCTTGGTAGTAGACGCTCTCATTGTATTCTTGATTCCTTCAGAGTCAATTGTATCAGTTAGGGCATGTCGCCCATTCTTATTTAGAGGTTGTAGTTGCAGACTTTCATTATTTCAGTTTTTTTGGTTTATTATTTATTCAGACTCTTGTATTAGGACAATATTTAGTCTGGCATCTTTATTATTGGAGTGTTTACTCCAGACTTGTTTGTTTTCATCTCGTTGAGCATTTATATCAGATTGGTTATGCGGTTGTAGGTTTATTAAATAAATTCTTGTTTAATTGTTGGCTTAATTAATAAAATTTGACATCTCTCTTTTTAAATATTAGGTGTCTAGTAATTAATTAAATGTTATCGGCAGTGATGCTAAGACTAAACCAACTTGATATTCTGTATTAATTCAATAAAGGAGTAGCTACCCGGTATTTAATTAGATGGGCTGTCACAATATCCTTGTGATGGTAGTTGATTTCTCTCGATACTCGATAGTTAGTTTCCTGAAAGAGAAATCCAATGTTGTAGAGTTTCTTACGACCAAGTGTCATGTCCTGAAAAATCAACATGGTGTCACCATCAATAGGATGCATAGTGACAATGGCACATAATGTAAAGAATCAAAGGTGGATAATTACTATGATAACCTTGAAATTAAACAAGAATTTTTTGCCATGGAAACTCCTTAGAAAATTGGGATTATTGAGAGGAAGAATAATACGATTCAAGAGATGGATATATCAATGCTTCTCTATTTTAGAGTGTTTATGAGGTTTTGGGTAGAGGTAGTGTCTACTGTGTGCCACATTGTGAATAGGGTACATCTTCTTCCACAAACACTTCAGACGCCATATGAGCCAACGTTTCATATTTCCATGTCTTTGAGAGTAAATGATACATCCTGAGGGATAGAGAGCAATTAGGAAAGTTTGACTCCCAAAGAGACGAGAGAATTCTATTAGGATAATCATCGACGAGGAGAGATTACCGAGTTTTTAACCTGAACTACTCTAAGGTTATGGAATCAATAAACATCACTTATAAAGATGATGAGCCACTGATGTTTACTGATCCTAACCATTTGTGTGAGGATGATGCACCCCTAGTGATGATCCCATTATTTCTCACACACATAAAGTGGACTCTAATCATGATTTAGGGGACACACCTGCTTGGGTTCGTAAGGGTCATGACCCTTCCACCATTCTAAGAGATCCTACTTTAGCATTTAAGACTCGCGCTCAGTTAGAGAATGTTGTTAGCTTTCTATGCTACACGTCCAAAATCGATACCAAGAATATCAAGTAAGCACTCAAAGATGAACATTGGATATCCTCTATGCAGGATGAGTTGCTTAGATTTAGAAAAAAATAGTGTCTGGGAATCTATCCCCCGACCTAGTGAGACAAGTGTGATTGACACTAAGTGGATCATTAAGAACAAGATGTATGAGAATGGTACCATTATCCGTAATAAGGCTAGGTTGTCCGCTCAGGGCTTCACACAGATTTAAGATGTAGACTTTAAAGAGAAATTTTCTCCTGTTATGAAGCTTCAGTCTATTCATAACTACTCGCCATCGCATGTAATCTACGATTCAAGTTATATCAAATGGATGTTAAGGGTGCCTTTCTAAATGGCATTCTACAAGATGATATTTATGTGGAACAACCGAAAGGGTTTGAAGACCCTAAGTACCCTGGACACATCTATTATTTGAGAAAAACCTTGGTTTAAAGCAAGCACTCCGTATTGGTACGAGAGGCTTACTTCCTCTCTCTTAGCTTGTGGCTTCAAGAGAGGGGGAATAGATAAGATGTTGTTTATTAGGATAGGAAGACATTATATCGCAACTATAATGTACTCCCTCTAAATATAACTACCGAATCATTTTTTTTCAAAAGTTTGAGCCGTGATCAAGCTTGCCTTAGTTGACTAGTAGTACCATTAGCCTAA
Organism: Sambucus nigra; assembly: GCA_949130495.1. Lineage (NCBI taxonomy): Eukaryota > Viridiplantae > Streptophyta > Magnoliopsida > Dipsacales > Adoxaceae > Sambucus > Sambucus nigra. The sequence goes on from OX422207.1 coordinate 237,335,595, forward strand.
ACGCTTTGTATGGTGTTATTTTGGTTGCCTAAGTCTATGTGGATGACATAATGGTTGGATCCACGTGCTCCCTCCATGCTCACGAATTTAAGGAGGATATGAAGAGTGGGTTTGAGATGATCATTATTCGTGAGCATAAATTCTTCTTTGATCTCTAGGTTCGTCAGCAAGTCGAAGGGAAGTTCATATCCCAATTCAAGTATGCAAGTGAACTCGAGAAGAAGTTTGGGTTAGACTCTGCTAAGCACTCACGCACCCTTGTGAGTACCTCAATAAAGCTTAGCAAGGACAATTAAGGCAAGGACATAGAGCAAACCTTGTATCGGAGTATGATAGGCTTCTCTACTTGACTGTCAATCGTCCCCATATAGCCTTTAGTACTAAATTCTCGATATCAGGCATCCTCGAAAGAGTCACACTTACCTTCTCTTAAACTTATTATCAAATACGTGAGTAGGACTCTCTCGTACGACACTTGGCATTCTTTTGATACCGACGACCATTTATCCACCTATTCAGATGTTGATTGGGACGAGGATGTAGATGGATGTAGGAGCACTTATGGTGGGCGTTTCTACTTTTGGACTGCTATTGTCTCTTAGTTAAGTAAGAAGCAGAACTCTATCTCTTTGTCCACAACGGAGGCTGATTACATCATTGTCGGGAGTTATTGTACGCAACTCTTGTGGATGAAGAATATGTTGGAGGGTTATGCGATTTCATGGGGCACCATGACTATTTCATGTGATACCACGAGCGCAATACATATATCTTCAAATCCAATCCATCATTCACGCATGAATCACATTAGGATACGTGAGCATTTTATCTGATACCTAATAGAGGATAAGGTCATGTCCTTGAGCTTTGTGACCACTAACCGCCAGTTAGCCAATATTTTCATGAATCCTTTAGATGCCCTTAGATTCGAGAGTCTTAGGAAGTATTTAGGTATCGACACAGTTGAGTGAGGGTTGCTTACTTTGTATAATATAGGATGATTGTTCACTCATATTGATGATTCATATTGCTATATTGTATTATTTGTATTATTCTTGTATTGTTTTTTCTTATTCATATTTAGAAAAAACCTAAAAATATTTTCATTCTTTTAGAAAAATTAGAAAAATACAAAAATGTTTTTGATTTTTAAGAAAAATGAAAAAGGCAAAAAGATTTTCTTTTTATAAAACTTTAAAAAAATACAAAACGATTTTTGTAGTTTGTTTACACCTTATATGGATGGGCATTTAGGATTGCCAAGTCATAATATCATTCCATTATTCACGTGACTTTTTGTAGTATTTTGAGACACAACATCACTTCATCCATGTGCTTTATGATGTTTGGAGTGATCGAGATGTGATTAGTGATTACTTTCTACGTGTTTGACTCATTTTCTCCTTTAATTCACACATGAAAAATTTATTTGAGTATTGTACTTGTATATCACATATTGGTTAAACTTGTTTGTGCTCACTTATGATTATCATTTACGCATATCATTTTATTTCAAATTTTTGTGCATCACGAGTATTTGTTTCTTGTCTCATGTGTGTAGGTTCATTCATGATACACTCAATGAAGACAGAGAAATTAGAAGATTTGAAGATCTCAAGACTTAAGTATTATGATATCTTTTCATTTGAGGGTTTGGATGGAGATGAGAATATTGTGTGTCTTATACTTTTTTGTTCCATAATTCAGATGTTTTTATGTATGAACCGATATAACCGTATGGGGAGATTTGTAAGGACATTTTCAGTCACTGTCTTCTAAAATCTAGGACTTGTCTTCAGCATTATAGATTACATGAGATATGGAGTATCCCATAATATTGGCACGTCTACACAATCATCCACGACATCCATAATATGAATCATTATCAATATGATCATCACCATGCCCCACACATCTTCAATGTGCATCACGTTCTACTTCAACAGTTCTCCACAACTCCACATCTTTAGGGTATTTTTTATTTGGAGTTCTTAGTTTTGCGCAAACACATCCGGAGAATTTTTATTTAATTTTACTTGGTTTTATTTTAAGAAAAATGAGGGTGGATTTTAAATAATAATATTTTTGCCTTTTGTCGTTAGAACGACATGTTGATCTCGTTTGATACATCATTTGATGGCTTACATCGAATATGGCTCAAATGAAGGCGTATTGTTTTAGTTTTTATAGGACGTTAGAAGGCCGCTTTTAGCGAGATTAATATCTCGTTGAAACAAACTCTTGATCTCATTCTAACGGCAGTACGCCGCCTTGATTTTCATGTTTGCCTATTTAAACCAGCTTCCTGTAGGTATTTTGTAGGACTTTTGAAGCTTAACTTTCTGCAAAGCTGCAGCACAAAAAGCCTTCTTTTAAATTTCCAAAATCCACTTTTGATTCACACCTCCGATATATATATTTTGAATCATTTTAAAACACTCATAAACACATATTCCATTCTTGGAATTTCTCGTTTGGAGAAGGTGTCTCCATTTCTATACTTGTAGTTCTCATGGGAATTACTGTTGAGGAAAACGAAGCATCGCCTACATGATTTTCGTCTTAAATGTTGCCTGTATTTCTCTATGTACATTTAAGTTACAATTTGCATATAATAATGAAATAAGAAATGGTGTTGCCCACGGGGATTTTTCTCAAATTCGTCTTCTTGATTGTTTTGGTTACATGCATATATTATTTACTTCTTTCAATCACATAGTTGCATGAACTAGGGTCTAAAACTAGTTAAATTGACATTTAATTAAATAAGTTTGGACCATTGAACCGTAGCTCACTCTCATAATACCTTCCTACACTAGTCGTCTTACGATAAAGGAATTATTTCCCATTGCAGTACTAATTCTTCAATTATCTTTAGAAGGTTATCTCTCCTACTTATATCAAATTGAATGACCTCTCCAACGACTACACAATTCAACTCCTTTGAATTAGGCCAACAACCTGAAATCATTACATGACCTATAATACTATCATCACTAAAACATTTAGCACTTCTTGATACAAACTTAACTGTTTCCCTAAGGACACCAAACATACTTCACGTAAAGGTCCTCAAAACCCGACAAGATTTCATCATCCATGACTTTCTCATCTAGGTATGCTCTACAAACTTCTCAATACCCACATCGTGATTACTACGTGATCGAAAAGACATTAGTCTACGAGCCTCTAAATATGGTGCACCTTAGCCATTGAACACCTTAAGACATCACATCAAGTCAATTTCTATTCCCAATGACATCACACACTATCAGTCCTACGGACACTCCAAGACACCCTTAAATCATACTCACACTGTAATTCCCTCGCATTTGGCCATTATTTAAGCCACTAAAATGGGCCCTGATACTTAGATAATAATATTATCTCCCTTCAAAACTGCTATTTCCAAAATCTACATACAATACCACAGACTGGCACTAATAAAGATTTTGGCATGATACATGACATCGCTTACAACCTATAAACCTCTAGGTCTACGTCACCGACATCACTAAAGATCCTATCCCTTAAAGTTGCATCATATTTTCCAAAACCTGGGCATGGAAGACGATATATATTTCACTTATAAGTCTCCGCATACATCATGACTGCAACACAACATACTTACAAAAAATTTCCCGTAACTCTCATCATACCATGCGGGGTACAACTTTCAATCAACGATCACCAAGACACTTATAACGGTAGTATTTTATAGACTCAGAGTGAGTTAACATTCTGAATTATTGACCCACACGGTTCCTCGCGTCTACCGAATCACAATTATCTTATAATGTGATACTACCCCAAGGATCTAATTTGCCCAATTACATCATTATTATAAATTATTCGAAAGTACCGCACCCCGGAACTTAATGTATCCTCATCAAAAATTAATACTGCTTAGGCATGACGCTCTAGTCACCTAATTTCCACGATTGACTTTACACAATTCATGTCTCTAATTCAATGGACGTCATTAAGCTTTATCAACATCCTAACAGACCTCTCATATCATTAAGGGTTGACACACAAGCACCTCACACTAAATAATGCAGTGTCCCCACTATCGACTCGCACATTGTAAGAGAAAAAATTATATCATTTACTCATATCTTAGGCTAACATAGTTTTTATCATATCCCGCAACCATTTGAATCGAGCCATCACGAAGAAACAAATTTCTATCGTCTCCGAATTCAAGATGATCTCCACATTGCGAAGGTATAAAATAATTTACGAATTCAAATTTATTTACGTTTATAATAGGGGATGTTTTTAATTGCCAAATTGAGGCAGCTTTACTTTACTTAAAAAAATTTAAAGTTCGCGCATCTCGTTCAAATGACATGGCATTCTCGTTCTAATAAGATCTCTTTTTCGTTCGAAGTCTCGTTTGAAGTTTACATCAATTGAACATCTAAGGAGGGCATATTCGCGTATTGTTTTGCATCATTTGAAGCTCGTTTGAAGCTTTTTCAAATGAGATAGCAATGTCATTTGAACAAACTTTCTTTCATTCGAACGATATGTTATTCGCGTTCGAACGAGACTAGTTTTCGTTCAAACGAATGACGTTGGCTCGAATTTTGTGACGTCTTATAATACTTACTTCGTACAATTTTTTAAAGAGAATTTTGCAAAAACGATTTCTGCATAAACTTGGTGTAAAAGTTCTCACTTTATTTATGTCTAAAATGCCTTTTGATGCACAAATCATCACCCAATATATATATATATATATATATATATGCGTGTGTGTGTGTGTGTGTGTGTGTGTGTGTGTGTGTGTGTGTGAATCCAATTGAAACCCTAAATAATTTCATATGTAAGTTACTCTTATGGAGATATCTTCTTCACTATTGACCTTGTGGTTCTCTAAGGGAACACTGTTGAAAGAAGACAAAGGCTGATCGGTGGATACCGAGGGTGAACCACCACTTGTGGACGAATCAGTAGAGAACCGCATTCTTCAGAAGTTTTGTAAGTAGTGTCTTGTAAAACTCTAAAGTGCTAATTAAAATGGTTTTATGCTCAAGTTTTTTTTCCTTAAATTGCCTTGTTTATTTGCATGCTTTAATTTATCTTCTTTATCACCTAGATGCTTGTCTTAGGATAAGAAAATAAAATTTGGAATTTTCTGTGTCAGACACTTAATTATATAAATCATCCATTAAGATCGCAAGAGACTCTCAAATTGGTATCAGAGCTTGTTCCACAAATTTACTGTGTGATCTTTTTCGCAAAAATAATTTTATCTTTGTTATCAATTTTTATTTTGAAAAATTATTGATCTTTAAAAAATCATATTTTAATGAAGAAATTGTATAATCAAGTACCCATCTTTGATGGTAAAAATTATGCATACTGGAATACTAGGATGAGGTCTTCTATAAAGGCCATAGATGAACGTGTTTGGGTAGTCTGTGAAAGAGAGTGGACACCTCCAACAATCACTGTTGACAATGTCATCAGCCTTAAACCTATCTCACAGTGCACATAGGACAAATTTAAGTAGAGTAATTTTAATTATTTCGGTTTGAGTGACATCTCGGGAGTCGTCATCCCTGACGTGTTCTATCGCATTACGACGTGCACTATATATAATGAAGATTTGGATACCCTCAAGTTCACTCACGAGGGTACCAATGTTGTTAAAGCTTCTAAGATGCAGAATCTCACCACACAATTTGAAACAATAACAATGCTTGAATCTAAATCATTCGACGATTTTTATACACCACTGTCTGATATAGTTAACTCGAGTTTCAATATAAATGAGAAAATACCCGAGACACGTGTACTTAAGAGAATCTTGAGATTTCTTTCAGCTCGTTATATTCCTAAGGTTATCGTTCTTAATTCGCTAAGGATCTTAGATACTCTTAGGTTAAAAGAACTTGTGGGAGATCTTCAAACATATGAGATAGATATGTTCCCCAAATTAGTTAAGACTAAGGATAAGGGGGTTGCACTTAAAGACAGATCTAAAAAGAGAGAGGGAGTGTCCAAAAGGAGAGAGGAAACATCATCCGATTCGGAGTTTAATTATAATTTAGATTATTTGTCCCTGTTTGCTAAAAATTTCAAGAAATTTTTCAAACTTAAAAAGAAAAATACTTCCAAAGGTAAAAAAAGTTCTGAGAGAGATTAAAAAATTTAAATGGGGTAGGAAAAAAATTGAAAAAGAAAAGAAAGATCTCCCATAGAAAAATGAGGATAGATGTTATGAGTGTGAGGGAAAGGGTCACAAAGCTCACAAGTGTCCGACTAGGTTGAAACGTCAAGGAAAAGACAAAGCTTCCTTAAACTTCACGCTTAGAGATAGCGAGAACGAGTCGGTGAGTTCGGGAGAAGAATCACTTCATGGATATAACTTCACCACATCCATGGCGAGTCATGTTAGTACATATAGTGCACCTCACGATGATGAGGAAGCTACTAAACATGAACACCTCAATACTGAGTCTAGTATTTTCAAGGAGAGTGAGGGAGAGAATGCTTTAAGTGAGAGCGAGAGTGACCTTCAGTGCGCTTATGTCGATCTTTACACTGAGTCCTTTAAAACAAATAAACAAAATAAAGGGTTATCTATGAGGGTTTTAGTGCTAGAGAAAGAGTTTAGAGAGGCGAGAAAGAGTGAATCCTTGGTAAGACAAGCTTTGGGGGAAATAGTTTATTTAGTTAATAGAGACAACGGGGACATGAGTAACAAAGTGGATACTATTATGAGAGATCTCCAAGAATCCATAAAGACTCGTGAGAAACTTGAATCCCATGTATCCCAACTCAAGAAAGATCTTGAATGTTCCTGAGAGGTTAAGGTAAGAATTGAGGATGCATGAAAGAAGGTTGGTAAGATGATCCTTGACCCCGCTTTAGGAAATGTTGAGAGGAAAGGAATAGGTTATGACAGTGCATCCACTTCTCATGCCACACTCGAGCCAGTTTTCGAGCTTGTTATGGACCTGATGGACCTCTACCGAATCAACCTATGCAACTTAAGCCACCTAAAATAGTTCAACGTAGAAAAGCAACCAGATCTAGACCAAAACCTGTCTATGTTTGCACCTTTTGCAAAAGAAGAGGTCACCTTAGAGAGTTTTTCTATAAATTAGGTGGAACTAGTCATACACATGCTCCCATACATCACTTTAATGACTTTTCTAGTCTTAGGGAGCAAGTTGAATTTCTAGTCACTACTTCACATAGTTTAATGAAATAATTTCAAGGGATGTCTTTGCCATTCTATAATTCTTCCAACATTATGACTAGAGTAAACAACAATAAGGGAAAACAAAAGGTTACCACCACTTGTGTACCTAAGAGAGACAAGAAAGTCCTTATTGTTCATGTTGCTCTGAACGGTCAAAACACTTCCTGAAGGTATTTATATAGTGGGTTTTCTAGGCACATGATAGGTGATGTCTCATTTTTTACCCACCTTAAGGATCGCAAGGAAGGTAAAGTCACCTTTGGACATGGGAGTGGATCTAGCATTTTAAGACGTGGCAGCGTTGAGATACCCGAATTTCCCAAGCTAGATAATGAATCGTACGTGAAAGGGTTGAAAGCAAACTTGATTAGCATAAGACAACTGTGCAATGAAAACTTTGCGAGAAAGTTTAACCGGTACGAATGCAATATTTATAATCAATCCAGTAAACATTTAATATAAGGTGTGAGGATGATAGATAATTGTTATGGGATTACGCCCAAGTTCTCTTTTGTGTGCAACAGTTCCATGATCTCCACTATGGACCTTTGGCATCAATGACTAGGTCATATGAACTCTAGATATTTTGATAGATTAGTGAAAAAATACCTAGTTCGTAGCTTACCATCACTTGGGAAATCAACTTCCTCAATTTTTAGACCTTACCAATAAGGTCAAAAAAATTCAAAGTCCCCATCAGAAGTTGAAAACCATTATCTCCTCCTATGTTTGGGAGTTTATTCACAAGGATCTTATGGGTCATACTCACTCAGAATACTTAAGTGGTATTGGCTGATGACTTAATTTCCTTATAACCAAATTTCGTGTCCTACAAAACCAATACGGAGTCACTATTAGTCGGATGTGTAGTGACAACGGAACTAAATTTAAATAAGAAAAAGTGGATAGCTATTGCGATGAAGTGGGAATTAAACATGAGTTTTTGACCATTCGTACTCCTCAGCAAAATGGGATTATTAAGAGGAAGAATCAAACGATATATGAAATGGCTAGATCCATGCTTCTTGGGAGAAATGTGCCCAGACATTTTTTAGCAGAGGCGGTGAGAACTGCATGCTAAACGGTGAATATGGTATATCTTCGTCTACACACACTTCACACGCCTTATGAGTTATGGACAGGGAAGAAGCCTATCCTAATATATTTTCGTGTATTTGGGAGTACATGCTACATATTACGAGATAGAGAGCCCTTACTAAAGTTTGACTCCCGGAGTGATGAGGGGATATTTTAGAATATTCATTAACATGTAAGGATTACTGAGTTTATAATCTAGCTAGCTCTAAGGTTATGAAGTCAATAAACATCACAATTAGAAATGATGAGCCACAGACGTTTGTTACTTCTAGCCCTCAGTATGAGGATGATGCACCCCTAGTGATGATCTCATCATTTCTCATGCTACCATGATGGACTCCGTTCCTGTTTTGGGGGAGACACCATCTTGGGTTCAAATGAGTCATGACCCTTCTACTATATTTAGAGATCCTACACTAGGTATCAAGACTCATGCTCAACCCGAAAATGTTGTTAGCTTTATGTGCTACACATCCTAGTCGAGCCTAAGAATGTGAAAGAAGCACTCAAAGATGACAATTAGATAGTGTCCATGAAACAAGAGTTGCTTAACTGTAGAAGGAATGATGTTTGGTAATTAGTCCCTCGACCTAACGATACTAACGTGATAGGTACCAAGTGGATTTTCTAGAATAAAGTGGATAAAAATGGTACCATAGTTCGTAATAAGGCTTAGTTGGTTACTCAAGGCTACACACAGATCAAGGTTATAGACTTTGAGGAGACATTCGCTCATATTGCTAGGCTTGAGTCTGTCCTCTTACTGCTCTCCGTAGCATGTCATATTCTCTTTAGACTATATCAAATGGATGTCAAGAGTGCCTTTTTGAATGGCATTCTAGAGGAAGAGGTTTATGTGGAACAAATGAAATGGTTTGAAGACCCTAAGCGCCTAAGACACGTCTAATATCATAGAAAATACTTTTTTGGTTTGAATTAAGCACCCCATACATGGTACGAGAGGCTTACTTCATATCTCTTAGCTTAAGGCTTCAAGAGATGGGGAGTAGATAATAAATTTTTTATGAGGAGAGAGAGTAGTGTTATTTTGTTTGCCTAGGTCTATGTGGATGACATAGTCTTTGGATCCGCGTGCTCCCACCACGCTCACACTTTCGAGGCGGAGAATAAGAGTGAGGTTTAGATTGGCATGAGAGGTGAGCTTACATTCTTCCTAGGTCTCCAGGTTCGTCAAGTCAAGGATGTGATATGCATATCTCAATCCAAATATACAAGAGACCTTGTCAAGAAATTTGGTCTAGGCTCTGTTAGTCATGCTCACCAATATGAGTTCATCAACAAAGCTTAGCAAAGACGCTTTAGGCAATGAAGTAGAGCAGACTTTATATCGTAACACGATAAGTAGTCTTCTTTACCTTACCGTTAGTCGACCCGATATTTCCTTTAGTGATGGAGTCTATGCGCAATACCAGGCATCCCCAAAAGAGTCACACTTGAACTCTCTTAAAACATATTATCAAATATGTGAGTTGGACTCAATCATACAATATTTGGTTTTCTTGTGAGTAGGACTCTATCATACAATATATGGTATTCCTTTCATATAGATGACCATTTATCTTCCTTTTCGGATGCCAATTGGGACGGGGATATTGATGGGTATAGGAGCACTTCGGGTTGGTGCTTCAACTTTAGGAGTGCTCTTATCTCATGCCTGAGAAAGAAGCAAAACTGCATATATTTCTCCACGATAGAGGTTGAGTACATAGCCGTCGAGAGTTTTTTCACGCAACCTATATGGATGAAGTAAATATTGGAGGATTATGGCATTTCACAAGGCACGATGACTATTTCCCGTGATAATACGAGCGCCATACACATTTCACATAATCCAGTTTAGTATTCGCGCACAAATCACATTAGGATTTTTTAGCACTTTATTCAAGTCCTAGTCGAGGATAAGGTCATGTCCTTGAACTTTGTGAGCACATATCGTTAGTTAGCCGACATTTAAACAAAATCTTTGGATGCACTTCAATTTGAGGATCTTAGGAAATCTTTTGGTATTTTCATTGTTGACTGAGATTGGATATGTTATCAAATATGGGATGATTTTCATGCTTATTCATACTTGTTTCTATTGCAATATTGATATATTATACTACAATTATATTATCATTGTATTTACATTTTTCATTTTGATATATTTTTTAAAAATCCAGAAAAGATTTTTGTTTTTCTTGAAAATTTTTGAAAAATAGAAAAAATGTTTAGTTTCTTTTTAAGAAAAAGTGAAAAAGACAAAAAGATTTTATTATTTATTAAAAAAAATCCAATAGGAGTTTTGTATTTTTTAACACCATATATAGATGAACATTAGAGATGTCAGAGTCACCCACACATTCCATATCCATGTGACTATTTTGTAGTGTTTTGACATGTTACATCATTTCATTTGTGTGCTATATAATGTGTGGAGTCATTAAGATGTGTTATGATGATAACTTGTTACATGTTTGACTCCTTGTCAGCTTTAAGGCACACGAACACTGACTTAATTGAGTATTGCACTAACCTTTCACGTATCGATTGTAGTGTTTTCATCCTAATCCTACGTTTAAAACGAACCAAATGTGAAAAATAAGATGATAAAATTAATGCATGTAAGAATCATGGCCCGGATTGAAAAAAAAATAGAAAACCATTTTTTCAGTCAATTTTGTTTATTTTAACCCAGGGATTCGGGCTGCAAAAGACCAGTTGACTTTTTATGAATAGCCACCATTTGCAAAGAGAATAGCCTAAAAGATTAAAGGCACATAAAAACAAAAGGAAGCATCAGGGAAATTTATAAGAACATTGATGCTTCGCTACATATGAGCATTAATTTCTTCAAAAATATTGAGTGACAAATTCAATGTGTGAGATTTTAAGGGAGTTAAGTCGAAGATCAATAGGTTTGCACATCCTATAAAAATATTGTAAAGTATTACATCGTTTTGGGCATTATTGATATGAAAATCACTCATGGTCTTGATTCGTTGATTAGGATATGTCAACTTCACCTCAAGGCCACCATGTTGACACCTAAGGTAGACTCTGAGATCTTGTGTTAGTGGTGTCTCACTCCTTTATGCACACATGTTATGTTTGTCTATGTTGATTAACCTATAGAATATGTTCACACCCCCTACATTTCGTTTCCATGATTCCAGTATTTTTGTGTTTCTCCATAGTGTGTTGTATTTGTAAAAATTTTATACTTGAAAAAAAAAAGTTGTGGATTTTTTAGATTATCACTACATGTTATTCATTCATATCCTTTTGTGATGATATCTTATTCTTATTTGTGATGCTTTGCAATTTGTGATTAGTTTTAAATCCTTGTCTATTTTAGACAAAATAAAAGGGGGAGAACAAATTGGGGGGGGGGGGGGGGGGGGGGGAGGGGGGGGGTCTTATACCTATCCATTTTAGGCTTTGGGAGGGCATTAGCATATTGTTTTTTTCTTAGGGAATTTCACTGTAATTTGAATTTTGATTTTATGTTTGCACTGAAATATCCAAAAGGGATAGATTCGTAACACAAAATTTTCTATCATTTGCCCATAGCTTAAGCAAACATAGTTTTTGGCATATCCCGCTACCATTTGACTCGAGCCGTCACGGATAATCGAATTTCCATTGTCTACAAATTTAAGATGATCTCCACATTACGTAGGTATAAAATAATTTAAGAGTTCAGATTTGTTTACATTTATATTAAGATATATTTCTAATTTAAATATCGAGACAATATTATTTTATTTAAATTTTAAAGTTCGCACATCTCTTTTAAATGAGATGGGATTCTCGTTCTAACAATATATCTTTTCCATTCAAAGTTTCGTTTTAAGTTTACATCGATCGAACGTCTAAAGAGGGTGCACTGGCGTAATGTTTTGCATCGTTTGAAGCTTGTTCAAACGAGATAGCAATGTCGTTTGAACAAACATGCTTTCGTTCTAACGGGATGTTATTCTCAATCGAACGAGCCTAATTTTTGTTCGAACGAATGATGCAGACTTAAATTTTATGACGTCTTATAAAAACCTGCTTTGTAAAATTTTTAAAAGAGACTTTTGCAAAAATGATTTCTGCATACCTGGTTTAAAAGTTCTCACTTTATTTTTGCCTAAAACACCTTTTAATTCACAAATCATCACTCCCAAATATATATATATGTAAATCAATTTGAATCCCTATATATTTTCATATCTACATTACACATATGTAGAGATCTTCTTCACTGCTAACCTTATGGTTCTCGAGGGGATCACTGTTGAAGGAAGACAAAGGATGATCGGTGGATACCGAGGGTGGACCTCCACCTATGGACGACTCAAGAGAGAACCGTATTCTTTAGATATTTTGTAAGTAGTGTCTTATAAAACTCTAAAGTGTTTATTACAAAAAAACGTTTTAACTATAAGGGGTTTTCCTCAAATTTCCTTGTTTATTTTCATGCTTTAATTTATTTGCTTTATTACCTAGATGCGTGTCTTAGGATAACAAGATAAAATTTGGAAATATGTGTGATGTACATTGAATTATATAATTAATCCATTAAGATCTCAAGCATACTCTCACACAGACACTCACAAATAACTAACATGTCTAATTAGAAGTGCGAAAGTAATTAATGAAAACTAACTTGGTCGTATTTGGCAATAAATCAACCGTCGGGCTAATATTTTTGACTCCACAGTCGAGAACACGAACTAAAATCATCATTAATCTTGCATGAACGGGTCAAAACCAACACCGACATCGAAAGGAACCTTGAACCGAGGGCTCTGAAAACATTTGTAACACCCCGACCTAGATTTATGGGTTACCAATGGTCAACTCGGTCCGACCCGAGAGCTACGTATAAAGTGTAATGAAATAGCCGACATAATGTTGCTAGTCCAGTTTTATTTAATTAACATTTCACTTGTTTATTATGAGATTTCCATTTAACTCAAGCTATGTGAAGGAACCATGGGAAGCCTCCCTGAAATCCACGCATACTGATCTAGTAACGGAAACTAAAAGAGAACACTATCATGTACGATGACCTTAAAATATGGAACTTCACTCAACCTACCATATGAGGTAATGAGCCGAATTCTCACTGGGAAATTACAACAATGCAATATAGAATCGAATGGAAGAAATAAGACTTTAACGTATTATTTCTACGTGCTCATGCAACTCTCTATATATATACTTACATGCATGAAATCATTTTTATTCCAAAAACGTTATTTATCCTGATTAATTCACCTTAATCCCTTAAAAGAAATTCCCTTTTACTTGACTTGACATTTATTTCTTGATTTAACACACCCGGTTAATTATTTTAAACAATACACCTCGCTTAAGGAAAGTTATTTCTTTTACTGAAATCTCCTTGTTTCTCATGCCAAACTTTTTTTCATTGAAAATCTCTTTTCAACACACACAAACACCATGTTCGAAAATACTTATTTATATTTGAAAATGTTTCATAAACACAGTCAAGTGTCAATTATGGGTTAAACCGCTTTAGGTTGCTTAACTGCCTATTTAGTTCCATCACTTTCCATTCCTTTACCTTATGGACAATAATGAATTTTCATATAATATGACCACTTTTCCTATACCAGAACATTTATTAATTCATTCAAGTTAGGTCGTCATTTCACATATTCACCACACAACCCATTTCTTGACATGTTTTATTTTCATTATATTTGTCTCAAAATCTTCCAATACCCACATACTTTAAGAACTCCACACCGTCGGCGATACTACCAAATGCTCTGGCCAGTGATTTTGGGTCTTTCACCCAGTGCTCCGGGACTTATCCTCGTGTCATACGAGTCCTTATTAATGTGTTTTAACATTTTACAAATGTCCACATTATTCCACTTTTTCTTTTTTAGGCCGAATCCAAAATCAGGGTTCCACCCCAACTTGTGTTACACTTTAAAATAATTATTTCTTGTCCTTTGTACTCTAACACTGATTTTATCCTAAAATCATGTTCATTTAGGACCTTTTTTAGGTAACACTCATTTCAAAACAATTATTTCATAAAAATGTTCCACTTTACATAAAATTACCATTTGTTTCCAAACTTCTCTTTTCTTCTATTTTTAGCAGTATTATTTCCCAAACACCATTAAGTTACCCACACTAACTTTTTAAGTGTCTTTAACACATTAACACTTTATTTTAACATTTAGAAGCAACATGCTTCTAAATTTGGAAACATATTTATTTCATTACTTTCTTTTCCAAGAAATCAATGAACTCTAGGACTACTTTATAAGAAAAATACCTTTTTTTATTAATACATGTAGTCTTGACACCTTACACTTTTTACATTTTCAACACATTTTTCACACACCTTAAGGGCTGAAATTTCTATTTTCTTTATTTCATGTTTGAACCCAATAAAACCCTCGTTAAACTTGTTCATATGTTAAATCTCAAAATACTACAAGTTTATATGCATGAGAAGATGGATTTTAAGTTCAAAAATCAAATCAAATGGGTCTATCTTGTGATTTACTCTAGAAATTTCCTAGTGTTTGCGCAAACATATCTTTTAAGGAAAAAGATATTTTTGTTTCTTCAAAACTTGAATAAAATGTCCATTGTATAAGAATCCAGTTTTTCACAAGAAAACTTTGAAACATTTATTCATAAAATACTACCAATAAAAGTGAGAAATCTTCCAACATGTTTATTCTATACCTATTTAATACCAAGTTTTCTCAAAATATATAATTTTTCTAAAAACCATTGAAACCTGTTTTAAATCCATTTTTATAAATTATAATAAATATCATTCTTATATCATAAACGCATCCTACTCTTACAATTTTAGCTACAAGACCATTAATATGCAGAATAGAGTCTTAAACTAAGAGTAGAGTTTTTACCACCTGAAATGGATTTTCAAAAATGGTGGATGAAGAAGAAGGTGATGAAAACCCCCACCTCCTAAGTTGGCCTTAAAGAGGTTGCCTAGATCCACAAGATATATCCAAGTAAAACCAAATTCAAAACTCCATAAGTTTCTACTCTTCTTCTTCTCCAAAACCCCCCCAACAACATCTCCATAAATTCATAGCTCTACCCAACAATGGAGGAAATGGGTGTATAAGGCTTATTTATGGTGAATTACTAGTATAATATGATGGCATAAGGTGGAGATATGTTGGTGTATGGTGGGTTTTGGTGGTAGAAAAGGGTGGTGGATCTCTGAAGAGAGAGAGAGAGAGAGAGAGAGAGAGAGAGAGAGAGAGAGAGAGGAGAAATCTTAAAATAGTGGGGGAAACCCACCCCTACCCTCTTCTCTTCTAACCCATAAATAACACAAACAAACCCTTCTAAAAATAACCCCGAACATAAAAATCCCGAATTTGACCTCCGGTCTTACCAAGAGTCGACATGTTATTGATCTAACGATCTAAAATGTGACAGCACAAAAGGGCATCCCAATTTAAAATTTTCTGAGTACTTCGTTCAAACGAGAACTTGACCTCATTCAAACAGGACTGAATTCTCATTCGATATAACCTTTAAATGAACTTCTAACAAGGTTATGTATCCATACAGTGGCAGTTCGTTCCTTCGTCATTATATGACCACTTCAAACGAAGTGGGCTTTTCATTAAAACTATTGGTATGCTCATTCAAATGAAATGGGATCTTGTTTGAACGACTTTTAAATTCATTCGATCTTGCCAGATATCTCCAATTTCACCCCCAAACTTCCAATAATTACGATCAAGGCCCAAGGAATAATCAAATATAGCAATAAAATCCCATATGCTAATGATTTGAATCCAATAGTTTCACATGAATAAAATTTACATGGGAAAATTAATAAAATATTGGGCATGGGTATTACATCCTTGCATAATCTGCACAATTCACTTTCATGGTGGTCCAGTAGTAGCCTTTTGTGTCAACACTATTGATCAATGATCCCCTTATTGAATGTTCTCCACGGGAACCATTATGTAGCTCTTTTACCAAGTCGTTGACCTCAGTCGGATGGAAATATTAAAGTAATGAAATGAAGAATCCTCTCATAAATAAAAGTCCACCTTCTAGGACATACCTTGTTGCTTTGTACCTAAGACTTCTTGCTTCTTCAGGATATCTTTGGGAAATACCTCTTTTTAAGTAAGCTCATATTGGTTCCATCCACGACGGCCCCATGTCTAATTCAATTATATTGGAAATTTCCCCATTGGTATTTTGGTGCATGAGAATTTCCACTCGAACTATTTTTCTTTCCTCCGTTCTTGTGGAGAAATCAAGTTGATCAAGTGCATCTACTCGAGCATTCTCTGAACTTGTAATTTTGACCACTCTAACTACTGGGAGCATCACTATCAGTCTTTGGATCTTGGGCAGCTATTTTTCAATAGACTCCTCCCTTAAATCATAAACCTCTAGAACTTGGTTTACTATTAGTTGAGAATCACTATGAATCACTATTTTCTTGGTGCCAATAGATAAAGCTAGGTCAAACCCTTCTATGAGATCGTTATACTATGTCTTGTTATTTGAGGCCTCAAAATGGAATCTGAGGGCGTATTCCACATCAATGTCATTCGGTGTGGAAATTATTAATCCTACTCCACTCCTATAGGCACACAATGAACCATCTACAAATATTTTCCATACAAGGGGTCTTCTTTAAAATCTCCTTCTATCAAGGTCTCATAATTGGATAATTTTTTTAACTTCTCCAAGTTATGATCAATCTCGTTCATTTTGTATGATGGCGTTGGACCCCACTGCCATGGTCGATTGGTTTAATGTTCGAGTTGCCTCCCATAGGAGTTCACTCATCTGACTGAAGAGGTGATTTCTTTTTTAAAAAATTTTGCTTGGTAGGTGGAGATGAGATCTCTTCCATAAAAGTTTGCTTTTCTCTTTTCGTTATTGATCTCTCTTCCTAAGAAGTCTTTTTGGAGGGTTTTTCTCATATGTGAACTCAAGAATGAAATCATCCATGGATTATAACTTTATTTCCATTCTTGGTTCATATTGTCTATCATGTTCTCCTAATTCTACAACCCAAGTCGTTAGTCTACCCAATTTCTCAAGTTTATGAATGGCTTATCATAGTGGCAAGTCTGCATAGACTATAATGGTATGAGCTTGGTAGTACAACATCATCTCCTGGGAAGATTTGATTAAGGATAATACTAGTTTTTATAACCGTGGATATCAGATATCCACTCCTCGGTATGCCTTGCTTGTATTGTAAAAGGTTTTTACACTCTATTTTCTAGTCAGACCAACATCGCGCTAACCGCTGATTTAGATACAACCAAATATAATTAAAAATTCTCTTCCATGACTGACCTTAAAAGCAGAGGTGGAGATCTCAGGTAATTTTTTAATTCCAAAAAGCAGTTTCACATTCGTTATTCCACTCAAATGATTTTTTTAACAACTTAAATAAGGGAAGGCATTTTTCGATAGCTCGTGAAATAAATCGGTTTAGCGCTGCCACCCCGCCCATTAACTTTTGTACTTCTTTTTTATTCGTTGGAGACTATATATTGATCAACGCTTAAATTTTATCTGGATTGGCTCCAATGCCTCTTTGATTAACTATTAAGCCTATGAACATTCCTTCTCATACATCGAAGACACATTTCCTTGGGTTGAGTTTCATTATATGTTTTTCTAACTGGTTGAATGTCTGACCCAAATCATTTTTTATGATCGGTAGTTATTTGGTCTTAGTGAACATGTCATCAATGTACACCTCCATGTTTCTTCTAATTTATTTCTGAAACACTTTATTTACTAACCACTGGTACATTGCTCTAGTGTTATTGTGCCCAAAAGGCATGACATTGTAGCAATAGGTACCTTATTATGTGATAAATAAGGTATTTTCTTTATTATTGGGTTTTATCTTGATATGGTTGTAGCCTGAGTATGTGTCCATAAAATTGAGCAACTCATATCCGGAAGTGGCGTTGACCAATTAATCAATCCAAGGCAAAGGATAATGGTCCTTCAGCCATGCTTTATTCAGGTTAGTGAAGTCATCACACTTACGCCACTTGTCATTCTTTCTCTTCACCATCATTACATTAGAAAGCCAATATAGGTATTTGATATCTTCGATAAAATTCTCTTTTTATAACGTCTCTACTTCTTCTTGTACGGCCATATTCTTCTTCTCGCTGAAGACATATCATTTTTTCTTAATAGGCTTATGATCTTTGATTATGTTGACTTCATGACCTATGAGTTGTGGATTAATTCATGGCATGTCTTGATGACTCCAAGCAAACAAGATCTTTTGTTGCCTAATAAAATCAACCAATTCCTTCTTGAGGGTAGGGTCCATTGACGAGCTGATCGAGTTTGTTCTATCCGAGTGTTAATCATCCAAGATAATGGATTATATTTCCTCTATAACTTGTCCTTTGACCAACTTTTCCCCCCTGATGGGTCCAACGTTTCAATCTGGTAGTAATGGTCAGTTTCTTCGATTCCTCCTGGTCGGCTAAAGTGTAGTAGCACTCTTTGGATTTAATTTGATTCCCTTTGGCCACGCCGACCCATAATGAGTGGGGAACTTCACGTATTGTTACATAGTAAAAGCTACCGCCAAGAATTTCTTCAACCCTACCATGCCAAAGATAATATTATACGCTAAGTTGATGTCCTTGTCCAGGAAAAAGAAATGAATCTTCTCTATTTGATAGGTTAGCCAGACACTAATCACTACTTCCATATTAATTATTCCTAAAGGGTAAACCTTTTATCCAAAGAAATCAATGAGGGTCTTATTGTAATCTTTAACTTTACTATTTTGCAGCCCCAAACCTCTAAAGAAATTATAGAATAAGACGTCGACTGAACTTCCATCGTCGACAAAAACTCTAATCACATTTCCTTCATGTACCATCATTATGATAACTAGGGGTCTCCATGAGGATATAGCACTCCTTATTGATAATTTTTGGATAAACCGACCACTAAAAGATCTTTTTTTACTTTCATCGAATGCGTAATATAGGAACAAGCCTTTGCTTCATTGATGTAGGCTTTCCTCTCCACTATTTTATCTCCGTCCCCACCGTCAGCTCCTGTAATAAAGTTACACCCAAGGGAGATCATATTTACCTCACACACGGGCTCCTTAGATCTTCTAGGCTAGGGTTGTCAACGGATTGGATTTTGATCTGGATCCGATCCAAAACTGATCTGTTTAATCGGATCTGGTATTGATTTTAAAATCTAATAATCCGATTATCCGATAACCCGATTATCCATTTACTAAATGGATCGGATATGGATTAAAACCAATTTCATCCGACAATAATCTAATCCGATCCAATTAATATATATATATATATATATATATATATATATATTGTGGGGAGCCGATAACGAGGGGGTTGAGGGATCCGATCTTCCTCCCGGTTATGCTGGTTCATGGACGTCCCCTTCAAGACATTAAGGCAAGAGTGTGTGTCACGCATGTGGTTGCGGTAAAGGAGAACTCACGTTTGTGATTGTGCGAACAATGCAGCGTTCAACATTTTAAAGGGTGTCTCAATTCATATGTCGTGTGACGTTCTGTTCTCCTCCAACCTGTTCCTTTATGACATTATTTCTATCTTTTTATTTGGATATTGGATTGTATTTGTATTGTTTTTATTTTGGTACATGTTGGTTTGGAGATGGATATTTGCATTTCTATTTTACTTTGATATGGATTAAATATGCCATGATTTGGTATATTATTTCTATTTTATTTCTATATATGTTGTTTGGATAGGTACAATTTTGCTATAACAGGTACAAATATACTTCTAGGTAGTGGCAGTGGCCATACTTCCCAACATTTTTTTAATTCTACCCAGAATTGTATGATCAAAGACCGTGACAAGTCCGTGACAAAGAAATTTGTCACGGTTTGTGACCGTGACAATTTTTTAGGTTTTTTCACGGGCTTGTCACAGCCTTTGACCGTAACAAAAACTTGTCAAGGTCAAAGATCGTGACAAGCCTAATGAACTTGTCACGCTCTTTTGACCATGACAACTAAGTTGTCACCCCCAAACTTGTCACGGTCAATGACCGTGATAATTTGGACTTGTCACGATTTTAGACCTTGACAACTCAATTGTTTTGGTGTAGTGGTCATCATGTGCATGACACGTGTGAGTATTTTATCCAAATATAATTAAAAGGGTAGAAGAGTAAATACCCAAACACTAATATTTCTCTTCATTCCCTCACTCCCGAGTCCCAATGCCCCTTCCTATACCACCAAGACCGTCTCCAAGGCATCAAACTAAATAGCAAAATACTAAGGTTATGTTTGGTTATGTATTCACAAAACTCGATTGAAAAACTATTTTTAAATTCAGTTTTTCGTGTTTATAAATATTAGTGTACATTAGGTAAACTTATTTTTAAATTTATATTTCTCAAAAATTATATATATATATATATATATATATATATATATATATGTGTGTGTGTGTGTGTGTGTGTGTGTGTGTGTGTGTGTGTGAGGACAATTTTTTTAATATTGTCAATTTTTATATTTTGTCTTATTCCATATTTGGACAAAATCCTTTAGTTATAGGTTAGTACTTGAGTGTGTTTACCCTTTCGAGTCTATGACATGTTTGATTTTAAACCGTTATAAGCTAAGTTAGAGCATTCACATAATTGTGTCGTATTGCTTCATTTTTGTCTTCAACATTCAAGGGTCTCTCAAGTATGAATGCGTATATTCTTTATCCTTGGATTTTTAGTCTTGGGTGTTGTTTTTAAAATGATTTTATAAAATATTGTTTAAGGGTTGTTTTAAAAAAAATTTAAAAGAAATATATTTTGTGGTTTAAATCCGTTCAAATGAGTTGGTACTGTTCATTTAAACGAGATGCTCATATCATTTGAATGACATTCAACCAAGGATCAAATGATGATTTTTTTACTAACAGATTAAATGTCATTTGAAGCTCATTTAAATTCCGATCGAACGCAATTGGTTGTTCGTTCGAATGAGGTTTAGGTTGGTTTGAACGAGATATGTAGTTTCATTTGAACGAGATATGCAGTTTCGTTTGAATGAGCCCTCAAAATTTGTGCTGCCTCAAAATACGTATTTTTTTATATAAAGTGATCTTGGCATCGGTTTTGTTTGAGAGTTTTTGGAGACATTGATTTACTTTGCATATCCAAAGACCTCCATAACCCTAGTTTCACCCAATTTGTTTAAGATCAAAGTCTCACTGTTACATATGCTTTTATATTTCATTTGTGGGTACCAAGAAGGTTTATCCTCTCATATTTTTGTGGATAGTTTCGTATGGTGGAATCTGTACACTATTTTATATTTACACACGATAGACTCTGTGTTATGGTATTGCGGTAAAGAAGGGGTGGACTTTGTGGTTTGATCCATAGATATTTGTTGATCATGTTCGGTGGATATCGAAGCGTGTGTCGACTTATGTGTTGTGGCAGCTTCGTAGGTAGACTCTTGCGTATCACTGTGGTGAAGGTTGGGAAACGAAGAGTGGCAAGGATTGTGAGGGCATCAAGATCATTGTGTAAGTCTATTGTCGTGCCCTTTGTAATTCCTTACATAGTGAAATTTATGTGGTTGAGGCGTCCGATGTTTTTCTCGATGTGGATTTTTCTCATACATCGGCGTGTTGATTTATTTTATCCTTTTATCACCTAGATGCATGTTTTAGGTTAAGATAAAATTTGTTAATCTGTTTGATAAAACTCTCTTTTAGTCGGTGCTAAGTTTAATTTGGGATTAATTCGTTTAATTGGACTTAAATTGAAAATATTTACAACTAGGGATTTGCTTGTTTTTTAACCGTATCCATATAGAATCCCTTGCACATAGTGTAGGACTCTTTATATATATATATATATATATATATATATATATATATATATATATATATATATATATATATATATAGAGAGAGAGAGAGAGAGAGAGAGAGAGAGAGAGAGAGAGAGAGCGGTTATCATGCATACCCCAGTTTGCATACCGCTGGCGCGGACCAATTTTGATAAAATACTAAAAAAATATTTTTGATGTAATTTTTTTTTAGAGTTTCTAAACATTTCAATAGGACCATAAAAAAAATTCAACTCAAAATGAATTTTTTTGCTATATTAAAAAAATCGGTCAAACTTTGTCAGTTTTTAATAACTTAAAAACTGACAAAGTTTGACCGATTTTTTTAAAATAGCAAAAAAATTAATTTTGAGTTGAATTTTTTTTATGGTCCTATTGAAATGTTTAGAAACTATAAAAAAAATCAGCCCGAAATTATTTTTTTTACTATTTTAAAAAAATGATCCGCACGGAGGGTATGCAAACTGGGTATGCATGAGATCCTTTATGTGTGTGTGTGTGTGTATATATATATATATATATATACATACATACAAATATACACCTTGCATGTTGTAGAGATCCAAAACAAACAAAAGCAATTAAAAAATAACTATCTCTTTTGTTATAATTTATAATACTTTCTTTGTGTTTAAATACAATTCTGGAAAGAATTGGCATTTGGCATTTGACATACCTATTTTTAAATACTTAATTATAATATTTCTTTATTATAATCCTGTTTTCTTAAAACAGTAGAAGACTGTTTTCTTAAGGGTGTTTTCCCTAGTAAATTGTTTACATCCCCCGGTATAAGAAAGGGAAATTTAAATAAAAACTTAAAGAAATACATATATACCCCTTTTAAAACCCACTAGTTAGTTCCTAAATTAAATAGAGGATATGTAGTGAATGTAGAAATAACATTACTTTCTCTGCACAAAAATTATAAATAATTGAACCTGTTAAATAACACAACTCTTTCCATACACACATGATACATAAATGTACCCATACATACATGCATACATACATAAATGCATACATGCATGCATGCATAAATATATCATGTGTTATTTACATAAGTTTATTGAGGTATGTTGGAGAGTTTGACTACACACACATGCACACATACATACATACATAAATATATATATATATATATATATATATATAGAGAGAGAGAGAGAGAATCTTAAGTGAACCAAAATATTTAACTTTTTAATGAACCTAATAAGACATTAAAAAAATAACCTAATAAATTTTAATTCCTTGTTGTAAGATGTGGGTTCTTCAAATACCGTTAGTATTAAATGAGGCATAACTCCTTATCAAGATCGGGAGTAACACCGCTAGATATGAAGTATAGGTCAGAGCCACAGGTGAATCAGCGACAGAGAAATTTGATATTCAAAGTTGCATTAAAGAACATATTGACATGAGCAGTATAGGGATAACATAATAAATTAATGGGACCAGCAGGTAGCGTGGTCAAAGGGAGAAAGAACAAGAACTCCAGGCACAATAAAGACAAGGCAAGAACTTCAAGTTCGGTTAATGTCACATGATAGGTGCATTGAATGTGTATGGTAATGCTCTCGCGAGAGTTCTCTGGCATAAAGAAAACTGGGCAGCAGTCCTAGGCTTTGGATCCTCTCTCTATTGATTTGTTTGTTTTGGTCTTATTTATATGGAAGGAGAGATTGCTCGAGTCAGCATGACACACCCCAACCCAGTTACTTATAACTAAGTTTGAAAGTTAAAGTGAGTCAAATCATAATTACCTTAAGCAAATAATAAGCACGAGTATCCTTTTCCAGTTATTAATATGAACCAATAAAAACTAAAACTTTTAACAACTTTAAGGTAATTGTGCTTATTCAAACTTACTGAAAAGATGAGTGGGCATAAATTACCCAATTTGTGCTTGACCAAAATCATAGTTTTATGCATCCATTGCTAACCCCACCGACCTCCTATATTTGGCAGTGATATCACAATACCTAAAAAATATAAACATAGGAACCATGGGCAAAATAGCTCAGTAAAATCATCACTACTACACTATTGCATAAAATTTAAATGCAATAAATCATATCCCCGTAATGATATATGCATACTTATCATGCCCATTCATAAAGAATTTCCAATTATTTACTTATCCGGATCTTATTCATAAAGAATGACCAATTATATACTTATCTCGGTCATTCATAAAGAATGACAAACTTATCTGAATCATGATTCACATATCATGTCTGCAATATAAAACTCTCCCCCATTTCTGGTCAAGGAGTAACCCCTTGTCTTTAATAAACATATCTCCCCCATTTCGGGTCGGGGAGTAACCTCCCATTTCGGTAAACTGAAATGAAAAAATTCATATTCAATATTATTCTGATCATATCTGTAACCATGTATAATATATCTTACCAATAAGTGATATTCAGATCATATCCATAACCATGTATAATACATCTTACCAGTGAATGATATTCAGATCGTATCCATAACCATGTGTAATACATCTTACCCATGAATGATATTCAAATCATCTCCATAACCATGTATAATACATCTCTTTCCAGTGAGTACACTCACCTTGGCCACTTCATGTGTTTTTCCCATGCCTTTGTCTGGCGCTTGTTCAAACGGTTTATCTTACCTTTCACATATAAATTATTAAAATATTAGTATCATCATAAGGATATTAACAATCCTAATAATAACTTAAACTTAACCCAATTCATAAGCATCATATAATCCCATTCAAATCATATATTGTAAATGAAGTCCAATCTAACTCCATGGTAAGATATTTACCATACCTAAATCATAGGCCAAATATATTTTAATTTATTCTTAATAGTTTCATCCTTAACATGTTAGGTTACCATATAAAAGACGACATATCATTTCAAGTTTCCTAAAGCAAGATATGCCCATTTCTTTGCTACATAGCAAATCTGCCCTATAGACTCCTTTATCGTTCAGTCAACTTCCAAGAATTTTCATAATTTTTATGTATTATAACTTTCTATGATATTTCACCCAACATCAGGAAACATATTGAAAAATTCAAAGATAAAGTTTCATATTTTTGAAGGTTCATTTGCTATGTCAAGCAAAACATAGAACACATGGTGTGCATACTTACACCTTTGGGGCAAATTTGATACATGAACTTCAAACTATCACCAAATATTCGTTTCTTGGTGTTTTCACACAAGCTTCGGATATGTTATAGATATATGAGTCTATTTTCATCTCCAACATGAATTATTTAATTCGAATAATTACGCGTAAAGTTATAGAAGTTTGAATTCATAAGGTTTCCAATCGAAGCAATATCCATGATTTATACATTCAACTTTGCTTAAACTTGCATCTATCCGTACATATACACCAAGGCATGAAAGTTAAATAAACAATCGATGATTTTTATAATTTCAATCAATAATACCAAAACAATAACAAGATTTATGCACAGAATTACCTTAGGGACTTTTTCGTAATTTCCTACGAATTTTTCTCAATTTTTCTCCTCACTTTCTACTTCCCGATTCTCTCACCTCAAGCCAAACTCTCTCATGTATGATTTTGGCTGACGGAAGAGGTCATTTAAAGGTTTTAAATTCGGCATAAGTCACCTCCCCTTGGTCCAATCAAAACAAAACATTTGTTGTCATAATAAGACAACATACCACTTAACAAACAGACAAATTCGCCCTTGTTTCGAAATTTCTGTATAACTTCTTACTTGAATCTCCGTTTAACACACCGTTTATTTTTTTACAAACTTAACTCTCATGTCCACAACTATCAAGTTTTCACCTCATGTCAATTGTTATATTATAATGGTTAAAAATAGTCTGCAACATGAACATTCCTTTTGAAAACTACAAAATTTTGTGTTTGTAACTAATTCGATATTTCGAGCTTTATGAAGGTAGGATTAGACTAAACATATTAACTTAACTTTATGTACACTAATACCACATTATCCATATCCCGTAAGGTTAGAATGATTTAAACACAATTTATCATAATTATATCCGAGTTGTCACAACTTTCCCCCTTTAGAAAATTTCGTCCCCAAAATTTAATATGAATTTCATTTACCAACCAATTGGGAATACCAAATCCTCATGCCTGAAAAATCTCCTCTCATATCATCTTCATTTTATTTATCACTGATACGTAAGAATAATCATCTAATCATTTCTTAAAAATGTAAGTCAATTCCCAACTCATATATTACTTCATACCTTGATTCCTATGGTCCATCCTTATTATCGTGTAATATTTCAAATAATAAATATTCTACTACAAGACCAACTTCTTATATTTCATATCTCCAATTTCCATTCAATATTTCGGTTCATAAATATCATATTACAAGACTAGCTTATTATACGCCATCGTCTCATCTTCCATTCAATACCAAATACATGTTTTTCACTTTAACTAAACATACAATGACCTTAACAAGTCATTTATTAAACACAATTACTTTACAATTATAATCTTACCCCGATCCTTAATAACATGATAGTCTTATGCAACATCATTAATTTACTAACTTTAACAATTTTTGTAACCTGGATGTTAAACGTAATATCACCACTTAAAACCTTAACCATGCCTACCAACCCGTAATACTTTTCTAATTATTATATGTCTTATTTCTGTCAAGTAACTTGTACAAATACCTTAATGTATCACATTATAGTATTTCACATGGCACATTATCCTTATATATATTTCTAGTGACTCATTATAATGTCAACCATATTCTTTATATGACATACCCTTAGTGATAGCACATAGTCACAGTGACAAATACAACTCAATATCCATCCGAATCAGTTGTTAATATTCAAATCCGACTAGCATCTTTCCCAGACTTATACATAACACATATTCTTAAAAGGACTCCTCAATATTTTAAAACTTCCAACTCCTAGCCACCTCACCTCAACTTTACTATTCTTATAAGCATTTCAAAACATCACAAGAGTGATATCCACTACAAATACTCATACTATTAAAGAAGTACGTCTCACCTCTCATTACTCTTTTCTTCTACTTATCATAATCCATTATGAACCTATGTTCGGATCAATTGTGATAGATTATATTTTAGACCATTTCACATATTAACTTTAAACATATACAACTAAGAATCTTCTCACCTCATCTTTACTATGTGTACCTTCATTTTATTCACCCTCTAATAATTCAAGTCCCATTATAATCATATAACAATAATTCTTCTCACTTCTTATCCTTTAGTAGGATATGGGTTCCTGTACATCACTCTCCCATACAGATGAGGAGTGAACCCATTCATGGCTTAGTACGTAACATGACTTAAGACCACATATACCAGTATAGGAAGATATCACTTCCAATACTTTACAATTTTTCTTACCACCTTTTATCTTTAAAAAATTTCTCTAATGACATGTTTGTCCATACAACATATAAAATAATACAATGATTCATATTAAAATACCTGTATTCGTTGCCATCCCTGAATAAACATTAACATCTTATTTCCTTTCCTGCAAGATCCTTGCATTTCATATCCCGTGCAACAATATATATGTATAACTGACAGATGTTAGTCAACAAAGCCAATATAAAGCTTAACGTATTTATTTGTATCCTTTACCATCAAATACTTATGATTCAAGACAATTTCGACGTCCACTGCCAAATCTAGGCGTTTCTAACTCTAGAAACTTTAAAACCTAGGCTCTGATACCAAAGTTGACATACCCCAACCCAGTTACTTATAACTAAGTTTGAAAGTTAAAGTGAGTCAAATCATAATTATCTTAAGCAAATAATAAACATGAGTATCCTTTTTTGGTTATTAACATGAACCAATAAAAACTAAAAATTTTGACAACTTTAAGGTAATAGTGCTTATTCAAACTTACTGAAAACATAAGTGGGCTTAAATTACCCCATTTACGTTTGACCAAAATCATGGTTTTATGCATCCATTGCTAACCCCACCGACCTCCTAGATTTGGCAGTGATATCATAATACCTGAAAATATAAACATAGGAACCATGAGCAAAATATCTCAGCAAATTCATCACTACTACACTATTTCATAAAATTTAAATGCAATAAATCATATCCCCGTGATGATATATGCATACTTATCAGGCCCATTCATAAAGAATTTCCAATTTTATACTTATCCTTCTCATTCATAAAGAATGACCAATTATATACTTATCCAGCTCATTCATAAAGAACGACCAATTATATACTTATCTCTCTCATTCATAAAGAATGACCAACTTATTCGAATCATGATTCACATATCCTGTCTGCAATACACAATTCTCCCCCATTCCTAGTCGAGCAGTAACCACTTGTCTTTAATAGAAAAATCTCCCCCATTCCGGGTCGGGGAGTAAACTCCCATTTCGATAAACCGAAATGAACAAATTCATATTCAATATTATTTTGATCATATCTGTAACCATGTATAATACATCTTACGAATAAGTGATATTCAGATCAAACCCATAACCATGTATAATACATCTTACCAGTGAATGATATTCAGATCGTATCCATAACCATATGTAATACATCTTACCCGTGAGTGATATTTAGATCGTATCCATAACCATGTGTAATACATCTTACCCATGAATGATATTCAAATCATCTCCATAACCATGTATAATACATCTCTTTCCAGTGAGTACACTCACCTTAGCCACTTCATGTGTTTTTCCCGTGCCTTTGTCTGGCACTTATTCAAACGGTTCTTCTTCCATTTCACATATAAATTCTTGCAATATTAGTATTATCATAAGGATATTAACAATCCAAAGAATATCTTAAACTTAACCCAATTCATAAGCATCATATAATCCTATTCAAATCATATATTGTAAATAAAGTCCAATATAACTCCATGGTAAATATTTACCATACCTAAATCATAGGCCAAATATATTTTAATTTATTCTTAGTAGATTCATCCATAACGTATTAGGTTCCCAATACAAAATACGACATATCATTTCAAGTTTCCTAAAGCAAGATATGCCCATTTCTTTGCTACATAACAAATCTGCCCTATAGGCTTCTTTATTGTTCAGTCAACTTCCAAGAATTTTCATAATTTTAATGTATCATAAATTTCTATGATATTTCACCCAAAATCAATAAATATATTGAAAAATACAAAGTTAAAGTTTCATATTTTCTAAGATTCATTTGCTATGTCAAGAAAAACATCAAACCCATGGTGTGCATACTTACTCTTTTGGGGCATATTTTATATCTGAACTTAAAACTATCACCAAAGATTCATTTCTTGGTATTTTCATATAATATTCGGATATGTTATACATATATGAGTCTATTTTGATCTTCAACTTGAATTATTCAATTCCAATAATTACACATTCAACTTGAGGAGAGAGAATCGGGAAGTAGAAAGTGAGGAGAAAAATTGAGAAAAATCCGTTGGAAATTACGAAAAAGTCCCTAAGGTAATTCTATGAATAAATCTTGTTTTTATTTTGGTATTATTGATTAAAACAATAGAAACCATTGATTGTTTTATTGAAATTTCATGACTTGGTGTATATGTACGAATAGATGCAAGTTTAAGCAAAGTTGAACGTGTAAATCATGTATATTGCTTTGATTGGAAACCTTGTGTATTCAAACTCCTATAGCTTTTTGTATATTCATTTAAAATTTAATAATTACACTTGGATATTAAAATATACTCATATATGTATAAAATATCCGAATATTATGTGAAAATACCAAGAAATGAATCTTTGGTGATAGTTTGAAGTTCATGTATCAAATCTGCCCCAAAGGTGTAAGTATGCACACTAGGTGTTCGATGTTTTGCTTGACATAGAAAATGAACCTTAAAAATTATGAAACTTTAATTTTTTACTGTTCAATATGTTTATGGATGTTGGGTGAAATATAAAAGGAATTTATGATGCATAAAAATTATAAAAAATTCTTCGAAGTTGACTGAACGATAAAAGAGTCTATAGGGATGATTTGATTTGTAATAAAGAAATGGACACATCTTGCTCTAGAAAACTTGAAATGACGTGTTATCTTTTATATTGGGAACCTAATATGATAAGAATTGGATTAACAAGAAGAAATTAAAGTATGTTTGGGCTATGGATTGGATATGTTAAATATTTTAACATGAAATTGGATGAGACTTCATTTCTGATAAATGATTAGAATGGGTTGATATGATGCTTATGAATTCGGTTAAGGTTAAGTCATTATTTGGATTGTTAATATCCTTATGATGATACTAATATTTTAAGACTTTATATGTGAAAGGGAAGAAGAACCAGTGACAAGTTCCAGACAGAGGCAAGGGAAAAACACATGAAGTGGCCAAGGTGAGCGTACTCACTATAAAAAGATGTATTATACATGGCTACGGAGATGATCTGAATATCACTCATGGGTAAGTTGTATTACACATGGTTATGGATACGATTTTAATATCACTCACTGGTAAGATGTATTACGCATAGTTATGGATAAGATATGAATATCACTCACTGGTAAGAGGTATTATACATGGTTACGGATATGATCATAATATTATTGATTATAATTTTTTTCATTTGGTTTATCAAAATGGGAGGTTACTCCCTGACCCAGAATGGGGAAGATTTGTCTATTAAAGAGAATGGGTTACTCCTCGACCAGGAATGGGGGAGATTTGTCTATTGCAGACAGGATATGTGAATCATGATTCGGATAAGATAGTCATTCTTTATGAATGAGCCATATAAGTATATAATTGGTCATTCTTTATGAATGAGACAGATAAGTATATAATTGGTAATTATTTATGAATGAACCAGATAAGTAATACATAATTATGAATGGATTGGATAAGTATATGTAATACCCCGTAATTTTATTGATTATTATTTAAGGGATTAATTAAATTAAACGAGAATTAATTGGGATATAAATACTAGAGAGATGTGAGTTGGTATTTGAATATGATGTTAAAATTGAAATTTTCATTATGATGTTAAAATTGAAAATTTCATGAGTATTGAAAATATTAAAGTTGTCGCGAGGCTGAAATACGACAATTTGGAAACTTAAGTTGGGACGCGCGTGTCAGTCGCGTCAGGAACGAAATTATTTAAATTAAAAAGTAAATTATATTTTTACTAACTGAATGGTCATTTTGAGTGCGCCAACGTGTCCGTAAGGGTCGAAATAGTCAGAAAACACTAGTCGGGGGTTTAGTTTGGGTCCCGGGGCACTTTTAGGCCAAACCGGCAACCTAGAAGTGTATCTTGGTAATTTTAAAAATATGGGAATTAAAACCCACGAATTTTTTAGGTAAATTAAAGATTATTAAAAGACCCATTAAGTCCATTATCGGCCAAAAAGGGAGTTAGTGGGCTACGGGAGTTTAAGGGGGAGTTTGAAGAAGTTCCAAAAGAAACCTCCTGCCACCATCACCGTCCTTGGGAGAATTCTGCAGAGAAAGGGAAAAATCAGCCTTCATTCACCAACATCAATTCAGAAGAACAAATCTAAGGCAAGTGTTTTGATGTTGTTATTTGCATTGAATATTTCCTCCATGTGTAGTGTAGAAAACTGTTTATGTCTTGGAAATTTTGATGAAGAATACCCAATGGAATTATTGTGAAACTTATGGTTTTGGGTAGGAATTTGCATGTAGAACAATAATGGACGAATTCAATGTACAAAACATAACTTTTGATGATCTGAAAATGGATTTATATGGAGTCTTTTTATGAAATTAAATTATGGGTTCAAGTTCTTAGGGTTTCGAACAATAATTGGGGATTTATGATTTTGGCATGTTAATTTATAAGATTAGACCCCAAAAGTATGTTAAGGAATGATCTGGGATGACTAAAAGTAGTTGAAAAACATTAAAACATAATTTGGATAGTCTTAGGGTGGATTTAGAAAAGAGAAAATGGAAGAAAAAAAGATTTTGGGATTTCTGGGCATAGTCTGCCATCTCGTTAGAAGACCTGCCCAGGTCGTTCGAACGACCTCGTTCGAACGAGCTTCTAACTAGATGACAGTATCCCTTTTAACGAGTTGGTAGTACGTTCGAAGCCTTTCGTTCGAATGACACTCATTCGAACGACCTCGTTCGAACGAGACTTCTAACGAGTTGACAGAATGGCCTTTTAGGCCTGATATTATTTCAAATGTCCCGTAGACTTAATTAATGGAGAATTGACCTTCCCTTATTGACTAGTGGGTATAATTGTGAGATTGGGGTACGTTGAGGAGTAGAACTTAGAATCTTGTAATAAACCGGATGACAATTGTGGATTTGGAAACGAGTACCTAATTACGACGTGAGAAAGGTTGACAACTTGAATGTATATAAATCGGGGACTTATAAGCGTATAACATTAAATGATGGTATAAGAACGAGAAGTATACCTCTATTAATATTCTGAGATATATAAGATGTGAGAATGCTTAGTATATGTGGTTATTTGTGTATAACATACCTACCATACTTGCTATCATGGGAGTTCGGCGTTCGATCAGGGCCATTTAATCTTTGTGTGCCTACGGGGGGATTTAGATTGGTACCTCGAGGACATAGGTCAGAGAAGGACTTACTAAGAAGTTAATAAGTTAGTTGATCATGGGAGCGTAGGTATATGCGTGACCCATGTGATGTGAACTATGTTCGCCTCCATTTTGTGCTATTGTTGTTATTTGGGAACGATTCCTGAGAGATTTGGAATGCGTGGTCCTTATGTACGTGATGTACCGGGATTGGATAGCAGAGTATGTGCGCACCGCAGCTTAGTCTCGAGGTGCTAGTATTGTATATTGATGATGAGAATAATACACTGTTAATAGAAATGAACTGTTATGTATAAATGTGAGTATAAATAATAGCAGCATTTTGTAAAGATAAAATGGAAGATCTCTAGTAAGTAGTGTTACTAATATGGGAAACTGTGAAGAAAAGTAAAACTCTCTATTTAAATTAAGATGCCGGAATTAAATTCTGAATCGTATAGTAATGTTAGATTTTGTATTGAACTAGTTAAATACGGGAATAACTAGAATGGGTACGGGTACGATAGGAGTGCACAATTAGTTGAGAGGTGAGGAACTCATGTGAGTGCACACACTATCATGTACTTTATATTCATTGTTTAATGATATTAAATGCTTGCTATTTTTAAACTGTTTTCACAATCGGTCTCTGACTCGTTTTCTTTCAAATCTATTTTTGTAAAACATTTTAGGTGCCCAGCCAAAAGGACACCAAGCATAGCAGTTCCATTCAGGTGACGTGTTGTAGCTGCTGTGAAAGTTACAGGACCTTGACAATAGACGCCTCCACTTTTGATCTTAACTCTATCATCAGATTTTTCACATCAGTTGGGCATGTCGCCCCATTTCTTTTAGAGACATCTTACTTATTCAGTCTTATATCAGATTTTGGGTGGTAATTAATTAATGATTCCAACATTGTAATTGTTTATTTCAGTATTCAGATTGTTGTGAGGTATATTCCTCCAGATTCAGTTTATTACATGGTTAATCTTTTGTGACTATGTTGTAGTGGTTATGTTATCATTTCATAATCTATCTTGTTGCATGTAAATCAGATTTAATTAAAATTGACATCTCACTTTTTAAATATTAGGTGGCTAGTAATTGTTAAAACGTTTTCGACAGTGATGCTACGAACTGAACTAACTTGACATTCTGAATTAATTTGAATAAAGGAGTAGCTTCCCGGTATTTAATTAGTCGGTGTGTCACAGGTGGTATCAGAGCATTAGGTTCTAGTGTCCTTAGGATCTGTACGGCTTGTTATGTTTTCGCTAAGTTTTGTTTGATGTAGAGCCCTATATTTTAGGACTGTTGTATTCTTTTGTGTATGTTTCGCTCTTCAGCTATTTTAAGATAATAACTGCGAACTTATAAGACTTTACTCTCATTTCAGATGACTCCCGATGTGCACATCGAGTTCCCAGGGATGCCCAGCCTGAGCCATAGCTTGCACCAGTTCAGGGCACCATGAATACCGTCAGAGGTTGCTGCTATTATAACTCAAGCGGTAAATGCCGCCCTAGCAGTTGTACAACAGGCACCACCTCAGGCACCGGTAGTCGCGCCAGTTCAGGCTCATGCATTCCCGTCTGCTTGGGAATGCGCTCGTGATGCTTTTCAGAAAGCACACCCTCTGGAGTTTGCAGGTAGTTCCGACGTTGTTGTGTCCATTCAGTGGAAGAAGGACATTCAAAGGCACTTAAGGATGCACGAGTGCACTGATATTCAGAAGCAGATACCGGCTACTTTTAAGCTAGTGGGATCAGCATTACAGTGGTGGGAGTCCATTACCACCACGGAGGAAAGAGACATCCTCTCTATTCAGGAGTTTTGGGTGCGATTCGACTGCAAATATTTTTCATCAGCTATTCACACCGATATAAGGAGGAAGTTGATGAACCTCGAGCAGGAGGGCCAGACCGTGGTTGAATATGAGGCCGAATTCACTAATATCTTGAACATCGTTCCCGATGAGATTCCAACCGAGGAGAAGAAGATTCAGAAGTTCATGGATGGATTGACTTGGAGGATCCGTCAGCACTTGTTGGGAAACCTCTCATTGGCCACTTATTCTGATGTGGTTAACGCAGCACTGCTTCACTGCCAGGATCACCGCTATCACATGTTTGAGAGTAAGAGATCAGGAGAGTACAGCCATCAGGGCAGGACAGGGGGAAATTGTGCCAGCGGGGCATAATCTGCTCAGGGTCAGCATAGGCAA
The DNA here is from genome assembly GCA_949130495.1 of Sambucus nigra. Lineage (NCBI taxonomy): Eukaryota > Viridiplantae > Streptophyta > Magnoliopsida > Dipsacales > Adoxaceae > Sambucus > Sambucus nigra. Next base: position 237,370,666 of record OX422207.1, read on the forward strand.
GGAGATCAGGGTTCCCAGCAGGGGGATTTTAAGAGATTCAGATCTGTGGGTTTCAGAAATGGACAGGGAGGTTTTCATCAGGGCCAGCAGGGCCAGCAGCAACAGTTTCAGCAGGGCCAGGGGAGGAATGGCAACGGCCACCAGGGCCGTGGGCAGCAGGGTCAGAGAGGGGGAAATTTTCTGGAGAAATGTTTCATTTGTGGCAAGATTGGCCACAAGTGCCAGGAGTGTCCTGATAGGGGTAGGGCCCCACAGTAGTAGCAGCAGGGTACTCGACATGAGCCCTAGAGACTTATGTTTCCCACCTCCCTCCCAGCACCACCACAGATGCCAGCTTTACCACCCATCCCAGTGGTCCTAGTCCAGCAGGGACAACTACGGTACGAGAGAGTTTATCATCTCCAGCATGCCGCCGTCCCACAGGATCCACCGGCTATTGAGGGTATGCTCTGTATTCAGGGGACTATGGGGCGTATTTTATTTGATACGGGGGCCACACACTGTTTCATTACCACGAGATTTTCATGCACTTTGGGGTTGTTAAACACTGCAGAGAACACGATTACTTATGTAGATTCACCGTTGAGTAGGGGTTCTTTAATTTCCCTTATTTGTAGAGGTGTGGGTATCGAGATCGGGATGTTTACTTTACCCGCTTATATGTTAGTATTAGAGATGACTGAGTACGATGCGATTGTTGGTATGGATTGGCTAGTTGCGTACCGAGCCATGATTGATTGTTTCAGTAGGAGTATTATATTTTCCATTCCCGGGCAGGAGCTGTTTTTAGTGGTGATGCCTTACCCTGAGGGAGGATCGTCCACTCACTTGTACTATATAGAGGAGGAGACCTCTAAGGAAGTGGTGTTACCACTCGATTCGATTCTAGTTGTTAGGGAGTTTGCTGATGTATTTAAGGATATACCTGGATTATCTCCGAGTAGAGAGATAGATTTTGTGATCGATTTGAGGTCGGTCACTCGGCCAATTGCCCGCGCACCTTACTGTATCGCTCCAGCAAAGATGAGAGAGCTAAGGGATCAGATAGAGCAGTTGTTGGGTCAGGGGTTTATTCGAAGGAGTACTTCGTCTTGGGGTGCCCCTGCGTTGTTCATAAAGAAGAGGGATGGATCGTTGAGGTTGTGTGTAGATTATCGAGAGTTGAATAAAGTCATGATACGGAACAAGTATTCGTTGCCCCGAATCGATGACTTATTCGACCAGCTGAGAGGATCTTCCTTCTTATCAAAGATTGACTTGCGATCGGGATACCATCAGTTGCGTATCAGGGAACATGACGTCTCAAAGACTGCTTTCTTGACGAGATATGGTTCCTATGAATTTTGGGTTATGCCTTTTGGCTTGACCAACGCTCCAGTCGTGTTTATGGACTTGATGAATAGGGTGTTCAGAGAGTTCCTAGACCAGTTCGTCATCATCTTTATTGATGACATTATGGTTTACTCCCAGACAGAAGAGGAGCACGTTGAGCATTTGAGGCAGATTTTGCAGACGTTGCGTCAGAACGAGCTTTATGCAAAGTATGAGAAGTGTGGGTTCTGGCTGAAGGAGGTTCAGTTTTGGGGGCATATCATTTCAGACCGGGGGATATCTGTTGATCCGGGGAAGGTATCCACGGTGAGGGAGTGGGGATAGCCCACGACACCGATTGAGATCCGTAGTTTCTTGGGCCTAGCAGGATACTACCGGAGGTTTATTCGGGGTTTCTCAAAGATAGCGGGTCCTTTAACACATCTGACTCGCAAAGGTGTGCCATTCATCTCGAGCGATGCCTGTCAGTTGTCATTCGATGTGCTGAAGGAAAAGTTGACCTTATTACCCGTGTTAGCACTGCTCAGACCGGGAGTTGAGTATTTAGTCTACACCGATGCGTCCTTATAAGGACTTGGGGGTGTGCTGCAACAGGAGAGTCAGGCCATAGCTTATTCTTCCCGTAAGCTTAAGCCTCACGAGAGGAATTACCCCACCCATGACTTGGAGTTAGCAGCAGTCATATTCGCTCTTCGGATTTGGAGACACTATCTCCTGGGGAGAAATTCCGATTGTTCACAGATCACAAGTCTCTACAATACCTCTTCACGCAGAAGGAACTGAATATGCGTCAACATCGGTGGCTTGAGTTTGTGAAGGATTATCAGTTTGATATCCAATATCATCCAGGGAAGGCTAACGTGGTAGCAGACGCGTTGAGCCGTAAGCCAGTAGATGAGGTGGCCGAGGTGTGGAAAGCTAAGCGGAAGGAGCTGGTACACCAGGATGCAGTGGCCCGATCATTCATGTATGTGATGACTGTTACACCTCAGATTGTTAAGAGAGTGATAAAGGCCCAGGCAAATGACAGGTTCTGTCAGGAGCAGATAGTTCGATTACTAGCAGAGGGAGCCGGGTCCTATACCGTTAGTTCAGACGGGGGATTACGCTTCAATGGGAGACTAGTTGTTCCGGAAGGGGAAGATTTACGACACGAGGTAATGACACAGTCGCACAGCTCACGGTTCATGGTACACTTTGGTGGGGATAAGATGTACCAAGACATGAGACGAAAGTATTGGTGGAGCGGGATGAAGAGAGATATTGTCGTGTTCATTTCTAAATGAGCCACTTATCAGCTAGTAAAGGTGGACCATCAGAAACCGGCAGGACTTCTACAGCCGTTAGAGGTTCCGATGTGGATATGGGAGAGCATATCCATGGACTTTATCACGGGGTTACCTACGTCACAGAGGGGTCACGACTCCGTATGGGTAATTATGGATAGGTTGACCAAAGTTGCTCATTTTATGCACGTGAGGACCGACTACACTATGGGACAGTATGCCCAGATTTTCATTGCGGAAATAGTGAGACTTCACGGTGTGCCTCTAAATATCATGTCTAACCGAGATAAGATATTTGTTTCACAATTTTGGGAGAGTTTCCAGGAGGCCATGGGTACGGAGTTGCGGCTGAGTACGGCTTATCACCCGCAGACTAATGGGCAAACAGAGTGGACAAATCAGATGTTGGAGGACATGTTGTGTATGTGCATCCTAGATTTTGGAGGTGGTTGGTAGAAGTAACTTCCATTGGTGGAGTTTGCTTACAATAATTCCTACTAATTCACCATTGGTATGGCTCCATTCGAGGCGTTGTATGGTAGACCTTGTCGTTCCCCAGCATATTGGTTAGAGGTGGGGGATAATAAACTCCTTGGGCCGGAAGTGATTTAGGACACTTCGGTAAGGATAGAGATGATACGGAGCCGTATTCGGGTAGCTCAGGACCGACAGAAGAGCTATGCTGATGCCAAGAGGTTCTTCAGAGAATTCAAGGTGGGAGACCAGGTGTTACTCAGAGTATCTCCTATAAAGGGGATTATGCATTTTGGGAATAAGGGAAAACTGGTACCAAGATACTGGGGGCTATTTCCTATCATCGAGAGGATTGGGCCAGTCGCATACAGACTTGGGTTACCGGAGCACTTGCATAGGATTCATGATGTGTTCCATATTTCCTCGCTAAGGAAATATCTTAGGGACGATTTGGCCCATACTCGTATTGCTTTAGAGGATATCGATCTTCAGCCTGATAGTTCCTACGAGGAGGGGCCGATTGTAATTTTGGACCAAAGCGAGCAGAAACTAAGGTCGAAGATAGTACCGTTAGTACGTGTTCAGTGGCGGCATCATAATGCCGAGGAGTCCCCATGGGAGCGCGAGGATGAAATGCACGAGCGTTATCCAGAGTTATTTTTACCAGGTACTATTTAGTTCTGAATTTCGGGATGAAATTCTGTTATTAGGGGGGGAAGTATGTAATACCCCGTAATTTTATTGATTATTATTTAAGGGATTAATTAAATTAAACGAGAATTAATTAGGATATAATCCGGATATAAATACTAGCGAGATGTGAGTTGGTATTTGAGTATGATGTTAAAATTGGAAATTTCATTATGATGTTAAAATTGAAAATTTCATGAGTATTGAAAATATTAAAGTTATCGCGAGGCTGAAATACGATAATTTGGAAACTTAAGTTGGGACGCGCGTGTCAGTCGCGTCAGGAACGAAATTATTTAAATTAGAAAGTGAATTATATTTTTACCAATCGAATGGTCATTTTGAGTGCGCCAACGTGTTCGGAAGGGTCTAAATAGTCAGAAAACACTAGCTGGGGGTTTAGTTTGGGTCCCGAGGCACTTTTAGGCCAAACTGGCAACCTAGAAGTGTATTTTGGTAATTTTAAAAATATGGAAATTAAAACCCACGAATTTTTTAGGTAAATTAAAGATTATTAAAAGACCCATTAAGTCCATTATCGGCCAAAAAGGGAGTTAGTGGGCTACGGGAGTTTAAGGGGGAGTTTGAAGAGGTTCCAAAAGAAACCTCCAGCCACCATCACCATCCTTGGGAGAATTCTGTAGAGAAAGGGGAAAAATCAGCCTTCATTCACCAACATCAATTCAGAAGAACAAATCTAAGGCAAGTGTTTTGATGTCGTTATTTGCATTGAATATTTCCTCCATGTGTAGTGTAAAAAACTGTTTATGTCTTGGAAATTTTGATGAAGAATACCCAATGGAATTATTGTGAAACTTATGGTTTTAGGTAGGAATTTGCATGTAGAACAATCATGGACAAATTCAATGTACAAAACATAACTTTTGATGATCTAAAAATGGATTTATAAGGAGTCTTTTTATGTAATTAAATTATGGGTTTAAGTTCTTAGGGTTTGGAACAATAATTGGGGATTTATGATTTTGGCATGTTAATTTGTAAGATTAGACCCAAAAAGTATGTTAAGGAATGATCTGGGATGACTAAAAGTAGTTGAAAAACATTAAAACATAATTTGGATAGTCTTAGGGTGGATTTAGAAAAGAGAAAATGGAAGAAAAAAGGATTTGGGGATTTCTGGGCATACTCTGCCATCTCGTTAGAAGACCTGCGCAGGTCGTTCGAACGACCTCGTTCGAATGAGCTTCTAACGAGATGACTGTATCCCTTCTAATGATTTGGTAGTACGTTTGAAGCCTTTCGTTCGAACGACACTCGTTAGAACGACCTCGTTCGAACGAGTTGACAAAATGGCCTTTTAGGCCTGATATTATTTCAAATGTCCCGTAGACTTAATTAATGGAGAATTAACCTTCCCTTATTGACTAGTGGGTATAATTGTGAGATTGGGGTACGTTGAGGAGTAGAACTTAGAATCTTGTAGTAAACCGGATGACAATTGTGGATTTGGAAACGAGTACCTAATTACGATGTGAGAAGAGTTGACAACTTTAATGTATATAAATCGGGGACTTATAAGCGTATAACATTAAATGATGGTATAAGAACGAGAAGTATACCTCTATTAATATTATGAAATATCTAAGATGTGCGAATGCTTAGTATATGTGGTTATCTGTGTATAACATAGCTACCATACTTGCTATCATGGGAGGTTGGCGTTCGATCAGGGCCATCTAATCTTCGTGTGCCTACGGGGGGATTGAGAAGTTAATAAGTCTGCTGATCATGGGAGCGTAGGTATGTGCGTGACCCATGTGATGTGAACTATTCTCGCCTCCATTTTGTGTGATTGTTGTTATTTGAGAACGATTCCTGAGAGATTTGGAATGCGTGGTCCTTATGTACGTGATGTACCGGGATTGGATAGCAGAGTATGTGCGCACTGCAGCTTAGTCTCGGGGTGCTAGTATTGTATATTGATGATGAGAATAATACACTGTTAATTGAAATGAACTGTTATGTATAAATATGAGTATAAATAATAGCAACATTTTGTAAAGATAAAATGGAAGATCTCTAGTAAGTAGTGTTACTAATATGGGAAACTGTGAAGAAAAGTAAAACTCCATGTTTAAATGAAGATGCCGGAATTAAATCGTGAATTGTATAGTAATGTTTGATTTTGTATTGAACTAGTTAAATATGGGAATAACTAGAATGGGTACGGGTACGATAGGAGTGCACAATTAGTTGAGAGGTGAGGAACTCATGTGAGTGCACACACTATCATGTACTTTATATTCACTGTTTAATGATATTAAACTCTTGCTATTTTTAGACTGTTTTCACAATCGGGCTCTGACCCGTTTTCTTTCAAATCTATTTTTGTAAAACCTTTTAGGTGCCCAGCCAAAAGGACACCAAGCATAGGAGTTCCATTCAGGTGACATGCTGTAGCTGCTCTGAAAGTTACAAGACCTTGACAATGGACGCCTCCACTTTCGATCTTGACTCCATCATCAGATTTTTCACATCAGTTGGGCATGTCTCCCCATTTCTTTTAGAGACATATTACTTATTCAGTCTTATTTCATATTTTGGGTTGTAATTAATTAATGATTCCAACATTGTAATTGTTTATTTCAGTATTCGGATTGTTGTGAGGTGTATTCCTCCAGATTCAGTTTATTACATGGTTAATCTTTTGTGACTATGTTGTAGTGGTTATGTTATCATTTCATAATCTATCTTGTTGCATGTAAATCAGATTTAATTAAAATTGACATCTCACTTTTTAAATATTAGGTGGCTAGTAATTGTTAAAACGTTTTCGACAGTGATGCTACGAACTTAACCAACTTGACATTTTGAATTAATTTGAATAAAGGAGTAGCTACCCGGTATTTAATTAGTCGGGGTGTCACGGTATACATAAATTACCACATGAATATGATTTATTGCATTTAATTTTATGCAATAGTTTAGTTGTGATGCATTCACTAGGTTATTTTGCTCACGGTTACTATGGTTATGTGTGTCAGGTAACGTGATGTCACTGCCAAATATAGGAGGTCGGGTTGGGTTATCAAAGGATGCATAAAATCATAATTTTGGTCAAATGAAAAAGGGGTAATTTAATCCTACTTATCCTTTAAGCAAGTTTGAATAAGCGTAATTACTTTAAAATTGTGAAATGTTCTAGTTTTATAGCTTCATGTTAATAATTGGAAAAGGATACTCATGTTTATGGTTTGAGTAAGGTAATTATCATTTGACTCACTTTGAATTTCAAACTTCATGATAAGTGAATGGGTCGGGGTGTGTCAACTTTGGTATCAGAGCCTAGGTTTTAGAGGATCTGGGGTGAGGATCGCCTAGATTTGGCAGTGGAAGTAAAAATTGTTTTGAGTCATAAGTAAATTGGCTTTTGTTAACTAACATTTGTTAGTTATACATACATATTGTTGTACGAGATGTGAAATGCAAGGATTTTACAGGAAAGGAATGAGATGTCAAGGTTTATTTGGGGATGACAGCGAATACTGGTATTTTTGTATGAATCATTGCATTATTTTATCTGTGGTATGGACAAACATGTCATTGAAGGAAAATTTTTAAAGACAAAATGTGGTATATTAAAATTGTGAAGTATTGGAAGTAATCCCTTCTTATACTGGAATATGTAAACTTGAGTAGTGTCAATTATTAAGACATGGTTTGGTGTGTGCCCATTTATGTGGGAGTGTGAGGTACGGGAACCCATATTTCGTTAAAGGATGAGATGGTAAATTGTTAGAGTGTGAATCAAATGAAGATTCACATGGTAAAGGTGAAGTGAAAAGATTAATAGTTGTATATGTTTAAATTTAATATGTGAATGAATCACCTTATACATTTGACTTGCTTAAGTCTACACTGTATAAGTGTTCAACTAGTTTGGAAATAGTGACAAAATTGGTTGTCCATCCTAGAATCCAAAGAACCTCAGAATCACTCTCTCTAATCCTCTTCAATGATCCAAGAAGGTATAAATTGAATCACACTACACACATTAGAAGTGCATACATGTGTATATATTGCTTAAAATTGATTGTGTGATTAATTCCCCTTAAAATATGGTTTTAATTATTTTTTGGGAATTTTTAAACATTTTTAAACATTTTTTAAATAAATGTTTTCATTAATAAAATGTGATTATATAATTTGTGGGGTAAATTTGCTATTTTGTAAACTTCATTTTTCAATGGAATGTTTGTTTGGGTAGAATGTAAATGCGCTAGAGACTTCAGGGTGCCGCCTGTAATTACTTTGGACGCGCGTTTGTGAGCCACTCATATGTCAACACTTGTCATCTTCCTGATGTATATGTTTGTGTTTATTATGAGAGAGGGTTGACTGGTGGATTGCTAATCGTTTGATCAAAGCTTATCGATGGTCTGCATGTGTTTTAAACCTATCCTTGTGCCATCCTATGAACCAATCACAATTGACTTTACCACCGCTGTTTTATAACCCTTAGATCAAGTCAATCTTAGGATGACTTAATCTCAGCCCTTGATTCCTTTCGCATCTCCAGAACCTTCCTCCATCCCTATATAAACCCCCCACTTCTCAGACTTTCAAGACTTTTGGGCATTCGTCATTTCTGAGAGAAAAAAAAATAGAGAGAAGAGAGAAGTGAGAGAGAAGAGAGAAAAGAAAAGAGAGAAGAGAGATAAAGGAAAACTGTTAGCCAAACCCTAACCCTAAACACTTCAAACTCTGAATCAAACCTTCGTATATTCTCAACCCCAAACACAACCTTGAGTGTTTGAGAGAGAGTGGTTTGTTCATATTGAAGCTGTAACCTCTTTGTCTATGATCTTGTTAACAACTTAAACATTCGTGTGAAGATCTGCATTTCTCTTTCATAGAAACTATAGATCTACACTCTGCATGTTACATTTCACTAGATCTGCATATTTCTTTCTTGATTTAAGAAAATCTTTACTGAGTTAGTTTTTTAAAATGTTTTATAGTTTCTATTCTTACGAAACTTAAACCTTGACCTAGTTGGATTCACACTTGGAGATTTTCAATCTCAAAAATATTTTGAAAACAGAGAATGATTAAGATCTTGACCGATTTAGAAGTGAGATATCCGTGGAATCTGGGATACATTTAAAGGTCAAAAAGGTTTCAAGTTCTGTAAGAAAGAAAGAAAAGAAAATCACAGCATATAGTCTTTATATGTAATTTTCTAGGACTGTCTGTAAAACTAAGTGTGTGTGAGTTCATGCATGTTGATAGGAATCACTTCACAAACACTTAACACACTACTACACTGGAAGTGTTGTGAATAAGATCAAAGATTATTGAGTCGACATAAGGAAGCAAAAGCAAAGGAAGTTATCAAACTGGAAGAACATCATCAACAATCAGATCTATGAGAAGTTAGAAGGACACCAAGTGGGGTATATTCCTAAACTTAGAATAGGTTGATTTGTGTGCATGTATGTTGTATTGTTTGTAACTATTATTTGTTATTAGTGGATTTTTGCTTTTGTGACTTAGAAGTCACCGTGGATGTTTCCTCTGTTGGGAGAGGTTTTACCACGTTAAAAACTGTGTGTTCTGATTGTCTTCATCTACTCATCTCATTCTATAGTGTTCTGAATTTTTCAAACTATCTTAGTTTTAAAACTGATTACAAAGTCTTGATTACTCTCGTACATAAGTTTTTTTTGTAAACACATCTTGTTGTTTATAATTTTTATTTTCAAAGAAAGGGTTTCTTCAACAAACATCTCGGAGTTGCTTATATAGTTTAATCTTGTATTAAACGGCATTAGCAACGTTTTTCAATTGGTATCAGAGCCCTGTTAACTTTTATTTCAAAAAGATCTTGTATTTCTGAAATCGTTTTTTGAAAAACCTAACTATGGACGAGAAGAATGAAAGGTTTGGTAATCTGTCCAGACCTCCACTCTTTGATGGAAACAACTTTGCTTACTGGAAAGTAATAATGGTTGCTTCATCCAAGGGACTTTAGGAGATGATGTCTGGGACATTATTGAAAATGGATACACTTATCCTACTAAACCAGCCACTGAAGGAAGTGATGAGAGGGTAAAGAAAATCTTAAGTGAGTTTACCCAAGAAGAGAAAACTATTTCTCGACATAACAATAAAGGCAAGAATTCCATTTTTATGTCTATTAATGAGTATGAGTTCAAGATAATCTCATCTTATGCCACTTCTAAGGAAGCGTGGGACACATTAATCACTGCCCATGAAGGAGACTCAAGAGTTAAAGCTGCTAAAACTCAAATGCTTATCCAGCAGTACAACTCTTTGATCATGTCTGATTCTGAGTCTTTTGATGATTTTTACATGAACTTAACTGATATAGTCACTAAGTTGCATGCTAATGGTATTACTTATGATAGGAATGAGATTGTTTCTAAAATCCTAAGATCATTACCACAAAAGTTTGACAACAAGAGGTATGCTATTGAGGAAATGAGTGATCAAAACCTTACCCCTGAGTTACTTAGTAGCAAACTTAGGACTGTGGAAATGGAATTAGACTTTAAGAAACAATTAAATCATTCACAAAGAAAACAGCCCAACTCTAACTTGAGTTTTGCCTTTAAGATATCTAAACTTGAGTCTAATTTGATAAACTCTGACTCTGATGAGGAGTGTGATATAGACAAACTAGATAATCAGATTGCCTTAATGACTAAACAATTTAAGAAAATTGTTAAATTTAGAAACAAACAGGCAACTAAACAAGGCAAGCCTAATTATCATACTCTGTCTAATCCCAAACCTCATGAGAGAAGTCTTGACAAACATCCTAAGGACAACAACTCCAGACCCACTAGAGACCTTAAAAATATTGAATGTTTTAGATGTGGGAAACTAGGTCACATTGCTCACGATTGCAGAGTTAATCTGAATAAAGCCAACACACACAATAGAGCCAATGTCTGTAAAACTTGGGATGATTCAAGTGACTCTGATGAAGAGGAAATTGAGGCATCAAATGTACTTGACCCTTGCATGTCCTTTTATGCTAAGATCATTTACAATGATGATATGCCTGTGTGTGATAATGATGCTCCTACTCCTGTTTGTGTGAATACTACTTTGACTGGCCTAGATGCTTTATTATCTGAAAATGTTGCTAGTTCTAGTTCCGTGTGTGTGAGTCAAAGTGATCTCAATAACGACGATGTAAATGGGTGCGTGAGTACTAAAACTGAATCGTTAAGGGTCATTACACACACTTCACTTAGCGACTCAGATACAGATGACCTCCCTGATATTCATACTTTGTATGCTAAAACCCTTAAAAAAGGCACTAGACTGGAGAAGACTCTTAGAGACCTGACTAAGAAATTAGATGATCTAAGTCTTATTGTGAAGCTGAATGCCGAAGAGTACACTAACCAGTGTCTGTCTCATCAATCTGAAATTGAAACTTTTGATCAAAAATTAAAAGAGTTGACTAAAACTAATGAAACCCTGGAAATGAAATATAAGGGAACATTATTAGAACTGGAGGAAGCAAAAACAAAGACAGCTACTGTTTTCAAAAAAATTTCCAAGTTTGAAAACAATTCAAATTGTTTTACTGGCTTTGTTGTTGACTCCAAGACCAATTCTGATGATAGAACCGCTATTGGATTTTGCCCTAAGAACAAACCACAAACTACAAATCTTAAACCTGTTAAGTTTGTGTCTGGGGGCAAAAGACCAATTGATACATGTCCAGATTTTCATTTTATTAAAAAGGAATTTGATCAAAAGCAACAACAGAAAGATATTGGAGAGTCTAGTAATTCTAAGGCTAACACTACACTTAAGACTAAATACGTCAGTCCTTTGATCAGAAAGGCTGAATCTACCTTTAAAACCATCCCTCCTAGGAATAGGACTTCTGAACAGAATGCTGTTAAACCCATCTTTAGAAGTTTTCCTAAGGAAATTCATCCCTCAAGCAATCAATATTGCTCGTACTGTGACATTTATGATCATTCCTTTGAAGGTTGTTATGCTAGGCGTCTAAACACCCCTGTGTACAACACTTCTGTCTACAAGAACTTTAACTGTTCTAGGCAAAATCGTAACCATTATGTCCTTCCAAGACAACCTGACAAGAACTCTAACTACAGGAATAGAAAGACCAAAACTAAGAGTTCATTTGAGAGAAAGGCTCCCAGAAACTTTCCTAAACCAAAAGCTCAAATTTTCCACAATAATCAGTTTGTTGCCCCAAATTTTTTTCGACAAAAAGCTGTTTCTCGAAAGTTTTATCAAATGAGGGCAAACATGCGCAAAATTAAAACTAGAGCTATTTGGGTTAGAAAAGATGATCTTTTACCCCAAAGAAGTGTAACATTGTCATCACTGCTTTAAAAGCTGAACACACTTCATCTGGTTGGTATTTAGCTTCATGATGTTCCAAACATATGACAGGAGATGAAACCAAACTTTTAAACAAAACCAGATTTGCTGGTGGGAAAGTAGTTTTTGGTGACGGAGTTTCATCCCAGATCATAGGTAAAGGAACCCTAAAAGAAGAAGGAATGCCTGTTCTGGAAAATGTTCTATTAGTTAAAGGCCTTAAAGCCAACCTCTTAAGTATATCACAATTTTGTGACTCTGACCATACAGTTACCTTTTCAAATAACAATTGTAAAATTCTAAATGATAAAGGTAAATGCATTATTACCGGATTTAGAACACCTGACAATTGTTATACTATTAAGACTGGTTCTGAAACCTGTAACATTGTCAGAATGGATGACAATGAAATCTGGAATAATCGTATGGGTCACTTAAGCTATGATATCCTTGGTAGATTGTCTAGTCAAGAGATTGTTAGAGGACTTCCTAAAATTAAACCGATTTCCAGTGTTGTCTGTGGTCATTGCCAGGAAGGAAAAATAGTTAAGACTTCGCATAAAAAGGTTAAAGACATTCTCACCTTTAGACCTCTAGATCTCATCCATATGGACCTTATTGGTCCCTCCAGAACTGTTAGTCTTTGTGGACACAGTTATATCCTTGTCATGGTTGATGATTTCACACGATTCACTTGGGTTGCCTTCTTGAAACAAAAATCTGACACGTTTCAGAATTTTTTGAAAATTTTACTAAGAATTGAAAATGATAAGGACACACAAGTCAATCGCATTCGTAGTGATAGAGGGGGAGAGTTCATAGACACAGGAATAGTTGAATATTGTGACTACAACGGTTACCAACATGAATTCAGTGCCCCTAAGACGCCTCAGCAGAATGGTATTGCTGAAAGGAAAAACCGAACTCTTCAAGAGATGGCACGTGTCATGTTGCATGCAAAATCTCTACCTAAATACTTATGGGTAGATACTATTAGAACTGCGTGTCATATCATTAATAAGGTTTACCTTAGGAAAAAGTCTAAATAAACCCCTTATGAGTTGTGGTACGGTAAGAAGCCTAATCTGAAATATCTAAGAACTTTCGGAAGTCAGTGTTATGTCTGTAAAGACAGAGAACATCTGTCTAAATTCGAGACATGTGGTGATAAAGCCATGTTCTTAGGATACTCCCCAAACAGTCGTGCTTATCGTATATACAATCTGCGTACTAAGGCCCTTATGGAATCGATAAATGTAATTGTAAGTGACACTATTGTCAAAAATAAGATATCTGAATCACCTATTGTGGTTGAATCTGAAAATGATTTCAAAACTGATTCACCAGAAATAGATGACTCATTACCTATTGAGAGTCCAGAAGTACCTGGTTGGGTCTCTAAATATCATCCCATTGACAACGTGGTCGGTAATCCTAATGAGCCAGTTCGTACTAGATCCCAGTTAAGAAATTATGCTAATTATGCATGTTTCGTCTCCCTAGTGGAACCGAAAAATGTTAATGAAGCATTGAATGACACACACTGGATTTCTGCAATGCAGGAAGAACTTTTACAATTTGTCATTCACGATGTCTGGTATCTTGTACCGCGACCTCAAAACAAAAATGTTATTGGGACACGTTGGATTTTTAAGAACAAATCTGATGAAAATGGGGTAATCCTTAGAAACAAATCTAGACTAGTTGCTCAAGGTTACTCACAAATAGAAGGAATAGATTTTAGCGAGACTTTTGCCCCTGTCACTCGTCTTGAATCTGTTCGACTTCTTTTCGCCATAGCGTGTCACTTAAAATTTACACTTTATCAAATGGATGTCAAGTCTGCCTTCCTCAATGGAATTCTGTCCGAAGAAACATATGTAGAACAACCCAAAGGGTTTATTAACCCTAAATACCCTGACCATGTCTTTCGTCTAAAAAAGGCTTTGTATGGCTTAAAACAAGCTCCTCGAGCTTGGTATGAACGCCTTTCCAACTTTTTGTTGGATAAGGGTTTTAAGAGAGGAGGAAATGACCAGACTCTCTTTGTCAAATATTTTGACCAAAACATTATTATAGCCCAAGTCTATGTAGACGACATCATTTTTGGGTCTACTTCAACATCTGAAGTTAAATCCTTTTCTGCTATTATGTATAAGGAATTTCACATGTCCCTTATGGGGGAGCTATAGCTTTTCTTAGGATTTCAAGTCAAACAGAATTCTGATGGACTATTTGTCTCTCAAACTAAGTATGTCTTAGATCTTGTTAAGAAATTTGGTTTAGATAATGCTAAAGTTGCCAAAACATGTATGAGTACTACTGTTAAATTATGTAAAGATGAAACTGGAAAGTCAGTTGATTCCACACTTTATCGTAGTATGATTGGTAGTCTACTCTATCTAACTGCCTCACGACCTGACATAATGTATGTTGTATGTCTGTGTGCTCGTTACCAGAATAACCCTAAAGAGAGCCATTTATCGTGTATAAAACGTATAATAAATTACATAAAAGGCACTCTCAATCTTGGACTTAGGTACACTAATGATACTTGTAGCACCATCATAGGGTATACTGATGCTGATTGGGTCGGGTGTACTGATGATAGTAAAAGTACATCAGGTGCCTGTTATTATGTCTGCAATAATTTAGTAGGTTGGAGTAGCAAAAAACAGAATTGCACATCTTTATCTACGGCTGAGTCCGAATATATAGCAGCAGGAAGTTGCTGTGCTCAATTGTTATGGATAAAACAGATGTTAAGCGATTATGGGATTAAAGAAGATCAGTTACAATTGTATTGTGATAATCAAAGAGCCATTAACATATCTAAAAACCCGGTTCAACACTCGCGAACTAAGCATATTAAAATAAGGCATCATTTTATACGCGAACTTGTTGAAACTAAGGAGTTAGAAATTCATTACCTGCCTACTGATCTGCAACTTGCAGATATGTTCACTAAACCTTTATACTATAACTGATTTCTGTATTTGCGAAATTCTATAGGTATGGTATGCGCTGATTAAAACTCTTAAGACCTTAATTTTTACCCTTTGTCCATTTAAGACAAAATGGGGGAGAAATTTGAGTTTTACGAGTTCAGTGTTTTGTTCACATTTCATCTAAACTGCTTGATCTTAGTGTGCATATTTGCAGGAATCTCTTCTACTGATTGTCTACCATTTCTAGTGTACAAATTTGTAAATAGTTGAGTAATGTAATTTTTTACTTTCTAGGAAATGGGTAGATAGTATCTTTTGTATAGGACTAGGTTTTAATTTTGGTTCCCTACGAGTTTTAAGCTAACTCAAAGGAGATTTTGTCTCATATTTCCAAAGGGGGAGATTGAAGCACCTTATACCTTTGACTTGCTTAAGTCTATACTGTATAAGTGTTCAACTAGTTTAGAAATAGTGACAAAATTGGTTGTCCATCCTAGAATCCAAAGAAACTCAGAATCACTCTCTCTAATCCTCTTCAATGATCCAAGAAGGTATAAATTGAATCACACTACACACATTAGAAGTGCATACATGTGTATATATTGCTTAAAATTGATTGTGTGATTAATTCCCCTTAAAATGTGGTTTTAATTATTTTTTGGGAATTTTTAAACACTTTTTAAATAAATGTTTTCATTAACAAAATGTGATTATATAATTTGTGGGGTAAATTTGCTATTTTGTAAACTTCATTTTTCAATGGAACGTTTGTTTGGGTAGAATGTAAATGCGCTAGAGACTTCAGGGTGCTGCCTGTAATTACTTTGGACGCACGTTTGTGAGCCACTCATATGTCAACACTTGTCATCCTCCTGATGTATATGTTTGTGTTTGTTATGTGAGAGGGTTGACTGGTGGAATGCTGATCGTTGGATCAAAGGTTATCGATGGTCTGCATGTGTTTTAAACCTATCGTTGTGCCATCCTATGAACCAATCACAATCGACTTTACCACCGCTGTTTTATAACCCTTAGATCAAGTCAATCTTAGGATGACTTAATCTCAGCCCTTGATTCCCTACGCATCTCCAGAACCTTCCTCCATCCCTATATAAACCCCCCACTTCTCAGACTTTCAAGACTTTTGGGCATTCGTCATTTCTGAGAGAAAAAAAAATAGAGAGAAGTGAGAGATAAGAGAGAAAAGGAAAGAGAGAAGAGAGATAAAGGAAAACTGTTAGCCAAACCTAACCCTAAACACTTCAAACTCTGAATCAAACCTTCATATATTCTCAACCCCAAACACAACCTTGAGTGTTTGAGAGAGAGTGGTTTGTTCATATTGAAGTTGTAACCTCTTTGTCTATGATCTTGTTTACAACTTAAACATTCGTGTGAAGATCTTCATTTCTCTTTCATAGAAACTATAGATCTACACTCTGCATGTTACATTTCACTAGATCTGCATATTTCTTTCTTGATTTAAGAAAATCTTTACTGAGTTAGTTTTTTAAAATGTTTTATGGTTTCTATTCTTACGAAACTTAAACCTTGACCTAGTTGGATTCACACTTGGAGATTTTCAATCTCAAAAATATTTTGAAAATAGAGATTGATTAAGATCTTGACCGATTTAGAAGCGAGATATCCGTGGAATCTGGGATACATTTAAAGGTCAAAAAGGTTTCAAGTTCTATAAGAAAGAAAGAAAAGAAAATCACAGCATATAGTCTTTATATGTAATTTTCTAGGATTGTCTGTAAAACTAAGTGTGTGTGAGTTCATGCATGTTGATAGGAATCACTTCACAAACACTTAACACACTACTACACTGGAAGTGTTGTGAATAAGATCAAAGATTATTGAGTCGACATAAGGAAGCTAAAGCAAAGGAAGTTATCAAACTGGAAGAACATCATCAACAATCAGATCTATGAGAAGTTAGAAGGACACCAAGTGGGGTATATTCCTAAACTTAGAATAGGTTGATTTGTGTGCATGTATGTTGTATTGTTTGTAACTATTATTTGTTATTAGTGGATTTTTGCTTTTGTGACTTAGAAGTCACCGTGGATGTTTCCTCTGTTGGGAGAGGTTTTACCACGTTAAAAACTGTGTGTTCTGATTGTCTTCATCTACTCATCTCATTCCATAGTGTTCTGAATTTTTGAAACTATCTTAGTTTTAAAACTGATTACAAAGTCTTGATTACTCTCGTACATAAGTTTTTTTTGTAAACACATCTTGTTGTTTATAATTTTTATTTTCAAAAGAAAAGGGTTTCTTCAACAAACATCTCGGAGTTGCTTATATAGTTTAATCTTGTATTAAACGGCATTAGCAACGTTTTTCAGTGAAATGGTCTAAAAATCAATTACTAGTCAATATATCACAATTGATCCAAATATGGGTTCATACTGAATTATGATAAGTAGCAAAAAAGAGTAATAAGAGTTGAGATGTATTTTTTTATAGTACGCGTATATGTAATGAATATTACTCCTGGGATGTTTTGAAATGCTTATATGAATAGCAGAGTTGAGACGAAGTGTTAAAGATTTGGAAGTTTAAAAATATTGGAGAGCCCTTTTTAGAGTATGTGTTGTGTCTGAGTATAGGAAAGATGCTAATCGGGTTTGAATATCGACAACTGGTTTGGGTGGATATTGAGTTATGTTTGTCATTGTACGTACGTGTTATAACTAAGAGTATGACATATAATGAATATGATTGACATTATACGGAGTCACCAAGAAGTATGTCTAAGGATAATGGGTTATGTGATATACCGTAAGGGGATATGTTAACGTATTTGTATAGTTTATTTGAAATAAATACGATATATAATAGCTAGAGAAGTATTATGGGGTTGATAAGTATGGTTAAAGTTTTAAGTGTTGATGGTACGTTTAACTTCCATGTTACTAAACGTGTAGGATGAGTATATTAATGATATTGCATAAGAATATCATGTTAATAAACATTGGGATAAGATTATGATTGTAAAGTTATTGTATTGGATAAATGACTTATTAAGTTCATTGTATGCTTCGTTAAAGGAAAATAAAATGATACTGAAAAAGTGAATATAGCAAGTAGTTAGATTGAGTTCATAGTACATGACTGCATAATATACATGAAGGTGAATATGAAATCTTGGTTAAGAATAAACATTGAGTGAATGATTGTCTAGTTTTGATATATGAATAGTAGTGAGGATATATTTAAATTAAGAAATTGTAAGGATGATATTTAACATACTCTTAAACTTCAGAAATAATACATAAAGTAGTTAAGGTCAAACACGTGTATTTGGTGTTGAATAGAAGATGAGAAAATGGCATATAATAAGATAGTATTGTAATATGATAATTATGAATTGAAATATTGAATGGAAGTTGTATAAATGAAACATAAGAAGTTAGTATTGTAATAGAATATTTATTATTTGAAATATTACACGATAATAAGAATGGACCATAGGAATGAAGGTATGAAGTAATATCTGAGTTGGGAATTGACTTTCATTTATAAGAAATCAATAGATGATTATTATTACGTGTAAGTGATAAATAAAATGAAGATGATATGAGAGAAGATTTTTTAGTCATGAGGAAATAGTATTCCCAATTGGTTGGAAAGTGAAATTCCTCCTAAATTTCGAGGACGAAATTTTCTGAGAGGGAAAGGTTGTGACGACCCGGATATGATTATGATAAACCATGTTTAAATCATGCTTACTGTATGGGATGGGGATAATGTGTTATTAGAATATATAATGTTAAGTTATTGTGTTTAGTCTAATCCTACATTCATAACTTATGAAATATTGAATTAGTCACAAACACAAATTTGTGAAGTCTTTGATAGGAATGTTCAAGTTTGGGACTAGTTTTGGACACTATAATATGATAATTGACGTGGGGAGAAAATTATATAATTGTATATATATGAGTTAATTTTGTAACACAACAAACGGTGTGTAAAACAAAGGTCTGGGGAAGGAGTTATGATGAAATTACGAATAGGGGTAAAGTAGTCCTTTAGCTTTAAAGGATATTTTTTCTTACATGGAGACACATGTCATATTTTGATTGGACCAAGGGGAGGTGACTTATGCCGACTTTAAAACCTTGCAATGACCTCCTCCTTCAGCCAAAATCAGGCATGAGAAATTTTGTCTTGAGGAGAGAGAATCGGGAAGCTCGGGAAGTAGAAAGTGAGGAGAAAATTTGAGAAAAATCCGTAGGAAGTTACAAAAAAGTCCCTAAGGTAATTCTATGAATAAATCTTGTTTTTATTTTGGTATTATTGATTGAAATGATAGAAGACATTGATTGTTTTATTAAAATTTCATGACTTGGTGTATACCTATAGATAGATGCAAGTTTAAGCAAAGTTGAACGTGTAAATCATGTATATTGCTTCGGTTAGAAACCTTGTGTATTTAAACTCCTATAACTTTTTGTATATTTATTTGAAATTGAATAATTCCACTTGGATATGAAAATATACTCATATATGTATAAAATATCTTAATATTATGTGAAAATACCAAGAAATAAATCTTTGGTGATAGTTTGAAGTTTATGTATCAAATCTGCCCCAAAGGTGTAAGTATTCACACCAGGTGGTCGATGTTTTGCTTGACATGTGAATGAACATTAAAAATTATGAAACTTTAACTTTGTATTGAAATATGTTTATGTATGTTGGGTTAAATATCAAAGGAAGTTCTGATGCATAAAAATTATAAACAATTCTTCAAAGTTGACTGAACGATAAAAGAGTCTATAGGGCATATTTGATTTGTAATAAAGAAATGGACACATCTTGCTCTAGGAAACATGAAATGAGGTATTGTCTTTTACATTGTGAACCTAATATGATAAGAATTAGATTAACAAGAAGAAATTAAAGTATGATTGGGCTACGGATTGGATATGTTAAATATTTTAACACGAAATTGGATGAGACTTAATTTATGATAAATGATTCGAAGGGGTTGATATGATGCTTATGAATTCGGTTAAGGTTAACTCATTCTTCGGATTGTTAATATCATTATGATTATATTAATATTTTAAGACTTTATATGTGAAAGGGAAGAAGAACCAGTTGAACAAGTGCCAGACAAAGGCAAGGGAAAAACATATAAAGTGGCCAAGGTGAGTGTACTCACTATAAAAAGATGTATTATACATAGCTACGGAGATGATCTGAATATCACTCACGGGTAAGTTGTACTACACATGGTTATGGATACGATTTGAATATCACTCACGGGTAAGATGTATTACGCATAGTTATGGATAATATGTGAATATCACTCACTGGTAAGAGGTATTATACATGGTTACGGATATGATCAGAATATTATTGATTATGAATTTTTTCATTTCGGTTTATCAAAATGGGAGGTTACTCCCCAACCCGGAAGAGGGGAGATTTTTCTATTAAAGACAAGGGGTTACTCCTCGACCAGGAATGGGGGAGAATTGTCTATTGAAAATGGGTTATGTGAATCATAATTCGGATAAGTTGGTCATTCTTTATGAATGAGTCAGATAAGTATATAATTGGTCATTCTTTATGAATGAGCCGGATAAGTCTATAATTGGTAATTCTTTATGAATGAACCGGATAAGTAATACATAACTATGAATGGGTTGGATAAGTATACATAAATTACCACATGAATATGATTTATTTCTTTTAATAATATGAAATAGTTTAGTAGTGATTCATTCACTAGGCTATTTTGCTCACGGTTACTATGGTTATGTGTTTTAGGTAACGTGATGTCACTGCCAAATCTAGGAGGTCCGGTTGGGTTATCAAAGGATGCATAAAACCATAATTTTGGTCAAATGAAAAAGGGGTAATTTAATCCTACTTATCCTTTAAGCAAGTTTGAATAAGCATAATTACTTTAAAATTGTGAAAGGTTCTAGTTTTATAGCTTCATGTTAATAATTGAAAAAGGATACTCGTGTTTATGGTTTGATTAAGGTAATTATGATTTGACTCACTTTGACTTTCAAACTTAATTATAAGTGACTGGGTTGGGGTGTGTCACAAACTCTCTCATGTCTGATTTTGGCTAAAGGAGGAGGTCATTTCAAGGTTTTAAAGTCGGCATAAGTCACCTCCCCTTGGTCCAATCAAAACAAAACATTTGTTGTCATAATAAGACAACATATCACTTAAAAAATAGATGAATTTTCCCTTGTTTCAAAATTTCGGTATAACTTCTTACTCGGACCTCCATTTAACACACCGTTTATTGTGTTACAAACTTAACTCACATATCCACAACTATCTAGTTTTCACCTCATGTCAATTATTATATTATAATGGTCAAAACTAGTTTGCAACATGAATATTCCTACCGAAAACATAAAAATTTTGTGTTTGTAACTAATTTGATATTTCGAGCTTTATGAAGGTATGATTAGACTAAACATACTAACTTAACATTATGTACACTAATACCACATTATCCATATCCCATAAGGTAAGCATGATTTAAACACAATTTATCGTAATTATATCCGGGTTGTCACACAGCATGCCCTCGATCCGTTTGGCCTGGTGCATTAAATGCATGGGATATAATAGTTTTGACGAGAAAACATTATATTGGTTGGAAGTATTGAAGTCATTAATGAAGGATATGACTTGTCAGCTTGAGGCTTTCTCTAGTATGGCTATACGGTCAGATTTGGTGAATTAGACCTGCCATCCTAAGGATAAAGTCACTTAAGTATTGTATTCTTGAGTTCCTAAACATCAAACACCATGACGTCAGGAAGTGGTTCAAACAGTGACTATTGTTTGGTATCTAGTCACGTCAATCTGACGAGTTGGCACCCGAGGTACCTCAAGAGGGCAAGTATTAAGGGTGATCGAATGACTCGAGGAGGTTCACTCGAATAGGTAAGCAATGAGTGGGCCAGCGTGACATTTGTCCTAGGTGAAGTTTTTTCCAAGTGTGGCAAGAGGGTTGGTGATAGTTCCTAACGTTTCCTTGTTCTCAATCCTACAAACCATGTCCCTGCGAAGTTCCCAAGAGGAGGTTTCTTGATTGGGCATGAAAACCCTCCCATGCCCTGCCAGGCATGGTCCCTCGTGGGTACTAAGCGACCCCACTCAACATATATATTCATTAGATAAAGTAAATAATACATAATTCTATTTCTTATTATAAGCTATTGTCATTCGGGTGACCTTTATTCTTCGAGCTAGGTCTTTCGAGCCAGGTCCGTTGGAGTCTCTTTGAGGTAGAGAGCTATGAGCTACTTGCTTATGAAGAGCCCTCAAGGTGGGTCCTGCGAACCACTTGCATATAGAGTCTTTGGCGTGTGTTTGTGAGACATCTTTCTTTGTAAACAGTCAACTCACTCGGCTAAGTTAATCATCCATGTGGGGGGGGGGGGGGGGACACCCCCTACATTTGCCCCTTCATGGAGATATTTGTTTATTTTATGAAGAAATATTTCTACGAAACTTCCGTTTATCTATGATTTTCCTTCTTGGGGAAAGTGAAGAGGTTTATTCAAATTTCCCCCAACGCTCTTTGTTCCCCAAGGTAGACAAGACCCCCAGGCATGCCTCATTAAATGCAGCTGCCGTTTGCGTTTCAGTGCATCACACGTGGACAGGGCGAGCACGTGAAGGCCACGTAATCATTCGATGCGTCGTTCCTCGAATCATCATCATGGCAACCTTTGGTCTTCCATAACCACACACGTTTGGCCAACAAGCCAGCCACATAATTCTGAAACACCATCATTGCAGTTTTCCAATCGTCACCTTTTTACCGCTTTTAGAACTCGTATTGCCCCTATAAAAGGGGACGCACCTTTAGTCCAAACTCACCTCTGGGTTTAACTTTCTGAGTTTAAGCTTTTCTGTGAGAATTTATTAAAGAAATTCTTGCCTTCTTGAACTTCTTGACGCTTTTTTTCCATAATCTTTTGTTCTCCTTTCTCTCATCTGATATGGCACCAGTAAAGAGAACTCTTTCCGTTAGGGGAGCCTCTCCTACCACCCAGGAATGCCAGGCCTAGTGGGCACGGTACCGTCATGCCCCTTACTTTGGGGAGAACGATCCTTTCTAGGCGAAGGTAGATCGGTTTCCCGGTGCCTTCGTGCCAACTGAGGAGCCAAACTTACTGATGGATGAAAGTGAAGATGCTAAAGACTTTACTTACATCCCTACAACTACTGTTACCCATTTTCGTATAGAGAGTGGTGATTTCCCCTATTCTAAGCTGGAATTTGAGGCATCCTCTGGTGCTAGTGAAGGGTTGGTCCCTTGGACGGAGTTTATCCATGCAAAGTACTCTTTTCAACTGGCTCTCGTAGGCTTATCTTGCTCCATATGGTTGGGTGATCTTACTTTGGCTAATAAATACACTTCTTTGCAACTATTGGTGTCGAGGTGGAGCCATAGGTCACAAAGATTCGTGACTATTTGGGGTGAGTTTACTGTTACCCTTGAGTATGTGTGCGAACTGTTGGCACTAGAAGTTATGGGATTTGACACCTTCTTCGAGGAGGTTGTCTCGAGTGAAGAGAAAACTCTGAGGAGCGAGTTAGAAGCCATTGTGAAAGATTGCATGGTCACTTATAACAAGTGCACCTAATCTGAGGTCATCTGCTACTTTTACTTCATTAAAGAGAAGGATGTCATTAGAGCCCGTGAGGCTGCTTGGGAGAACCCTCAAGGGAAAGAAGTTTTTGAGCAGCCTCCAACTGGGAAAGGCTATGAGTCCAAAATTGAGCTGGCGAGGGGCATATAGGTAATGCTATCGAAGTTATAACTTCTGGGTAATCCCCATGACTGCCCTCGCAAAGACCTGATCAACATGGTCATTCGAATGGCTTGTAGTGTAAAGATCCCCCTCACTGCCATTGTTCTTGGGTCTATATACACCTGGTTAGATCGTGTGTCTGTAGACTCCACTCGAAGCGTTGGTAGGTTCAATGTGTCTAACTATGCCAATAATATTCTTTTGACGGCATTCCTCTACGCTCATTTCTCGGATTATGCTCCCACTGGACACTTCCCCGATTCAGAGGATATGAGAGTCCTTCGTATTTGCTGTTGGAAGAATAAGAGTGTGAAGAAATCTCTGATACCTCTGATTGATCGAGCTGAGGGGTTCAATCCTCGCCCTTATGTTGGGGTAAGCCAATTTATTACAAATAATTTCTTTGGTGAAGAGGATCATCCCATTGCTCCTATTGAGGAAGCCCTTGCCCAAAATTTCCCCGATCACGGTGTCCCCATGTTGTTGATTCCTTCATATTTTCCTTCATTTACTGAATGGTCATCATTTTACTGTGTATGCAGCCCCATCGGGTAGCCATACAGTTTGGTTATGATCAAGGTCCCCCCCTGTTAAGCCATTTCATAAAAGAGAAGCCCACTAATTTTTTGTTTGCTTGTTCGAATTTCCTCATGTCTACTATTACCAGTCTATGTGCCCATTATCCTGATAACCCTGTGATCCCGAGGAAGAAGATCGGCGATGTACATCAATGTATTCTGGCAGAACCAATTGGTTCGCTTCCAAACTAACCTTCTCAAGGAACCCCATTATCCCTAAGTTGAGAAATTCCCACCCACTTAGTTAGGTTTGAGAAACTGAACCACCCAATCTCTATTTTTTCCCTCAGTACATCCAACACCAAAACCCCCTAGAGCTTCCTCCCCTAACACCTATGGATCAGGCGGTTGTGAAGAGAAATAAAGCCAGTCATCCTTCCATTCTTTCGACCGATGTTACCCCTGTTCCTTCGAGTCCGGTTGGAAGGACCAAATCTCCTCGTGCTACCTCAACAAGCACAGCAATTAGGGCCACTCGAAAGGTTCCTTTCAAGAATCTTAAAACCACTCCACCATCTCCATTCGCCTCTACTCCTGACCCAAAGATTTCTGAAGCGTGAGCCAGATGGTGGATCATCTTCGCCAGACTTAGGAACATTTTAGTGAAAAAGACCAGACTTTTATGCCAGCAGAGATATCTGCTCGTGGGTTTTCTTATGACCCCTAATCTGCTAAGGGTAGTAAAAAGAGGAAAGCGATTAGCCCTCTTAAGCTTGTAATGGAGGAGTCGAGTGAGTCCAATGAAGAGGAGTTGGCTGAGGAACATGTGTTTGGTGTTGATGTTCATGAGGATGATGATGATGATGATGAGGGGGAGGAAGAGGAAGCTGAAGAAGAGGGAGAAGAGGAAGAAGAAACTGCGTTGGCGTAGTGACTTAGGTTGAGGAGGATGGTTTCTCCCTCAAAACCTACCTCGCCTCCTCAGGAGTATGAGTTTATAAAGGATGTGTTAGAAGGAGAGGTAAGCTTGTTAACCTCTCTTTCTATAAGTATTCTCTTCTTTTCATACTAATATTCCCACATATCTTTTCAGGTTGATGCGCACGCTGAAGTTGGAGAGGATCATCCTGTCGAGAGAGATGCCCCTACTACTTTGCGGGTAATCTCCTATGTACCCTAGGGGCAGTTATATCTGATACTTCGTCTGCGTCCAGTAGTGAAGGGGGTGCCTTCTGTGAAAGTTGTTGAAGTTGTGCCTATGCCTGTGGTAAGCCTTTATTTTCTGCACTTATAGCCCCCTTTATTGCTCCCTTGATTGTTCTGATTTAATTTCTACTTTTCTTCCTTCTTTATGCTCCCACTCCCATTTCAACCATCCCCGTGGTGCCTCCACCTTCGAACAATCAAATGCTTGTTACTTTATTTGGGCCTTCGATTTTAAACCCAAAAGGTGTTGAGCCAACTGCAGTTGCCTAAGGAGAGGGTGAATAAGAACATGTTGTTGAGACGATGGAGAATAGGTAGGAGAAGGTTACTGAGGTTGGGGAGAATGTGATTTCCCCTAAAATTCATCCCCTATTGGTGGCCCCCGAGGTGATTGAAGAGGAGGACGTGGCTCAGATGGCCACTCGCGAGTTTGCAGAGGAATGACAACCTGAGGTATTTCCATTCTTCTATCTATCTTCTGTATATAAATATGTTAGATTTAAAATCAAAATCTCCCATAACCGCTGGTCAGGCGGGCCTAGGAATGTAGGACTTTATATTTTATAAATCTCCCATAATCGAGGGTCAAGCGGGCCTAGTCTTATAGGCATAAATATCCCATAACCGAGGGTCAGGCGGGCCTAGTCTTATAGGCATAAATCTCCCATAATCGAGGGTCAGGCGGGCATAATCTTATAGGCATAAATCACCCATAACCGAGGGTCAGACTGACCTAGTCTTATAGGCATAAATCTCCCATAACCAAGGGTTAGGTGGGCCTAGTCTTATAGGCATAAATCTCCTATAATTGAGGGTTAGGCGGGCCTAGTCTTATAGGCATAAATCTCCCATAACCGAGGGTCAGACGGGCCTAGTCTTACAGGCTTAAATCTCTAAGTTAGCATAGTATATTTGTTTTCGTTCTTTCCTTTGTCTTTATTGCTAACTTTAACTATTTGTTGTATTTTAGGTGGAGGTCGATCAACTAGAAACTCATAGGCTCGAAGTGGAGCCTGTTGTTAAGGAGTTAGTTCAAGCACCAATAGTATCTTAAGCTACTCGTTTGGGCGGGGCTCGTGTACTTGGTGATACTTATGCACCACGCGTTCCTCAAATGCAAGCAAGCGATAGTGCTTCGCATACCAGACGGCCATCTTCTAGTGATAGCATTTTCAGTATTCATTCGCCTGAGGCATCCCCCGAGGTGGTTGTGCGATTAACTTTGGCCAGTTTCCCTTATGTTCTGACAGAGGGTCCCCGTTTCTTGATCGAGCAATTGCTAGCTCGCTTTCCATCGACCTTTATTGTTCGTTATCTGCATCCACTTCCTAGGATGATGGTTGGCCAATTATTTGGGCTCACGATGGTATTAGAGGACATTCTCAACATCCCCTTATATCCCTTAGCCTTGACACTGTCAAAACTTTATTGGGTAGGGTTAACGCGTTAACCAATGATGATTTTTCCATGACATGGATGGTGGAGATGCTACGGAGTTTCAAAAGGAGCGATATTCCCAGCGTCTATAACCGCCTCCAGAATTCCCATCGCAAGCAGGTGCCTGTTTCTGAATAACTTATGGTCTGGAATCCCAGTTGCTGGTGACTGAGCAAGCAGTGCAAGAGGCTCGCAAGGAAGTTGCTCGTGCGGAGGCACAGTTGGTTGAAAAAGAGAAAGAGTTAGATACCATCTATCAGGCCCAAGAAAGTCGCCAGAAGAATCTAGCTGACCTTATTGCAGAGCAGAGCCAACTTGAGTAGAATCTTCCCCCACTTCACCACCGACTATTTAGTTCAGAGAGTCTCCACTTTATTATGGACGACCCCTAGCTTCATTATCCAGTGTTTCTTTTATTGGTCTTGCCCTTTTCTGTGAACTTTTGAATTTTTCTAACTTGGTTGTAACCACAATGCTATCGTTTATTTGAAATAAAAAAACATTGGCAATTTTAGTGTTTCCTTTCCTTTCTATTATTTAATTGATTATTATCTATGCTTACAAATCGATGTTAATTAGATCAAGTATAATAAAGGAATCAATCAATGAACTTGTGAAAATAAAATGTTGATCTATCATATACCCCCTGAATTTTTCTTCTGACTATATTAAACGGGCAAGCCCAATTTCTTTAAAGCGTATATCTATGGTTTAACGCAAAAAGCAAGTCATTGAATAGGAGTGACAGGACATACATTCAGATAAAATAAATCTTCAGCCACTTGTTATTCAATTTAAAAGTCATATTATCTTCTAGCCTAGATATCTCGTAGTATCCCGAATCATGGGCTGCTCGAACGATATAAGTCCCTTCCTAGTTTGCTTCGAACTTTGGTAGAGACAAGCATCTTATATTCCTCATGCTTTCTTTTAGAACCAAGTCTCCTTCTTTGAACTTCCTTGGCCTCACCAATTGGTCATAAGATCTGGATAACTGCTTCCTATATATCTCGAAGTGTCTCGTGGTATTATCCATATGTTCTTCTAAGGCTTCAAGTTGTATATGGCGACTATGAGGGGGCATAGCACTTCGTAGGTTATAAGGAGGCGAAGGTACCTCGAGTTCAACTGGCAGCACAACTTCTACCCCAAATACCAGGGAGAATGGTGTGTATCCCATTGGCTTTCTTTTTGTAATTCGATAGGCCTATAGAACTTCGAGGATCTTGTCATCCCATATGTCAGGGAAGTCCTCTAGTATCTTTGCCAAAATATTCACTAGCATCTTGTTGGTAGCTTCTGCTTGCCCACTGCATTTTGGGTAGGCCACTGTTGACTTATGATGGATGATGGAGTAATTTTCTGTGAGCAAGAGCACTTCGCTATTCATGAAGGGAGTACCATTGTCCGATATAAACACCTTTGGGATGCCAAAGCTGTAAATAATGCATTCCGTCATAAATCGCGCTACTACCCCCACAGTTGCCTTCTTGAGCAGTATGGCCTCCGCCCACTTTGTGAAACATTTTGTGGCTACTAAAATCGATATATTTCCTTATGACGAAAGGTTGATGGCCCCTACCAGGTCGAAGGCCCAATTGTGGAATGGGAATGGTGTAGATAAAGAGTGCAGGTCTACTGAAGGAGCATGGATCACATTCCCATGTAGTTGGCAGGCTTTGCACTTTCTAACAAAATCAATTGAATCTTTCTCCATCGAAGGACAGTAATAGCCCAAGTTCATTAGCTGGTCGTAAATTTTGGCTCCCCCAATGTGACCTAGCTAGTGAACTTGCTTCAACACCTCTTTATCCTCTTCACCTCTTATGCACCTTTGGGGCCCGTCATGATAGCCTCATCGGTATAGACACCCATCTTAAACGAAGTACCTCGATGCTCACCTCCTTATCTTCGTAGCATCATCTTTATCTTCTGGAACTACTCCGCCTATCAAGAATTCTATGTACAGCTGTCTCCATTATTGTGGTTGGTTAATAAAGTTGCACTATGTCGCTTGATAGAAAAGGCAGCACTTCGATCACTCTCTTTGCATTGCGGTGGCTTCTTGTCTCATCGAGGGCCAGTATTACCTAGCCCATTGTATCCTCCTATATAGGGGGATCTAGGTAGTCTTACAACCATTCTCATGTACTTCAATCAGTCTTTTCTTAACCTCTTCAGGGTCCACACACCTAGACAACCAACCCCTTTGTTTTTTAAATATAAGTTTCCCCTGGCAACAAAGTATTGTGATAAGTCGGCCAAGCTAAGTGTTCCTTCCCTTCTCTCTAGCTACTTTCTGATTTCACCTCTCTAGTCATCTTTGTCTTTTAATGGAAGCATCTCAGATACCATCGAGGGGCAGTTCTCTTTGTGATTCGAACCACGATTGATTCTCCGTCAAACGCAATCTTTTGCACAATGGTGGCATATGCATCCGCATGCATGTTCATCATTTGGGGATGCCTTTTTATCTTTACCACTTAATACTGGCCCAGTAATCGCTGGATGATGGTGTGGTAAGGCTCCAAACTCATGTGATTCAATGCAAAGTCCCCCGTCACTTGCTTCACCACCAAGTGTGAGTCCCCTTTGATTGTTAGAACCTGGACGCCCCTCCTCAGCGCTTCAAGTAACCCAAGTACTAGTGCCTCATATTCAGCTTCATTATTTGAGCATTCAAAATCCAAATTGAAAGATAGGCGAATCTCTTCACTGCCTCTTAGAAGAATGACTCCTGCTCCTCCTTTTTTCTCGGCTAAAGAGTCGTCGAACTCCATACTACATTCGTTTAGGCTGGCTGCTATGAAATTATCCTGATGGTCATCACCCGGGAGATCTTTAACAGGCAGTTCAAACATCCCAGATGGGAAAATTGCCAACATATCTGCATATGCCTGACTTTTGATGGTCCGGGGGACCACGCACTTGATATCATACTCCGAGAGGATTAATAACCATCTAGCTGCCTTGCGTATCAATACTGATCTAGCAAGAAAAAACTTTACGGGGTCACATCTAGTTACAATATGAACTGTGAATGGTAACAGGTAGTGTCTAAGCTTTTGTGCTACAAATACGAGGGCTAAAAAATGCCTCTCGATGCTAGTGTATATAGCCTCAGGCCCATGTATAATTCTACTTAGATAATAAATAGGTTTTTCAATGCCTTCGCTCTCTTAGGCCAACAAATCCCCAATAGACCATTCTATTGACATGAGATATAGCATAAAGGTGTACCTGCCTTCGAAGGGATCATTGTTTGAGGGAAGGTAAGGAGCACCTTCAACTTGTCCATAGCCTCCTGGTGCATTATTTCCCATTTAAATTTCACGCCCTTCCTCAGAAGCTCCATCAAGGGATGCGTTACCTCAGCCAGCCCTGGGACAAACCGCCTCAAGTAGGACGCATTGCCAAGGAAACTCTTTCTCAAATTTTGGTCTTGGCATATTAAGGATGGATCGTCGTTTATCCAAGTCCATTTGTACCCCTTGGCGATTTACCACGAACCCCAAGAATTTCCCACTCGTTACCCCAAAGGCGCATTTGAGGGGGTTCATCTTTATCTTATACTTCCTGCAGCGAGTGAATATTCTCGTCAAGTCATCTAGGTAGGATTCTTCCTTCTTGGACTTAATCACCAAGTCATCAACATAAAAATCCACAGTCTTGTGGAAAAGGTCATGGAATATATCCACCATCGTCCTCTGATAGGTGGCTCCTTTGTTTTTCAATTCGAAAGTCATGACCGTGTACATGAAATTGCCCAAGGGTGTTCGAAATGCAGTCTTCTCCGCGTCAGTTGGATCCATTTTTATCTGATTATAGCCCACATACCCGTCCATAAAGCTGTACATATCATGAACCGCTGTCGCATCTATCAAGTTGTCAGTGGAGGGTAGTGGGAATTCGTCCTTCGAGCACGCCCGATTTAGATCTCTGAAATCTACACATATCCTGATTTGGCTTTTGTCTTTCTTTCCCACCACTATAAAACTGGACATCCATATCTAGTGTTGCATCGAAACTATAAACCTTGTCGTGAGTAACCTTTATACTTCTTCCTTGATCTTCAAATCCAACTCTACTTTGTATGTTCGAGTGGCCTGTTTAACTGGAATTGCTGAGGGCAAAACTTTCAATCTGTGGCAACTTACCTCCGTATAAATCCCAAGCATCTCGATGTACTTCCATGTGAAAACATCTTTGAACTCTACCAATAGTTTCATTAAACCCTCTCGAGGGGCTCCTTCCAAGTCCTTCAAAATGAAGATGGAATTCGAATCCCCACCTTCCCTAGCCAAATCGATTTTTTCCAACTCCTGGATCTGTGGCCTGGGTCTATCTTTCATACATTCCGGCTCTTCCTCCACTTCTTCTACAAACTTTTGGATCCCAGAATTATCAATTACTAGGCATTACCTCTGGTTATCTACCAGGAAGCATTCATATACTGGGTCATCTTCATCATCCAGTCTCTCAGCTACGCGCTCACACCTTCATAATCTATAAATAATTCTGTCGTTAGGCAAAATAACCCGTTTGCGCTACCGGGCCGTGTCTATTTGGAAGGGTCTCTTTTCACGATTATCATTCACCTCCTTCATCGTTCGCCTACTAAGAACACTCTGTGTCTGCATTTTGTGCTCAATGGTATCAATTCGCGGGGTCATCTGATCATGAAGCTATCTTGATAGGCTGGGGGCCTTATTGCCCCTAGATCACATTTTTCTTCATAACTCACAATCGTTCGAACAGGTTCTCACACCTTCTCTCGAGTTGACGGGATCCTTATCCCCCCGGTATATCTTGTCACCATAGTATCTTCTTCTGCCAAATCGGTATAGAAAGCTGCATCCACCATATGGGCCTCTTCCTTTGCAAAAGCTTTCTTGGTCACTCGTATCACCGCCTCCTTAGCCTTTATGTTTGCTTTATCACATTAATGATATGTGGAGGATACCAACCCATGGTTGCGCATCCATACCCTACCTACTAATAACTGATGCAATGTCTAGCAATTCATGATGTGGAATTTAATATGGGAAGTGATATTCCCCATCGTAATGCCCACATTGACATAGCCCACTGACTTAGAGGACTGATTATCATAACTCGATATTGCCAATGGGTAGGGTACTATCCTTATTTCCTACAACCCGGTGGCATAGAAGGATCCCAAAGGCATTATGTTGATAGATTCCCCATCGTTCAACAATACTCGTGAGAAAATGCAATCATTCACCGATGCAGTAACATACAAAGGTCTATTGTGTGGGTACCTGATCATCTAATCTGGTTCTGAGAATGTGAATTCTGGGAGATATCTACTCACCAATTTAGCCGTAGGCCCCTTCCATTTCAAATGTGGGGCCATATTTTTCTTTGCAATCTCTATAATGGCTCTCGCAACTTCTATCTGGGAATCATTAGGAAGGCCAACCTGGTCGAAGAACCAGCTAAATTTTGGCGAGCTAGCCACAGCTGCACACTCAATCCATGGATCCATCTGATTATCCTCGAGCTCGTAAACTTCTTCTATGTCTCTATACGCAGCCTCATCATACGCTATTACTGCGTTGACCTCTCCAAGAGCACAAGCTCTTATTTACCCACTAAGCATCTTAACATTATCGTACGCTTATCCTTTTTCGTCCTCTCCATCTCCAGTCTCATCATCTAAACGCAGGCAAGCCAACTCGAAAGTGCATTCCTAGAGAGAATTTTCGAAGACGCTATCTGGAGTGCCTTCAGAGTCATCCCCCCTAAGCCAATGTTCCATCATTGACCACTTGGCCTCCTCATCGATGGCGCTAGCCATATGGGCCCCATGGGGCAGTAAAGGGTTGTTGTTTACATTGGTCTGTGGTAACTCAATGTCTCCATTCTTCACTTAGCGGTCAATCAACCTTCTTAATAAAAAATACACTTTAGTAGGATGATTTACCCTGTTATGGAGTGCGCAATAATGGGGTTTCTCTCTATCTTCTCGAGTGAGTGGTGCGGTGTGGACATTAATCGTCTTGTAAACTTTATCACGGACCATGAGATCGTACAGGTTCAAGGCTTGCTCCACCGTGCAAGGTAGTTCTGGAGGATCCTCCTCGTCTTCGAACCGTCTCTTATTGCTTCTACCTCCTCGACCGCCATTACCTCCCTCTCTGCCCCCATCGTATGCATAGTTGATCCTCGAGGATATTCCCCTTCCCTAGGTAACTGTTGGCCTCCCCAGCAAGCTAGGCAAACAGGGAGGTGGTATTATGGGTTTTACCACTAATGCGATATTCCTTGCTGCCTTCAAAAAAGCTATAAATGCGCCTTCTCTTATCTCGTTAATTAAGTGACATATGTATTCGGGCAGCAAGCCTTCTGCACATACTTCTAAAAGCTTATCCTCTTGCGTCTTCTCCCTCGCGTCTAAGGAGCGCTCGAGGAACCTTCGGATATAGGCCACAACATCCTCTTCTAGCTTCTACTTCTCGCACGCGAGGTGGGTGAGTGTGAACTCGTCCTCATCCAAGAAAAAAAATTTCACAAAAAAAACGTGTAACTCCTCCCAAGAACTTACACTACCTAGATCTAGGTGGGAGTACCACGTGTAGACTTTCTCTATCAGGGATTTTGAGAATTACCTTAGCCTCAACTTTTTATCATTGCAATGGGCCCCCAAGTTCTCGATGAACCTCTTCACATGCTCCTTGGGATTCACGCCTTTCCCCGTGTACTTTTTAATGATTGGGGGAATATATCCCATTGGGTAGGGTTCGTTGTTATACTCCTCTGGATAGGGAGTACGAAAGTCGTCGTATATAGAAGAGCTTTCTCCTTTAGACACAACTATGAACTTTAGCAGCTCTTTCTTCATATCTTCTAAACTGGCTGGCAAGGGGCTAGCTGATGATGGCATTGTTATCACAGGGGTCGTTGAGGTTGGCGCACCTACACCTTGACTTACCACGACAACTGGAGCAGCTGGAGTCACTCCCTCGTTTTGCAACATCGGTTTCCCTTATCATAGGTGGAACCGCAGGGAGAGTGTTAACAGAAGCAGGCATCGCTACCCCTCCAGTAACAGTTGGAGATGTTTTATTGGCTGGCAGTGTGGTAAAGGGACTCACCCCCGTGGTGGCTCCTAACATTGCCTGGGCTGCCGAAGTCTTAATGAACTTTGTAAAAAGTTCGATCAAACCATGCATCTGTGCCTGGCCTATTCCCCCTCGCGTGGCCATCATCTTTGTGATACCAACGCCAGGTGTGCTAGGCTCTATCCTTATCATTCTCCCCACTTCAGGTAACGCGACGTTACTTGCCTCTTCTTCGGGCTGTATGGCGTCGAAATCAATGTTTCTAATGGTGTTATCCTCTGGCATCTTTTCAAAAGAGAATACCTCCCCAGCGGAGTTGTCACATGTAAGATGTGGGTTCTTTAAATACCGTTAGTATTAAATGAGGCGTAACCCCTTATCGAAATTGGGAGTAACACCGCTAGATATAAATTATAGTTCAGAGCCACAGGTGAATCAGAGACAGAGAGATTTAATATTCAAAGTTGCATTAAAGAACATATTGACATGAGCAGTATAGGGAGAACACAATAAATGAATGGGACCAGCAGGTAGCGTGGTCGGAGGGAGAAAGAACAAGCACTCCAGGCAACATGATAGGTTCATTGAATGTGTATGGGAGTTAATGCTCTCGCAAGAGTTCGATGGCATAAGGAAAATTGGGCAGCAGTCCTGGGCTTTGGATCCTCTCTCCTTAAATTTGTTTATTTTGGCCTTATTTATATGAAGGGGGAGGTTGCTTGAGTCAGCATTCCCTCGATCCCTTTGTCCTGGTGCATTAAATGCATGAAATACTACATTTAATGCATGGGATCTATTAGTTTTGGAGGGAAAACAATCTATTTGTTGGAAGTATTTAATTCATTAATGAAGGATATGACTTATCAGCTTAAGGCTTACTTTAGGATGGCTATACAGTCGGATTTGGTGAACTAGACCTGCCATCCTAAGGATAAAGGCACTTGAATGTTGTATTCTTGAGTTCCTAAATGTCAGACGCCATGACGTCAGGAAGTGGTTCAAACAATGGCATGAAAGCCCTGCCAGGCATGGTCCCTCGCGGGTACCAAGCGAACCCACTCAACATATATATTCATTAGATAAAGTACATAATACATCATTCTATTTATTATTACAAGCTATTGTCATCCGGGTGACCTTTATTCTTCGAGCCAGGTCCCTTAGAGGCTCTTCGAGGTAGAGTGATGTGAGCTACTTGCTTGTGAAGAGCCCTCGAGGTGGGTCATGTGAACCACTTGCATTTAGAGTATTCAAAGTGTGTTTGTGAGACATCTTTCTTTGTAAACAGTCAACTCACTCGGGTAAGTTAATCATCCATGTGAGGGGGGAACACCCTCTAAAACATCCCCCGGTATAAGAAAGAGAAATTTAAATAAAAACTTAAATAAATACATATATACCCCTTTTACAACCCACGAGTTAGTTCCAAAATTAAATATTAGATATGTAGTGAATGTAGAAATAACATTACTTTCTCTGCACAAAAACTGTAAATAATTGAACCCGTTAAATAGCACAGCGCTTTCCATACACACATGATACATAAATGTACCCATACATACATACATACATATATGCATACATGCATAAATATAACATGTGTTATTTACATAAGTTTATTGAGGTATGTTGGAGAGTTTGATTACACACACACACACACACACACACACACATATATATATATATATATATATATATATATATATATAGAGAGAGAGAGAGAGAGAGAGAGAGAGAGAGAGAGAGAGGGGCTTAAATGAACCAAAATATTGAACTTTTTAATGAACCTAATAAGACATTAAAAAAATAACCCAAACAATTTTAACACGTATGACAAGTTTATTGAGGTATGTTGGAGAGTTTGATTACACACACACACACACACACACACACACACACATATATATATATATATATATATATATATATATATATATATATATATATATATATATATATATATATATATATATATATATATATATAGAGAGAGAGAGAGAGAGGGGGGGGGGGCTTAAATGAACCAAAATATTGAACTTTTTAATGAACCTAATAAGACATTAAAAAAATAACCCAAACAATTTTAATTCCTTATTGTAATTGGTTCGCGCAAGCAGCAACGGACACACGTATGACAAAACTTCTTTTGACCCTATTTCCACCTTAACTCCCCCCCCCCCCCCCCCCCCCACACACACAATAAAACTTGGACTTGCCTTATATCTCCCCACTGCCTGACCTAAACCCACCAGCTTCGACGAGTTATATCCGGCCACATCCCCACCCCCAATAGTCGAATATGGAAGGTGGTTTAGGTTTCTGAGTATAGCTCCATCAAGTTTGGATACGGCATGTCAAAACCGGGTTAGTAAGCGGTTCGCCGATCGATTTTGGGTATAATAGGTGAGAGTTTGGTTAATGGCAGTATGGGATCGAAGCTTGGGGATGTGGATTAATGGTGGGGCGGGTTTTGTTCTTGGAGGGATGTTCGAAAAGTTATAAGTGATCGTTGGTCTGAATTTATGGCCGGAGGTATTGGGTATATTGAACTGGGCAGTCAGGCTCCCGTGCGGGAGCCCAAAATGAGGGACCCGTGCGGGATATTTATTGGAAAAAAAAAATGTTTTATTTTTTTATTTTTTTTGCGTGGATTATAAATATTTCAATGCACCCATGTAAAAAAAATCAAATCAAAATAACACTTTTTGGTATTTTAAAAAAATGGATCAAATTTTGACAGTATTTTAAGTTGTTTAAGTTGTGTCAAAATTTGACCCATTTTTTTAAAATAACAATAAGTGTTATTTTGAGCTGATTTTTTTTACATGGGTACATTGAAATATTTATAACGCACACAAAAAAACTAAAAAATAAAAACATTTTTTTTTTCTAAAAAATATCCCGCACGGGAGTCCTGACTCTTGAACTGGGTACGGGGATTTAGAGGTTTGGCCATGGATTTTCAGCTCGAATTGTTGCTGGCCAGGGTAAAGAGGTCAGGTATGGAGCTTATTGGGTTTAAGAGTGCTTGACCGGAGTTGAGCAGGGGATTCCAGGCATGAAGGTATGGCTGTCACCAGATTAGGGGTCGTCGGTGTTAGTTTGAGGGAGCAGGGGATGAGGTTCACGTAGATCAGGGGTTACGAAAACCTCCAGAAAAATCCGTTCTGCTCCAATACATATCACACGCGTGTCCGTTATCGCTGGCGTGGACCAATTATAAAAATAAATTAAAATTGACTGGGTTATTTTTTAATGTCTCATTAAATTCATTAAAAAGTTTATTATTTTGGTTCACTGAAGAACCTTTCTCTCTCTCTCTCTCTCTATATATATATATATATATATATATATATGAATTGATACATACGTATTATATGTATGTTTTATATTTCTACGTACATGTATAATGCCGTTATAAAACTACATATAAGTATCATTTATGTATTGATAATATTATTTAACATATAGATCTTAATATACTATATAATTTAATAATATATACATAATTTTGTATACATGTACATATATAATTCTTATTTATTATATTTACATAAATATTAATGTACTGTATATGTATATAATATATTAAGGTATAAGTGAAAAATAGAAAATATAATTTAGAAATGGTCTTTATATACACACCTTGATTTTATATTGGGAACACCCGAATTTATTTACCGACCCATTTAAGCCCCCCCCCCCCCCCCCCCCCCCCCCCATCTATGGAGGATTAATAAGAAAAAGGGGAAATGGGCATTATTTCAAACCAACAATCACTTTTTTGTACAATACCCAGAAAGGCTCTAACAAAACCCTTATTTTCAATTCTCTCCCTCGTCATCAATCAAGAAGTAGTGGTCGACCATTGAAGCACAATGGATCTCCAACGAAACCCTTAGTTTCCATACTCTCTTGGAATGGAGTTAAGGTTTTTTATGGCTTAATTTGATCTTAGATTTAACAAAAATGTCCAAAACCCTATTGTAATTTATGCAAAAGGCAAATGTTATGACTACAGGGATGTTTGTGACACTAACTTTTTTTATCCCTTTGATTTATCCGTTGAAAGTGTTGCGTTATTTAACGGGTTCAATTATTTACAACTTTTATGCGGAGAAAGTAATGTTATTTAATGAGTTATGCCAAATTCGAATTGTGTATATCAGTTATTGAAACGTGCATTCACTACATATCTCTGTTCAATTTGAAAACTAACCAGTGGGTAGTAAAAGGGGTATATATGTCTTTCTCTAAGTTTTCATTTAAATTTCTCTATTTATTAAACCAGGGGATTTGAACAGTTTACTAGGGTGTAAACAAAAACACTCGTTAGAAAATAGCCTTCCCTTGTTTTATGAAAATTGGGTTATAACACAGAAATATTATAATTTGGTATTCAAAAGAAGATGTATCAAATGCAAATTCTTTTCAAACTTGTATTTAAATACTATATACAGTATTATAATTCATAACCAAAGAGGTTCTTATTTTTATTAGTGCTTTTGTTTGTTTTGGCACTCGAAACATGGACCAAAATGCAACTTCCTTACAAAACTTGCACTTTTAGGAGTAAAATGCTCATGAATTTGATTGCTCAATTGGATTGAAGTAGAGGTACCAGGTTGGAATGTTGCGCGACGGTTGACCCGTTATGAAGTCAGCCACCAGACCAATTCATCCAAGCGGCTATCGTTTTTTCCTTTAAATTTTTGTATCTTCATTAAAGGTCTTCTTTTATTAATATGATAAGGAGGGTTTGACTTGGATACCAAAATAAAATGGAGGCTAAACTCAAATTGAGATTTTTCGTATTCACTTCAACTCAACTCAACTCAACAAAGCGTTTTCCAATTATTTGGGATCGGCTACATGAATTTTATTTTTCCATTTCATTATGTCCAACGCAATATCATCGGTTAAACCATGTAATATCATATTTTTTTTTATAATATCCCACCAAGTCAATTTAGGCATATCTCTACCCCTTGTATTACTATCAAAACTAACTAAATCACTCTTGCTTACGAGAGCATTCATTGGTCTACGCTTGACGTGTCCAAACTATCTAAGTCGATTTTCTCTCAATATATCTTTTATAGGAGCAACTTTTATCATTTCACGAATTTGTTCATTTCTAATTTTATCCTTTCGAGTTTTACCATAAATCCATCTCAGTATTCACATCTCCGCCGCACTCATTTTCTACACATTTTGTTTATTGGTTCCCAACACTCTGTCTCATATAACATAACGGGTCTAATGATCGTTGTTGATGTAAAAAATTAGATCGCTCTAATTATTCAATCACAGATAAATAAAATGAGACAAAGATTTTTAAAGTGGTTTAGCCTTGTAAGAATCGCCTACGTCCACTGTTATGTTATTGCTGAGTGTTTGGGAATTCTCGAGTACAAGTTCTCTCCAGAAATTCCGGTCCCCTTGAATGAGGGTGATACAAGGTATTTATAGCCCTTAGGTTGTATATGAAAAGGTTGATACATTAAATGATATACATACGAAATGGTAATACATTTAATGCAGCGTGTGCGTCAAGATGATAAACATTCAATGAATAATTGAACTGTTGATTATCTGGCAGTTTATGCTACGGCCGAGATGCAGCTCGGACCGCCTTAGTTCCTCGAAGCGCTAGAGTACCTCGGAGTGCTGAAGCTCCTCGGTGTATCCTCGTTGCTCGGAGAGAACATGAGTTGGTCGGGGAAATGAACTTCCTCGTTGCTACTGTGCCACGTAGATTTGACAAATGTCTTCGTATTATTCGTCCACATCAGCATATTAATTTTGGTATCAACAATCGTCCTATAAAATTTTCCTTTTAACTTTAAAGGTATACGCCTATCACACAATATGTCGGTAACACTTCTCCATTTGACCAACTTGTTCTAATCTTATGAGTAACATCATCACTAATATCTCCATCTTTTTAGATAATCGATCATAAATAATAAAAATGATCATTTCTAGTTATCTTTTGACCCTCCAATTCATCACATATTCATTTGTCCTTTACTAATAAAATTGCACTCCAAAAAAACTTCATTATTCACTTGATTATCATAAAATTTCATAAGAAAAAGAATTTTTTTGAACTAATCATAAAAAAACATAAACATTTTTTTTAAAAGTCCCATCGTTCACTCGGCACACAAAGTGCTAAGATATTTAATGTTAATATTTATTCTTATTATTATTATAAAAATTATATATAAATAAGATTTTAAATAATAAAATTTTGAGTTTAATCACCGTGCTAAGCTTTCAGCGGCAACATTCTAATGTATGCATGATTTACTATTATAGAGGGCAAAGTAAAAATAAATATCAATTATTTAAGAGTAGAATTTACAATATTTCTCGCTTTAAACTTTTCTGTTTGGATAAATTTAATAAAAATGAATTAAGCCGTTAATTGTCCTTTTAAACTAGCACAGAAGAAAATTTTACTTAGTTTGGATGCTATTGCATGGTATTCTATTTGTCAAGTTTTAGTGCAGGGATGATGCACGGCTTATCAAAGTGATTCTTAATAAAGCTTCTGAATTTGTTTTCCTGTGTAGGACGAGTTACTCTAATTGTATAGTTTCCGAAAGGCCACACTTTGCATAACGATGCTCGTTCGGGTAGAAAAAATAAATAATCCCATATATATATATATATATATATATATATATATGGAGAGAGAGAGAGAGAGGTAGTAGATTTTATACAAGGGAAATGGTTGCAGAAAGAGAGTGGTTAAGGAAGTGAAGGGACTGCAATGCATCACATTGTCCCCCGAATAAAAAGTGGTTCCTCCCTGTTTTAAAATTTCAAATATAATATGAATTTTCTCCGTGTGTGTGTGTGTGTGTGTGAGAGAGAGAGAGAGAGAGAGAGAGAGAGAGAGAGAGAGAGAGAATCTCTTTGCTGGTGAAGTGAGTAGGGGGGGACGTCTTCCTTTGTGGCGGCAGGAAATCTCTCTCTTCCCGAAATGAATCCTTGTTTCTCTTCTCTCTTTAACATGTGTCAAATCCACCAGGTCTATAAACCTCGAGCGGTTCTACATGAATCCCATGTAGACCGCATTGGGACCATATTTTTATTTTTTTTAATTTTTTTGTTTTAACAGTTTTTTATATATAAAAATAAATAGTTTTTTTTTAAATTAAAAAAAACAATCTTTTATAAAATTAAAAAAAACAGTTTTTATATATAAGAAAAACAGTTTTTCTATTAATATTAAATATTTTTTTTATTAAAATTAAACAATTGATGTGGATCCGCGCCAGCGGCACTAATTAACCGCGATATTTATTAATATCGCGATTAATTAGTGCCGCTGGCACGGACCCACATTTCCGGACCCAAATCATTTATTGAATGTGGGTCCGCGCCAGCGACACAAATTAATCGCGATATTTTTTTCAATAAAATATCATGATTAATTAGTGCCGCTGGCGCGGACTAACATTCAACAAATGATTTTGGTCCGAGAATGTGAGTCCGCGTCAGCTGCACTAATTAATCGCAATATTTTATTGAAAAAAATATCGCGATTAATTTGTGCCGCTGGCTCGGAACCACATTCAATAAATGATTTGGGTTCGGAAATGTGGGTCCGCGCCAACGACACTAATTAATAGCAATATTTTTTATTAAAAAAATATCGCGATTAATTAGTGCCTCTGGCGCGGACCCACATTCAACAAATAATTTCGGTCCGAAAATGTTTGTGTCGCTGGCGCGGACCCAAATTAATCGCGATATTTTTTTATTGAAAAAAAATTGCGATAAATTAGTGCCGCTGGCACGGATCCACATTCAATAAATGATGTGGGACTTGGAATCCGAATTCTCGCTAGTGGAAGTAATCAATTGCGATATCACCATGTTAATAAACATAGTTTATTTTTATTTATGGAAAAAAATTTATAAAAAACTGTTAAGTTCTAATTAAAAAAAATGTTTTTTTTATTTAATTGAAAAACTATTTCTTTTTAATTAAAAAAACTTTTGTTTTTATAATAATAGAAAAACTATATTTTTTTTAATATAAAAACTGTTTCTATATAAAAACAAAAGTATAAGAAACTAAAAAAAAAGGGGGGGGGGGGGGGGGGGGGAAGGATGCGGTTCCCAGGCGGTATAAATTGGCGGGACATATAAAGTTTCCCATAAACCTCACCTGTGAATGCATCTTTTATGCAATCTGGTGGCGGGTTTTGTTATATCAACTACTTAACCAATGACATCTCATTCTTAAGTCTGACTGCGAGTCACCTACCACAAACATTTCCTTTAAAACGCCGTGCTTTCCCAATGCAAATCTACCCTAATTAAAACCTCGACTATTTTTATGTGCCAAAAATAGCCCCCAAAGCACCCTACTATTACTCAAAAGATTTATTATAATGTCAAGGGTCAATTGAAATTTGCCCTCTTAGGTTAAATTCTTTATGATGCACCCTCATGGAGTTTTTTTTATTAAAAAGAAGCACTTTAAAATTTTATTTATAAAAATAATGCACTTTCAAACATATTTACGAAAATATTGCACTTCTTAAATATGCGTTTACCAACCATGTTTTTATACTGAATATTGCGAATTTTGGCTAAATTAACACGACCATTAATTAAGCCTAATTAAGGATTTAACTTGAAAACGCGGTTGGTAATCGCATTTGTAGTTTAATATTTTTAAATGCATACGTCGTTAATAGCCAGGTATTCATTTTGCCATTTTGGTGTCTTCGCACAATTTTCAACTCTAGTTATATCAAATTGACAAATCTCTCTAGGTCTTTTGCCTCCTCTGAGTTGCATACTGCGATCGTGGTACTGTAAGATTGCAGTGGTAACTGTCTGTGCCACAATGCCTGCTAATTCGACGATCGATATCCTCTTCGGAGACACCTGAGGTGTGAGCTGTTCTTGCTCATTAACTTCCCCAATGGCATTAGCTTGTTCGTCTTGACGGGCCATCTGAAAGTTTAAAATAATCTGGATAAGTTCAACATTCACATCGACAAATCGCAGAAACACGAATTTCCAATGCATAAAGATGAATACAACATTCCTAATATTAGGGCTCTAAATCAAAGACGCTAAGCTGGAAACGAGATAAGCCGTACAGATCCTAAAGGACACTAGAACCTGATGCTCTGGCACCACCTGTGACACCCCGCCTAATTAAATACCGGGTGATCAGTCCTTTATTAAATTAAAATCATGTTGAACGGTTGGTTCATTCTTAGCATCACTGTCGCAAAATAAAATTTTCCAATTTAAACACCCTAAATAATTAACCTAAGTGTCAAAACAATTTTATAACCTTATTTCCATTTTATTAAATCGAAATATGAAAACCTTTTTAAATAACCAACAATTTAAGAACTCTCACATACTAAAGATGGATAATAACACAGAAGAATTAGATTCATCCATATAAACCAAACCAGTTTAAACTATAAATAAAACCATCCTGACAGTAATTAAATCCCAAAGAGTACCAACTAATGAAAATATAAAGGAATGTAAATCTCTGACGAAAATCCAAACTGAATAGAGAAACGGGCGGCACATGCCCTAACTAATAAGAACTAAAAGTAGGAGTAGAATCAACAATGAGATCGTCTAAACAATGGCGTGCAACTCCCACATAAGCTGCAGCCCGTCCGATCCAAAGAACCTAAGCATGACGCCCCTTTGGTTGGGCACCTGTATTATATACAAGAGAAAAAAATAATAGGAAACGGGTCAGAGCCCGATTGTAAAACAGTTTAAAAATAGTTTAGCAAGTAAATAAATTGTTTACCGACTAATGTAACAACCATGCTAGTACACCTCACTCTCTTGAGCAATTATCATCTCTCCTCTAGTGTGCACGCCTACCGTACTATTTACCTCAAAAGTTTATTTTAACTTAGCTTTCCTATAAAGTTTCATACCGCTAACTACGATGGCGAAGACAAATAAATTCCTGAAATTTATGCTCTTACATATCTTATTTTATATAAAAATATCCCAGTGATGTCACAAAATTTCTCAAACACTTATAATAGAGTCGGAGTATTTATTCATTACTCAATTACTTTTACGCACATTAGAAAGTTCCCATACTTAAGCATATATATATATATATATATATATATATATATATATATATATATATATATATATATTAGTCACTCATATAATATATATGCCAATGGCACCCCGCATAAAATCTATGGTGCTGGCATACTCTGCTATCAAGTCCCTGTATCACTCATATGAAGGGAAATACTAGTTCGAAATCACTCTCGAACTGTATTAACATAAAACATATACAAATGGAGGCAAAACATAGTTCCAAGTCACTAAGAGGTCAGTACATA
This sequence comes from Sambucus nigra, assembly GCA_949130495.1. Lineage (NCBI taxonomy): Eukaryota > Viridiplantae > Streptophyta > Magnoliopsida > Dipsacales > Adoxaceae > Sambucus > Sambucus nigra. The sequence goes on from OX422207.1 coordinate 237,415,198, forward strand.
CCCTCACGTCTCTTAGGACCATCTGACTATCAATCAGATAGCCTGCACCAAGTAATCCTATGTTCTAGGGTACGAGTCATTATCCCTCATAAAGGCCCAATCGAGATAAGACCGTCCCAACGCGAAAACCCCCGTGATAGCTCGAGTATGATTTTTATACAGATCTATAATTATTGATGTAAAAAATTAGATTATCTCTAATTAGTCAATCACAGATAAAATAAATAAGACAAAAGATTTTTAAAGTGGTTCAGCCTTGAAAGAATGGCCTACATCCACTATTTTTGTTATTGCTGACTGTTTGTTTGGAATTCTCGATAATGGATTTTAACAAGGAATTCCGAGTCCCCTTTTGATGAGGAGGTTACAAAGTATTTATAGCCTTGAGGCTGTACACATGAAAGGACATGTACATCTGTATGATAATAATGAGCATTTAATGCGCAGTCGTCTCCTTGATTATCCTGATGTGAGTGCTCTGTACGCTATGTATCTCAGACCGCCTAAGCTGCTCGGACCGCCTAAGTAGCTCAACAAGCATGAGTTTCTCGGTACAATGAAGTTCCTCGGAGAACACTTGTTTCTCGGAACGCCTGAGTTAGTCGGGGAGATTAAGTTCCTCGGAGTTAGTGTGTTGTTCAAAAAGTGTTTGAGGGTGCCATGTAGATTGACACGTGTCTCCACATAATTAATCCACGTCAGCAGACTTAATTTGGTATCAACAGAAGCCCCCAATGTTTCGTAGTTTGATGTTGAAGAAAAGTATGGAACATTCTGCTGCTTAGAATTTCGGTTTATATGGATTTTAGGCAAACTTTCGTTGTATATAACTCCGTTTTTGAGTGCATAATATCAGGCTTTTAAAGTATTTTGAATTTCCACAATCACTTCGTTTTTCGTGCCCCTTTTCTTCTTTTTAGCCGCCGGATACGCAGATGTCCTTCCTTGTAATTATTGCTTTCTCTATTCTCGAGGTAAAGTATTTAAGCGCGGCAGAAATCCTATAGTTTTTCACTTTTCAAATTTGTGTCTTCGAACTCTTCATTTCTTCTCTATCTTGTGCGTTCGTTTCTTCCGTCGTTTGTTGTCAACTGATTCACTCTTTTGCTGTAAGATTTTCTTCCTTCTCTTTTATTTACTTTGTTCATCATGGTTTACGTTGTTAAATCGCTAGACAAATTTCGTTCTGAATTTTCAATTCCTTCATAGGTCATATTGGAAGAACTTTCTGAACCTTCTGACTATTTTTCTTTGGCTAAGGGACATTGGTTCCCAAGTCTCTTTGTGGCCGAATGTGGCTTTTTTTTCCCTCTAAATCCTTTATGTTTGGAGTTCTGTCAGTATTTTGACGTTGTACCTGCAAAAATAGCGCCAAATACCAGGAGGATAGTTAATAGAGTTCATAGGTTAAACCAACTTCATAGAACCCGTTTAGGAATTCCAGAGATAATGTATTGCTACATATGGGTTGTCAGTGATAGTACTTTTTATTTAAAAACTAGGTTTTTAAATAGGGCATTAGTTGTCAATCTTCCTGATGCCAACAGGGATTATTTTGAACATGGAGTGGTAATGAAAAATTGGCAACATCCTCCATTAAATGGAGATGATGTATATCAAGGTCCTAGATGTCATACTTATGTCAATGGAATAGGTTATTTTTATTTTTGAAATCTTATTTTCTTAGTGTTTGATAAAATGTGTCACTGACATTTAATTTTCGATTATTTGTAGTTGACAGTAAAAGAAAGTCTCCCAAAGAAACTGATGTTAATTTAAGGCATTTGAAACTTATCTGGAGTTTACACCAATCCGTTACTGAAGAACATATTAGATCAGCCTCTTATTTGTTGTAGTACAAGAGCTATACTTCATCCTTCACTGCTCGTCCAGTGGTGGTTGACATCGACCAAGTACTAGCTTCTGAAACTGGTGTGGAAGGTTCCTCCTCTGAATCGAATATTCCCATTAGTAACCTAATGAAGAGAAGAAGAGCTCCTGCCTTCTTTGACAAATCAAACTCTGCCAATGTGGAGGCAAAGAAAAATAAGCAAGATGTTCCAGAGGAAAGGACGAGAAACATTGATGTACCCCTTCACGTTGCTGCCAAGAAAGTTGTTGAGAAGCCCTCTGTGGTTCCGAGTAAGGCTGTGGTTATTTCTCCTCCTAGTGAGTTTATTGCCATATCACCAACTAAGACTTCTTTGGTTCAAAATATTCCTGTTCCTCCGAAGAAGTCAAAGAAAATTTCCTCGGATAGACTCGCTGAATCTATCTCTCAGCCTTTAAATGCTGAAAGTGGTGTTCTTACTTTTGTTCCTCCGAGCTCTGCCATGGGTTCGGTGAAGTCTTGGATTATCCCAGAAATCCAAGGTATTGAAGACACTCTTTCTCGTGACAGGGTCACTACATTGGCTGCTCAACATATTGCCTCAGTAAGTATTACTAGTCTAAGTTTTCACTTTTCACTGCTATGTCCTTGTATTGACTTAAAATTATTTCTTTCTTCAGTTGGTAACGTGTTTTAACAGTATTCTGAAGAAGGATGAGGTTATTAAAGCTTCAAGCTCCTCGAGAAGTGTAGAGGAAGATTTTGTCGATCTAACTCAGTCCTTAAAGGACTCTTGTCAGAAGTATGAAGAAGATAAAGTGGCTTGGGAGAAGCAACTCAAGTCCATTGAGCAAGAGAGAGATCGAGCTGTGGAGGCTTCCAAGGGGTTGGAGAAGAAAATGAAAGAGTTTGATAAGAACAATAAAGAGTTTGAGGAGAAGCTCAAGAATGCTGAGGAGCTTGAAAATAAGCTCAAAACTGCTGAAGAGGAAGTTGGTAGACTTCATGAGGTTGATCGCCAGAAGGAGGAGGTGGAAGGGAAGTTGAAAGTTGTCGAGGAGCTCCTTAGGGAAAGGACCTCCTCGGAGAAAGAAAAGAGGAAAAAGGCTGTTAAAAAATCGTTCAGTGCTGGTTGGGATAAAGGCTGGAATAAGGACCTGGCTGCCATGACTTTGCAAATGGAGTATGCTAGCCTCAAGTACAATAGGAACAGATGGGTTGCTGCTTTGAAAGAGATGAAAATTGCTGAGAATTCAGAATTGTTCCAGCAACACATTCATGGCCCTCCTCCGTCTCCTGGGGAATAAGAAGAGGACGAATCTCTGCCTCAGAGAAATCTTCCATGATGATTGGAGATCAAGTTCCTCCTGTTCCAGTTGTTCAAACTTTCTACGAGCAACTTCAGCCCACCAGTACCTCAGTCGAGTAAGTGCCACTATCTTCCGAGCAACCAACCTCCTCATCCCAACTTTCCGAGGAAGTTGTAAAATACAAGGAGAAGGCGTAAAGTTGCTCGGGTTTTAATTTTGTTATTCCTTTTTAATGTAACCTTGAGCTTTGTATTTACCTTTTGATGAATAAAAATTTGAACTTTTGGTTGTTTATATTAACTTTCTTCTTCTTGCCCTGTCTTTATCATTATTGATCCAGTTTATGGCTTTTCTTTGCTAGTTTATGGACATGATGGAGCTATTATCGGCTCATGACACAGAATTGATGAAGAAATGCAATGACTACTTCAAAGCTGGTCATGCAGATCTGAATGAGGCCCAGATAATCGACATCCTCGGATCAAGTGTTTCTGACCGAGCAGTTGAGGCTTACCAATATTTGAAATGTTTGCTCGATCGTGCAGTTGCCAACAATGTGGCATATTATGAGATGATTGAAGATCTCCAGGGTACCATCGAGGAACTCCAACAACAATATAACGAGTCTTCTACCCTTTTGCATCAGGTGTATGAGAAAAAATATCAGCAACTAAATGCTGACAAAGGATATGATAAGTTTATCTCTGCTTATGAGAAGAAAGAGAGCATTCTGAAGCTTGAGGTTGAGGAGCATAGGCAAATCGCTAAACTGTTGGAGCAGGAAAATAATGTTTTATAAGAAGAGATATCCCAACTAAAATCTGCAGCATCTTCCTCGGGAGCCTTGGTCCCTGTCAATGACGAATGTTTCTCTTTCTTGGAGGTAGAGAATGCCAACTTAAGAGATGAGTTGGAAACTTTAAAAAGGGCTGGACCCTCCTCGTCTACTCATGGACGAGCAAGGTCTTCTTCTCGTGCATGAGCAAGGGTTGTTCGGATTTCAGTTGAAGAGGCGAGGACTCAATCAGCCTTGGAGAACCAGGCATTCCAGTTGATGGCAAAGAACCAAGCCTTAGCAGATACATCTAAGAAGATTATGAATCTCAACGAGCAAATTTCTACATAAAGCTCTGCATTGGAAAATAAAAAAATTCTGGTGAAGAATCTTCACGAGCAACTGGAGAGGTTAACTTACCAATTCCATAAACAGCCCAGAGAGTTTTGGATGGATGGTTACAATGAAGCCCTCTACCATCTTGATGACCGGATCCAGCAGTCAAATAACGAGGGGTACAAGCAAGGATGGTTGAATGCACTGGGTGTGCTGAAATTGGAACGGGGTCACTACTTATGGGATTATTATGATCCTGGATTGCTTGAGTTACCCGTACCTCCTTTTAAGCTCAACATGAGTTGGATTCCTTCTCGGGCAATTCCTCAGTGCTTGATCTCAAAGTACCTTGGTGATTACAGCCTTCATTCAAATTTTAGCATATCTCGCCCAGAGCATTTACTTGATCGGCCATCAGTGATGAATGTTCGAATGCTTCGAGATGTAAATTTCATAAAATCTCCTTATGCCTTAGATGATCCTCCTGCTGGAGTAGAACCTGCTTCAAAGGCAGAAGGGAAAAAACCAATAGAGTAGGGTCTTTGATGTAACGACTTGTAGTTTTCACAGCATATGTAATTCTTCTTAATCTGAATGAAGAAATTTTTTCATCTTTTGCTATTTTATTTTCTTCTAAGTATTTTGCAGAATGTCTTTGTTTGTGAATACATACATATTTTGATATGCTATTCTGTTTTATTTATTTTTATTATAGTGACTTATCACTCTTTGATTCTAAGCAATGAAACGACTTACATCCTATGATCCTGCTTAGTTTAACCAACCGGAGTTGATTGCAATTGATTTACCGACCAACCGAAGTTGGTGAAGATTAATTTGCCGACTAACCGGAGTTGGTGGAGATTAATTTTCCGACCAACCGGAGTTGGTGGATATTTGTTCCCAACCAACCGGAGTTGGAAGAGATTAATTTACTGACCAATCGGAGTTGGTGGATATTTTTTCCCGACCAACCGGAGTTGGAAAATATTGATTTTCCGACCAATCGGAGTTGGTGATAATTTATTCTCGACCAACCGAAGTTGGAGGAGATTGATTTGCCGACCAACCGAAGTTGGTGGTAATTTGTTCTCGACCAATCGGAGTTGGAAGAGATTGATTTGCCGAACAATCGGAGTTGGTGGTAATTTGTTCCCGACCAACAAGAGTTGGAAGAGATTAATTTACTGACCAACCGGAGTTGGTGGTAATTTGTTCCCGACCAACCGGAGTTGGAAGAGATTGATTTGCCGACCAACTGGAGTTGAAAGATATTGATTCTGAACTTGATGCATAGTGTGTAGCACTAATACTCCAAAAAATTTTAACAAAAAGAGAGAACTGGGTAAAACATTCAACACTTTATTCATACTGAAGAAAACTTCATTTACATAGGAATCCTAACTACTGATAATACTTGCGTAGATGCTCTGCATTCCACGCATTCTTAAATTCTTATCCCTCCAAGGTTTCAATCCTGTATGTTCCTGGTCGAACAACTTCTGTTACTCTGTAGGGTCCATGCCAGTTAGCTTCCTGTTTATTGTTCTTTTGAATTACTTTCTTTAGCACATAGTCTCCTTCCTTCAAATCACACTTCTTTACCCTCTTGTTGTAAAACAGAGTTGTTCGCTGTTGGTATGCAGCATTCCTGATTGCTGCGTCTTCTCTAACTTCTTCGAGCATATCTAGGTCTAATCGCCTCATTAAATCACTAATAGGAGAATTGAAATTCAGCACTCTCTGTGTGGGAAGGCCCAACTCAGCAGGTATAACTGTTTCACTTCTAAATGCCAGCATGTATAGAGATTCTCCTATTGCTGTTTGTGGCGTAGTACGATAAGCCCACAGCACATAATGTAGCTCGTTAATCCAATTTTCTTTTGCATCGTCCAGTCGTTTTTTTAAACCATTCAGCAACGTTCTGTTCATCACCTCAGTTTGTCCATTGCTCTGGGGATGGCCTGGCGCAGAATGGGTTTTCAATATGTTTGCCTGATGACAATATGCGTCAAACTCCTCGTTATCAAACTAGGTTCCATGATCTGTGATGAATGTATGGGGAAGACCATATCTACAAATGATATTCTTCCAAATAAAATGACACACCTTGTCATATGTCATATCAATAAGAGGCTCAGATTTTACCCATTTAGTAAAATAATCCACAGTGACCACGAGGTATTTAAATCTTCCTCGGGTCGTTGGAAGCGGACCGACCAAGTCTATTCCCCATATGGCAAATGGCCAAGGAGACGTGATGGGTGTTAGCAATGCTTGGGGAGTTCTTCGGATAGAGGAGAAACGTTGACATTTATCACATTTCTTGGCATAAGCTACACAATTAGCTCTCATCGTCGGCCAGTAATACCCTTGCGTTGTCATTCTTTGCAAGAGTGTCCTACTTGCTATATGGGCTCCACAAGACCCTTCGTGGACCTCTTCAATCAAATTTTTAACCTCGGAGGGGTGGACACATCTTTGCAAACCTGCTATAATTCCTCGTCTATATAAAATGCCATTAGTCAATACATAACGAGCAGCTTTAAACTTTAGTTTCTTGGCTGCGAGTTTATCAGTTAGTAATGCCCCCTCCTCAATATACGCCTTGATGGGATCCATCCAAGATGGTCCTAAATTAAGGGAAATGAATTTCATCATTATATCTTTGTCAATGCTACTGCTAGCCAAGATTTCTATTGGGATTATTCTTCGTAGCTCGGTGCGTGTGGCTGAGGCTAATCGAGCTAAGGAATCTGCTCTTGCATTATCCAATCTTAGTATTCTAATTAACTGTACTACGTTAAAGCTCGATTCAATCTCCATTGCTTTTGCATGATACTTGATCATTAATTTTCCTTTTGTTGCGTATACCCCCGGGATTTGATTTACGATCAACTGTGAGTCACTGAATACAATGACCTGCTCTGCCTTCATGGTTTTTGCTAAACTAAGACCTACAATCATATCTTCATATTCAACTTTATTATTAAAAGCCTTAAATTGAAAGGGCAGAGCATACTCCACATCGATCTAATCTGGGCTGTTTAAAACAATCCCTGCCCCATAGCCTGCAGTACAAGATGAGCCATCCACATATAGACTCCATATAGGTACCTCATCCTCAAATTTTTGATCGGACAAAGTTCCTCGGTGGAATATTTGTTGCTTCTTTATATCCTCCTCCATCACTTCTTGCTGCTCGTCGACCATCTTCTCTTGCTCGTCAACCGACTTAAGTTGGTCGGGGTTTAAATTTGATGATCCTGTAACATCCATAGGCTGGTCGGTATTCAATTTCTGCTCTTCGGAGGTGTCAGGATAGGTGAACTCTACGCTAAAATCTGCCACTGCCTGCCCTTTAAGCGACGATCTAGGTTCATAAACTATGTCATATTCACCAAGTTCTACTGCCCAGTACATCAATCTCCCTGATTTTCCTGGTTTAAAAAGAGCTTGCCTTAACGGCATATGAGTATACACGACTATGGTATGAGCTTGGAAGTATGGCCTCATTCTTCTACTCTATTCGATCAGCCCTAGTAATAACTTTTCTAGTCTTGGATATTTGATCTCTGCTCCTCGGAAGGCCTTGCTAGTGTAATAGATTGGTTTTTTCACTCCATCCTCCATTCTTATTAACACCGAGCTCACTGCGTTTTCTAAAACTGCTAGATACAAGTATAGTCTTTCTCCCATCACTGGTCTGGACAACAATGGAGGTTCTCCCAGGTATTTCTTTAACTCTTGAAAGGCCTTCTCGCATTCATCATTCCATTCAAATGTTTTTCGGAGTATTTTGAAGAATGGGAGACATATATTAGTTGCTCGTGACACAAATCTATTAAGTGATGTAACTCGCCCTGTGAGACTTTGCACTTCCTTCTTCGTCGTTGGAGATCATAGCCCCAATAGAGCCTTGATCTTTTCAGGGTTCGCTTCAATACCTCGTTAATTAACAATATACCCGAGAAAAATGCCTTCTCTTACTCCGAATATGCATTTGGTTGGGTTTAACTTCATTTGATATTTATCTAATTGATCAAAGGTCTGGCCTAGGTCAATTAGATGATCAGCAGCTTTCTTGCTCTTCGTCAGCATATCATCAACATAAACCTCCATATTGTGACTGATTTGCTCTGCAAACACCTTGTTCATCAACCGCTGATATGTTGCACCTGCATTTTTAAGTCCAAAAGGCATAACATTATAACAATAAGTTCCCCTTGGGGTGATAAAAGAGGTGCTCTCCCTGTCTTCAGGTTTCATTTTAATCTGGTTATAACCAGAATAAGCATCCATGAAACTTAATAGTTCGTGCCCCGAGGTAGCATCCACCAATTGATCGATATGAGGCAGAGGGAAATGATCTTTTGGGCAAGCTTTATTAATATTAGTGAATTCCACGCACATTCTCCACTTATTGTTTTTCTTCTTCACCATCACCACATTAGCTAGCCAATCAGGATATTTGACATCCTCAATAAAATAGGCTTTTTGGAGCTTCTCGACCTCTTCTTGTATAGCTTGGTCCTTTTTGGGGCTGAACACTCTTCTTTTTTTCTATACTGGCTTGATCTCCTTGTTCACATTAAGCTCGTGACATAGGAAGGATGGGTCTATCCCTAGCATGTCTTCGTGTCTCCATGCAAAAGTTTTTTTTTTCTGCTTTTTAGGAAGGCTATCAATTCCTGTTTTAGTGAGGCATCCAACGACGAACCAATTTGAGTTGTTAGTTCCGGGTCTTCATCGTCCAGAATGACATTTTTAGTTGCTTCCACCACCTGGCCTTTTACGAGCCGCGACTCGTCTATAGTATCTAATGTTTCAATTTCTGCACCTTCATCCACTTGATAGGTAGTCGTCTTTTTCCTAGATTCCTCCAGTCCTTCCTGTTCGATAGATGAATAGTAGCATTCCCGAGCTACTTTCTGATCGCCTTTCATAATTCCTACTCCAAAATTGGTTAGAAATTTTAGGCATTGATGTACAGTAGATGGCACTGCTTCGAACTTTTTTAGACCTACCCTTCTCATGATAATATTGTAGGCTGATTGGAGATTTTTATCCATTATAGAAAAGCGTACTTTTTCTGTCCGACAAGCAGGCCATGTACCGATAAGCATATCCAACTTGATCGTCCCAAGTGGAAAAACTTTTTCTTCGATAAAATCGAGGAGGGGCCTGTGATAAGGCTCCAACTAAGACAACTTCATATTTAAGTTGTCAAAGCATGAGTAGAACATGATGTTCGCCGAGTTTCCATTATCCACCAGTACGCTTGAGATCATTACTTCCTTCATTCTCATTTTGATCACCAATGGGTCATCATGAGGATACAATACACCTGCTAAGTCGTTCTTAGAGAAACCAATGACTAGTTTGTCCTTATTCACTTTTCTAGGACGACCATCTTCAACCAAATTTATTCGCTGTATATATGAGCAAGCTTGAGCCTCATTAAGGTAGGCTTTCCTTTCTGCGGTAAGATATCCTCCTCCTGCATCACCACCTGTAATGACATTACATTTAAATGATCCAGAGTGGATTGAAAATACCTCGCGTTCTGGCTGTCTTGGTCTTTTGGGGAGATCGGGGTCATCTTCATGATCTCTTTTCTTGTTGTCTTTTGTTCGAAGAGGAGATTTAGACCTTTGCCTTCCTCGTTCGCTGGTTCAACCTCCGCTTTGACGATCAACATACTTGGTCAATTTTCCTCGTCTAATGAGTGCTTCAATTTCATTCTGGAGAGCTATGTAGTTTTTAGTCGTGTGACCATGGTCCTTATGGAACTCACAATATTTGGACTTATTTCTCTTGTCAGGATCTGCCTTCATTTTTTCAGGCGAGTTTAGCTCCTCGATGTTCTTGATCTCTTCCAGAATGTGGTTTATATCTACCTTCAAAGGAGTATAATTTCCAAATTTCTTCAATTGGTTCAATGCTTATTTTGCTTTTAATTGCTTGTTGCCACCATTGTTCTTCTACTCCTTCTTCTCAACCTTATCGGCCTCAACTTTGGTCTCCTTAGTGTCCATGTTCTTCTTCGCAGCCATAGCTTCCTCGACATTCATGATTTTGGTTGCTTGTGCCATCAGTTCTGCCATGGTCCTGGGCGGATCTTTGGCCAAAGTGTAGTACAGTTTATTGGGCAACAGTCCACTCATCAAAGCAGTAATCGCAGTTTTCTCCTCATAATCAATTACTTCCAGTTTCTCATTATTGAAACGAGTAATGTAATCCCTAGTGCTTTCACCTGCCTTTTGTCTAACACTCAACAAGTGTGCACTCATTTAACAGGTTTTGCTCCAAAATATAAATTTCCAATAAAGAGCTCGGCCAGTTGAAAGAAAGTCGTAATCTTCCTCCGAGGAAGATTGTTATACCATATTTGAGCAGATCCAGAAAGAGTTACTGAAAATGCCCTGCATCTCATCTCATCTGGAACTGCATAGATATCAGCAGCAACTTGGTATTGTTCTATGTGGAGAACATGATCAATTTTTCCATCGTATTTTGGTGTTAATACTGGGGCTTTGAATTTTAATGGTGTGGGAATGTCCACAATCTCTTGTATGAATGGTGTTCCTTGGACAAAAGTCCTTTGTAGAGGATTCTTGGTTTTAGCCATCTCCCCTAATCTATCCTCCAACCTTTGAATTGAGCCCTTCCATGCATCATTTCCTTCCTCGATCCTATTGGTTTGAGCAACTGATCGTGTTGAGTTTGCCTCTTGGGATCTTTCATGACGAGCATCTGGTCGTGATTGGGCAGATCCTTCCTTTAAATTAGATGGTCGTTGAGAGTTCCTCGGCACAATCCTAGGGGACTTCTATTCCTCTTAGGACCCAAACGATCAAAAGGATAGACTCTACTCAATCTTTCAAGAGCACTTATCCTTTATGGAGATAAAGTGATGTTTTGTTGAGTGTCTATAGCTCGTACCGAGGAAGTCCGTCCAGGCTGATAAGAAGGATCATTAGATCTCTCAGTACGATATGAATCGGTGCGTCTGGATCGAGATTCCTCTGGGAATGACGTTCGCCTAGTTCGCGAAGAAGGTAACCGAGTATTTCTCTGAATGCTTCGCTGTCCTGACTGGGCCGGCGCTCCACCTTGGATAGTTTGCATGAGTTATCACATGGTCTCTTGCATGGACGTCTGGCCCTGGGCCAAATTAGCCATTATACCAGCCAGATCTTGGACATTTGGAGGAGTAGATGGATTTAGAGGAATCCCAGCGTTTTGTTTACTGGATTCTGGATGATCAGCCATTGATGATGAATGGTTTTGGTGAAAAATGATAATTACAGTCATTTCCCATAAACGGCGCCAATCTGTTGATGTAAAAAATTAGATTATCTCTAATTAGTCAATCACATATAAAATAAATAAGACAAAAGATTTTTAAAGTGGTTCAGCCTTGAAAAATGGCCTACATCCACTGTTTTTGTTATTGCTGACTGTTTGTTTGGAATTCTCGATAATGAATTTTGCCAAGGAATTTCGTGTCCCCTTTTGATGAGGAGGTTACAAAGTATTTATAGCCTTGAGGATGTACAAATGAAAGGACAATGCGCTGTTCCCTAGTAGACATGTACATATGTATGATAATAATGAGCATTTAATGCGCAGTCGTCTCCTTGATTATCCTGATGTGAGTGCTCTGTACGCTATGTAGCTCAGACCGCCTAAGATGCTCGGACCGCCTAAGTAGCTCGGCATGCATGAGTTACTCGGTACAATGAAGTTCCTCGGAGAACACTTGTTGCTCGGAACGCCTGAGTTGGTTGGGGAGATTAAGTTCCTCGGAGTCAGTGTGTTATTCAAAAAGTGTTTGAGGGTGTCATGTAGATTGACACGTGTCTCCACATAATTGATCCACGTCAGCGGACTTAATTTAATATCAACAGATATGCACAATCACACAGTTATATACATATATAAATATTCACATTTCTAAGTTAGGTGTGCCCACGACCCATAACTATAATTATCCGTTATTAACACATTTTACTCGATTATTACGCATAACGGACTCGTCATTTTTATTCTCATTTATATTTCACTTCATACTCACTTCTCCTCTCTCGAAGTATTCTAATTATAATTTCAGTAGGCATACACTCACTTACCTTCTGGTCTAACTCCCTTACGAGTCTCTATCTTTTTATTAAATGTTCGCATGATTTCGTATACACATGAATAATTCCTCGTTAACCCAAAATATCATCTTACACTATGTTTCACTCAATGGGGTCTACCTAGGCACTACTGGTATTCTCTATGTCCCATTATACTCCAACAATAACAATCAAGGGTTCCTATGCATTAAAACTGGATTAAACCAATAGACGAGAAATATGCAGTTTTCCAGGAGGGGTCGATCGATCGAGGAAATGGGGTCGATCAATCAAAGCAGTTCTTGCCCAGAAACTGCCATTAAAACCTACGGGTTTCATCTTCCAATTTCTCCAAAAACGTCATTAACAACTCCCAAATTCTTAAAGAACATTACCACAAGTTCTATACACATATATGCACGATTTCCTACGTAAAACATGCAGAATTTAAACAACGGATTTGAATTAATGGCCAATTCATTTTAATTATCAAGAACCCCAACTTTTTCTGTGTCTTTTTCCAGATTTATCACTTCTAAATTAATCAAATTTCATGGGAAATCCTCTACGTATGATTGGGATGTCCAGAGTTTATTTATTTTCCCTACAACATGTGATTAGGTCCTCTAAATCCTTGAGTTATTCCATGAAACATAGGTTCAATCATCCTAATTTAACATGATGTGATAATTAACTTAAAAGAGACGCAAGATAGATACTTCATGAGAATTAAAGGTCTAATTCGATGACTCTAATTGGTATCGCAGTAATCCTTGATGATGCTGAAAATAACACCACACTTCAAGGTGTTTGTAAGCTCAATTCAATGCTAACAATGGTAGTATAAGGGTATATAGTAGAAGGAGGTGAGGAGAAGAGTATTAACACCAGAATATAAGTGGTTCAGCCAATCAGGCCTATGTTCACTGTGCAAGTGTGTGATTAATATCACTGTATGAGGGCTCTAATGGCCATAAATACAAACCCTGTTGCTTTCTCTCTCTATTGTCTATTTGGACAGAGTATCAACTAGGGTTGCTTATTTTGGATCCCTCTCCAATAAGGAGAAGACAAGTATATATAGTATGTGGGGGGTGTAATGCACCCCTATGCATGCAATGAGCATGTGTGCTGATCTAGCCAATCTGATGAAGACATCTGTCACTGTCACATGTAGAGAATGATGATGAAATATTCCCCTACGTGAGGGGATTGATTTATTATAACTGATTGTGTACACGTGTTCCCAACCATACATATGCTAATAAAGGCTCGACCATCTGTGATTGGTCCCAACCTCGGCCTATAAGAGGATGGGGTTGGTGTGGTCGGGCAACTGCTTGATCAGTGGTGACCTTGGCTCAGTGGGAGAGCCTTGGTAAGGCAGGTGGAGCTGTAATATCGGCCTGGGCTGAGGTAATGGTGGAGTAGTAGGAACGTCGACTGATTCCCAGTCGTGGTCGGTTACGATGATGGAGTAGTCCTTACAACCTCGACTTGCACCCAACCGAGGTTGCCAGCCTTGGATGACCTGATGAATAACTGCCCCTGTGTATCACGAAGACCTCACCTACTATCTGACCGTGAGGTAACTAGTAACGTCGGCCATGGACGACCTTGCTTAGGACGAGACCGTTGTTTACAAATCTAAGGCCGTTCTAGCCTTGGCTATCTCCCTGGCTGAGGTTAACGTCTCTGAGCTGTTGGGTACATTTAGGTCATATCAATCACCCCTAGCCCTTAGTTACCTATGTGACAGGTGCCTAAGGGGTATGTTTGTCCGAGGTTGGACTTGCTTAGGTGTTAATACCTTTTTGAAAAGTGTCAGCTATTGAAGTAGCTAGCGTGCATGGCAAGTGTAATGATTGCAGTCTTTTGGGATCCCAAGGCAATGATGGGCCTTGGGATGCGTGCAATAGGTTTTGAGGATTTTACCACTTTCCTCTCTCTTTCTTCCACACTTCTTCATTCTCTCGCCTGAGTTTTCTCTACTCTCTCTCTGTCTCTCTACAAGAGCTTGGTTAAGGTGTATTTGGTTGCTTTTTCTTGCAAACCTCTCTCTTTCTTCTTCACGCATTCTCTCAGGTATCGTCTATCACCCCTTCTTCTCCATTTGTTGCATTTTTTTGCCTTGTTCTTCCATTTGTTACATTTTCCGACGAGTTTATGCATTTTTTGACGCGCCTAAGAGTTTTCCAGTGAACTGTTCTTTAATCGTTCTTGTTTAAAAACCTAGTTTGATCCTTAGTCAAATTGCCAATCCTGTTTATTTAGAAGAGTCACAAGTGTAGGCTCTGACTCATATGCTCAGGCCCTTTTATCAACTCTTAGAGGAATTCCCCTCTTTTTAGGGAGAAGACCTTAAATAAAATTTGGCAAATAGAAAGAGCCTAAGAGGAAGCTCGTAGGGCAGAGGCATTACCCCTCAGACCTATCTTTCCACCCCCTCTGAAGGTCATATACCCTGAGCCAGCCGAACTAGTTAAGTCAGTAGAGGTCCCAGTTGAACCTACTCCCATGTCTGAGTTTGAGTCATCCACCTTAGACCCTATGTCTGTGGACTCCTTTCAAGAGGCCATGGACTTTTCCGTTCAGCAGGATCATGTCCCTAATCAAGCCGAGGTTTCGAGTCGGGCCTCATCTCACAAGAGTTTAAGCACATCGCACTCTTCCTCCGACGTTGAGATTGTAGGACCTAGCGTGTCTGTTCCTCCAATCCTTGAAGCCATTCCCCTGTCGGCCGTCACAGGATTCGAGTTCGCTCAGAGGTTCCCAAGTGGTGCCCCATCGTCTGCTCAGGCCGACGTTGAATCGGATGATGATGATGGTGCTGAGAGCGATGTTGACACCTCTGAGGCGGTCGAGATAGAGAGCACTGTCAGTGAGGTCGAACTTTTAGCCTTCAGACATCTATATTCTATAAGTCCCTCTATAAAACTCAGGAGACCTATGAGGGAAGAGAGGGCTTTCGGCGGCCGAGATGGTGAGATCTGCCTGTATGAGCAGATGTTCAAGTTAGGATTTTGTCTGCTCATTCATCCCATCATCAGTGCTATATTGTCCTACATCAACCTGGCTCCTTCCCAATTGTCACCCAATGCCTGGAGGGTGATAATTGGAGCTATTATCTTATAGAGGGAAGTCCATCATTCAAACCTTCCCGTCCAAGTCTTCACAGGGTGCTACGTCCCCTCATCTACTAGGAATCATCCGAGCTATTACCATTTTTTAGCTCGAAAGTCAAATAAAAAGATGTTGCAGGTTACCCAAACCTCGAAACATAATTGGAAACCTCAAAACATAAAAAGATGTTGCAGGTTACCCCCCTTTAGGTTTTTAAGAGTATTAACACTTGCATTGAACATACACGTACTCAATTTGTATAAGAGTGATTTCTATTATTTGCATTCAGGTTCTAAGAGTTTGATCTTGCATTATTGTATAGTTTTTAATGTTTATTACTCATAAATCTTTTATGCTTGTAAGTAGACATAGTTTCTAATTATGATTCAATATAGGGAGATTAGCTCCAATAATAGACCACCTTATTTTGATGGATCGAATTATGGCCATTGGAAAGTTAAAATGTGCACTCACATTAAACACAAGAGAGTGTGGATGAGTGTCGAAGATGGTTGGACTTATCCTACCATTGAAGATGATGGAGTGAGAGTTAAAGTCCATGAGTGTTATGAACATGTGTGGAGTTTATGGATTTTAACGACAATTCAATTTCTTTGAATGCTTTGTTCACATAAGTTAGTGCTCAAATAGCCATATTCTAAATCTTGAACTTGCTAAGGAGGCTTGGGATAAATTCCGTGTGACACATGAGGGAACTTCGAGTGTGAAATTAAGCTAAGTTCCAAAACATTGCGATTAAGTTCGAGACATTGTGTATGAGGAACTATAAGATCTTAAATGATTACTACAATAGGTTAATGGAAGTATGAAATGCTTATTACAATCTCAGAGAGAAAATTTGATAAAAAAATGTCTTTGAATAGTTGCTTAGGACTATAGCTTCTAGATTTAGCACCGAGGTAGCTATCTAAAATGAGGAAAAGGACACCACCACTTATAGCCTAGAAGAAATATTTGGTTCAAATAAAATTTATGACCAAGAGGAGCATGTAGGCGTGTCTAAGGAGAGTGTGAAAAGGTTTAGTAAATTCTACAAGAGCAATAAAAAGTTTCAAAAATGGTAGAAATTTGAGCCAAAACCATATAATCCCTCTAAACATATTTCTTATGATGAGAAGATTGATTTCAAAAGACATGAGGAGAAGGATCATGACCATTGATATGTTTGGGGAGGTGTGGGACACCATATCAATGTGTTCCCAACTCATTTAAGAAAGGTGGAGAAAATCAAAGAATTAGACAATAAGAAGAAGGTATACAAGGCTAGTTTGAGTGATTCTGATAGTGAATCTAAGAAAGCACTACCAGTGAGGAAAATGCTAGTGAAATAAGTTTCATGGTTATACTTCATGAGAATGAAAAAGATAGCGGTAATAGGACGTCTTTAGAGAGTGTGGTGAGGAAGAATGGATCAAAGCTTCTAGTAATATGTCACTTAATGATTCTTCATCAGGTAGTAGCAAGGGTTCACTTACCTTTATTCTTAAATCACCCGATGAGGATAGTCATAATGAGGTTCATGATATCCATGGCATCTTTGATGAACTCTACCGAGAATCATTAAAGATTAAAAATCAAGCATTAAGGTTTTGAACAAAATAAAAAAAATCATGATAAAGATGAAAAGATAAAAAGTGCTCAATTGAATTTTTAGAACTCAAAAAAAAGTTGATATTTTGAAAAAGGAATGTGATTCTTTGAAAATCAAAATGAAACCATTTTGAAAGGGAAAGAATAAATAGATATTCAAAATGAGATTTTATAAAATGAAATTTGAATTACAACATTCTAAAGAATTTAAAGTTGATATGTTTGATAGAACTTGAGTTCTACATAACATTTTGATGAATCATTCTAAAAAAATGATAAACAAGGCATTGGTTATATTGAACCATTAAATGAGAAAATTGAAATTTTGAAATAAAAAATTAACGTTTCTAGTGTTGAAAAAAGACTAAGGAGCAAATTCTTATGATGAAAAAGAAGGAAATTCATACTAAGTCAAAGTTTGTGAAAAATGGAGTTAGTTGATCATTTAGGGGGAAATTAAATCCCATTGTCCATTTTTGGTTACAAGAGGGAAAACTTGAAAGAGTTGATATAAGAGATCATGAAGATAGAAAAAAAAATTGAGAAAAAAGGTCTCTTTTTGCACTTTTTGCAAGTTACAAAGTCACACCAATCTAGCTTATTGTGGATTGAATGAGAGAAACCATAAATTCATGAATAATAGTGTTATTTTCTAAAAATGGTTTACCAAAGTAAATCATACCATAAAAGCTATACAAAATAGTAAAAGTGTAGAAAATATTGTAAAAGGGCGATAAAGAGAGATACCACGATATTTAGAGTGGTTTGGCCATAAGAATGAACTTACGTCCACTTTGGTGCCTGATTCTCATTATCCATATACACTGAGTACAAGTTTGGGTGGATTT
This sequence comes from Sambucus nigra, assembly GCA_949130495.1. Taxonomy (NCBI): domain Eukaryota; kingdom Viridiplantae; phylum Streptophyta; class Magnoliopsida; order Dipsacales; family Adoxaceae; genus Sambucus; species Sambucus nigra. The sequence continues at coordinate 237,433,155 of OX422207.1, forward strand.
AGAGGCATACAAGATGAGAGAAGTAGGCTAAATGCATGATATACAAGTTCTGTGTAGAAAAGGCTATGAACTCTGTAGAAGAGGCTGAGGGAAACCATGACTGGTAATGGTTCAGGTACTGGAGCAAGTGATTGGAGTGTGGAGTCGGTGTAAGGAGAAGCTGGAAAGAATTTATCATAGGCTCATTGCCTCAAATGTCTCCCTAAATAAGGAGGTAAGGAACTCTATTTATAGTGGTTGGTGAGGGCATCACGTGCAAAGTGTACGTGCCTTATGTATAGGTACTATTGAAATAGAATATTTCTAGGAGGTGGACAACTGACAAGCCATTAATGACGGGTAAAGGTCCACGGCCTATCAAAGGCATAACTATGGCCTTTCGATGAAGTCGTGTCAAAGAGTATGTGGCCTATTTATGCACCAAGTCATAGTCTTTAGTGTATAAAGAGGAAGTAGAGTATATTTCATAGCCATAACCAAGTTGTGGCCTTCTTTATAGGCTGCAGACTTTAGTCAACACTTGGTATATCTTTATTATATCCGATTAGATGCCCATGCCACGTGTTTTATGTCTACTGGTTGACATATTTTGGGTATAACACCACCCCCCAAATCTTAGTACTCAGAGTTTAATGATTTAGTGCTTGGCTTAATTTATGTTTGCAATGTGTTTCCTTAAAGACGAGGCCTTTCATTGAATGGAAGCCTTGATGTAGTCACGACCTACTAGAGAATGGAGTTTGATAAACACCTCAATGATGTCACGGCCAGGTAGTGAAACATTTCAAATTCTGTGATGTTTTGAATTCCACAACCCTTTATATAAATGCTAAGAGGTCGTTGCCTCATTACTTTTTTCCATATCTAACAACAATGACTTGGGGCAATTTTTAGTAGAAGGTGGCTTTCAGGCAATTTTTGGTGTTTCTTTTTCTTCATCTCAGGTTAGCTTTTGCCCTCTTTTCCTTATAATTTCTTCAAAGACTACCTGTGGGTACATGTTTTTTACTAGCCCATAAGAGTAGCCAACCAAGCCCATAAAGGCTATTCATGTGTCCGGACCAAATTATCAGCCTTGATTATGAATTAAACTTGAGATAGGACTGAGTCTATCCCCAAGAATCTCGAAGAGATATTCAAGAGATTCAGGGTCTATTGTGTTGGTTACAACCACTTGCAATGAACATAATATATTGTAACCTCTGGCCCGGGGCATAATGGCATGTAACAAAGAGATTCTTGAGGATACTTCATAAAAAATTGTATACCTCACCGCAGACGTAGGCAATTTGCAAAACCACGTATATTCTTGTGTTATGATTGTGATTCCATGTTGTTCTTAGATTTCTGGTGATTATTTTCTCTTATTATTTGTACAATGATTTTTGTCACCACAATCGACACTATCTGTGGGAATCTAGACCTACGAAAGCATTCATCAACAAGAGCCAACGATGTCTCATCATAGCAACAATGTCCCTCAAGAAGGTGACATTTAGCAGTAGCCTATACCTCTAAGGGTAAGGTCTAAAATTCACCATTCAAACCCTAGGCTTCGCCGAGAGATGTTAGTCTCAGAGGAAATCCAGGGGCCTCCCAAGTCCACACAAATTTATATATTAATAGATGCGTATGCATCCAGGCTCCAAGAATAAGAGGAGGCCACGCACCAGCAAGAAGATGAAAATGCTCACCTAAAAAGGTGACTAGAAAGAATGGACAAAGAGCTCCATTAAAATACTAGACAACACCCTGATCGAACTCCATGCCCTTAGGAGAGCAAGTCTCGCAGCCTAGGAAGGGGCCCTAGGCCTGGCTCAGAGAGGATAGAGAGGAGCAAGTCAGATGATAACCGTTCAAAATGGTTGTAACAGGCTCGGTGTTACAGGAGTCCTGGTGGACATAATGATGACATACGGAGTTTAGTTCGAAAGGAGATGGACCAGTACCCAGCTCATCGCGGTGCTAGATCTACATGAGAGTTAGCCAAGTGATCTCTCAAACTCAAATAAAGTTCCCTTTTTAAGGGTGATAGAGGAAGAAGAGTACCTAAAGAAGTTTGTGATCCCTAGGTTCAAGATTTATAATGGGAAGACTGACCCCATCGACCATGTTTGGTAATACCGGTAAGCCATGACTCTATGGAGTCACAATGATGTGTTCATGTGCCGAATCTTCCCTTTGAGTTTGCATGATGTGGCCCAGAAATGGTTTGAGAAGCTACTTTATAGGTCCATAAAAAATTTCAAATCTTTGGCTGAGCTATATACAACTCATTTCATAACGAGCAGCTCCCACCTGAAGAGGATTCATGTATTGCTTAATATGAAGAAGAAGCCACAAGAGAATCTTGAAGAATACACGAAGAGGTATTGGGAAATATTTAATGAAATCGAGGATTTCTCAGAGTAGGCCACCGTATCATCCTTCAAAATTGGTTTGCCGAGCTCCTACCTCTTACACTAATCCTTAACTAATAAGGAGGCTACATCCATCGATGACTTGATGGCTCGTATTGAGAAATACACCAAGGTTGAGGATGTGACCCATCTTAATGCACGAGCTAATGGTCACGCGAATTATAACAAAGGAGTGGATAAGAATGAACCTTAGAAGAAAGTGAACAAGAATGGGGGCAAAAATGTCTCCAAGAATTGAAACAAAAATAACACCTCGAAGGCGTGAATACAGTCTTCTGAGAATAAACTATATAATTGACTTACTTGAGTCTATATTATATAGGAGTTCAACCAAGTTTGGATATTGAGACAAAGTAGGTTAGCTTTTAATGAGTTTCTCCATATCCCAAATGTTCAAGAATAAGAAGCAAGCCAGTCCAAGGAATCCTCAAGAACAGCATAAGGAAGTTAATTATGTCCTTAAACCATTACAGGACACTCTCACTGCATAATATTTTATTCCTATTTGCATTGGTGGTTTTTAAAACACTTTAAGCCTTTTTAAAAATCAATTTAATTCATTTACAACATTTTTTAAAACATTTTATATAATTTTCAAATAATTTTGAATTAATTAAATCTTGGTTTTAAAAGTGTTGGGATATAAACTGAATGTCAGAAAGTGTTTTAATTGCTTCAAAGTTATCTTGGGTAGAATGTCAAAGCGCTAGAGACTTGAGGGTGCATTTGTATTTATTTTTAAAACACGCATTTTTGGTTTATCTGCACGGTACACGTGTTACTCTCTTAGGCCTTCGATTTGTGTTTTCTCATAAAAATAGGACCACCTACCAATCTCAGCCCTTGGATGACTTTAATCGATTATTTGCATGTGTTTAGTTACAATCCCAGTGCTTACCTTTTAACCAAAGAGATTATGGTATTCCACCATTTATTATAAGCCATTAGATCTTCAGTCAAACTTAGAAAACCAAATCTCATCACTTGGATTAAAACTTATGTTCAATATCCTTCTTCACTACGTATAAAAGAGAACCAAGTCTTAGCATTTGGAGACTTTTTCCAGTTCATCCAAGAGAAAGAAAAAAATAGAAAAGAGATAAGAAGATAACATATCTTCGAATCCTCACACCTCTGAGTAATCTCCCACAACCCATACACCTTTAACCTTCAAAGATCCATTTACAGAAAACAAAAGTTGAGTGTTACCTATGATTTTAGTGGTAGGGTTGGACGTCTGTTGAAGACCTCTTTCTATTTGAATTTCTCTCAGAAATCATCTCCGAGAAAATAAAAAGTTTCACATATTAAAAATTGAGATTTTCTAAAGAGAACATCACACCCCTATTTTCTAATTTCTCTTTTTGGATCTCTTACTTTAGATCCTCCTGTTTCTAAGGATTTTGAAAAATAAACTTCTAAGATTTCAAGACCAAATCAAATCCTTAAGAGCGTTTGTGTCTCCTGATCCATATTTCACATTTTGTGAAATAATATTGTACAAAAATAAATCGAGACACATAGGACCTTGGCTATTTTTGAAAGCAAGGTTGTTTTTCTATATCTGATTTTGAGTAAGAAGTTTCTTTTGTAAAATCATTTGAATCAGATCTTGAAAGTCATATAAAATTTATTGATTCGTAGTATATTATTTGTATAAATTCTTTGGGAGGGTGAGTTGTATAAATCAACATATACATCACATCACAAACACTTCTCACACGAACACTTAGACACAGTGGTTCTGTCTGAGACTTGAATTTGAAAGAGTTGCTGGAATTAAAATTCAAAGAGAAGAAGGTCAAGGAAAAGGCAAAGAAACAATAAAGAAGAGATCAGTTCTAGTCCGAAAACCTTTGGAGTGGAGTAGCTCATGTAGATATAATTCTGAACTTAGATTTAGGATTCTCATGTGTTTCTTTAAGAGCTCTAACTTGACTCTTTATTCTAGTGAATTTTTATTTTGTGCCGTACAGGGGGCCATGGATGTTTCCGTTAATTAAGGGTTTTACCACGTTAAATTCCCGTGTCTATTTCTTTGAATGTTATTAACTGTTGTTGTGTTTGGGACTGCATGGTAGCTTTAGTAGATGGTTTTTAAATTTTAAAAACTAAGGTAATCACCTATCAAATCTAGACCATATATTCAGAAAGTTTTTACAACACATCTTTTGTTTTTTGAAAAGAGTTTTTCCTAAAAAGTTTATTCGGAGTTTACACAATTTATAACATTTTGTTATTAACCTTGTAAACAAGCTTTTATCATTAAAGCTTTCTTCATCTTCAAGGAGCCAACATACAAGATTCTTTCAGAGTTCAAATATGAGCCGTTTATTAATTGTCTGAAGAAAATGGGAGGAGACCCCTCCATGAGAAATAACGCACTAAGGTGAGCATTCCACAAGGAGGGAAGCCATAAAACTGAGCATTATAAAGCCTTCAAATCTTATCTCGAGGAGTTGGCCCAAGCTGGGCATCTTAATGAGTTCGTGGAAAATAAGGTAGAAAAGGTAGCCGCGAATAGAGAGCAGATGCTCGATAATGCCCTTAAGGAGGATATTGACCATGAGTTTATGGTAATCCATGGGGCGTCAGACCTCAAGCAGATTCAAGGAAATGATGCTCGGATGAAAGTTAAGAAGCTTACTGTAGTCATGCAGGCCTTTTTGATCGACCCAACTAAAACTCAGGCTTGGAAGCATCGACGATCGGAGGGCGTCAATTATAATAAGCATATTATGTTTGTTGATGAAGACTTAGTTGGGGTGAGAACCCCTCATCATGATGCATCGGCTATCACACTCGGGATTGCCAACTAGGAGGTCGATAGGTTACTCGTCAACCAAGGCAGCTCATCCGAAATGATGTACCTAGAGTTGTTCAGAAAGTTAAAGCTAAGCGTTTCTAACCTCAAGGAAGCCACTGTTCCATTGGTCAGCTTCACTGGAAAGATTATAGTTCCTTTAGGGAAGATTGTCCTGCCAGTCAGGGCAGGAAACATTTAAGAAATGATCGAGTTTCTAGTAGTTGACATTGAATCTCCATACCACGCCATCCTTGGCATAGGGTGGCTCCATGCAATGAAGATCGTACCATCAAAAGCTGAAGTGTATAGCAGATCGGGGAGTGGTTGAGATACATGGCGACCAAGCTATGGCCAGAAAATGCTTCATCGCGGCCATTTGCCCTAAGGAAGAAAGGAAAGTTGATGAAGAGAAGAGTAAGGAGAAAGCCCAGGAGGGGTTTTCACCCTCCAAATAGTAGCTAAGGTACGGTCGAACAGGGGTGGAGGATACCAGGATCCATCCCTCAGAAAGGTTTGTGGAAGACCTATAAGAAGTCGCGGCTAAAAGCATCTCGAATGAGAATTTTTTTTGATTGATACCTCCTTAACATATTGTGAGAAAAAAGAGTTAGTCACACTCCTTAGGAGCAACTTGGATATTTTTTAGTGGGAACCCTATGAGATGCCTGGGATATATTCCACCGTCACATGTCATCAATTGCATGGTGAACCAACCTTCAAGCCAATCGCAGAGAAGGCTCCCTGAACATCTCCGAAGAAAGAAAAAGAAATAGAGAAAGAGGTCGGGAAGATACCGAATGCAGGTTCCATATGGGAGGTTCAATTCCATAAGTGGTTATCCAACCTGGTAGTAGTTCCTAAAAGTAATGGAAATTGGAGAGTTTGTATGGACTTCACTGACCTCAGCATGGCTTGTCCCAAAGATAATTTTTCCCTTCCAAAGATTAATCAACTGGTCGACGCCATAGCAGCTCATGAGAGGATGAGCTTTTTAGACGCCTACTCTGGATACCACCAAATCCCATTTCACATTTGGAACCAAGATAATACCTTCTTCATAACCACTATTGGTTTGTATTATTACAAGGTTATGCCTTTTGGCCATAAGAATGCAGGAGAGACTTATTAGCGGCTAGTTAAAAATATGTTTAAGGAGCAAATGGGGGAGACTATGTAGGTTTACATTAACAACATGCTCGTCAAGAGAAAGTTTAAGGATGATCACCTCTCTGACCTAGTAAGAACTTTCGATGTCCTTAGGAAATATCGAATGAAAGTTAACGCAAGTAAGTGTTCTTTATGTTTCTAGTCAGGAAAATTCCTTGGATACTTGGTAATAAAGAGAGGAATAGAGGTGAACCCCGACCAGATTGATTCCATTAACGAAGTCACCCCCTCAAACGATTAGGGATGTACAAAAGCTTATCGGAATGCTCATCGCGCTTAACTGCTTCGTTTTAAAACCCTTAGAATGATGTCAACCATTCTTTCAGTTATTGAAAATAAATAAGGGCCTGGCATGGAACGAGGACTGCTATAAAGCCTTAGAAGAGTCCAAGGCCTATCTCTACAGGCCTCCTCCACTGGTAATTCCTAGAGAAGGCAATATTTTATACCTTTACCTTGTCGTATTAGACCATGCTGTGAGCTCTGCCTTGGTACATGATAGAGAGGGGAGCCAACATCCGGTCTACTATGAAAGCAAGACACTTTTGGAAGTTGAGAAGTGGTATCCTCCATTGGAGAATCTCACCTATGCATTTATGATAGCCTCGAAAAACATAAAACACTACTTTGAGTTTCATTCCATCTTCGTGGTCACTTCACACCCTCTCAAAGATTTTCTGAGGAAAGCTGACCTCTTCAGCCGATCGTCAAAGTGGTCAGTTGAGCTCGAAAGGTTCGACATCCACTTTCAGCTAAGAACAACCATCAAGGGGAAGATTCTAGCCAATTTTATCACTAAATTCATAGGATAATAGCCTAACGATCAGCCAGGAACTAGTCGACCAATGGAAAGCATACAAGGATCTAGTATTTGGACCCTATACATTGATGGAGCCTCCAATTCAAGGGGGCAGGGGTAGGCATCATACTGGTAATTCTAGAAAATACGGTGCTCGAGAAGGGTATCAGACTTGGATTTAAAGCCTCTAATAATAAAGCCGAGTACGAGGCATTGATAGCTGGCATACGTAATGCATAAGTGCTGGGGGTAAGGTACCTTTAAGTCTTTGGCGATTCTTAGCAGGTATCCATCCAAATAAATGGTGATTTCAACGCAAAAGATGAAAGGATGTCATCTTACCTCTCCATTGTAAAGAGACTCATAGCTAACTTTGATCTGGTTGATATAGAGCGATTCCCCAGGGGACATAACAACCATGAAGATGCCCTAGAAGCTTTGAGTTCTACAATAGACTCTGACCTAAAAAGAACGAATCAAATAGACTTCCTCGTACAACCTAGTATTGATCAGGCTACTGAATTCGAGCAAGCATTTGAGCAGTTCCTCTACATAGAAAGAGAACCAAGTTGGATGGACCCATCATAGACTACTTACGGAGTGATACGCTTCCAAGTTACAAGAGGTCGGCACATCATCTAAGAGTCAAAGCTGCTCGCTTTCACTTATCTACCGATGAGAAATTGTGTAAGAGATCCTTCACTAGACCCTGCCTCCAGTGCGTTCATCTATAACATATCGAGTAGGTTCTGCACGAAATCATGAGGGCATTTATGGAAGTCAAGGAGGATGAAGGTCACTGGCCTTTCGAGCAATGAAGGAAGGATTTTGGTGTCCTTATATGTACAAAAGATGTTGGAGTCTATGTTCGAAAGTGGGAAAAATTCCAAAAACACTCACCTATGGTCCACCAGCCCGCCAGTGACTTCAAGTTACTGACCAGTCCGTGGCCCTTTTGCCCAGCGGGGTTTGGACATCGTAAAACCACTGTCTACCACAACAGGGAATCAGAAGTATCTGTTGGTCTCCATGGACTACTTCACCAAGTGGATAGAGGCATAACCACTGGAGAATATCCGAGACACATACATAACGATATTCATATGAAAGAACATCATTAACGGCTTTTTCATACCTAGAACCATTATTACTGACAACGGGAACTAGTTCGAGAGTGGTTTCTTCCAAATTTTTTGTAATGATCACGGGATCAAGCATTATTTCAGCTCTGTAGCATATCCCCAGAGAAATGGTCAAGCTGAAGCTTCCAATAAGACAGTGCTTAATGGGCTAAAGAAATGTATGGAACAGGCTAAGGGAGCTTGGACGAACGAGCTGCCCCACATCCTTTGTTCCTATCGCATAACCCCTAGGCGAGCAACTGGGGAAAGGCCCTTTGCACCCAGGTACAGAATGCAAGCAGTCATTCCACTAGAATGATGAAGCATTACTCACTGAACTTGACCTAGCTGATGAGCGACAAAAATTATCTCTAGTAAAACTGGCATCCTACTAGAAACAACTAGACTAATAATATAATCAGTAAGTCAATCTAAGGAAATTTTGGGTAGGGGACTATGTCTTAAGGAAAGTACTTGGTAGTGCTGTGAAACCATCATATGGTAAACTGGGACCAAACTGGGAAGGACCCTTCAAGGTAGTAAGATATGACTTGCAAGGAGCCTATCACATGGAAAGATGGAGGGCAAGGAGATACCCAGGGCTTGGAATGCAGCCAATCTGAAGAAATTCTACATCTAGACTTTTTTTTATCGATGCATCATTAGTTTAGGAACATTTTTATGTATAAACTGATGTTGCTCTTCATTTACGATTTTCATTAATAAAACTTGATTGGCCTTGACATTTTATATGTATTGGGTATCTCAATTATATTTCGATACGCTCCCTTCCAAGTTACAGGCTTCACTCCTTTATGAGTATAGTAGAATTCCTAGACTACAGTAAGTTGGATAACTTACTTAAGTCTAAGGATTTTGTAAACCAACCCCCTATTATTGCAATACAGTGTTAGGTCTATCTTAACTAAAGACATCCAAAGAATAATTAACAGGGTTGGCAGGTAACCCTCCTCAGGCCTTTGTCCAAAAGCACAATTGGCCTCTTAGGTTTCTCCGGCAACAAACAAAGGCCTACAGGGGATTGTTGGTGGCTAACTCAAGTTGGTCGCCAACATACCTTGGCTCTAAAATCCTTCTTGAGTGGATTGCCTAATAACCAGGTGCATTCTCTCCATTTCCTTCTTAGGCCTAAAATAGTGTGATGACATGACCTAAAGGGTGAAGTGGAGGGAATGATATATGCATACTGGACTGGTGGAATGCTCAATTGAAATTAAAATCTCAATAACATTTAGTCAGATGAAGTGCCCAAAATAATTAGAGTTTACTAACTAATAAATGGAAAGTAGGCAATGCATGTTTAGTTGGCCTATGCCCAAAAGATAAGTATCCAATTATATTTTTTTACTAAAAAGTTACATGATTACATGAACAACAGTAAAGAATCAACTAAGACCCATAAAGGTACAGGTCGGTGAGCAAGATAGTTTGCTACTCGAGGTCTCTGACCATCATCAGGATGAGGAGCAAAACTCTCCACAGCCCTCTTCGGGCTTGGCTCCAGCAACCGCCTTAGAATAGTATCTATAGGGATCTAGCAGTCGTCCCTTCGAAAAGGATTTATCTCCAAGATTTAGGAAGTGATCTCATGCATGTACCACATGGGAGAGTTTTTTATAACCATAAACTCCCTGAGGTCACTTAGCCACCCTCTAATAAAGGCAAACTCCTCAACTTTTTTCAGTTTTGTGAGGGAATCTATCCAGCCTTGATTGTAGCCATCAGCATACACCTACCGAGGGCCCTTTCAAAATAAGTGTTGCAGACTTGTGACGTCTCTTTGGAGACTGACGGTGATTACATATGCTTATCGAACGTCCCCCTTCAGCTTGGCAATCTCCCTCTAGGTACAGACATCATCAGACCTAACTCTTGGTATGGACGACGATGAGGAACCTTGGATAATTCCGGGTGAGATGCTCAGAGCATTCTCCTTAAGGCGTGAAACCTCCCTCCTTAGGGAATCATTCTCCCTCTGCAACACCTCCCCCACCTGGTTGATTTAGGATGCATCCAGAAGCTTCGCTTTTAAGGCATCCGTTTCTTCCGAACAGATGCGCCAATCTCTTCCATTTCCTCAAGTCTATCCTTTAGTCTGGAAACCACTTTGGATTGGTCCTTATAGTCCTTGTTCCTTCCCCTAAGGTATTTACAAATCTGCATAAAAGCTCGACGAGCTTGGGCACTGATGTTCGAACCAAGGTTTTGACCCAGACGAGAGCTAGCTGGGATATAGTCATCTAAGTCAATATGCAACAAACATCATACATAAGTTACACACAAATTAGTGAATTTAGAAGTAAATTTTCTTTCATTTAGCGTAAAATGGCACTATCCAGGTACAAAGTACATCAGATAGTAAGAAAAGAAAAAATATACAAATGTCGAGAAGAAGGCCTAAAAGTCTAATTAGTAGCCTCAACCTGCTTGGTGGAAGATGACTCTTTTCCCTTATCTGTAGCAGGAGTACCAACAACCTCGCTTGTGCCAACACCGAACTCACCTTCATTTGCTGGGAGAAGATTCACTTCCTGATTGTTAGAAGGAGAGACAGTAGCAGGACCAGAAGGTTCCATGATAGCTTAAGCAATAGGGGCATCCTCTTTTTATAACGGGGTTAGTGCTCGAATGGTGCTCGACGAAGAGTGGGGAGTCATTAACAACTCCAGTGGACTAAGGCCTGATCCCTGCCTTTCTTAAAGTTCGCTCGACTGATGTAATCGATCTGGTTGTCAGTATCTTCGTACGCTGCCCCCAACTCTCATTGTATCCTCTCTCTCAAATGGTGGACGTCTCTACCTCCAACTTCTCCACTTTCTTGGCCAACTCCTTATTTGCATTCGCTAGTACCTTATTGTCCTCTATGGTGGCCACCTTGCCTTTAACCACCAAATCATAAGCCTCGCGCATCTCTTTCAACTATTTAGTCACATCTGCCTTCTTTTGAGCAAACGAAGATTTGGCTTTTTTCAGAACTTTCTAGGAAGGCTTCTGGTCCTCTTGGGAAGACCTCAGACCTCTTCGAGCTCAGAATTCCTTCTCGATAGTTCAGCTCTGCTGTGTAATAGGACAATGTAATCAGACAAAAATTGGAAAGAAAGATAGAAGTTAGTAAATAAAGTAAGAGTAAATTACAAGTAAGAGAAATAGAGAAAAGAGAAGCAGCCTTACCAAAGAAAGCCCTTGAGCTGATTTCAGGGCTAATTGGTCAGGACCCATGCTCGATGAACGCTCACGGTCTATCATGAGCACTTCTTTCTCAAGCATCAGTGGGGTAAGTTGATGGGCCACAACCACAGAGGCTCCCTCAACTGTAATAGCCACAGGCCCCTAAAGAGGCATGTGTCTTATTTGTCCCGTTTTCTCTCATTTTCTCTTCTTCTTTATTCTTATCAATCTCTTTCTTCCTCTCCTCTTTTCTCCTCTTCTCCTTTTCTCTCTTTCTTTGTCTCCCCGCCCCCCCCCTCTCTCTCTCTCTCTCTCTGTCTCTCTCTCTTCTCTTCTTCTTCTTTCCTCTTCTTCTCTACCTCCTTCTCGTGGGCTACTGTCTTGGAACCACCAGCAAAATCCCCAGGCATTTTCTTCTAAAACTTCAGCCTATTGGATAATAGGACATTATCATCATCTCGAATCAGGTTCTTTCTTCTTGGGGGATCAATCTCTTCCTCACTGGACTCTCCAGTACTAGATCCTACCTCGTTGGACTCTTCCCCACTAGATCCTTCTTCACTGGATCTCTCTTCACTGGATCCTAGCTTGTCGCTACCACCTCTGCCACCTTCAGAAACACTATTCTCTGAGTTGCTCTCTTCCTCATCATCTAGATCTATGGGTTCAAGATCACCTTTTCCTTCTTTTGGGATATCAAGGTGGGGAATGGTATCCACTGGGTGAGCAATAAAACTTGTGGTAGTGTTCTTGTATTCCAATAAGAAAGTAGCAGACCTAAGATGTTCACCCTCATCTATGGGGTTCCTTATCTCCCAGGTCTTTATCAGCTCAGTAACTCGGATCTCTCGAGGAGTATTCTTTATTTTTAGAACTCGCTGGAAAAAGGGAAAGAGAAGAGAACGTTAGAAAAAAAACACATTAAAGTGAACGATCAAGCAATAAATGAAAAGGTTTGGTAACAACCTACGTACTCCTCCACATAAGTAGGGATCCAAGGTCGCCTGTACCTTATTCCCTCCGTTTGGGGAGGAAATTGATAGTTTCTAGCAATGAACCCTTCAGACCAGTAGTCCTTATGGGAATCAGGTAAATTTACTACCAATGCCCTATATGGACTCCTTTACTTCAAATATAAGTGACCTCTGCTTGTGCGAGAAAATGTATAACAGTAGCAGATTTTTGCTAACCCTAAATTGGTGCCATAGATTTGATTTATGCTATGAACTCCATTAACGACCTCCCAAATATTTGGAGAGCATTGAGTAGGAACTATGTCAAAGTACTGAAAAAAGTGTAAAAATAGACGATTTGGGGGAAATGTCAAACCCCCTTGAGATAACAGGAGGATATGTATCTAGTGTCCATCTTCAATATCACGAACATTGCCAAGAACAGGGGCACACTCAATATCTACCCTGTAGCATTTTTTCAATTCAGTCAGAGATTTGTTGTCTAATTTTGCCATGAAAAAACCCTAGCTACAATAGAATGAAAAGCAACGACGAAAAGAAATTAAGAAAAAGGAGGGAACTGGAGACTTATGAAGTGAAAATCAAGCTGGAAATGTTGAAAAACTACGAATTTGTGAAGATGAAGAGCAAGAGACAACTTGGAAGACGAAGAGCAAGAGACAACTTGGGAGGCAAGAGAAGTAAAGAAGTTGAAGTAACGATAAAGTTTGTCCAACACTTGAATTTAAACTTCTCAATGATAGAGCACACTAATAGAAGAGGATTTACCATTTAAATATCCATTAAAAAAATAAAAATAAAAAAGAAAATAAAATAAAAATAAAAAATGATTATTCACACCCCTCCTAATCGTATGAACTGCAGTGGTGCCATTGCAAGGGAGGCGGTACCTTTTTAAAATTTATGGGCCCAATTTGTCAATCCAAAATTTTAGTGGAGATTGTGGGTACCTATTTTTTACTAACCCATAAGAGTAGCCGACCAAGCCTATAAAGGCTATTCAAGTGTCCGGACCAAATTATGAGCCTTGATTATGAATTAAACTCGAGATAGCACCGAGTCTATCCCCAAGAATCGCGAAGAGATGCTGAAGGTATTCAGGGTCTATCGTGTTGGTTACACAATATATTGTAACCTCTAGCCTGGGGCATAGGGGCATGTAACAAAGAGCTTATTGAGATATAGTTAATAAAAAACAGTAGAACTCTCCGTGGACGTAGGTAATTTGCCGAAACATGTATTTTCTTGTGTTGTGATTATGATTCCATGTTTTTCTTAGCTTTCTAGTGATTGTTTTCTCTTATTATTTGTAATGTGATTTTTGTCACCACACTACCTTACATTTATTCCTGTTTTATTTCCATGCTTAAAATATTACAAATAACCCCTAAAATTGTTAAAATTAGGTTTAAAATTTTCTAGGTTTGCATTTGGGTAGAACCCAATTGGGGTTTTGAAGGTTGTTTGGCAGATTTGATATTTTACGAGGGTTAATTTTAGGTAAGATAAGCTATTTCATTGTAATTTGGACATTTTAGGTTGGTTTTGGGAATTTTAGGTTGGTTTTAGGCCAAGAACATGAAATTTTGTTTGCGGTTGTTCTTGGCCAAAACCCTTACATTTCCCCTTTTAATCTTGGTAGCTCACATAATTGAGGAGACTATGTGTTTGTGTTCTTTGGCGCGGATCAGGGCTGGTGGCTACCACCCTCTTCAACTGGCTGTGGCCCTGGACCAGCCTTTGAATTTTTTTCTCTTCCCTTGGATAAATTTTGACTATTTAACGGTCTCTTACTACTAGTTATGTGGTCTGTGGCGGCCCATTTAATACAATTCGTGAAAGTAGCCGACCAGCCCAGATTGATTAAAATGTTGCCCGACCCAGATCATGAGTTAAATTATACACGAGTATTTTAATTGTATTAGAACACTTACGGATATAGTCAAATCAGGTACCAATAATCTCGGAAGAGATATCCAGTTACTCCTTGGTATATCCACGTGTTATTTTGAGTTATTTGTACCACTCAAACTCTATGATGACTCACCTATAAATTGTACACCCTGAACCGGGCCAAAGGGACATGAAAATTTTTATTGAGAGACACTATAATAAATAGTAACCTCTCTGTGTACATAGGAAAGTTGTCGAACCACATAAATTGTTATTGATTTGCTCTTTATTTTTTGCTCTTTGTTATTGTTTCGTAGATCTCTTTATTATGAAATTTTTTGTACTCATAAATGGCTCCGTCTATGGGAATCAGTCTTTATTCCTACGAAAATCTTCATAAATAGAAAGCTCGTGATGTCACACTATAAACGCAACATTCCTCAAGTTGGCGATGTGCAAGAAGACCCAGTTGCTATTAGGGTCAGGTATGAAATTCACCGTCATACAAACCCTACGTTTTTCCACCAGAGACAACATTCTAAAAAAATCCAGGGACCACCTAAATCTATGGATATCTCTAGGCTGGTCGACGCTTACGAAGATAGGCTTCATGAATAGGAGGAGGCTACACGCCTCCAGGTATAAGAGAATGCTCACCTCCAAAGGAGGATTGAAATAATGGATAGACATCTCCAAAGGGGCACCAGGAAGTGCCGATATAGGACTCCTAGTCCTCAGGTGAGTATCACTCGCAGCCGAGGTAGGATCTTCAGGCATTATAAGGAAAGAACTGAACGTGGCAGGTCAGAGCATGGTCGATTACAGCGTGGCCAGCTAGAAATACGCCACGAGAAAAACGATCAGCAAAACGAAGATATTAAGATTCTGGTCTGTAGGGAGATGGACCAATATCCAGCCCACCATAGAGCCAGGTCCACCAGAGAGCTATTTAAGAGGCCTCTTAATACTTGGATGAAGTCCCATTTTTTAAGGCCAATCAAAGAAGAGGATCCCCTGAAGAATTTTATTGTCCTCAGGTTCAAGATCTACAACTGGAAAATAGACCACATCAACGACCTTATGGAGCCATAATGATGCACTAATGTGCTAGATCTTCTCTTCTAGCCTACACGATGTAGCACATAAGTGGTTTGAGAGGCTGCCTCCACTATACCAAATCTGCCGAATTATCATGGTTATTGACCTTGACAAGTTGGACTTGTCAAGGTCAATAACCGTGACAATTCTGGGGGTAACAAATTTTTTTATCACGGACTTATCACGGTTATTGACCATGATAAGTTCATTAGAATTGTCACGGTCATGTCATGATATATGACCTTGACAAGTTTTGTTATGGTCATAAATTGTGACAAACTCGTGGCATTCTTTAAAGAATTGTCACTGTCATTGACCATGACAATTCTGGCAGAATTGAAAAAAAATCACCTGGGTAGTATGGCCACTGCCACTGCTACTGCCCAACAGTATATTTGTACCTGTTATAGCAACGTTTTACTTGTTTAAACATCATATATCCAAATAAAATAGAGATAATGCAAATATACATTCAAAACAATATGCATCACGATATAATCCAAATATAATTCAAATGTAACAACTTAAAACAATTCAATTAAAATAATGTCACTACATGTTTGGGGTAAGGTTAGCTCTGAGGAGGTGAGTAGGCCACACGATATACGAATTGACACACCTAATAATATACATCGTGGCGCATTATTCGCGCAACCACAAGGGGGAGTTCTCCTTCCCTGGTATCACATGCATGACGAGTACCTTGGACTCGATGTTTTGAAGCAAATGTCCATGAACTGGCATACCCTGGACGGTATTCAGGTCCCTCAACCCCCGTCCTATCCGCTGGCCATCAAATATGTCCATCAAAAACATGCTCGGCTAACCAAGTGTTGACATCGATCGGTCGAAGGGAGCTAAATAGGGGAGTGGATTATCAAAGTTCGCACATGTCGGCGATGAAGCAGCGAGGTCCACATCCTCATCATCCTGTACCTCCTCCTTCCCTTTCCCCTTACGGTTTCTTCCCAACAAACTCTTCATGAATGAGAACATATCTTAACGGGATAGCTTCGCGTCATGCGAGTCCCCCCGTTCGAGCCAACCCGGTGTCGCTCGTCTTCAATCCGATGATCCTAGATTTGTCCACCCGCGAGCTCAACCCCTTGTCCTACCCTTGCGATCAGCGCCAAGCACTTGGCTGAGTGCGTCTGTGGACAAAGATGCCATGTAGTCATCAGAATGCTACTCATGCTCTTCCTTAAGGTTTTCTTGAAACAATAAAAAGCACATGATTAGTAAAATAAGTAAATAAAAAATTATAACGTAATTAACAAAAAGTAAACTATCGCATTACTTACAATCGTGTCCGCGATGCTCAGGGACACCTCCTTACCCTTACCCTTCTTCGTCCGAATAGACACATAAGTATTGAGCCTATGTGGCCTACCCCCAGGGCCACTCCCTGTCCCCTGAAATCAAATAAAGTAAAATTAGTATCGGCCCTGCAAAGTAAAATAATACAGAATAATATATTTTTGTAGTTATAGAAAAATTAAATCTTACCATCATCCTATACTCCCCCTCGGCGTAAGACGTCCGGTCGGAGTAGTGCACGTCGATTTTTTTTGCCCGATTTTCCCTCCCCGGTTGGCGAGATGCCAATTGTCGCTCCCCGATCTCATTGTCAATGAACTTTTGCCATTGTGCCAATGATATCGGCGGAACGGATTCACACATTCGGATAATGGACTCTCGATTCTTCCCAAAGCACCGGGTCCACATATTTTTCTTCCACGTCTTGTGTTTCTCCCTCTACTGCTCCAAGACGGAATCGCGTAGCTTTGGATCCAGGCTGATTTGTTCATGTCCAACAACTACAATGTTAGTTGCGAATAAATATAAATATAAATATAGAATGAAATCGAAATCGAAATTGAAATTAAAATATTCATATTCGTATAAATATAAATACATTACCTATAGCGCCACCCAAATATCTAACTTGAACTAGTTTGGCACCTCCTTCCAACTAGTGTACCCCGGGTCGATGATCGTCTTTACCAGCTTGAGGGATCTCACTAATATCCCCGTCTTGTTCTCGATGGCCATCCCTAATTTTCCATATTTGGGGAGCCTAGGGGCCGAGGAGCCCTCGTCACCTCTGCAACCACCGAGCCTAGAAGACATCATTATAATCAGCATCATCATCATCGTCTTAATAACTAAAGGAGACATTTGCTGTAAAAAAATGTTGTTATTAGTACAAATCAAAATGAATTAGAAGAAGACATACAAATATGTACAATTACTACAAATCCAAATGAATTGTTACTGTTTTAACACCTCAATTCTGAATTCCAAAACAACAGCATCTAGCTCATAATATGTACAATTACTAAAAATCCGAAACATCCCCACCCCACCCCTACTTCCCACACACACGCACACTACACAAGAGTGAAAATGATAAAGTGCAAATCAATTAAAATCATTAAAAATGGACTGATAAATTACAAATTGGAATATTTATTACAAATTCAAAAATTATTTCAAATTCGGGTTATTATAAAAATGGATTGATATTCGGTAGGAGAAACCAAGTCATCCACACTACTATTTAGACGCTTTGGCACGTGTAGGGAAATTGAACACGGATCGTTGTTGATATACTCCGAGTAAAACACTTGGTTAACCTTTTGAAATGCACAAACAAATGGCTCATCGCTCACGTGGTCGTTGCTCTTCAACTTGGACAAGTCAACCATGATCAAATTGGTGACATGATCAACTTTACAAGAATTTTTATCCTCAACTCTTACCCACTAACATTAAAATACAACCTCTTTTAAGCTTATGTAATCCAATTGAAATATATTTTGAATTACACCATAGTAAGTCATTTCAGCTTCAACGAGGTTTTTATCTTTTGCGCTCGCTCAAAAGAAAGTAAGAGCCTTGTATGAAATGCCCGAGTTATCTACATTTGTACTTTCCTCGTACACTTTTGTGCCAAATACGTAACCGTTCAATCAATACTTTTTATAATCTTGTGTCACGAACAAGGGTCCAGTGGCTAGACGAACAAGCTTTGTTGTTGCATCACCCGTCTTTAAGAGCTGACAATATAGATAAATTAATTAGATTATTTGTAAATTTTGAGTGTAATGTAACGTTATATAACGACCATTTTCATTATAATTATCTCTTATGACAACCATACCCTAAATTCGCTGTCTGATCCAGTGGTCATGCCACTTTTAAAATTAACCAACCCAACATCGATCCACTATAATCCAACTGCAATGGCAACAACAAATGTGTATCCGTTACTACTTCTAATTCATCTACTCAATTAATTCTTTTCATCAATTAAACTAACAATTGAAGCATACAGTTATTAATTTTCTAATTTATAATGAGGGGCAATCCTACTTGCATATGAAAGGGGCACTAATTATTAATTTACAAAAAAAAATTAACAACCAATCAATATTAAGTCAATCAATTATTTTACAAGGGACACTACAATATGAGGGGATATATCTAATAAACCAATAAAAATTTAATTAAAAAAAACACACACGCACATATACACACACATGCGCATATACACCCCGCCCCCCTGCCCTCCCCCCCCGCTGCCCCTGCCCACCACACGCACACACACACACACACATATACACACGCACATATACACACACACACACACTCACATATACACACATGCATATATACACATACACACATATACACATACACCCCCTCCCCTCCCCCAGCCCTGCCGCCTCCCCCCCCACATGCATATATACACCACACACACACATGCACATTTACACACACACACACACACATATACATAAATGGAGGTGAAATAGAGAGAGAAAACATACCAAAGCTATAGAGAGAGAGAGTGAGCAGTCGCTAGAGAGAGATAAATTGGGGGAATAGAATCGGTGGGAAAAAAGAAGAGGGAGGGTTTTTTACTGACAGAATTGTCACAAACATGTCACGATCATTGACCGTGACAAGTCCGTTACAACTGTACTTGTTACGGACTTGTAATGGTCAATGACCGTGACAAAAAATGAGTGTTTTTTTTGTCACGATCAATGACCGTGACATGGCTAGCCGCTCAAAGGGTGACAATTTGACCATTTTGGTGTAGCGCTCACTGGTCGATCAAAAATTTTATAGTTCTGGTAGGGGCCTTCACTGCTCGCTTCATAACCAGCATCTCTAATACCAAGCGGATGGATGCTCTACTTATGATGAAGAATAAGTCATAAGATAACCTTTGGTATTATGCCAAAAGGTATTGGGAAGTTTTCAACGAGATCGAGGACTTATTAGAGCAAGTTACCATAGCATCCAATAAAATTGGTCTGCCGACCACCTCCATGCTGCACTAGTCCCTCACTAAGAAGGAAGCCAACACCATAGATGACCTTATGGCCGGTATTGAGAAATAAGCCAAGGTGGAAGATGTGATTCAATCTAACGCAAAGGAAAATGATCAAGCAAAGTCGAACAAGGGTACAAAGAAAAGAAATACTCCGAAGAAGGTAAACAAGAATAGGCGAAAGAATGGCTTTAAGAATTGGAACAAGATCGACCCCTCCAAGGAGTTCTAGGCTGTTAACACTGTCTTCGAGGAACCCATTTACAAAATCCTGAGCAAGATCAAGGATGATCCATTCATCAGATGGCCCAAAAGTATGAGTGGCGACCCAACCAAAAGGAAAAATGTGCGGAAATGCACATTCCATAAGGAGGTAAGTCACACTTTGAGGAGATGGCTCAAGCAGAGCACCTCAATGAGTACATCGAAAAGAAAGCAGATAAGGTAGCTGCCAATGGTGACCAGAAGCCGGACAACATCCTCGACGATGATACAAAAAATGAGTTTACAGTAATCCAAGGGGCATCAGACCTTAAACGGATCAAAGGGAATGCTATTCGAATGGAGCTTAAGAAGGTAACCGCCATTATGGAGGCTTTTCAGATTGACCCCATTAAGACACAGGCCGGTAAACATCGATGACCATAGAATGTTGACTATAGAAAGCATATTGTGTTTACAGAGGAGGATTTGGTCGGGTCAGAACCCCACATCACGATGCATTGGTGATTACTCTTCGAATTGTAAATTGGGATGTTGATAAGCTGCTTGTCGACCAGGGGAGTTTGTCAGAAGTGATGTGCCTATAATTGTTCCATAAACTAAAGCTAAACATTATCGACCTTAAAAAAACAACAATTCCATTAGTCGTCTTTGCAGGAAGGATTATAATGCTGCTAAGGAAGATAATCCTTCCCGTGAGGGCAGACAACATCTCAAAGATGATTGAGTCTTAATGGTGGACATCGAGTCCCCGTATCATGCCATCTTAGGCAGAGGATGGTTTCACACCATCAAAGCCATACCGTCCACGTACCACCAGAAGCTAAAGTGCATTATTGATTAGGAAGTGGTTAAAATCCACGATGATTAGGCCACAACCATGAAGTGCTTTATTGCAGCCATTCTCCCCAGAAGGAAGAGAGGAATGATGTAAATAATGCCCAGAAGGAAGCCCAGGAGTGGCATGTACCCTCCAAATAGAAACTACGGTACGACTAATTAGGGGTGGAGGAGATCAGGGTCCACCCCGTTGACAGGATCGTTAAAAACCTAGAAGAAGTTGGAGCCGATGATAACTTTCCAGAGAGGATTTTTTTTATCAAAGCCACACTCACCGATTAAGAAAAGAAGGATTTAATTGCATTTCTCAAAAGAAATCTGGACCTTTTTGCTTGGGAACCATATGACTTGCCAGGGATTGATCCCAATGTATCCTGCCAACGCCTGCACGTCGATCCGACCTTTAAACTGATCACTTAAAAGGCTCGCCGAACATCCCCCGAGAAGGATAATGCGATGCAGAATGAAGTAAAGAAGCTTCTGGATGAAGGATACATTAGGGAAGTTCAGATCCCCAAATGGTTATCTAACCTAGTGGTAGTTCGCCAGAGCAACGATAGTTGGAGTGTCTGTATTTATTTCACAGATCTTAATGAGTCTTGCCCCAAGGAAAGCTTCCCACTTCCCAAAATAGTCAGTTGGTTAATTCTACAGTAATGCACAAAAGGATGACATTCCTGGACGCCTACTCTGGCTACCATCAGAATTCCGTTGTTCGGACTAGATCAGGATAAACTGTCTTTTATCACCCCAGTTGGGTTGTATTGCTATAAGGTTATGCTTCGATTTAATGAATGCAGGGGAAAATTATCAAATATTGGTCACCAAGATGTTCAAAAAATAGATAGGAGATACGATAGAGGTCTATATCGATGACATGCTAGTAAAAAGCAAGAATAAGGGCGACTAACTCAGAGACTTAGCCAAAACATTTGAGATCCTCATGAATTATCGAATGAAGCTCAATGTGAGTAAGTGTTCATTCGGTGTCCAGTTAGGAAAGTTCTAAGGATACCTAGTTAGTAAAAGGGAAATTGAGACTAATCCGAATGAGATTGATACTATCACTACAGTCCAGCCTCCTTAAATGTTGAGATATGTTAAAAGTCTCACAGAAATGCTCGCGGCACTGAATCTCTTTATCTACAAGTCCTCATAACGGTTCCGACCATTCTTTTAGACCCTAAAGAAGGATAAAGACCTCGCATGGAACGATGAATACTCGGGAGCTTTGGAACAAATCAAATCCTACCATATTAAGCCACCCCTGCCGGTTTTCCCAAACGATGGAGACCCACTGTACCTTTATCTTGCAGTATCAAACCATGTTATAAACTCCGCCTTAGTATATGAAAAGGAACAAGGTCAGCACCTAGTTTACTATGCCAGCAAGACACTTTTGGATTCTAAATACCAATATCTGCCTCTGGAGAAGCTCACCTATGCGTTGGTAGTCGCCTCGAGGAAGTGGAAGGATAATTTTGAAGCCCATTCAATAATCATAATCACTTTCTACCCCCTTAAAGTTATTTTACGAAAAGTCAACCTCTCTGGACTGTAACCTAAGTGGTTGATAGAACTTAGGAGATTCGATATCGACTTCCAACCAAGCACGATGATTAAAGGACAAGTCTTATCAGACTTTATTGCTTAATTCATAGGGGATCATTCAATTGACCAACTGGGAATGGTGCAGTCAATAACTAAGGAAGCATAGTCTAAGGACTGGACCCTATATATTGATGAAGCCTTTAATTCTAAGGGAACAGAAGTAGGGATCATTCTCATCACCCCTGAACACACTGTGATTGAGAAAGGAATCAGATTAGTATTTGAAGCCTCCAATAATGAAGCTGAGTACGAAGCACAAATCGCCAACTTGCACAAAATGCAACCACTGGGGGCAAAGCGCCTTCGCGTATTTGACGACTCCAAACTAGTTTCCATGTAAGAGAGAGGGGGTTTCAATGCCAAAGATGATAGGATGGCAGCCTACCTCATCGTGGTAAGAGAACTTATGGAAGGATTTGAAAACGTGGACATTTAACAGTTCTCTTGGGGGAAAAATAGTTACGTCTATGCCTTAGCAACCTTGTGTTTAGCCATCAACTCCGACCTAAAAAAGACTATTTAAATAGAATTCCTTGTGCAACGAAGTATTGACCAGACAGTCATAGCCGAGAGTTGGATGGATCCCATTATAAATTATTAAAAGAGCAGCACACTGCCCGACGACAAGAGGTCAGCCCATCAGGTAAGGGTGAAGGTTTGTTGCTTTTACCCCTCCCTATAAGGAAAGCTATATATGAAGTCATTTATTGCTCCATACCTCCAGTGCGTCCACCCTCATGACACCGAGAAAGTACTTAGTTTACTTTATGAGGCAATTTATGGGAGTCATGCTGGAGGGAGATCTCTGGCCTTTCGAGCAATTAAGGAGGGTTACTAGTGGCCTCATATGCAAAAAGACTCTAGTACTTACGTTTGTAAGTGTGAAAAGTGTCAAAAGCACTCTCCTATGATCCACCAATCTACGAGAAAACTGAAATCACTAACAAGTCTATAGTCATTCGTGCAATGGGGACTAGACATAGTGAGACCACTACCTACTGCATCTGGGAATCGAAAGAATCTGCTGGTAGGAATGCCAAATGGGTAGAGGCCGAACCACTGGCAAACATTGGAGACTCGGATATAACGAGGTTCATCTGAAAAAATATCATAACAAGCTTGGGGGTACCAAGGACTATCATCACTGATAATGTAACACAATTCGAGGGTGGTTTCTTTCAAGGTTTTTTATAAGCATGGCATCAAGTACCACTTCAGTTCTGTGGCGTACCCCCAAAGCGATGGACAGACGGAGGCTGCTAATAAAACCATGCCCAATGGACAAAAAAAGAAGTTGGAAAAATCCAAGGGTGCTTGAGTGGGTGAGCTCCCTCATGTTCTTTGGGCTTATTGCATTACCCCTCAGCAACCAACAGGGCAGACACCTTCCGCGCTCTCTTACGGGATGGAGGCTATCATCCCAATAGAAGCAGGTATCCCTACTATAAGGACCACCTTGGTTGACCAAGGCCTTAATGATGATTTATTATACACTGAAATTGACTTAACAGATGAACGAAGAGAGCATACCATGATCACGTTGGCTTCCTTCCAATAATAACTGGCTAGGCAGTACAACAAGAAAGTCAATCCGAGGAGGTTTTTGATAGGGAATTATGTCCTCAGGAAAGTTCTTGACATTACTGTAAGACCATCAGATGTCAAGCTAGGACCAAATTAGGAAGGGCCCTTCAGAGTAATCATGGACGACCTTCTAGGAGAAAATCACTTGGAAACGTTGGAGGCCATGGAGATACCAAGAGCATGGAATGCAACCAATCTCAAGAAGTTATACTTTTAGTCTTTCTTTATCTCTTAGCACATTTAGTTTAAGAAAATTTTCATTCTCAAACCTATGTTGCTCATCAGACAATAATTAATGAATAAAGGCTTGTTTATCCCTTCAATTTTTTATTTTTCATTACCTGCTTAACTCTTCTTGGTTACATCTCATTAATACGCACCTTTCCCAAATGATAACTCCTTCGTGCAAGGCTATATTCCCAGGATTACAACAAGTTGTTCAACTTACTCTCAATCAGAGGGCCTCACATGCTGAGCAGGGTTTGCAGTAGTTATAACGAATGAATAGGAATGTTTCAATTATTATAACCCTCAGGTCCTTATTATGAACACAAGAGACCTCGTGAGTTACCCCGACAATAACAAAAACCTTACAGGCGATTCTTAGGTAATAAAGCTAACTTAGGTTGGTCGCTAACTGTGTTGGTCACAAAAAACCTGCTCGGGTGGATGGCCCAATTACTAGGTACATTCTTGCCATCATCTAACTTAGGCCTATGGGATTGTGACGACACGACCTAAAACGTAAAGTAGATGGAATGACACTAGTAAGGCATATTGGACTAGGAGAATGTTCAAACACAAAATGACGTGTGGTTAAGAAGTATTTCTCGATATCACCTAGTCAAAGATGAAGCTCAAAGTGATAAAACCTAAGTACTAACCCATTTAGACAATGAAGGACCCAAAGTGGTCGATCAATGTTTTCTAGTCAATCAGTATTATTTAGTCATCAAAGTATGCATGTTTAGTCAGAACAGGCTCAAAACATCAAAAATTGATAAATAAAACTTTTTCATTCATTATAATGAGAAGTTACATTTACAATAAAGACCAAAAATATACATGACACTTAAGATGGCCCAAGATGATGAGAAAGGTAATCTTCTACATGCGCTCTTTAACCATCATTTGGGTGTGGGGTGAACTCATCTGCAGTATCTTCCAAGTGATGATCCAAGGTATGGACACGAATAACATCTATTGGAATCCACTTATCAGTTCTTGAGAAGGGATTATGATGGTAAATTGAGAAATCGACTTGGTACTTGTACCAAAGGTTGGACTCCAAAGTAATTTTCACCTATATGAGGGCACTGAGCCATCCTAAAGAAAATAAAAGGTCTTCTTCCTCCTTCAATCTTGTTGGGGCATGAGTCCATCTTTAGTTATAACCATATGCCCAAGCCTGTTAAGGACCCATATAGAATAGATGCCTTATCTGGGTCACATCTCTTTGAAGACCAGCAACAATCACATGCCCACCAAACATATCCTTTGAGCTTAATAACCTCTCTTTGCAGAGCTTAGGTTTCAGATCGAATTACTCCTGGATGACGAAGAAGATTCTCGTAGCACTAGAGAGGACCCTGATGGGGTATTCTCCTTCAGTCGAGAAACTTCTCTTCTCAGATCATCATTTTCCCTCTGGATCACCTCGCTCACTTGATTCGCCTCACTGGCATCTAGAAGTCTGGCCTTTAAAAGTATTTACCTCCTCTTGAACTGAGGCTTAAATCTCCTCCATCTCTTTAAGCCTATCTTTGAGCTTGGCAATGAGCTTATCCTGGTTCTTATAGTGCTCGATACTTATCTTTAAATACTTGCAGACCTTTATAAAAGTCTTACAAGCTTATACGTTAATGCTCAAATCGAGGATCTACCTCAGACAGGAATCAGGAGGATATACTCATTTAAATCGATGGTCTACAATCAGCAAAATGAATGAAAGTTAGCAAAAGTAGACAAGACATCAATGGGCACAAAATGAAGAATTTTCATTCTTTTAATAAAAAAGCAGCTTAGGCTAGTACAACTGGTTTAAAGGGAGAGGTGTATATTTTCAAAGAAAAACTTGTAGAAGGAAAGGAAATAAGTTCCTAATCTATAAGCTCTGTTCTGTCACCTGCTCTACTTCCACCATAGTCTTCCCCTTATCAACAACTTTAGAGCCTTGACCAACGCCGATTCCACCCTCAGTAAGAACAATCTCCATGCCACTAGCAGGTTTATCGCTTCCTTCTTCCTCTTCCTCATACAGATCAAGTCCATGGGAGTGAAAGCCAAAAAGTTTATATTCAACATAGGTTCCAGCAGCCTTCAAAGCCTGGTCTCAACCTTTTTTTAAGGCAACCTTGCAACCATAGGTGAGTTGCCCCTGTGTATCATCATAGGCTTTATTATAGGCTTCATGATAGCTAGCGTCCTTCTCCTGAGAAAGGTCCTCCTCCAGTTTGGTGACCTTGCCCTATAATCTATAATTTTCCTCAATGAGCTTATCCTTTTCAGCGATCACCTTCTTTTGAAATGCATCAATATTATCAAAATCCTTGGACAACTTCCCCTTCTATTGCTCCCATGCATGGCGAGCATTAGTAAAATCCTTCTTCTCAACCTTCACTTATCAACATGATCCACCAGAAGAGTTGTTAAATCAGATAGTAACTGCACGATGAGAAAAAGAATTTCAAAGTTAGCACGGAGGAAGAGAAAATAGAGAAAATCGAAATAACTCATGTATGAAGACTTACCTGGGCCATCCCCTAAGCAGTTTTGAGGGTGATATGGGAAGACCCTAACCTCGAAGAATGCTCGTAATCAGCAGTGATCACCGCTCTCTTCAGCAAGTCAAGGGTGAGATAGGGGGAATCACCCATGCTATCCCCCTTAGCACCTACAACATGAATGGGAAATCCAGGGGCTTTTAGAGCCAACTTTCTTATGTACTCCCTCCTCAATTATTATCTCTTTTTCTCATATTCCTTCTCTCTCTCTTTTCATCTTTTCTACCTCTTTCTTCTTATGCTTATCCTTCTCTTTCCCCTTGTCCAGTAGCTAAAGCCACTAGTCCTAGGGGACCAGGTATCAAACATCTTCATAGATTTAAGTCGATCAGACATAATGGACTGATCATCATCATCATAATCATGGAGACTCGATTTCCTTTTCTTTATCAAAAGGGCCATGTCTATTTCTTCTTCTTCTTCTTCCCCTTCTTCCTCTTCCTCATTTTTAGACCCCTTTCCTTCTTCCTCGAATTCCTCTTCCTCCTCCTCTCTCACAATATGGTCAGAAGGATCGTCCTCAGGAGATTTTAAGGTTAGAACCTTATCAACCGGATAATCGATAAAACTAGTAATTATATATTTGTATTCCAACAGGAAGGCCGTTGACCTCGGATGCTTGCTTCCTGCTAGCCTGTTCTTAATGTTCCAAGCTTTCACAAGATCATCAGGATCAACCTCACTTATATCAGGCTCCTTATTTTTACATGATCTGTAAAAACAAATGGATAAGAACATAAGCTAAGAGGACTGAGGATAGAAAATAAAAAAATGCACAGTCAAGAATGAAAAAAATGACCTATTTGGGCCTCTCCATAGTAAAAAATGACAAGACCCTGTTGCCTTTCACCCACAGCAGCAGGACAACGTTGCTAGTTTCTAGCAATGAAACCGTGTTCCTAATAATACTTATGGAAATAAAAAATATTCACCTCTAAGATCCTCTCAGCCTTCCAGATTTTTAAATGCAAAAGACCGTCCATGGTTCACGACCACACCTAGCAGTAGAAGATCTCAATAAGGCCTAGTTTTTTTTCAATAAAGGGTGTTTATTCTATGGACTCCATTAAGTATCTTCCAAACACTGGGCAATCACAATTTCAAAATATTCGAAGAACCTAAGTAACAACTGGTTCAGGGGAAATGTTATAACCCCAGGTTATTAGGAAGGTGTGAACCTAGTGCCCCCCTTCAATATCATGGACATTCTGAGGAAGAGGGGCATAATATATGATCATCTGCTCAGGAATATTATACTGCAAACTAAATTAATATACTATTTTATTATCTAGAATTACCATGATTGTACGAATAAGGAAGAAAACCCTAGGTACAACTACGTAATAAGTTCCAAGAAAAGCTTAGAAGAGGGAAGAGCTAGACTTACAAAAATTGATGGAGACGTAGAGAAATAGAAGATACTGAAGAAGATGAACCTTACAAAGATTAACAAGTAAGTAAGAAACTGAACTGAGCTAATGATAAGGATTGTATCTCCAGTTTGAAAATCGATGCCAATGATGAACACTATATCCTAATGATTTGTTGCAGTTAAAATGACTGATCAATCCACAGTATCCTCGAGCACCCAAACAAATCATAAATATGCTATCAAGATCGGTTTAGGATGAGCGTATCCTTGCATGTCTTTTGTATTTACAAAAATTCCATTTCGAACTCAGGGCATGAAGATTTCAAGTTATGGGGCCTTTAAAAATGATTGGCCCAATGTCCACAGGCCAAAATATTTTAGGGGAAATATTAGAAGCCCATTTAATACAATTCGTGAAAGTAGCCGACCAGCCAAGAATGATTAAAATGCTTCCCGACTCAAATCTTGAGTTAATTTATACACGAGTATTTAAAGTGTATTAGAACACTTACGGATATAGTCAAATAAGGTACCAACAATCTCGAAAGAGATATTCAGGAACTCCTTGGTATGTTCACGTGTTATTTTGAGTTCCTTGTACAACTCAAACTCTATGATGACTCACCTCTAAATTGTACACCCTGACCAAGGGTAAAGGGACCTGAAAAACTTTATTGAGAGACACTATAATAAATAGTATCTGTAATTCCCCGTAATTTTATTGATTTTTATTTAAGGGATTAATTGAATTAAATGAGAATTAATTGGGAAATAATTCAGATATAAATACTAGCGAGATGTGAGTTGGTATTTGATTACGATGTTAAAAATTGAACATTTTTGAGTATATATGGTAATATATGAGTATTGGTAATATTAAAGTTGTCGCGAGGCTGAAATACAATAATTTGGGAAATTTAGTTAGGACGCGCATATCAGTCGCGCCAGGAACACAATTATTTAAATTAAAAAGTGAATTATATTTTTATCAATCGAATGGTCATTTTGAGTGCGTCAACGTGTCCGGAAGGGTCAAAATAGTTAGAAAACACTAGTCGGGGGTTTAGTTTCGGTTCCGGGGTATTTTTAGGCCAAACCGGCAACCTAGAAGGGTATTTTGGTAATTTTAAAAATTAGGGAATTAAAACCCACGAATTTTAGAGTTTATTTTTATATTTTTAAATAGGCCACTAAGGCCATTACCAGCCAAAAGCATTAGAAGTGGGCTACGGGAGTTAGAGAGAGGTTATCATAGGGTTCCAAACCAAAACCATCTCCCCACCATCATTTTGGAAGAGATTGTGACCAAAAAGAGGGAAAAATCAACCTTGAAACACCGACAACGAATTTGAAGAACAAATCTAAGGCAAGTGATTTGATATTTTTAAGCGCATTGAATATTTCTTCCATGTTTAGTGTAGGAATTGTTATGTCTTGAAAGTTTTGAGGAAAACATGATGAAATTGATATAGAAACTCTAAAGTTGGGTTAGGGATTGCATGTAGAATGACTATGGACGAATTTAGTATTCAAAAACTTAACTATGATGAAAAAAAAATTGATTTATGATGAGTAATTAAGCATAATTAAATTATGGGTTCAAGTTCATAGGTTTTGGGGAAAGAATTGGGGATTTATGATTTTGATATGTTGATTTGTAGATTTGACCCCAAAAGTATGTTAAGGAATGACCTAGGGTGACTAAAAATAGTTTACAAACATTAAAATTTAATTTGGATGGTTTTAGGGTGGATTTAGAGAAGAGAAGAGAAGAATGAAGAAATAACGAATTTAGAGATTTCTGGGCACAGTCTCCCATCTCGTTAGAAGACCTGCCCAGGTCGTTCGAACGAGCTTCTAATGAGATGACAGTATCCCTTTTAATGAGTTGGTAGTTCGTTCGAAGCCATTCGTTCTAACGATACTCATTCGAACGACCTCGTTCGAACGAAATTTCTAACGAGTTGACAGAATGGCCTTTTAGGCCTGATTTTATTTCAAACCTCCAGTAGACTTGTTTAATTGAGCGATAACCTTACCTTGTTGACCAGTGGGTATAGATGTGAAGATTTGAGTACATTGAGGAGTAAAACATAGAATTTTGTAGCAAATCGGATGACAATTATGGGTTAGGAAATAAGTACCAAAAACTCATGATGTGAGAAGGGTTGATAACTTTACTGTATTATATTCGAGGACTTGTGAATGTGTAACGTTTAATGACGGTATAGAATTGAGAAATATACCTCTATTATTATTATAAGATACCTAAGATGTGTGAATGCTTAGCATATGTATATATATCGGTGTATAACATACCTACCATACTTGCTATCACAGGAGGTCGGCGTTCGATCAGGGCCATCTAATCTTTGTGTGCCTACGGGGGGAATTAGATTGATACCTCGAGGATATAGGTCAGAGAAGGACTTATCGAGAAGTTAATAAGTCTACTGATCATGGGAGCGTAGGTATGTGCGTGACCCATGTGATGTGAACTATGTTCGCCTCCATTATGTGTGATTATTGTTTACTGAAAATGATTTCCTGAGAGATTCGGAAAACGTGGTCCTTATGTACGTGATGTATCGGGATTGGATAGCAGAGTATGTGTGCACTGCAGCTTAGTCTCGGGGTGCCAATATTGTATATTTATGAGGAGAATACTATACTGTTAATTGAAATAAACTATCATGTATAAATGTGAGTGTGAATAATACCAACGTTTTTATAGAGTTAAAAATGGAAAATCTCTAGTGATTAGCATTACTAATATGGGGAACTAAGAAGAAAAGTAAAACTCTCTGTTTAAATTAAGATTTCGGGACTTAAATCCTGAATCGTATCGAAATGTTAGATTGTGTATTGGACTAGTTAGATATGGGAATATCTAGAACGGGTACGAGTACGAGAGGGGTGCATAATTAGTTGAGAGGTGAGGAACTCATGTGAGTGCACGCACTATCATGTACTTTATATTCACTGTTTAATTATATTAAACACATGCTTTATTTTAAACTGTTTTCACAATCGGGCTCTGACCCATTTGCTTTCAAATCTATTTTGTAAAAACATTTTTAGGTGCCGAGCCACAAGGACACCAAGCATAGGAGTTCCTTTCCCGCAACGTGCTGTAGCTGCTGTGGAAGTTACAGGACCTCAATAATAGACGCCTCCACTTTCTATCTTGACTCTACTTCAGACTTACTCATCTGTACGGCATGTCGCCCCTTTCCTTTCAGAGACATCGTACTTACTCAGTTTTTATTTCATATTTTGGGTTGTAATTAAATTAATGATTCAGGCTTTGTATTTGTTCATTTCAGTATTCGGATTTTTGTGAGGTGTATTCCTCCAGATTCAGTTTATTACATCGTTAATAATTTGCGACTGTAATGAGGTTGTGGTATCAGTATTTCATAATTTATTTTGGTTGTATGTAAATTGATTTCAATTAAAATTGACAACTCACTTTTTAAATATTAGGTGGCTAGTAGTTGTTAAAACATTTTCGACAGTGATGCTACGAACTGAACCAACTTGACATTTTGAATTAATTTAAATAAAGGAGTAGCTACCCGATATTTAATTAGTCGGGGTGTCACAGGTGGTATCAGAGCATCAGGTTCTAGTGTCCTTAGGATCTGTACGGCTTGTTATGTTTTCGCGTAGCTTTCTTTGATGTAGAGCCCTATATTTTAGGATTGTCGTATTCGTTTGTGTATGCTTCGCTCTTCAGCTATTTTGAGATAATAACTCCGAACTTATAAGATTTTATTCTCATTTCAGATGCCTCCACGACGTGCACAGCGAGTTCCCAGGGATGCTCAGCCCGAGCCACAGCCTGCACCAGTTTAGGTCTCCTTGAATGCCGCGGAGGTTACCGCTATTGTAGCCCAAGCGGTAAATGTCGCCCTAGCAGTTGTGCAAAAGGCACCACCTCAGGTGCCGATAGTAGCGCCAGTTCAGGCTCATGCATTCCCGTCTGCTTGGGAACATGTCCTTGATGCTTTTCAGAAAGCACATCCTCCGGAGTTTGAAGGTAGCTCCGATGTCGTTGTGTCCAGTCAGTGGAAGAAGGACATCCAAAGGCACTTAAGGATGTACGAGTGCACGGATGTACAGAAATAGATACTGGCTACTTTTAAGCTAGTAGGATCAGCGTTGCAGTGGTGGGAGTCCATTACCACCATGAAGGAGAGATACATCCTTTCTATTCAGGAGTTTTGGGTGCGGTTCGACAGCAAATATTTTCCATCAGCTGTTCACACCGAAATGAGGAGGAAGTTAATGAACCTCATGAAGGAGGGGAAGACCGTGGCCGAGTATGAGGCAAAGTTTACTAATATCTTGAACATTGTTCCTGATGAGATTCCAATTGAGGAGAAAAAGATTCAAAAGTTCACGGATGGATTGACTTGGAGGATCCGTCAGCACTTGTTGGGAAATCTCTCGTTAGCCACTTATTCTGACGTGGTTAACGCAACACGGTTTCACTTCCAGGACCACCGCTTTCACATGTTAGAGAGTAAGCGATCAGGAGAGTCCAACCATCAGGACAGGGTGAAATGGTGCCAACGGGGCACAATCTGCTCAGGGTCAGCATAGGCAGGGAGATCAGGGTTCCCAGCAGGGGGACTTTAAGAGGTTTAGATATGGGGGTTTCAAAAATGGCCAGAGAGGTTTTTGTTAGGGCCAGCAGGGCCAGCATGGTCAACAATAGCAGTTTCAGCAGGGCCAGTACGGCCAGGGGAGGAATGGCAACGGCCACCAGGGCCGTGGGTAACAGGGTCAGAGAGGGGGGGGGGGTTCCGTAGAAATGCTTCATTTGTGGCAAGATTGTCCACAAACATCAGGAATGTCCTGATAGGGGCAGGGCACCACAGCAGCAGCAACAGGGTGCTCGACATAATCCCCAGAGACCTATGTTTCTCGCCGCCCTCCCAGTACCACCACTGATGCCAGCTTTGCCACCCAGCCCAGCAGTTCCAGTCCAGCAGGGACAGTTTCAGTACGGGCGAGTTTAACAACTCCAGCATGCCGCAGTCCCACAGGATCCACCTGCTATTGAGGGTATGTTCTCTATTCAGGGGACTATGGGGCGTATTTTATTTAATACAAGGTCCACACACTATTTTATTGCCACGAGATTTGCATGCGCTTTGGGGTTGTTAGACACTGCAGAGAGCACGATTACTTGCGTAGATTCACCATTGAGTAGGGGTTCTGTGATTTCTCTTATTTGTAGAGGTGTGGGTATAGAGATCGGGAGATTTACTTTACCTGCTGATATGTTAGTATTAGAGATGACTGAGTATGATGCGATTATTGGTATGGATTGGCTAGTTGCTTACCGAGACATGATTGATTGTTTCAGTAGGAGTATTATTTTTTCCATTCCCGGGCAGGAGATGTTTTTAGTGGCGATGCCTCGCCCTGAGGGAGGATCGTCCACTCACTTGTACTATATAGAGGAGGAGACCTCTAAGGAAGTGGTGTAACCACTCGATTCGAGTCCAGTTGTTAGGGAGTTTGCTGATGTATTTCAGGATATACTTGGACTACCTCCGAGTCGAGAGATAGATTTTGTGATCGATTTGACCACGGGCACTCGACCAATTTTCCGCTCATCTTATCGTATGGCTCCAGCAGAGATGAGAGAGCTAAGGGATCAGATAGAGCAGTTGTTAGGTCAGGGGTTTATCTGAAGGAGTACTTCGCCATGGGGTGCCCCTGTGTTATTCGTAAAGAAGAGGGATGAATCGTTGAGGTTATGTGTAGATTACTGGGAGTTGAATAAAGTCACGATACGGAATAAGTATCCGTTGCCCCGAATCGATGACTTATTCGACCAGCTGAGAGGAGCTTCCTTCTTCTCAAAGATTGATTTGTGATTGGGATACCATCAGTTTCGTATCAGGGAGCATGACGTCTCAAAGACTGCTTTCTTGACGAGGTATGGTTCCTACGAATTTCAGGTCATGCTTTTTGGCTTGACCAACGCTCCAGCCGTGTTTATGGACTTGATGAATAGGGTGTTCAGAGAGTTCCTAGACTAGTTCGTCATTGTCTTTATTGATGACATCCTGGTTTACTCCCAAACAGAAGAGGAGCACGCTGAGCATTTGAGGCAGGTTTTGCAGACACTGCGTCAGAACGAGCTTTATGCAAAGTACGAAAAATGTGGATTTTGGCTGAAGGAGGTTCAGTTTTTGGGGCATATCATTTCAGACCGGAGGATATCAGTTGATCCGAGGAAGGTATCGAGGTGAGGGAGTGGGGATAACCCATGACACCGACTGAGATTTGTAGTTTCTTGGGCCTAGCAGGATACTACAGGAGGTTTATTCGGTGTTTCTCAAAGATAGCGGGTCCTTTGACACATCTGACTTGCAAAGGTGTGCCATTCATCTGGAGCAATGCCTGTCAATTAGTATTCGATGAGTTGAAGGACAAGTTGACCTCAACGCCTGTGTTAGCATTTCCCAGACCGGGAGTTGAGTATTTAGTCTACACCGATACGTCCTTACAAGGACTTGGAGGTGTGCTCCAATAGGAGAGTCAGGCCATAGCATATGCTTCGTGTAAGCTTAAGCCTCATGAGAAGAATTACCCCACCCACGACTTGGAGTTTGCGGCAGTCGTATTCGCTCTTCGGATTTGGAGACACTATCTCCTGGGGGAGAAATTTTGGTTGTTCACAGACCACAAGTCTCTATAATACCTCTTCACGCAGAAGGAACTGAATATGCGTCAACGTCGGTGGCTTGAGTTTGTGAAGGATTATCAGTTTGATATCCAATATCACCCAGGGAAGGCTAACGTGGTAGCAGACGCGTTGAGCCGTAGGCCAGTAGATTAGGTGGTCGAGGTGTGGAAAGCTAAGTGGAAGGAGTTGGGACACCAGGATGCAGTGGCCCGATCATTCATGTCTGTGATGACTGTTACACCTCAGATTGTTACGAGAGTGATAAAGGCCCAGGAAAATTACTCGTTCTGTCAGGAGTAGATAGTTCGATTACTAGCAGAGGGATCCGGGTCCTATACCGTTAGTTCAGACGGGGGATTACGCTTCAATGGGAGACTGGTCGTTCTGGAAGGGGAAGAATTATGACATGAGATAATGGAAGAGTCGCACGGCTCACGGTTCGCAGTACACCCTGATGGGGATAAGATGTACCAAGACATGAGACGACAGTACTGGTGGAGCGGGATGAAGAGAGATATCGCCGTGTTCATTTCTAAATGCGCCACTTGTCAGCTAGTAAATGTGGATCATCAGAAACCGGAAGGACTTCTACAGCTGTTAGAGGTTTCGATGTGGATATGGGAGAGCATATCCATGGACTTTATCATGGGGTTACCTACTTCACAGAGGGGTCACGAATCCATATGGGTAATTGTGGATAGGTTAACCAAAGTTGGTCATTTTATGCCTGTGAGGATAGACTACACTACGGGACAGTATGCCCAAATTTTCATTGCCGAGATAGTGAGACTTCACGGGGTGCCTTTAAATATCGTGTCTAATAGAGACAAGATATTTGTTTCACGATTTTGGGAGAGTTTCTAGGAAGCCATGGGCACGGAGTTGCGGCTGAGTACGAATTATCACCCGTAGACTGATGGGCAAACAGAGCGGACAAATTAGATGTTGGAGGACATGTTACGTATGTGCATCCTAGATTTTGGAGGTGGTTGGGAGCAATATCTTCCATTGGTGGAGTTTGCTTATAATAACTCCTACCAGTTCACCATGGGCATGGATCCATTTGAGGCGTTGTATGGTAGACCTTGTCGTTCCCCAGCATGTTGATTAGAGGTGGGGGATAACAAACTCCTTGGGCCGAAAGTGATTCAGGACACTTCGGCAAGGATAGAGATGATACGGATCCGTATTCGGGTAGCTCAGGACCGATAGAAGAGCTATGCTGATGCCAAGAGGTTCTTCAGAGAATTCAAGGTGGGGGACCAGGTGTTACTCAGAGTATCTCCTATGAAGGGGATTATGCATTTTGGGAAGAAGGGGAAACTGGCACCAAGATACGTGGGACCATTTCCTATCATCGAGCGGATTGGGCCAGTTGCGTATAGACTTGGGTTACCGGAGCACTTGCATAGGATTCATGATGTGTTCCATATTTCCTTGTTAAGGAAATATCTTAGGGATGATTTTGACCATACTCACATTGCTTTAGAGGACATTGATTTTCATCCAGATAGTTCCTACAAGGAGGGACCGATTGCTATTCTGGACCATAGAGAGAGGAAATTGAGGTCGAAGATAGTACCGTTAGTACGCGTGCAGTGGCGGCATCATAATGCCGAGGAGTCCACATGGGAGCGCGAGGATAAGATGCGCGAGCATTTTCCAGAGTTATTTTGACCAGGTACTCTTTAGTTCCGAATTTCGGGACGAAATTCTGTTATTAGGGGGGAAGTATGTAATACCCCGTAATTTTATTGATTTTTATTTAAGGGATTAATTGAATTAAATGAGAATTAATTGGGAATTAATCCGGATATAAATACTAGCGAGATGTGAGTTGGTATTTGATTACGATGTTAAAAATTGAACATTTTTGAGTATATATGGTAATATATGAGTATTGGTAATATTAAAGTTGTCGCGAGGCTGAAATACCAAAATTTGGGAAATTTAGTTGGGACGCGCGTGTCAGTCACGTCAGGAATGAAATTATTTTAATTAAAAAGTGAATTATATTTTTATCAACCGAATGGTCATTTTGAGTGCGCCAACGTGTCCGAAAGGGTCAAAATAGTCAGAAAACACTAGCCGGGGGTTTAGTTTGGTATCCGGGGTATTTTTAGGCCAAACCGGCAACCTAGAAGGGTATTTTGATAATTTTGAAAATTAGGGAGTTAAAACCCACGAATTTTAGAGTTTATTTTTATATTTTTAAAAAGGCCACTAAGGCCATTACCAGCCAAAAGCATTAGAAGTGGGCTACGGGAGTTAGAGAGAGGTTATCATAGGGTTCCAAACCAAAACCATCTCCCCACCATCATTTTGGAAGATATTATAACCAAAAAGAGGGAAGAATCAACCTTGAAACACCGACAACGAATCTAAAGAACAAATCTAAGGCAAGTGATTTGATATTTTTAAGCGCATTGAATATTTCTTCCATGTTTAGTGTAGGAATTGTTATGTCTTGAAAGTTTTGAGGAAAACCTGATGAAATTGATATAGAAACTCTAAAGTTGGGTTAGGGATTGCATGTAGAATGATTATGGACGAATTTAGTATTCAAAAACTTAACTATGATGAAAAAAATGGATTTATGATGAGTAATTAAGCATAATAAAATTCTGGGTTCAAGTTCATAGGGTTTGGGGAAAGAATTGGGTATTTATGATTTTGATATATTGATTTGTAGATTTGACCCCAAAAGCATGTTAAGGAATGACCTAGGGTGACTAAAAATAGTTTATGAACATTAAAATGTAATTTGGATGGTCTTAGGGTGGATTTAGAGAAGAGAAGAGAAGAATGAAGAAATAACGAATTTGGAGATTTCTGGGCGCAGTCTGCCATCTCGTTAGAAGACCTGCCCAGGTCGTTCGAACGAGCTTCTAACGAGATGACAGTATCCTTTCTAACGAGTTGGTAGTTCATTCGAAGGCATTCGTTCGAACGACACTCGTTCGAACGACCTCGTTTGAACGAGATTTCTAACGAGTTGACAGAATGGCCTTTTAGGCCTGATTTTATTTCGAACCTCCAGTAGACTTGTTTAATTAAGTGATAACCTTACCTTGTTGACTAGTGGGTATAGCTGTGAAGATTTGAGTACGTTGAGGAGTAAAACATAGAATTTTGTAGTAAACCGGATGACAATTATGGGTTAGGAAATAAGTACCAAAAACTGATGACGTGAGAAGGGTTGATAACTTTACCGTATTATATTCGAGGACTTGTGAACGTGTAACGTTTAATGACGGTATAGAATTGAGAAATATACCTCTATTACTATTATAAGATATCTAAGATGTGTGAATGCTTAGCATATGTATATATATCGGTGTATAACATACCTACCATACTTGCTATCACGGTAGGTCGGCGTTCGATCAGGGCCATCTAATCTTTGTGTGCCTATGGGGGGAATTAGATTAGTACCTCAAGGACATAGGTCAGAGAAGGACTTATTGAGAAGTTAATAAGTATGCTGATCATGGGAGCGTAGGTATGTGCGTGACTCATGTGATGTGAACTATGTTCGCCTCCATTATGTGTGATTCTTGTTTACTGAAAACGATTTCCTGAGAGATTCGGAATACGTGGTCCTTATGTACATGATGTACCGGGATTGGATAGCAGAGTATGTGTGCACCGCAGCTTAGTCTCGGGGTGCCATTATTGTATATTTATGAGGAGAATACTATACTGTTAATTGAAATGAACTCTCATGTATAAATGTGAGTGTGAATAATAACAATGTTTTTGTAGAGTTAAAAATGGAAAATCTCTAGTGATTAGCATTAATAATATGGGGAACTAAGAAGAAAAGTAAAACTCTCTGTTTAAATTAAGATGTCGGGACTTAAATCGTGAATTTTATAGAAATGTTAGATTGTGTATTGGACTAGTTGGATATGGGAATATCTAG
This sequence comes from Sambucus nigra, assembly GCA_949130495.1. Lineage (NCBI taxonomy): Eukaryota > Viridiplantae > Streptophyta > Magnoliopsida > Dipsacales > Adoxaceae > Sambucus > Sambucus nigra. The sequence goes on from OX422207.1 coordinate 237,472,010, forward strand.
AACGGGTACGGGTACGGGTACGGGTACGGGTACGGGTACGGGTACGATAGGAGTGCACAATTAGTTGAGAGGTGTGGAACTCATGTGAGTGCACGCACTATCATGTACTTTATATTCATTGTTTAATTATATTAAACACTTGCTGTATTTTGAACTGTTTTTACAATCGGGATCTGACCCGTTTTCTTTCAAATCTATTTTTGTAAAAACCTTTTTAGGTGCCTAGCCACAAGGACACCAAGCATAGGAGTTCCATTCCCGTTACGTGCTGTAGCTGTTGTGGAAGTTACAGGACCTCGATAGTAAACGCCTCCACTTTCTATCTTGACTCTACTTCAGACTTACTCATCTGTAGGGCATGACGCCACTTTCCTTTCAGAGACATCTTACTTACTATGTTTTTATTTCATATTTTGTGTTGTAATTAAATTAATGATTCAGGCTTTGTATTTGTTCATTTCAGTATTCGGATTATTGTGAGGTGTATTCCTCCAGATTCAGTTTATTACATTGTTATTTATTTACGACTGTGATGTGGTTGTGGTATCAGTATTTCATAATTTATTTTGGTTGTATGTAAATCGATTTCGATTAAAATTGACAACTCACTTTTTAAATATTAGGTGGCTAGTAATTGTTAAAACGTTTTCGACAGTGATTCTACGAACTAAACCAACTTGACATTTTGAACTAATTTGAATAAAGGAGTAGCTACCCGGTATTTAATTAGTCTGGGAGTCACAATATCCTCTCCGTGGACATAGGTAAGTTGTCAAACCACATATATCGCTGTTTTGTTTCCTCTTTATTTTCTATTTTGTGATTGCTTTCATAGATATATTTATTGTGATATTTTTTGTACTCACATGGTCCATGCCCTTTGTTTTTTTATGTTTCACGTCATGCCTTTTTCCTTTCCCTTTACTGTTATTTACTCTGGTCGCGGTCTAAGACTTATGTTTTTGGAGTTTGTGGCCTTTGGTGTTATAGGTATTGTCACGGACTTACCTATAGTACTTGTGGCTTTTAGGATCTATACTTGCACATATTTTTACGACTTTTTATTGAATCCTTGGTCTTCCAAACTTCTGCTTCCATTAAACTTTGCTCATAAAAGCTGCGACGCTTTAATTGTGGAGTACTGCAACGGAGTTATGCATTTGAATAATTGGGAGTACATAAAGGATTTTTTGATAAGTTATTTCGGTGTTACTCCTCCCATGGTGTTAAATATAAAACCCTAATTCAAAAGGGTTGCAAATTAAACTAGTGCCCAACCTGTATTCGTGGTGATTCTGAGTTCGCGGAGTGTTTTGATGATAGGAATCTAATGGAAACTGCAGAGGATATCCCAAGAGTTGAGTATGATACTTGCTCCACAAATAATCAAGAGACAGTTAAGAGGAGTCGCGACTCCTAGTGGAGAAGTGCCTACTGTGAAAGAAATGAATGCTAAAGTTGGGTCATCCAGCCATAGTACTGAGGCAATGTGAGATTATGCTGCCCTTAATCCTCCTTGTATAATGAATAAGGAGTGGTTAAGTGAGCTGGATGAGGCTTGCAAATTCCCTGAGGGAACCATCTATACATTACCTACCGAGAACCAATGATGATGTTTTGTGATTCCTAATGATGGAATCTACTTCCCTTTACATGCTTTCCTCCTTGGGCTATGACATGCAATGCTCGTTCCAGTGAGGAACATTCTGAAGGTGATGAATCTATCCCCATACCAAGTTGACCCTAATGGGTGGAAGAATATCTTAGTAGCTTTGTTGGTTTGGTAGAATAAATCCGCGAGGGATATTATGGCTACGGAGTTCTTTTATTTTTACAGGCCAAAAGATAATTATGTAGAAAATCCATGGTATCACTACATAAGACTGTGAAATCATAGTAGGTACCTCATGAGGGGAACACTTTTAGTATCAAAAATTAAAAAGGCAAATACTTTATTATTTCTGGCGACAAGTGGGAGGCATAATTCGAGGAGTCTAAGAGAGAAAGAGCACATAGAGTTTCGCAGTCCCGGTGATGTCCCCCTATGGAAGGTACGACAAATTGCATGATAAGGTCACGAAATTTAATTTTAGTACTTGAAATAATATTAACGTCAATTATTTTGTAGTCCATGCTGGTTTGGCCCCCATATATCATCAAAGGAAGAGGATTGAGGTTGAGGTCTTGATTCTTGACGAGAAAAAGCACTTTGATGCGGTGGTTACCCTTAAGGCCTTGTACGAGCTTGGATACTATACTGCCCATGTTGCACCTGTGAGGCAAGCATCAGAAGTTTATAAATTTTTACTTCAAACTGTGACTTAATTTGCTATTTTCAATTTTTATCTTCCCATTATGTTTGCTAACTCTTATGTAAGTAAATTCATGGAAGAACATCCGATAATGGATATTGATAGGTAATTGCTTCTCTAATAATTGGACAAGCTGGAGGGGAACATTTAAATTTTGGACCAAGCTCTGAGAAGGGTATGGGTAAAAATTGGTACAGGAAGTGAACAAGGGTGCTGCTCTAAAAGTTAATGTACCCATTAGGACCTAAAATGGGGATACGACTCATCATTCAAATGTAACACTTTCTGAAAATTTTGTAGTCAACATGTCTAATGTAGGATTGGTTTTCCCCACTAGCAAGGAGAAAAATAAATAACCCACAACATATGGGCACATCTCCATTATTGAGTTACCTTTGCGGACGTCTCATCTAGTGGATGTTAATGACCCAACACTACAAAGTAGGGCCTTTCATTATCTTTCGTGGCCCCGTATAAGGAAAGCGGACATAAAATCTCCATAGGATACTACTTCTACCTCGATCCCATTGACGATAAGGGTCGTCGCAAATCTTGATGACCTCAAAAATCTATTTGACAAAGATGTAGAGGATTTGGAGGAATACAGACTATATTGTCTTCTTTGGGTAATTTTTCCTATACCATATGATATACCCATATATACCCTCGGCCAGGCCGAGGGTGCCCTCCACCCAGACGAGGGATCAGGCCCAAGACGAGCCCAAAGACTACGACTCCATTATAGGAAGTATCGGCTAGGATGATCCCCCAATATGGCCCAGACGACCCTTCAAGGGGCTGACCCCCCATCATGGACCGGATGACCCTTTAAGGGGCTGACCCCTCATCATGGCCCAGATGACCCTTTAAGGGTCCAACCCCTCATCATGGCTCAGACGACCCTTCAAGGGGCCGACCCCCATCATGGTCCAGAGAACCCTTCAAGGGCTCAACCCCTCATCATGGCCCAAACGATCCTTCAAGGGGTCGACCCCTCATCATGGCCTGGACGACAGTACGAGGGGGTGATAGCACAAGGCTATATTTAGCCGGACCCGATGCCAGCATCAACTTTTACCTTGGCCTGGCATCTTAGGACGAGGGTGAAGTAATCACAACGCGTGATTTAGGAGATGCGTGGGACTCATATGTCACGTGGACAAGACCGTTATAACAATATCACCCCCTCACGTGAGGGAATATTATGTCATCATTAATTGCAAGTGGCACATCTAGGTGTCAGCAGGGGATTGTCTAGATCATCATTCACATGCACCATTCATGCTTGGGGGGTACACTATACCCCCCAAGCCCTATATATACTTGTTACCTTCAACCTTATAAAGGGATCAAGAATGGTAAACCTAGCTAAAACTCTGCTTGTACACACAGTAGAGAGAGTGATCTTATGTGCATTGTATCCAAGGCCGTTCGTCCCCATATTTAGTGGATCACACACTCATAGTGGATGTAGGCCTAATTGGATGAACCACTATACATCATTGTCTTATTCCTCTTATACTCATCCCCTTCTATACACTTACACACATATACATCTCTATGGCTGCCATTATTGTTACTGTTTGAGCTCATCATCACTTATCTGGTGGTGCTAAATCTTAGCATCATCTCTATATACCTCCAAGGATTTTTCTCATGTATACATTAACTAACTTTTACTCTTTTTCTTCCAGGCTACTGAGGTTTCTATGAGCTAGAGGTAAACTATAAATATCTCTATAATCTACATAAGGCTGCAAAGTCTACACATTTGGTTAAAATGTTAAAAATAAGGGCCTCTTCTTTCGAGTCTGGAAAGGCGTCTGTGACAAGGCCAAAAATGAGGCCAGGGAGAATTTTAGGCATGTCGCGACTGCTCTAAATTTTTTTGAGGTAAAGTTACTTGAGGTTGCCAAACAATCCACAGCCAGTGAAGAGAAGGTTTGCCACATTGAGATTAAGATCCAGTCCCTAATCGAAAACCATGTCGCAACCATAAATAAGGTGGCAGATGATTATGTTGCGACCTTGAAGAAAGATGCTGAGGACATTGTTATTAGTTTCAAGACCTCCAAAGACTTTTTTATTGGCTGGAACAAAGCGTACATCCGCGACTATAAGGAGATGAGGAATAGAGTTGCCAAAAAAATCTATTGACCAAAGAAAAAATCTTTGCTTGGTGATTCACTAATGCCAAGAACACTTAGTGTGTAGAGGATCTCAAAAAGGATGACGAGCTCACTAAGAAGCTAAAAGAGGATGACACAGCTGAAGCACTTAGAGCTAAAGAAACTTAAAGTGGCCAAGATGAAGACAGTGATAATGAAGGGGGTACGGAGTCTTGGTCTTATTCCGCGGTCTTATTTCACGTTTTGATTGTAACTATTTTGTGATAAACAATGCTTATATCAAATTCTTATTTATTGGAATGAATTTTTGATTCTGTAGACTTGTATGCCTTAATGCTTTGCACATTTTGTCTTTAAACTACTAATTTTATGATGTGCTTTATTTCTTGCTCTTTGATCTTCATTAACTTGCATGCCTAGTTATCATCACTTTGTAGCCTTATTAGAATTATAACTTTATCTCTTATAGATGTAGTCTTATATTATGAACTATATTTAGTTCAACTGCCATGCTTGTTCGTGGCTGCAACCTTATAGAGATGGTGATGTAAACACTATTTAACATTTTTGTGAGGGGTAAGGAGAAATAATGAGTTTTAGTTATTTTACCTAGTTTTCATCTCCAAAAGTGCCGACACACATAGCTTGCTTTGGGTGGATAATATATTAGAATATGAAAGGTGTTTTTCTCATTTCAAGAAGTATTTGTAGAGGTGAATCATCTTCAACATCATTTTATTCATCCTCTTTGCATATATTATATCACCTCCCAAATACACAACGGTATGGGGATCTAAACCCCAGATCCAGTTTACGTTGTTACTTTTTTGAAACATAATGAATCGAAGGTCTTAGAGAAAAATTGATTTATGTTAATACCAATGTTAAATCTGTGAGCCTAGTTATGATTAGATCATGTGCACAAGTTTAATCATAGGGGTTCAAATAAACAATTACGCAAGGTTTTAACCAAAAAATTACCAATGTATAAAAACTTTACACATTTTAAAAATATTTCCACAATTTTAGCAAAACGTAAATGGTTTTGAAAAACATGCAAGCGTGTGTAAAACCACAATGTCAATTGACAACCAGAAAATAATATCAAAGTATACTAGGTATGAAACTTTGGTAGATGTTTTTAATCACTCATGTCGAATGACAATCAAACGACAACATATAGGAATTAGGTCATTCACCTATGATATCTATATGAGATTTATCCTTCAAGATTGATCTATGTAATACTCAATGTTTTAACAAGGTCGTAGCCAATCCTATATACATACATACATACACACACACACACACACACACACACACACACACACACACACATATATATATATATATATATATATATATATATATATATATATATGAATGAATACATTTTCAATTTCCCCCCTTTTCTTATGGTAAAACCATTAAAAACTTAAAAACAACTTAGTTAAGAATATCATGTGAAACCCACTTATGCCAATAATGACTTTATGACCAACACAACACCAATAAGTCCATAGACTGATAGAAAACGACCAAGGTCAAGTCAGAATCTGGGTAGACTTTGAGATCATTGAGTCAATATCTACAAAAACATTATCAACAAGAAAATATCACACATGTATGAAAATTTAAATAAGTCATCCCCCCTACTCAGGGATTCTCCCAAACAAGATATAATATAAATATGAAGAAACACGGTAAATAAAGTAATAAAACTCACCCTAAAACATATGTATCGTCAATAAGTGTGTTTCCCCATTTTTACACATCATCCTTAGAAATATACGGAGTAAAACAAATTCCCCTAAATGACATAATCAAATGTGTAATAACAAATATCCCCTCATTATAGATGCTTCTCCCCCTTTTGAACATCAAATGTTCAAACAATAGTAGAAACGAAACATAAATAATAGGTAGAATAAATATAAACCCAACAAGATATATATATATATGTATATATATATATATATATATATAGGTAATGAGAGAATCATAGTAAATCTCGATATAAAAGAGGTAAAGATGAATGCTAACGGAGATAAAAGTTTAGGAAAGATAGATAAGACTATCTAAACATATGACGATCGATGCTAATACAGGGTGACCATAGGATAATAAAAACAAAGCATGATATAGATTAATAAAAGATACATTAATCATCACATAACATCCACGAAAACACGTAAGAATAATGTATCACAAAAGAAGGTAACATGATAGATATATAATTCTTTAAACACTTAACCTAGTGTATATATCATCCAAAACACTCCATAGAGTGACAAAAGTAACCAAAAGTACAATATTCACAAAAATAATACACCAATACTCTCCTCCACAAGATATAATCAATGAGCACAAAAAGAATATAAGTCATAAAGACTATCATACAAAGATTTATTGTAGAGAATAAGGTCTGTGACATTAGAATCTAATACATCCAAAATATCAACATCAACTTCATGATCTCAGCATCATATCAGTTGTCGTAGGAACTGGATCACATCTCGTAAGTAGATCATATCTCTTTACTGAATCCATAACTTATAGAGATGTATCAAGAAGTCTCCAAAGTACATTTGTAATTTTCTGATGAACATATGTAAGAGAATAAGTCCTTCGTAAAAGTTATTTGCATCAAAATGAAGTCTCGTGTAACTTGATTTTTAGAAAACTAAGCTAGAAGAAATTTTGAAGTATGAGGATGTGCACATGGATAATGAAGAGCGAGAAAAAGAAAAAGTGCAGGTGCTGGATCAGGAGCATCATCATGCCGAGTTAAGATGTCAGCAAGAGGTTCGATGACTAGAGGGATCTGAACAAGTCCGAGTCATGAAATTTTCCCCTCAGAATGAGACACTGCGGTACTAGTGGCAGGACCACAAAAAATCACATAAATATCATAAAAAATACTCTCCAAGAGATTATAGATGACTATTAATCATACTACCGATATGTTTTTTTTTGGTTTTTTAATAAAACATGCATTGAGCAATGTTTTGTTAAAATATAATAAAAATAGTGAATGAGAAAATCCAGCATAAAAAAATTCTAATGATGAGTGTTATCAATCATCTTACAACGCAATTTAATCAAGAAATTAAATCATCCATGGACACATCCATGAACCTGATACCAACTAAAATTACATCATAATCTTATAGTGCTGAAAGTACATTTAACCAAGTTAAATATAACTTTCATTCAAAAGAAATCCACCAACAATATCATAAATCATGGATATAGAATGAACCATCCTTTGAGGTTTAGCGATTGATAACAAGAATTAAGGAATGAAAATACATCATCTTTTACTCTATGATAGAATGAACAAATCTACTTACATCGTAACCAAAATCCTGAATACGAAAATGAGAAAAGATATATTAGATAATTATTAAGTGAACAATATAGTATACGATATGTTTGTGACGCCGAATAAATAAAACGTTTCCCCAAGGCATCTATCTATGAGAGAGAAAAGTGATAAGGCTATCAGTTGGCTGACCATGCTAATTGTCCAGATAGAAATTAGGATGATAATATCCATAAAGATATCAATAAGAGATAATGATGCCCGTAGTTATAATAATCTCCCTATCACTCATAGAACACGCAAGCGTCGTAGGGTCCTCTAATGCCATTTTTAATTTCACGAAGAACTCATGAAAAAATATCGCATTCACCAGAAGGTATGGAAAAAGAAAAATAGATGTTAATAAATTTCAAATATGAGGGACACTAAAAATACCCTCTGGCTTCATATCTAGATGTGTCAAGTAGACGTTCCACTCAATGTGAATAAATCAAGTGGCGAAGGAGCCACAAAGTGATCTATTGTCACATGTGATACGAAAGGTGGAGCTCTCAATTATTGATAGGTAGACAATATGATCACATTGAGAATATCATCACATAGACGTACACGAATGAGTTTAACATCAAGCGACAATGACTGATGACTCTCCTGGATCACTCACTCTGCCCCGAGCGGGAGTGATATTTTTTTGTTAATTCATTGTGATAAAGAAATGGACTGAAAATAGGTGAGAATGGAATTAACTTAAGAAAATGCTCAAATCACGGGATACATTCCTAACACATGTAATGTACAATAACATAGGAAGATAGCTAATAAAGTCTGAAAACATACGAAAAGTGGCAAGGAAATAGTGTGAGGAGCACCTAGATATGTAAAACCTATTAAATGGATCAAATAACAAAAATATGCACGAACAATTACTAGTAGAGCTCTATATTCTCAAATAGACAGACCAAATGACAAAGAGAATCAATAAGAATGATTACCCGAGTCGAATCACCAAAATCTCCAATATTGAATAATTTATTTTCTCACTCTATCTGACTTTTAGAGAGATAGACGTGTTGGAAATGAATCAAAAAATGATTAAAATTCATTTTAACCCATAAGGAGCTAAATAGACGGTTCTTGGATTATCGTGTGCATGGGGTCAAATTATGACCATGAAAATGGTGTTGTTCAACACCTGATAAACATATGTCGTGTGAACGGAGAAGTTGAAGGAAAGGAATTGGACCAAATCTCACTTAACTAACAACACAAGACACCGTGTGAACAAAATTGATGCATAGGGAATCCTAAAAGTTTTCCATGGTTTGGGTCATAAGAAAAAAGTGAAGTTAAAACAATTTCAAAAAATAATTAATGCACGAGGAATCCTAAAAATCCTAAACTCTCTCAAAATATTCCACTATATGCATGCTTGTGTATATTGTTTTGATTTTTATTTTTTGGTACAAATATATATATATATATATATAAGCAAAGAACATGCAAAACATGAGATTTGATTTAGATACCAAGAAAACATTACATTTAACCATTCACTAAGCATGCAGAACCATCAAAGTTAATTTTTGAATATAGAATTTGTTCAAACACATATCTTAATTATCTCAATTTCACAATGAAAGTTCAATTCATCATGAGATATTAGACATTTTAGCAAGTATGTCAATAAAGGAAAATACGAGTTATAAGTCCTTTAAATTGCATTTGATTAAAACCATGTAAGAACTATAAAAAAATCATCAAATCATATTATAGGCTGGCCAATAAGTTACCATTCAATCTGTAAAATCCTTCAAGAACATGTTGTAAGAATATTTTATGCCAAAAATTCCATCGAAATACGCTAAGTCCTATCTCATTTTTATGTATGCGATTTATTTATTACTCGGCTATTGGCTTTTTCTTGACATATATTATTTTTGCCAAAGATTTAATTTTCACACACACCTTGGATGACACATTTCCTAATGATACTAAAATTAAAAATAGGCGTTATCACTCCAATGGTTACCCTTATCACTGCATAAATCAATACATTTTAAACTGCATCAATAATCACAACACTCACCCAAAAAGTGAATCATGGAGACTTAACAAAGAAGAAATACATTGATAATAGTAAATAAATTTCATCTTAAGTATCATAGTAATCATTAATAAACTAGAAAAAATACATATGATATTGTAATGTAGTGATATACAACGGAAAAGTCTGCAATACACTTGCAAAAATTTATTTTCACGATATTTTCAAGACATTTGTTTGCATGTATGTCATAAACACTTGGAAACCAAACATATCCAGTTCTCTTATGCTTAAATTTTTTTATTAATTGACATTAAGTAATGCTAAGCTCAAATAAAAAATATATAAACAAGAAATACAATTTTGGATTTTTATAAAGAGATGTTATGTACGCATATAATTGTCAATGTAAGAAAATAATAAAATGAAATGCAAAAAAATCTCACTAAAAGTAAAAATTATCCAAGATATATCAATGAATCTCACACCTAATGAACATAAAATTTGACAAAGAATCATCTTAACTCATAGGACGGAACAAGGAATACCGAACCTATAAATCCCCTATGCGCATGAAGACCTATCTATCTATGTAGAGGTGGATATGTCTTTCACATTAATAGGAGGCACAAATATAATGGGTTTCCTTTACCTAGGGATGATTTTCTCAACTATCTACCATAGGGATGGTATCTAGCCTAATTAAAGTAGATCTTCTCTCATTCCTATAAATATGACTTCTCACAAAGTTTTCTCTATTGAAAAAAAAGTTCATTTTCTCAAACCTCTTTTAATAATGTGGTATTCCCCAAAAATTTATTTTTCCACATAAGTGAGGTGGAACATAAGTAGCAAGTCTCCAATTACCACCATCATGATATTTATCTTTCTTCGTTCTATTAATGGAATTTTCAAGTACAAAATCCCTTTCACTTTGCAAACTCAAAGTGTAAACCTTCGACACAAAGGTGTGAATCTTTCTTCTCAAGTCATCATGGATATCAATGTCATGTGAAGTATAAACAAGATGTGAATCTATAACCTTGTACAAAAAATATCTCAGGTGCCCATGTCCCTAACAAAAAGTGCACTGAAAAGATATACGTCGCACGTCCATAGAATGAAACTTAGGAAAACCTTTTTGTTTTCATTGGGACTTTTTCAATTTATAACAAAATGACTTAAAATAACCTTCTCTGTGACAAAAGTAAAAGTTTATGATTGTGAGTGATCATGAGAAACATGTTAATCATTGTCATTATTTGAAATCTTTTTTTCACTTTTTCTTTCTTGTCATTTCTTTTCAAATGTAATTCATCAGTCTTATCTAAGTCATGTGATTAAGATGAACTTTCAAATGCCTGTTTCCTTAGGATGAGGATGGATTATTTTTAAAATTCTTACACGAATCAATTTTATCATTAAAAGATATCATTCTCTTTTTTTATGTTCACATTTGGAACTTCACACAAAAAAGTTCCTTCCATAATTTTTTGAGTTCCAAAGTTAAATCAAAATTTTATTGCTATACAACCTTGTGTTTTTAATAATATATCTCATCTTAATATTTCAAAGTATTCAAATTTGAAATCTGTTCCTTGAAGGAGTTATTTTCATCTTTCACTGGACATGTTAGGCCTAATAGCTTACCTTCTGATTCCCAATAATTTAAACCCTTTCTCGGAGGACATCCCTTTGAGTAGTAAGTTATCTAGTACCATCAAAATCACTTTACATGTAAACATTTTCCTATTCAAAGAGCTTGATTTTGTTTGCCAATTTAACATTTGACTTTCTTCATATTTAGATGAAGATACATTATCTTTTCATCATCTTTAATAGAATTATTTGACACTTTCATCTTCACTACAATCATCAATGTCAACATCAATAGACTTTACTATCTTTTCATTTTACAAAAAATGGCTTTCAAATGTTTTGTCCTTTTATTAATTATAAAGGACCTAGTACAATAATCATTAGCAAAATTAAGGCAAAACAATCCAAAAATTCTTCATGCATAGATATATCTGTAAAAGGAAATATGAGTCAAAAGTAAATGACACCAAAAGATATCAATTTATCCAAAAATATATCATAAACACCCTTTAAGAAGTTCTAACACAATTAGGTCAACAAAAAATAGATTATAACATAAATTCAAAAATCCACAAAAATGTTAAAAAAAGTCTAAAATGTCCTATGTGGGTGGTTAATACGACTCGATCTAATTTGAGGAAATTGTTCCTAACTCAAAATTCTAGGGATCCTAGGTTTCAATACTTGATAAAAAACTGATTTTAGGCTATGGATTTGTAATTGAACATGTGTGGATTATTTTCATTAATAAAATTATTTTGAATAAATCGATTTGCAACTCTCACACACAAAGAACCAAATAACCTGATTAAAGTTAATTAACTAAATGAGGCTTCATATGCAGTTCAATTTCTAACTAGATATCAATAAACCTTAGATAAAGGTGACTTGGTGCGTGATTTTCCCGATATTATCAATTCAAACCATAGAAAAATTATACAACAAAATATCTATGAGGAAAAACATCACCTAGGGAAAATCCTTGGATGCATTCTCTCTCTCATTAAACTTGAAAATTAATTTTAGTGAAAAGATCACCTCTTACCTGATCTCTTGAAGATATAGTTTCATTTGGATATTCAATTTTCCCCTATTTTCAACAATCTCTCTAATATCTCCATCAAGATTTAGAAGAATTACATTCTCCTTCGATTATCTCACACTTTGAACATCTCCTTCAATGAATTTCTTAACTCTCCTACAATCTAGATTTAGATCTGTGGTAAGAAATGTATGTGATTTGGTAATTGAATTGCTCAAGGATTTAGTGGATTTAAGCAACACTTGTCTAGAATACCTCATAATTTTGTTAATCAAGTATAGCTATAGGAAAATCAATCAATTGTGAAGATTAATGGGTAATTGAAGCAAGTATGCATAAAATCTCTCAAGTATTACTAAGAATAGAAACTCAAATAGCTATCACTTTTTCATATTATGATTTTTTGATCCAAGTCTTGTATTTATATTATGATGGAAAACATACTAGGCATCGTGTGCACGGTGTTGTATGGTTCTATACTCACAACACAAGCTATACCCAAAATTCGAAAACAAAATTTCTCAAAATTTAACGTGAAGTTTTTGGGTTTGATTGTAACATTGTGGGGGAGTTTATAGGTTTGAGGAGAGGATCTTAATTAAAATCCACAGGTTGAAGAAAATTGGGTCGCTTAAGGTGAACTATTGGGAAGCCGTGGGTGTCCCTCCTTATAATACATAGGCTGGCCAGTCCCATGTATAGTCCACGGGGGCTATCTAACAATTATATTTCCTTTTAATTATGAGAGATAGATAAAGACAACAGTAATAAATGATAAAATAACTTAAATTATTAAATCCGAACCATCAGTTGAAATAATTGATAACTTCATCATACGTCTCAACTACACCGTAATAAATCCTCAATAAGATAAATTACTCATATCGTGGCACATAACATGGGTGCATACATAAATTATCTAATAAAGAAAAAAACATAAATATAATTGAGGTTGTAACCCTTAACACCTACCTAATTGATAACTGAAATTTCATAACTGAGATGGAGGTGAATGTTGCAACAAACTCTATCTTGATAGTGTTGCTTTCCTTGATACTACATTCTTGACCCCTTCCATTGAAACATTTTAGTTCGAAGGCATAATCACTATCAGGGTTGAGTTTATTGTAGTTTTCAACTCAATCTCACTTGTTCTATATCATCAATCATCTATGTAGGTTTTAGGGGTTGCATTTATAGTTATCGTTGTATTTATTTCATTATGAGAGAGTTTATATATAGACCCATGTTGGGTGCCCAAATTATGAGTTTTTTTTTATCTTGTTGGGGATTTGTTATTATATGAAAGTTGAGACTTATGTTGGAGGTATCAGTTATTTCACTTGAAGACTTGAATTTAATTATTTAGTTCACTATATAATTTATTACTTTCTGTATTTATTTGTTTTGGATGAATAAAATTATTTATAATTGTTAGATAGCCCTTGTGAGCTATACATGGGACTAGTCACCGAATGTATGGAAAATAAAGGTATGATACTGTTACCTAATACTATCAATATTCTCAGTGAGAAAATTAAAAATAGATATTAGAGGTGTACATTTGCAATTAAGCTTGGTTAAAGTGTTTGCCCAAAGGTTCCAAGCTTTGTTTTGCAAAAAGACAAACTCTTAAAAGGTAGTTTTTTGATAAAAAAATAATTTTTGAATAATATAAGGTTAAATATGAAATATAGGCAGTTTGTCAGGTGTAGGTTGGACGGAGTTACCTTGCCCAGCGTTTACCTAAGGTGTTTTAAAAGTCCAATGATATATATGTAGATTTGTGATTTTATCGAGAAAGTTTTAGAATACTCCACTCTGGAAGGGTCTTATTGGAATAAGATATGATAGTTTAAGCTTATAATAAGGATGTTTAAAGATTTAAGAGATGTCATAAGAAGAGACTCAAACATTTTTTGGATGACGCTTCAAACATATGCATTTTCATTCAAACATGATCTGAAAATTTTGGGTTAGTTCAAGTTTTTGTGCTCCCCTAAAGCCTACTACAAGCAAAGTGACCTATTTGTCTTATTTGAGACCTTGTTCTCTTCATCTCTGAAAGATCACCCAACACATCCGTATTTTGATGATCTTTTTAGACTCATATAGGAACAAAAAGTTCTTGATGTGGTAATGCATTAATACTAGTTTGATTTGTCCTATCTTATTATTCTAGATTTTGGTCAGATTTAATATCACTTTAATATCAACATATTTAACACTACTATCATTTATAGATACATTCATGGACTCAATGATTGGTATCGTACAATAGTTAAATTCTCAACACTAATGATTGTTTAATAATAACCTAAAAATTCCTTTATCTCCTCGTGGGTCAAATTTTTCTTAATGTTCTCTATATTTACATAAAAATGCTCACAAAGGCCATAAAAATGCCTTTATCTCCTCATTTTTAATGTATTATTTTGAACTAATGTTATATTTATTAAGTAACAAGTTTTGCTATTAGCTTCAACCCAAAAGTATTTTTGTGAATTCTTTGCATGAATCATGCCTATAGCCATCTTTGGTAACATTCTAATTTTATGTTTATCTATACCATTTTATTGGGATGTTTTGGGTGCAACAAAATAATTGGAGTAACCATTACCAATACATTATTCAATATTATGTGTGTCTTTGAACTCACCACCTACATCTCTATTTATTCTGGTTACTTTGGTATCCTTCTTATTCTCAAAATTTTATGGTGCTAAAATAGGTAGGCCCCAATCTCACAAAATGTATATCCTTAGAGTATAATGAAGTGTTGTGAAGTAGAAATTAGTAGCACAAAAGTATGTACACTAATTATTCTCCATTGAGGAGGTACTTGCATCCACTTTTAAGATGTTTCTCTTTGGGACATTTAATATGAGGATGAATAATATAAGGATGGACAGCCTTAGACTTTAACTAAGGTGGTTAAATGGCATGTGAGGTCTTTATGATTAGAATAGAGATGTTATGAATAAATTCTTCTCTAAGTACTTCTTACACACTTAGGACCCACAAGACCAAATTAAATCTAGAGCACCTAGATGTGGGGTCTAAGACATAACGTAAGAGTTGTAATTACTCCAAAATCCTTAATAAACACTATATATTGATATTAATACTTACTTTGAGGAATAATAACTTACAATCCCATCCTTACAACCGTATCCAAGTGTCCCCTATACATCGAACTCATAGGAGAATTATTGGGCCTCTATAGTCACCACCCTAAGATGTGGGTACCTTATACTGTTAAAGTCATCATAAATGCTAGTTATGAAGACCCTTAAGGTCCTTATTAAGACACTATGTGTCCATCGTTGAGAGTTGGAGTCGGTTGAAGACTATAATTTATTTAACGTAACCTTGGACAAATTCTTGAGGGGTTCGGCCTTATAATGAAGTCATTATTGTGTGAAAGGATAAGGTTTTCTCTCCCATGTTTAGACTTTAGCATAAGTTTTAGGTGTAATAACCTGTACTATTAGTAGTGTACAAATTTCTTTAATTGATTAGTTAAATGTGATGACTTATTATTTACATGTGACATGTGGTATGTCACTTATTATATTTGTTCTATGTTTTTAGGTAACTTGTATTTGTGGCCCATCATGTGTTGAGTGAACTGAATTTTTTTGAAAATTGGCACAATACACGATAACTTATTTATTATATATTTTAAGTGACTTAGTATTATAAGCGACCGTGGAGTGGTCCGGGACTAGGTGTCCAGGATTTTCTTGCTTGGATTATTATCTCGGCATTGGGTTCCACTGACCATGAAGTAGTTTCTTATAATGCCAAGACACAAGTAATAAATTTTTGTTAAGTTTGAACTTACCTAACTCATATTGGTTAATATATTAATTTAATGAGATAATTAATTTATTACAGTTAGTTTTATTTTGACACGGGTCAGAGACAAAAACCATTTGAAAATATTTTGCAAGTAATTAAAATTCATAAATAAATGTATATCCATTTACTCATATTTAATTGGTATTGCACTCTCTCATGAGACATTACTCACCTCTCAACTAAAGTGTGCACCTAACGTATGCATTTTCATTACCTAGTTATGCAACCCGCCTGACTAGTTCCCAAGTGCCCTTAAATTCCATATGCTATCCTATCCTGCGTAATTTATTTATTTAGCTTTCACATTCACTAATCATTATAATTCTCAATTATAATTTATTAAACCGTTTCCAATAATTTCCACTAGTTATTATTTCAATATTCACATAAATCATTCACAATAACTTTCACTAGTTATTAAATCGATATTCAAAAGTTAATATCACATAACATATTTTTAGTAACGTTTACTAGTTATTAAATTATTAATCACACTTACTGTTTAAGTCGTTTATACTTTTTCACATTAATATACACAATATTCACATCATCTCATGCCCATATATATTTTCTGCACAAATATATACGTATTCATCATGCATACATATATATCACTCACTATATATATATATATATATATATATACATAACCGCCATCCGTAATAACAATAATAACTTCCCCGGATGCGGGTCTCTAATGCTATCATCATCCAGGGAATACTGATATCATCCTGGCTACCGCATTGGGATCTAACACCGAACTACGATAGAAAAAAACAAACGACGTTGGACGCGGTCATAAATTCCTCGATTAGTGAGAAATAACCATACCCATAATTACTTCACCTGGGACTCAACCTTAACATGCCCATGCATGGAGATTATGACATGTGAATAATACAAACTCATATAATATCTATATATAAAATTTTCACACATGTATATAATAATAATAATAATAATAATAATAATAATAATAATAATAATAATAATAATAATAATAATATTATTATTATTATTATTATTATTATTATTATTATTATTATTATTTAATTATGCATATCACAAATGGCACAAAAATACATTATCACCCAATGCTCCATTTTATCCTCAATTTATAAATTATTAACTTAATTAATCAATTCAATTATTTTTCAATATCAATTCTGGACACGTGTCTACATCACTCAACTCCTATCCCAATTACCACATTTTCCATCACAATTATTCATTTTCAACTATTTTTCTCATATATTTTAATTTCACATCTCATCTAAAACTCCCTTTTTAACTCAAGGTCCACATACAAACTTAATTGAATTTTTAGAAATATAAAATATCGACTTTCGATTGTATCATCCCATTAATTACATAATTTTTCCCTCATTAAATAAAATAATCCCAAATCTCAAAATTCCAGAATTCCAAACGAATTTGATCTCAAAGCGAACCGGTTCTACTTTCCATAAATCCGAACCGGTTCGATTTAAAGGCGAACTGGTTCGCTTTTCTAGTCAGCGAACCTCATCCCTTTTTTCTTCCACAATCCACTCCCAATGATCCTAAACACAATGTCATACACTAACCAATCGTAAAGAGTATAAGGGACATTTCTAAGAAGATTCTAACATCTAGTAATTACATTAATTCAGAAGATTAATCATCAATTTATAGGATTCAAAACTACAGTCGAGAATTTCTGCATTCTAATAATTATATCACATATTCATCTCCATATCCCATTATTCGTATCATCCTCAAATTTCATAATTTTCAATCCAGCTTAATTCTTTAAAATTTATAATCATATTATTTCCCAAATATAAACTATTTCCCAAAATATAAATTATTTCTCAAAATTTCACAGTTTATATATATGGGAAATCATCTCCAAAAATATCATGTCCCAACTATGATATGAATAAAATTGTATATACAAGTAAAATAGTAAGTTAATTACTTGCCTTATGATTCGTAGAGTCTGATTTAATGCAGATGTCGCTTAATCCTTGAAGAATTCCCTTACACTTCTTCAATCCTAGAGTGTTGTTGCAAAATTCTTCAGTTCTTCCCTTAAACTCTTAAATTTTCTTTGCAATTACTTTCACTTTCTCTCAAAATCTGTGAATAACTCTCCTCAACCTTTGGATTTGTTAAATGACTCTTTCCTAAACCCAAACCTTTGATTTTATTAGTATAATCCCGTTTTTTTCTATTAACATGCCATTAAGGATCCAAAAGTCACCTAAATTGGTCCCGACTAATCTAAAAATCTCTCGATACTCAAATACAACCCCGGGTATTCAATTTTGACCCATTCCGGATCAACCATGAACTCGAAATCATCATCCGAGTCACTTAGCAATATTTTCCCATCTCAACCTATTTTAATTTAATCACGTGTGTTCGATTGAGATAATATTGAATTTCATCATGTTTACTCACTTACGACTAAATTCCATTTTATTTACTGTATCACACTAGTAAATAAATAATAACAAAAATATCAATTCATTTTTCACTCTAAATTAATATTTATTTAGTTTTTCATTATTTCGTAAATTAAATTATTTGTCACCCGCATAATTTAAATATTCAATTAGATATTCAATTAAATATATCTATATAAAAGTACGAGGTATTACATACTTCCCCCTTTGAAAAGTAATTTCGTCTTTAAAATTAAGATATGCCTAGTATTTAAACCTTTAGATTCTTACACAAATAGCATCCGAACGTACTCATAACCAACTTGTGATAATATTTTGGCGTATCTGTAGACACCACATTCTAGGACCCCCCAAGTCTCTCCTTAGACTCCTAGTGCCGATCTAGAGACCATCGGGCGCCCCTGCTCCCCATTTGACTCCTGTCAACTCTTTCATCAGAGTGAAATCTCTTTAAATCTTCGAAGGTCTCTGAATACCCTTTTCAATAGTCCGCCCTGTGCATGAATCAGCATAACGTTTGGACGAACGAACCATTTCACTACCGAAAACTGATTCAGAGGCCATCGGGAGCTCGCGGGCCCCAAATTGACCCCAATCAACTCCACCGTCAAAGAAAAAACCCTTTGAATCATTAAAGGGCACTAAAAATCCTTTCCAACGGTCCACCACGTGTATAAAACAACATAACCGTTCGGACGAACGATCAGTTTTCCCCTAAAAATCGATCCGGAGGCCACTGGGCGCTCTCGGGCTCCGTTTAACCAAAGTCAACTCTTCGGATTGAATTACACTAAATGAATCTCCAAAGGTCACTGATTACCCTTTCTAACAATCTGCCCCATGCACGCTTCTGACCTACAGTACGGACGAATGATCTGTTTTACTCCGAGAGGTCACCGGGCGCTTCTAGGCCCCGGTTAACCAAGTTTAACTTTCTGACTTGAGCGAAACTCTTTGGAATGTTGAAGTAAATCTACTAAAATTTCCAATGGTCCGCCCCATGCATGATTCTGACTTACCATGCGGACGAATGATCCATTTTCGTCCGATGATCTCTCGTCCAGAGGATCGACGTGCGCTTTCGAGCCATATTTGACCCAAAGTGAACTCCCGGACGTGGGAGTGGTCCGAAGGATTATTGAAGGCCTATGAAATACCTTTGTAACGATATGCCCCATGCATGATTCAGAATAACGTTTTGTGCGATATAGTCATTTTTCCAAGAATGCCCACACGAGACTTCCAATTGGCATGTCTTGAACCCTGCCTATCGACACAGTGTCAAGGTTACCTGCCGATAGGCAACCCTTGGGGTATGTCGATCGACACCCTCTTTTTCCAGCCATGACCTCATTCCCAACAGACAGCAAACCCATCAACATCAGTGATCTCAACAACATTCTCTAGAAATCAGTGAAGTTCCATATGAGAAGTTCCATTCAACCCTAAATACCCATCCTTTTCACACACAATTTGGCAAATATCCTTCTCTCTCATCAGCATCCATCAATATTCAAAGGAGTTCATCCAAGATCTAAGCTGAAGCTCTAAAGAAGGTCCAATTCCTTCTCCCTCTTTTTTAATATTTTGTTTTTGCATAAACTACTTTAGATTCATAATCTAGTTTTACTCTAGTTCATACATATTAACATCTACGCCATTATTTGTATATTTCACATACTTTATTTTTCATAAAAAAAACCAAAAACAACTAAAAGAGGGTTTTACCCGTAAATTTTGAACGGAATTATCCACCACACTTTTTCAAAACAAAAAATACATTTTCTACACACACACCCCTAATAAAATTCCGTTCGAATCTATGGGATAAACCCCACCCCTATTCTACATTCAAACTATGTAGATTTTAATGCTTTTATAGGCTATGTAGGCGTCTCAGATTAAAATCCGAGACTCGAGTCCAAATTTTCAATTTTTCAATTTCTTTCATTTCCTAAATTTCTCAAAATCCATCATTTTCATAATTATCATACATATACATATAACATGCTTGTTCGTGTCTCTTCCCGCATATATTGTCGTTTCCCAATAACGATCAATATCTCGATGAACACTCATAGTCTATCTTCTACATTATTACTATTTTGGGAATATTCCTGTGGATGACTCACCCTATCTCTTCTATGGTATGGGTCGAACGATTCCAATCTCCATTATATAAACACATGCACACATTTCACGGGATAAAGGAAAATATTAATATTTCCCCATAAGAGACCGAAACGGCTGGATTGGTGCCTAACACCATACCATTCCATAACTTAGCCCTGGACCTCCAATCTATTGGTTTCGCATCCATCAGTTTGTCCTTGATGCCGCTCTCTCGAAGTGGCAACATATTCTTTTGCCTGTTTTGTGCAAAATAGGCTGACGACTCTATCTCTTTACATTTACCCCATAGCTACGACGACCGAAGCCCCTTTTCGAAGAGAAGGGTGTGAGACCGCTATGCGGTACTTCCTCGGGGTATTCTCCTCCTTCCCCCTTCGGAACAAACGTCACGCCGACCGGGATGGCCACAGTGGCAACTTTGATGGGGACTATTTTTAAGAGGGCTAGACTCTATTTACATGGGTGTTTTATTTTATTGTATATTCCCCTATTTGCATGTTCCTCTTTATTATTTATATGTACCTCATGCTTATGGTACTATTCATACACTCGTAGAAGACTCTCTATGTCAACTTCACACCACGTGCACCAAGGATCATGTATATCCACATCTTGCACACATCACCTAAAAATCCATGCTTAGGTGTCACCAACACACACCTCCACTTGTATATATCCATGCTCACTTATCACACACTCACTTCTAGATGGTTACACATCGCTCACACATCATTTGTGCATGCTTGGTATAGATTTAATATTGGTACTTGCACCTCGCTCCCTATTTGGCATGGTCAATAAAAAGATACTCTCTTCATAAGATACTAATAAAGAATGTTTCCCCCGTATAGTACCGCTTGACCGAAGTCATGATGGGAGGTATATCACAGGGGATTCGTTCACGTACATCAAGTATATTGAATTCTCTCTCACGCATACCGTCCCCATGAGGTATATAGTGAGGCAATTCACCTACACTCAGGTATATCCAATGGCTTGTCCACACATACCGATTGCCCTCAAAAGAAAGTCGTATACTGTGGATGTCACGCCAAAGGGGGGAACCCTTTCCAATTCACCCAACCAACTGCATACCCACATATATGTGTCAAGCCTAGGACACATATGTTAGATTGCCGATTTTGACCCGAAACTCTGCTAAAATTATGGTTCGGCCTATCGCCCAAATTGTTGTGCAATTTTTAAAACGGGAACATGCCCGTGAGCCTGGTTACAAGTCCAACCCTAGCTTTAAATATGTTGCAAACCCAATTTTCCCAGGCTCGGGTCCCGTCCGGTACTTCTTTTTGCATTTAGGTAAATTTAATACAAGTGAGAACTTAATAAACATAATAATCATGTTGAGAGCCATCTCTAGTACTTTCCTCTATCTTTTTAAGTGTCCAGACATATTTTTTTTTATCAAAAATACCAAAAATATTTTTAGTTCTCGTATTTTCCAAAAAATGTTAAGAATATTTTCCTCCTTTTCCAAAAATAAAAAATTCCTTTCTTCTCTTCCGAAAATAAATTCCAAATTTTTCTCTTTCTCGGGTCGATCACATACCCTTGGCCTGGCTCCCTATTGGCTTCGGTCTTCAGTTGAACCGCCCGGAAATTATGTCAGTCCCCTTACTTCCTCCGAGTCTAAGACTCATCCGCCTTCCATGGAGAACACGTATTAAGTGTCGAATATATAGCCGATTTTTTTGACAGTACTGGCTTAGCTCACCGCCAAAATTGACAACCTTAAAATCGATATTCATGAGATGTAAAGGAACCGGGTCCCTGTCCCCAAAGATACCGAGGTCATTTTCCTGTAATACCCCGTATTTTTATGATATTTATTTGTGGGATTAATTAAATTAAATGTGTATTAATTGGAAATTAATCCGGATAAAAATACTAGCTAGATGCGAGTTGGTATTTGATTTTAATGAGTATATATGGCTATATACGAATATTGAATTATGAAATTTGTCATGAGATTGAATACGGCAATTTGGAATTTTGTTGAGACGCGTGTGACAGTCGCGTCAGGAATATAATTATTTTAATTAAAAGTGAATTTTATTTCTATAAACCGTATGGTCGTTTTGAGTGCGCCAACGCGTCCGGAAGGGTCTAAATAGTCAGAAAACACTAGTCGGGGGTTTAGTTTGGGTCCCGGGGTATTTTTAGGTCATGCCGGCAACGTATAAGGGTAGTTTGGTAAGTTTAAATTTTTGGGAATTAAAACCGACAAAAATTAAGAATTAATATCTGATTTGGACTTTACCCACTAAACCCACTAACAACACTTAATGACAAAATGGGCTACGGGAATTATTGGAATTAGTTCCAAGAGTCTCCTAAGGCAAACCCTAGCCTCCATTGTCACCTTGGAGAAAAAGACTTGTAGAGAGAGAGAGAGGAGAATTATGCAGAGAGAGAGAGAGAAACTCATCAATTCGCCATCAAAATCAGAGAAATACATAAGGCAAGTGGTTTAAATTACATTATTTTGCAGTGAATGTCTCTTCCATGCTTAGACAATTTTAAAATTTCATTTGTTTGGGAGATTGATGAAAACCCATAAAATTGGAGTTATAAATTTAATTTTGGATATAGGTTTGCATGTAGAAATATTATTGGATGATTGAACTAAAAGAATTACTACTTTTTTGTTACAAAAACGGATTTTATTAGGCTCATTGATGATCTAAAATTTCTAGGGTTCATGTTCTTGAGATTGAGGAAAAATGTAGAGTTTTGACATTTGGATGATGTTTAGGATGAATTAACCCCACAAAACACGTTAGTATATGACTTAAGTGTGTTTAGGAATGATTAGAAACCTTGAACAATTGTTGGATTGATGTTTAGATGAGATTAGAGGTGAAGAAAAGATGGAAAAATGAGAATAGGAAAATCTGGACTCGAAACTGGCCTCTCGTTAGAAGACCTGCCCAGGTCGTTCGAACGAGCTTTTAACGAGTTGACAGTTTGCCTTCTAACGAGAGGGATGTTCATTCGATGCCTTTCATTCGAACGAGATCTCGTTAGATGCCAGTTCGTTCGAACGAACTCTCATTCGAACAGCCTCGTTCGAACGAGACTTCTAACGAGCTGACAGTTTAGTCTTTTTGGCCTGTTTTGATTTCGCATGTCCCGTAACCTTGTTTAATTGTAGAGATACCATTACCTTGATGATAAATTGATATAGTTGGGACATTTGGGATATATTGGGGAGTAAAACCTAGAAGTTCAATTCGAATTGAATGGAAATTGTGGAATAGGACGTGAGTGACTATTACGATGCGAGAATTATTAACGGCTTAAATAATTGAATTAATCGGGAACTTATGATTTGTCCAACATTATAAGTCGGTACGAGAATGAGAAGTGTACCAAAAATAAATTACGGTGATTACTAAGATGTGTGTATACTTAGTATATGTATATGATTTTATGTGTATGACATACCTACCATACTTGCTATCACGGGAGGTTTACGTTCACTTAGGGCCCTCTAATCCTTGTGTTGCCCGGATTTAGATTGGTACCTCAAGAACATAGGTCAGAGAAGGACTTATTGGGATGTTAATAAGTCTACTGATCGTGGGAGCATATGTATGTGCGTGACCCATGTGATGTGACTGTGTTCGCCTCCATTGTTTGTGATTTGCTATTATCTGAGAACGATTCCTGAGAGATTCGAAATGCGTGATCCTTATGTAGGTGATTTACCGGGATTGATAGCAGAGTATGTGTGCACCGCAGCTTAGTGTCGGGTGCTTGTATAGTATATTTATGGCGTGACTAATATACACTTAGATTAATGAGAACTTTCATGTTGGTATTGTGAGTATAAATACAGAAACGCCTTGAGTAACTATAAAGGGATAACTTGTAATGAATTGTATTACTAATAATTGAGAATCCGAGTTTAAGTAAAGCCCTCTATTTAATTGATAACGCTAGAATGCATAATAGGAATCGAGTAGTAAGGGGTAGAACTTATTACGGTTTGGTTAGATATGTATGTTACTCAGATGGGTACGGTACGTTAGGAGTGCACAATTAGTCGAGAGGTGAGCATTTCATGTGAGTGCACGTCCTAACATGTACTTTGCATTCATTATTTTAAATGTCATTAAAGCACTTGCTATTTTTAAATACTATCCACTTTCGGGCTCTGACCCCTTTGTTTTCAAATCTATTTTTGTAAAAACCATTTTAGGCGCCCAGCCACAAGGACACCATGCATAGGATTTTCATTCAGGTGACGAGCTATAGCTGTTTGTGAAGTTACAGGACTTTACTAGTAGACGCTTCATCTATCTTGACTCTATATTCAGCTTTCATCAGTTGTAGGGCATGTCGCCCATTTCTATTAGAAACAATTCCTATTTCAGATTTTCAGACTTTTGGCATGTAATTAATCCAGGATACTTTGTTTTATTTAGTTAAGTGTGGGATTGTTGTGAGGAGTTTTTCCTCCGGACTAATTATTATGTTGTTGGTTATTCTATTGCTTCGTTATGGTGAATGGTTGTTATTCTTTCATTATCCTTTTATTGCATGTTAATCAGAGTTAACTTAAAACTTGGCAACTCACTTTTTAAATACTAGGTGGTTAGTAATCATTAAAATGTTTTCGACAGTGATGCTGTCAACTGAACCAACTTGGCATTTTGTATTAATTTAATAAAGGAGTAGCTACCCGGTATTTAATTAGTCGGGGTGTCACACGTGGTATCAGAGCATCAGGTTCTAGTGTTCTTTAGGATCTGTACGGCTTATTATGTTTCCGCTGAGCTTTCTTTGATGTGGAGCCCTATATTTTAGAACTGTTGTATTCTTTTGTATATGCTACGTTCTTCAACTATTTCAAGTTTATAAATGTGAACTTATAAACTTTATTCTTATTTCAGATGCCTCCACGATGTGCACAACGGGTTCCCAGGGATGCAATGCCAGATCCACAACCCGCAACAGTTCAGGGCACGATGAATGCCGCCGAGGTTCCAGCCATTGTGGCCCAGGCGGTAAATGCCGCACTAGCCGTAGTTCAGCAGGCACCACCTCAGGTGCCAGTAGCTGCGCCAGTTCAGGCACATGCATTCCCATCCGCTTGGGAACGTGTACGTGATGCTTTTCAGAAAGCACACCCACCAGAGTTCGCAGGTAGCTCCGATGTTGTGGTTTCGAGTCAGTGGAGGAAGGACATTCAGCGGCACCTGAGGATGTATGAGTAAACTGATGTACAGAAGCAGATACTATCTACCTTTAAGCTAGTGGGGTATGCACTGCAGTGGTAGGAGTCTATTACCATCGTGGAGGAGAGAGATACTCTCACTATACAGGAGTTTTTGGTGCGGTTTGACCGCAAGTATTTTCCGTCAGCTGTTCACACGGAAATGAGGAGGAAGTTGATGAATCTCAGGTAGGAAGGTAAGACTGTGGCTGAGTATGAGGCCAAATTTACCAATCTGTTGAATATTGTTCCGGATGAGATACCGACAGAAGAGAAGAAGATACATAAATTTACATACGGGTTGACTTGGAGGATCCGTCAACATTTGTTGGGGAATCTATCGTTGTCCACTTACTCTGATGTGGTTAATGCTGGACTGTTACACTGCCAGGATCACCGCTTTCACATGGCTGAGGGAAAGAGATCGGGAGAGTCCAGCCATCAGGGCAGGACTGGAGGACATGGTGCCAGTGGGGCACAATCTGTTCAGGGGCAGAGAGAGGGTGACCAGGGTTCCCAGCAGGGGGATCACAAGAGGTTTAGATCGGGAAATTTCAGGCATGGACAGGGAGGTTTCCGGCAGGGCCATCAGGGTCCGAACGGCCATCAGGGCCAGCAGGGTCAGAATGGCCAACAACAGTTTCAGCAGGGCCAGCAAGGCCAGGGGAGGAACGGTAATGGCCACCAGGGCCGGAGGCAGCAGGGACAGAGAGGGGGGAACTTCCCGGGGAAGTGTTACGTTTGTGGCAAGACTGGCCATAAACGCCAGGACTGTCCTGATAGGGGCAGGGCCCCGCAGCAGCAGCAGGGTGCTCGACATGAGTCGCAGAGACCCGTGTTTCCCGCCTCCCTCCCGGCGCCACCACAGATGGCAGCATTATCACCCATTCTAGCGATCCCAGTTCAGTAGGGGCAGTTGCAGTATGGGAGAGTATACCAGCTTCAGCAGGCAGCAGCTCCACAGGCACCACCCGCGATTGAGGGTATGTTTCCTATCCATGGCACTATGGGTCGGGTTTTGTTTGATACGGGGCAACGCATTATTTTATAGCTACACATTTTGCGAAAGCCTTAGGATTTTTAGCCACAGCAGAGAGCACAGTGACGTGTGTAGACTCACCATTGGGGAGTGGGTCACTTATTTTCTTTATATGCCGGGGAGTGGGGGTAGAGATTGGTAGTCTGGTATTACCTGCAGATATGTTGGTATTAGATGTGCATGAGCACGATGTGATTATTGGTATGGATTGTCTCGCAGCTTATAGATCCATGATTGATTGCTTCGGTGGGAGCATTGTTTTTGCCATTCCGGGGTAAGAGATGTTTGTAGTGGCGATGCCTCGCCCAGAGGGAGGCTCGACCGCTCATTTGTATTACATAGAGGAGGATACCTCTAAGGAGGTTGTGATTCCTTTAGATTCGATCCCAGTTGTCAGGGAGTATTTCGATGTGTTTCAGGAGATACCAGGCCTACCCCCCAATCGAGAGATAGACTTTGTCATAGACTTATTACCAGATACGAGACCTATAGCACGCACACCGTACCGTATGGCTCCGGCAGAGATGCGAGAGCTACGAGATCAGATTGAGCAGTTATTGGGTCAGGGGTTTATACGGAGGAGTACTTCGTCGTGGGGTGCCCCTGTGTTGTTCGTAAAGAAGAGGGATGGATCGTTGAGGTTGTGTATGGATTACCGAGAGTTGAATAAGGTCACGATACGGAATAAATATCCATTTCCCCGAATCGATGACTTATTCGACCAGTTGAGGGGAGCTTCTTTCTTCTCAAAGATTGATTTGCGATCGGGATACCATCAGTTGCGTATCAGGGAGGAGGACGTCTCGAAGACTGCGTTCTTAACGAGATATGGTTCCTACGAGTTTTGAGTTATGCCTTTTGGCTTGACCAATGCTCCAGCCGTGTTTATGGACTTGATGAATAGAGTGTTCAGAGAGTTCCTTAATCAGTTCGTCATTGTCTTCATTGATGATATTCTGGTTTACTCCCAGACAGAGGAGGAGCACGCAGAGCATTTGAGGCAGGTTTTGCAGACGCTACGTCAGAACGAGTTGTATGCAAAATATGAGAAGTGCAGGTTTTGGATGAAAGAGGTTCAGTTTTTGGGACACATTACTTCCGACCGGGGGATATCTGTTGATCCCGGGAAGGTATCCACGGTGAGGGAGTGGGGACAGCCCACGACACCGACTGAGATCCTTAGTTTCTTGGGCCTAGCAGGATACTACAGGAGGTTCATTCGGAGATTTTCGAAGATAGCGGGTACTTTGACACATCTGACTCGTAAGGGTGTGCCATTCATCTGGAGTGATGCCTGTCAGTTGGCATTTGATGAGTTGAAGGATAAGTTGACCTCAGCACTTGTGTTAGCATTGCCGAGACCGGGAGTTGAGTATTTAGTCTACACCGATGCGTCCTTGCAAGGACTTGGAGGTTTATTGCAGCAGGAGAGTCAGGCCATAGCTTATGCTTCTCGTAAGCTAAAGCCTCACGAGAAAAATTACCGCACTCATGACTTGGAGTTAGCGGCAGTGGTATCTTCCCTTCGAATTTGGAGACATTATCTTTTGGGGGAGAAGTTTCAATTGTTCACGGACCACAAGTCCCTACAATACCTATTCACGCAGAAGGAGTTGAATATGCGGCAACGGAGGTGGCTTGAGTTCATGAAGGATTATTAGTTTGATATCCAATACCACCCGGGGAAGGCTAACGTGGTAGCAGACGCGTTGAGCCGTAGGCTAGTAGATGAGGTGGCAGGGGTGTGGAAGACAAAGTGGAAGGAGTTGGGACACCAGGATGCAGTGGCCCAATCATTCATGTCGGTGATGACTGTTACACCGCAGATTGTCACAAGAGTGGTAAAGGCACAAGCAGATGACTCGTTCTATCAGGAGCAGATAGTTCGATTATTAGCAGAGGGAGCCGAATCCTATACCGTTAGCTCAGATGGGGGATTACGCTTCAATGGAAGACTGGTAGTTCCGAAAGGGGAGGAACTGTGACACGAGGTGATGGCAGAGTCGCACGACTCACGGTTCGCGGTACATCCCGGTGGGGACTAAGTGTACCAAGATATGAGACGACAGTATTGGTGGAGTGGGATGAAGAGAGATATTACCGTGTTTGTTTCTAAATGAGCCACTTGTCAGCTAGTAAAAGTGAATCATCAGAGACCGACAGGACTTCTACAACCATTAGAGGTCCCGGTGTGGATGTGGGAGAGCATATCCATGGATTTTATCATGGGGTTGCCTACGTCACAGAGAGGTCACGACTCCATTTGGGTAATTGTGGACAGGTTTACCAAAGTCGCTCATTTTCTACCCATAAGGACAGACTACACTATGGGACAGTATGCCCAGCTCTTTATTGTAGAGATAGTGAGACTTCACGGTGTGCCCCTAAATATCGTGTCTGACCGAGACAAGATATTTGTTTCACGGTTTTGGGAAAGTTTTCAGGAGGCCATGGGCAAGGAATTGCGGTTGAGTACGGCGTATCACCCGCAGACCGATGGGCAAACCGAGCGTACAAACCAGATGTTGGAGGACATGTTGCGTATGTGCATCATTGATTTTGGGGGCGGATGGGAGCAGTATCTTCCACTGGTGGAGTTTGCTTACAACAACTCCTACCAGTTCACCATTGGCATGGCTCCATTTGAGGCGTTGTACGGTAGACCTTGTCATTCCCCAGCATGTTGGTTAGAGGTGGGGGACAACAAACTACTTGGGCCGGAAGTGATTCAGGATACTTCGGCAAGGATAGAGCTGATACGGAGTCGCATTCGGGTAGCTAAGGACAGACAGAAGAGTTATGCTGATGTGAAGAGGTCCTTCAGGGAATTTGAAGTGGGGGACCAGATTTTGCTCAGAGTATCTCCTATGAAGGGGATTATGCGTTTCGGGAAGAAAGGGAAGTTGGCACCGAGATATGTGGGACCATTTCCTATTATTGAGCGGATTGGGCCGGTTGCGTATAGACTTGGGTTATCGAAGAATTTGCATCGGATTCACGATGTGTTTCATATTTCCTCGCTAAAAAAATATCTTAGAGACGATTTGGCTCATTCTCACATTTCTTTGGAGGAAATCGATCTCCAGCCTGATAGCTCCTACGAGGAGGGGCCGATTGCTATTTTGGACCGAAGTGAGCGAAAACTGAGGTCAAAGATAGTTCTGTTAGTTCGTGTTCAGTGGCGACATCATAATGTCGAGGAGTCCACATGGGAGCGTGAGGATGAGATGCGCGAACGATATCCAGAGTTGTTCTTACCAGGTACTTTCTAGTTCCGAATTTCGGGATGAAATTCTATTATTAGGGGGAAGTATGTAATACCCCGTATTTTTATGATATTTATTTATGGGATTAATTGAATTAAATGTGTATTAATTGAAAATTAATACGGATAAAAATACTAGCGAGATGCGAGTTGTTATTTGATTTTAATGAGTATATATGTCTATATACGAATATTGAATTATATAAATTTGTCGTGAGATTGAAATACGGCAATTTGGAATTTTGTTGAGACGCGTGTGATAGTCGCGTCAGGAATATAATTATTTTAATTAAAAATGAATTTTATTTCTATAAACCGTATGGTCGTTTTGAGTGTGCCAACGCGTCCGGAAGGGTCGAAATAGTCAGAAAACACTAGCCGGGGGTTTAGTTTGGGTCCCGGGGCATTTTTAGGTCATGCCGGCAACGTATAAGGGTAGTTTGGTAATTTTGGATTTTTGGGAATTAAAAGCCACGAAAATTAGGAATTAATATCTGATTTGGACTTTACCCACTAAACCCACTAACAACACTTAATGACAAAATGGGCTACGGGAGTTATTGAAATTAGTTCCAAGAGTCTCCTAAGGCAAACCCTAGCCTCCATTGTCACCTTGGAGAAAAAAACTTGTAGAGAGAGAGAGAGGAGAATTCTGCAGAGAGAGAGAGAGAGAAACTCATCAATTCGCCATCAAAATCAGAGAAATACATAAGGCAAGTGGTTTAAATTACATTATTTTGCAGTGAATGTCTCTTCCATGCTTAGACAATTTTAAAATTTCATTTATTTGGGAGATTGATGAAAACCCATAAAATTGGAGTTATAAATTTAATTTTGGATATAGGTTTGCATGTAGAAATATTATTGGATGATTTAATTAAAAGAATTACTACTTTTGTGTTACAAAAACGGATTTTATTAGTCTCATTGATGATTTAAAATTTCTAGGGTTCATGTTCTTGAGATTGGGGAAAATGTAGAGTTTTGACATTTGGATGATGTTTAGGGTGAATTAACCCCACAAAACACGTTAGTATATGACTTAAGTGTGTTTAGGAATGATTAGAAACCTTGAACAATTGTTGGATTGATGTTTAGATGAGATTAGAGGTGAAGAAAAGATGGAAAAATGAGAATAGGAAAATCTGGACTCGAAACTGGCCTCTTGTTAGAAGACCTGCCCAGGTCGTTCGAACGAGCTCGTTCGAACGAGCTTTTAACAAGTTGACATTTTGCCTTCTAACGAGAGGGATGCTCGTTCGATGCCTTTCATTCGAACAAGATCTCTTTAGATGCCCACTTCGTTCGAACGAACTCTCGTTTGAACAGCCTCGTTCGAACGAGACTTCTAACGAGCTGACAGTTTAGGCTTTTTGGCCTGTTTTGATTTCGCATGTCCCGTAACCTTGTTTAATTGTTAAGATACCATTCCCTTGATGATAAATTGATATAGTTGGCACATTTAGGATATATTGAGGAGTACAACCTAGAAGTGCAATTCGAATTGAATGGAAATTGTGGAATAGGACGTGAGTGACTATTACGATGCGAGAATTATTAACTGCTTAAATAATTGAATTAATCAGGAACTTATGATTTATGCAACATTATAAGTCGGTACGAGAATGAGAAGTGTACCACAAATAAATTACGGTGATTACTAAGATGTGTGTATACTTAGTATATGTATATGATTTTATGTGTATGACATACCTACCATACTTGCTATCACGGGAGGTTTACGTTCGCTTAGGGCCCTCTAATCCTTGTGTTTCCCGGATTTAGATTGGTACCTCGAGAACATAGGTCAGAGAAGGACTTATTGGGATGTTAATAAGTCTGCTGATCGTGGGAGCGTAGGTATGTGCGTGACCCATGTGATGTGACTATGTTCGCCTCCATTGTTTGTGATTTCCTATTATCTGAGAACGATTCCTGAGAGATTCGGAATGCGTGATCCTTATGTACGTGATGTACCGGGATGGATAGCAGAGTATGTGTGCACCGTAGCTTAGTCTCGGGTTCTTGTATAGTATATTTATGGCGTGACTAATATACACTTAGATTAATGAGAACTTTCATGTTGGTATTGTGAGTATAAATACAGAAACGCCTTGAGTAACAATAAAGGGATAACTTGTAATGAATTGTATTACTAATAATTGAGAATTCGAGTTTAAGTAAAGCCCTCTATTTAATTGATAACGCTAGAATGCATAATAGGAATCGAGTAGTAAGGGGTAGAACTTATTACGGTTTGGTTAGATATGTATGTTACTTAGATGGGTACGGTACGTTAGGAGTGCACAATTAGTCAAGAGGTGAGCATTTCATGTGAGTGCACGTCCTAACATGTACTTTGAATTCATTGTTTTAAATGTCATTAAAGCACTTGCTATTTTTAAATACTCTCCACTTTCGGGCTCTGACCCGTTTTCTTTCAAATCTATTTTGGTAAAAACCATTTTAGGTACCCAGCCACAAGGACACCATGCATAGGATTTTCATTCAGGTGACGAGCTGTAGCTGTTTGTGGAAGTTACAGGACTTTGCTAGTAGACGCTTCATCTATCTTGACTCTATATTCAGCTTTCATCAGTTGTAGGGCATGTCGCCCATTTCTATTAGAAACAATTCCTATTTCAGATTTTCAGACTTTTGGCATGTAATTAATCCAGGATACTTTGTTTTATTTAGTTCAGTGTGGGATTGTTGTGAGGAGTTTTTCCTCCGGACTTATTATTATGTTGTTGGTTATTCTATTGCTTCGTTATGGTGAATGGTTGTTATTCTTTCATTATCCTTTTATTGCATGTTAATCAGAGTTAACTTAAAACTTGGCAACTCACTTTTTAAATACTAGGTGGTTAGTAATCATTAAAATGTTTTCGACAGTGATGCTGTTAACTGAACCAACTTGGCATTTTATATTAATTTAATAAAGGAGTAGCTACCAGGTATTTAATTAGTCGGGGTGTCACATTTCCCTCACGCCATGGGTCCACTTGCACCCGAGCCTATCTGGGTTCCTAAAACATACCACCATGCTCCACGTGCTCCTCCTGCTAATGGGCCACCACCCGCCCTACTTCCCATGCCAAACCTTGCCCAGACTGGGGCTAATTTACCCGTAACTGTTTATCCAAAATAGGAAGAACTTAATAAGATCAAGGAAGACCTCAAGATGCTAACCAAGAAATTTGACTAGGTCAGAATCTTTGGGAACCACATGGACTAAACCCACATATCTCCTTATCCTAAAGCCTGGTTACCAGAAAAATTCAAGATGCCCAATATCAAGAAGTTCGGAGGTATTGGCCCCCGGATCGTTCATTTCCATAGCTATCACCGAGCTATGGCTCTCTTAGGAGCTTCCAAAGAAATAATGTCTCAGATGTTCAACCAGACTCTAAAAGATAGCGCCCTCCATTGGTTCCTATCCCTTGAAGAATCCAGAATCTGCAGTTGGGAAGATGTTGCCTGTGAGTTTGTGCACAATACAAGTACAACGAGGAGCTAGAGGTTACCCGTCGTGACGTAGAGTTACGTAAACAGAATCCCGGGGAATCAGTCAGCAACTTCATACCAAGATGGACAAAAAAAGTAGCTACCATGACCAATCGGCCCTCCGAAGAAGAACAAGTCAGCATTCTAAAGAACTTCCTACCTCATGTCCGAGCAACCATAGGAGGAAAATAATACCCTCACTTTCAATCCTTTCGAGAAGAAGGAGTATAAATCGAAGAAGTTCTTGCCAAGACGGAAGTTTAACCAAAGAAAATCTCTGGACAGTTTGCTCCTAGAAAGTCTGAAAAGCCTGCTAGTACCATAGTTTTTACTATCAATAACATCTCTCAGCCTGCCGCTTCATGGGCACTAAAAAGTCGCCCAAGCCCAATTTGGAAGGAATATACCGAGTTTCATGCTCCTCTCTCCAAAGTCTACCAGGATCTTTTAAACGAAAACCTGATCAAACCCTTGGACCCTCATCCGTTACCAAATCCACTTTTCAAAAATTCAAAACTTGATGCCTATTGTGACTATCACCAAACTACTGGCCATACCACAGACCAATGTTTCCATCTCTGAAACACAATCCAAAGCTCGATTAATCGGGGTATTATCGTCCCATCACCTAATCCTAAACCAAACACTACCCATAATCAACTCCCAAATCATGCAAACGCCATCTTCCTAAAAGAAGACTCAAAACTCGACCCATTTAACCAGATCATGCCAAGTAAATCACCAGTCATACCCAGATACTCTCCTAAACCTCTCCAAACATGCCCACATTTTCTCTTACACCCTACCAACCTTGCCAATCAAACCTTATCACTCCTCACCAGAGCATGCATCATTGTCCATAATCGTTCGGGAGGTAAAGGTATGGAATTATCAAAAGTGATGAAGCAACTCCTAGAGTTCGGGATGAAATTGCCCTCTCAGATGACCATTGACTATCAAAGATTCAATGGGATGTTCTTAAAAGCTTAAAAATGGGCCCGAGAGTCGAACAGGTGGGTAGTGACAACCGACGAAGTCAGTCTAGATGACCTGGTCCAGATCATGGCTAATTTATTTCGATAGACTTATGATATTTGTAGCATATCCGATCTTCTCAACGCTTTGAATTTATAAGGGCACCTGGTCCCTTAAGTCTTGAATTTTACCGCCGAATGGGAAGGGTTATACGAAGAAACCATAGAATTTATAGATTGTATTGATTTTTCATGGAAAGACAATATCGTTGCCATCGGATGGGGGGGACGATTCCGAGGAATTAAATGAAGAACCAGATTCAAGAAAGACTAGTATGATAGCCAACCTATGAGAAGTGATATCATTATACGAGCTGCTAGGAGAGATCAATTAGGAAGTTGGGAAACCCAATATCGATGAAGATAAAGGGTTTCTATTTTTCCCCTATTTCATGAACCACTTGACAAGGTCGGTGAGACATTACGAGAACTTAAACTTACAACCGTCAGGAAGCGATAAAGGGAAAGGTGTTGATAATATCCTTATGCCAGAAATGACTCTTGAAGAAAGTAAGGTCCTTGATCAACTGAAGATGACCCAAGATAACATCACTCTATAGGGACTTTGCATGTCTTCCCAACTGCACCGAAATGCCCTAATCAAGCTACTCACAAGACCCACAGTTCCTCCCTTAACCACACTAGAAGAACCGTGAACCTAGTCGGATCCCTGACCTCTACTCGAATGCTCTCCTTATTTGAAGAGGATATCCCTAAGACCGGTCCCAATAA
The DNA here is from genome assembly GCA_949130495.1 of Sambucus nigra. NCBI lineage: Eukaryota > Viridiplantae > Streptophyta > Magnoliopsida > Dipsacales > Adoxaceae > Sambucus > Sambucus nigra. The sequence goes on from OX422207.1 coordinate 237,507,724, forward strand.
CAATCATTCTCTTAATATCTTTGTCGAATTCATGGGGAAAATGTCCCCCTCTCACTCGTCGACAATGGATCAGCTCTGAATGTGTACCCACTAAGAACTCTTAATTTCCTAGGATTGAAAGTGAGCGACTTTGATCCAACCTCTGCTGCCGTGCGTGCCTATGACAACCCAGAAGTAATGGGATCTATCAAGCTTGCAATAGGGGCTAGACCTATAAATCCTGTTATTGAATTCCAAGTCATCGACATCCCAGTCTATTTTCATCTTCTACTCGAACGACTGTGGCTCCACAGCATCAAAGGGTTGTCTTCTTCCCTTCATCATAAATTGAAGTTATTTGCCAATGGATAAGTTATCACCATCTTGGGAGACAGTGACAACACCGAGATTGCTAGCACCAGTAATCCTGTACTCGATATACAACACGGGGTGATCGATATGCTGCTATCAGGCTTCCAGGTCGAAGTGCTCCTACTACCAGTAGGGGACGACGTCAAAGACAGGGATTGTCCAGATTATGATCCTCGTGGAAACTTTAATGTAATCTAAATGTTCCAGAATATGCACTTCATTACTGGACTAGGTAAAGGGCAAAGACAACAAGGGATAACTGAACATATTGTGTTGAAGAAGGCCTTTCCTCCATGTGGGTTGGGCTATCAACCATCAGAAGAAGAACTCAGATTAATCCGTCAGCCTCGACTAAAGAGAAATTTAGAATGCACTAGAACTATCTTAGAAGATTCCCTAAATGGAAGATTCATTAGAGAGAGTGAATATTTCCCCTTCTGCAGCTCGCTTAAACCTTGGTATGACCTTGTAGACAACAAAATGAAACCAGGAATGGAGATCTTTTTTCAAGACAGCTACCTAAGGGACGAAAGTTCCTAGCACCGTGTACAACCACTAACTAAGGAGACCATAGCTTATACCAAGGATTATGAGGACACCGACTTCGAGGATTCTTTTAACTTACAAATACTGGGGCTGGCACTCTGCATGATCCACTCAGGGACTACATCATCTGATCCATCCTACCTCATTAAATATGCTGATATACCTCTTCTCAACTGGCATGGTGCCCCTGTGCCACCTGTCGATATTCAACCTAAACTTAATTCTTATCCCTTTCCCCTTTAGTTGTTTCCGCTCACTCTCATGTAATCGAGACCATCTTTGATGAGGTTCTCAATGATTTTTTTCCTATCAATGAAATAAACAAAGATTTTGAGTATCTTCTTGTGCCTTACATTAATTGTATTGATTCTAATCAAACTTTTGATGATGATGACTTTGCAAATGAATAATTTTTAACTGGTCTAAATAAGGTTAACAACAAATAACATAACCACGTTCAAGTTAATAAAGATGAAACTATTATTATTAATCTCGGTTCTAGTAGCCAAATGCATGAGATTAGGATAGGGCTAACCTTGATGAGAACGAGTGCACGTAACTCGAAGAGCTACTGAAGGAATTTGGGGATGTCTTCGCATGGTCCTACGATGATATGCTCGGCATTGACCCTGAGATAGCGCAACATGAGATTCCAACTCTCTCGAAATGTAAACTAGTCAAACAGAATCTGCAAAAGATCTGCACCGAATGGTCACTCAAGGTTAAAGAAAAAGTAGTCAAACAACTGAATGTGGGCATCATTCGTGTGATTGGATATCCTACAATGCTAGCCAATATCATACAGGAGTAAAGGTTTGCATATGTGTCGACTATCGAGACTTGAATAAAGCCTCTCCGAAAGATGATTACCCGCTACCCAACATTGATATGATTATGGGCAATACAACCAGTCACACTCTTAAGTCATTTGTCGATGGGTTTATCAGATATAAACAGATCAAGATGCACCCTAGTCATCAAGAGAAAACCGCATTCATCACCCCTTAGGGAACCTTTTGCTACACTGTCATACCATTCGGTCTAAAAATTATAGGGACTACCTATCAAAGGGCTGCCACAACCATTCTGCATGATCTGATACACAAGGAAGTTAAGGTCTATGTAGATGACATGATTATCAAGTTTAGGAATAGAAAAGGCCATGCTTCATTCCTTTAAAAATTCCTTAAACGACTGCGACTGTACCGAATGCGGATTAACCCACATAAATAGTCTTCCGCATTACCAAAGGAAAACTCTTGGGATTTATGGTGATTGAGAAAGGGATAGAAGAATATCCTACTAAGCTAAAAGCCATAATTGAGATGTCACCTCCCCAAACGGAGAAAGAAGTTCAAGAATTCCTTGGGATATTATAGTACATCAGTCGATTCATCAGCTAATTGACTTTCGTCTATGAACCCATCTTCAAACTCCTCCGAAAGGATTCAACTAAAGTCTGGAATGAGTCTTGTAAAGAAGCCTTCGATCGAATTAAGCAATACCTAACCTGACCTCTAGTGCTTATGCCGCCACAGTCTGGTCTTCCTCTACTCCAGTACCTAACCGTGATCGATACTACTACCGGGGCTATGCTAGATCAATACCTTGAAGAAACACACAAAGAGAAAACCATTTATTATGCCAGTAAAAAGTTGTCCAATTTTGAAGTTAACTACATCGCATTGGAAAAAGCATATGTCGCTCTTGTCTGGGTCACCCAAAAGTTACAGCACTACATGCTCGCCTTCCCCATCAGACTCGTATCCCGGATGGATTCCATGAAGTACCTACTTGAGAAGCCCTACCCATCTAGTTTAATTGCTCATTGGTTTATGCTTCTAGTAGAGTTTGATATCACCTATGTCACACAGAAAGCCAGGAAAGGAAGAGCCATATCTAACTACCTTGCTGACTACCCGATTGAAGAAGCCGATATATGGATCTCTGAATTTCGAAATGAGAATATCCCTTGCGTCTTCTAAGAAGATATTAGATGGTCAATGTTCTTTGACGGCACTACCAAAAAAAGGATAGGCATTGAAATTCTCCTAATTGACCCTGATAACTCCCACACTCCCATTACCTTCAAATTGGATTTCCCTTGCACTAATAACATGACTAACTATGAGGCATGCACGATAGGCCTGAAAGTTTCTCTCAGGAAAGGAATTCGATACATCGATGTCTATGGGGATTCATCCATCATCATCGGTCAAGTACTCGAGAAGTGGAAATTCAAGGATGAGAAACTCTTACCCTTCCATGCCCACCTTGAAGAACTAGCTTCCCAATTCCAAGAAATCACCTTCCACTACCTGCCCCGAGCAAAGAATAACCTGGATGATTCCCTTGCTACCTTAGCCTCCATGATTGACATGCCCGAAGGAATAACCATGGCCCCCTTGCTTGTCCAGAAATAAGGCAAACCAACCCACTGCTACCACATCGAGCTCTATACGGAGAAAGAACCCGAATAGCTGACTGCTGGTACTATAACATTTGGTGCCTCCTCAAATACAGTAGGTATCCCCAAGGAGCTGACAAGAAAGACCGAGAAACTCTTCGCAGACTGTCTGCCCAGTACATTGTCTATGATGAAGAATTGTTTAAGAGAAACTTCGATGGAACCCATTTGCACTGCATCACATGGGCTGACATCGAGGAAATGATGTAGAAAATCTATAATGGGGAATACTAACCCCACATTAACGGCCATATGCTCGCCAAAAAGATCATTTGACGGGGATACTACTAGACTACCATGGTTCGGGACTTCACATCCTACGTTCGAAGATGTCTCAAATGCCAATATTTCTCCAACCTATAACATCTGCCTCCTCGATAATTGTACAACATGATTTCTCCCTGGACATTTTCCACATGGGGCATCGACATCATAGAGAATGTTACACTGAAGGCATCCAATGGGCATGAGTTCATCCTAGTCACTATTGACTACTTTACCTAATGGGTTGAAGCCGAGTCATACGAAATTCTGAATGCCAAGAAAGTGGCCAAATTCATCAAGAAAAACATCATCTGCCGATATAGGGTCCCACACGAGATGGTATCAGACAATGGGATACATTTTGAGGCTGAGGTTACAGAAGTGGTCGACGAGTATGGGATTCAAAGACAAAAATCCTCTCCATTCAGACCTCAGACCAATGGAGTAGTCGAAGCAGCAAATGAGAATCTCAAAGCCATCATCAGCAAGATGACCGAAAGTTATTGTAATTGGGCTAACAGGATCCCTTACGCCCTCTGGGGCTACCGTACTTCAGTTTGAACCTCTACTAGGGCCACCCCTTACTTTTTAGTCTATGATATGGAAGTAGTCCTACCCGTAAAGCTAGAAATACCCTCACCGTGCATCATGCTTGAAAGTAAGGTCAGCGAAGAAGACTGGTACCAAAGTCGTCTTGACGAGATGTCCCTCTTAGATGAAAGGAGATTGAAAGATACCTATCGAATACAAGGATACCATCTTCGTATAACGTGATTATTCAATAAGAGAGTCAAGGACCGTGGTGTACGAGAAGGGGACTTATCCCTCAAAGAAATAGTAGAGCCTATCTCGGACCCTAGAGGAAAATGCAAGCCTAATTAGAGCGGCCCCTACATTGTGAAGAAGATCCTGTCGGGCGACGCTGCTTTGCTCACCGACCTCGACGGAGAAGAAATGGCGCATCCAGTTAACTTGGACCATCTCAAGAAATTCTACCCCTAGTCCAAAATATCGGCGCACTACGACTCTTCTCATCTCCCTTCTATTCTATTCTATTTTAAAAAAAATTCTCTCTCGATTCCCCCTCCCCAGAATTGCGTGGGCCTGATCCTCTAAAAAATATTTTCAAAAATAAATTTCAAAATTTTTCAAAAAAACCCTCTGAGGTACATAGGCAGCTCATCACTTCACATAAGCGTGGCCCCCTTCTTTTTCCCAAAATGCTATTCTTTTGTATCCCTGAGAACGACAGTTCATTTTAACATATACATGAACAAAAGGATTATGTATGCCTTAACGATTGGTATAGATAGTTCAAAAATGAAAAAAGTCATCAAAAGGTACAACAAGATGATCAAAAACTTATTTATTTTATTATTTAAAATTTGTGTACGATTACATCAGCATAAGAAGTCAAAGCCAAAAACCTAGATACTAACAAGCCCCACTACTCCTGAAAATCACCCTCCAATTATTACCTCAAAGCACAAAACCACACCTATTAAAAAGTGCTTCCCATAGACCTACCCACAGCTGTGAGAGGAACCAACACCATCATCACCTGCATCCTGGGCTCCCCAAATCTCCCCTGCGTGAATGGAGTATCACAGATGCTCTATGAAGCAATAAGACCGGACTAGCTTGGAGTAGACCACAACTCCTCCTTCTATGGTGTCAGATATGGCAAACCACCTTTGACAAGAGTCCACAGCTAGCATCCTGCCCACTACCTTCTTCCACAACCACTGCATGTAGTCCCCAGAGACATGACAGACTCCCCTAATAGACTGATAAGGACGATTTGATGGATGATGATTCGCTAATAGAGAACCAAGACATATGTGCATAGGCTCTATCAGATCCTCCACAAGAAAAACTTTCGGTGTCTTCGGTGGCACAATTTGCTCCCAACCATATTGGCGCAGCAGGCGCCAGGGAAGGTAGAAAGAGGTCTGCCTAAGGCCAACCAGTCTGACATACTAGTACTCTCCAAGCTCCAAAATGGGCAGCAACTCCCCCCCAAGGCACAACCTAGTGTAAGCCTCGAGCCCCATGCTCTACGAACCAGTTCCCCCAACTCTCAATGTCCATGCTTACGGTAATGAAATAAAGCGAGAAGAAGTTTGTCACTGCCGACAAAGGATACTCATGTGGGACCACCATATGAAACCTCTCTGACATCCACATAAACCACAATATGGGGTTACCCCTCAAAAAGTCAGAATGACCCTCCCGCCAGGCATCTAGGCCATTCAAGGTCTCCACCAGTATCATCATCGTAGGATTGCGACGGTCTGAAATCCAAGAAATGATAGCAACCAATTGGGGTCCACCAGTATCTCCCCAACCACTAACAAAACTTTGAAAACAATGCCTAGGATGACGGCCCCGATATATCCAGCATCGTCCACATCCTATGATGCACGAACTGTAATAACGTCAGAAGGGAAATCATTCCCCCCGTATCCAACGACCTGGCCACCGAAGGTAAAATATGAAGAAGCCTAGCTAATAATTCCCTAGGAGAATGGGAAAACTCAGGTGGCGCCGCAGCAACGCAGGGACTTATCCCCAAAATGGCACAAAATTCCTCGTAGGTAGGACAAATCGCATCCAACTCGAAGCGAAATACATGATCCTTATGATACAAAAAATTGACAACCTCCATCAACATGTTCCACCTAATGGGCTGGTTGCGCCACAAAGAGACTCACCGCATGTGAAAGGCGTCATAATCAACATTGTAAGAAGACATTGCTTACGAGGATTCGAGGTAGTTGGCGAACTCAACGCTACCAGGGAGATCCATCTTGCAAGACCAAGAGATAATAAGAATGTAAGAATGTGTAAAAGGAAGAAAGTGAAAGTGTGAGGAGGAAATCCCCATCCACATCCCCTTTTATACTTAGAAACTCTCAAGCCAAGATAAGGAAACCTGCAGAAATTAGAGTAAAACTTGCCCCACCAAGTACCAATAATTTAAGAGAGTTCAATTAAAGGCTTGGATTGATTGGACTGGACTGACATGCCGATAGCTAGGACAGGGGTGGCCGATCAGCAACCCCTTATTTTGGGAAAATTCCCTTTTTCCTCTTCTGTCAAAATAAAAAAACTCAATAAAATAATTTTTATCTTAAGTAAATTTCGAATTCCCTCTTATGCTTTTAATAATCTCATTTTAGTAAAACCATTCTTAAATCAATCTTCAAAATTCTTTTTATGATCTCATTTTAGTGCACTAATCACTAAAAAAAATTAACAAAAAAGAAAAAAATTTATTTGCATATATTTTGCTGTGTTACATTAACATTTTGTGGGAAAAAGTTAAAAAATAACGGGAATCATCCCGAACCCAATCTCTTTCTCTCTTTCTTCTCTCTCTCTCTCTCTCTCTCTCTCCTCTCTCCTCTCTCTAAGATCCCCCATCCCTACGGAGCTCCCTCTTCCTCTACGGAGAGACGACGTACCACCACTTCCAGAGCTCAATCCTTCCCCATGCGAGGCAGACGGCACCAAGCAAGATGTGACTAGAACCGCCTCACGAATATGAGTACTCGTCGAAGATATCCAGTTCCTGATATCCTTCAGCCAAGTGGTCGAAACACGGATATACTGCAAGGAAGATTGGAAAGATCAAATCAGTCAAGCATGAGAAAAGAAAGAAATGAAGTAAATAAAAAAAACACATACCGCAGGTCTAAGGAACTCCTCCAGATCCATCGCATGAGGACGATGCTATAAGCGCACCGATCCCCCATCACCTTGCCAAAGGTTGTATGTAAGAGAATGTAGCCTCACCATAGAAGTCCCAGAATTCTTCGTCGTCGCTGACGTAGCCGCACAGCCTGCACTATGAGAAGACCCCACCTGCCGACTCGAGCCCGCTCTAGGGAGAGGCATCACATCATAAATGCTAGGGGCATCAGCCAACTCGTGACGAAGTCCAGATAGTCATACATCACCGCTATGTTAGTATACAGGGAGTATAGCTCTCCCATCATAGCACCCACCGAGGCATCATCAGACATCTCCCGCACGTGCCTCGTGAATGTAGGGGGCCTCACTGGTGTAACCGCAACCTCGTCCTCCATAATATACTGGACTACCCTCTCCCCAAGATACCAGGAGTAGCCAAGCTCATGCGCGAGCAGGCGCCACATTTGCACATGTCCCTTAGTCACCCTAGTGTGCTGAATAGTTGTCCCCTAAGGATAAAAGGTCACCTGCAAATCCCCAACCAAAGTGAAGGATTAATATCAATAAAATGGAATCAAATGAAAAGAATAGTCCCAAGGATAAAATAATGCTTACTTTCTCGCTCGACAAGCCATTCAAGACCTGGTGCACTTCCTACGGAGAAAGGTTCTTCTTCGACTTCCGATTAGACCTCTGCCATCGGAGCATCTGATAAAAGTCCCTAATGGAGTCATCCTTTAAAGAAATCAGTTGGGTGTTCAACCCAATCACCTCATAGAACCACGTCTGTAAAGAACAAGGATCGACATTCAAGAAATCAAAAGGAAGTGCATGAATGAAAAATGCGAAGGCATAAAGGAAAATGCGCAAAATAAAGAATACCTGTAGAAGATACGTGGCCCCAGTAAAATTCGGCCGACAGCACCGGCTGAATGCATCCAAAGAATAGTAAAGGGTCGCCAAAGTCAGGTTCCCCCAGTTATAGAAGTGGATGTTCAAAAACACCCTCAGAAATGGAAGAAACCACAAATGGACGACATCGCCACTCGTCGCCACCAAAAAACTCCCTAAGACTAGCATGATAAATAAGCGGGCCATCTGATGCACCTCATGCCTGTAATTCTCATCAATCCTCATCCTCAGCAAAAGCTCCCTCAAACGAGACAAGGAGAAGAAATCTACAAAAACCACCCTCTCCATGTCACCTAGAGCCGTCTTCACCACCTCCAGCGTCACCCTTAGCATTGTGTACACCTCAATCTGGGCACCCTCACAGTCTAGACCCAGCAATTGTTGAACATTAATGGGAGTCACGGTTATCTCCCCAAAGCTAAAATGGAAGGTGTGGGTAGTGTCCCACAACCTCTCTCCCAACGCACATAGAACCGTAGTGGAGCGGGGCATCTCATCCAAAGTCTACGCTAGCCTCCCAAAACCTGCAAAGGACACCATCTAGCGCACCACAGTAGGAAGGTGTTCCAAAATATCCTTAAGCCCTGTCATAACTCGGGTACGAATAGTCGACATGGAGACGTCAGACTATTAAGAAATGAAGAAAACCCTTATCCGATTTAGGAAATAAAGAAATCTCGTCAAGAAAAGAAGAAAGGAATACCAAGAGGCATGCAATACTTACATAGCCACCAGGGTTCACCACCCTTAAACAGGGATGATGTGAAGGCTTGTGAAGAAGAGTCTGATCATCCGCCAGAGGCTCAAATGAGTCGAAAAAGTTGTCACTACCCAATATAAAGGGCACCCTAGCTGTCCACTCCAACCCTGCCCAGTCATCTACATTGAGCCATTCCATATTGGTCACACTACTTGAGAAGTTAGCCATTTTGAACGTTAGGATGATTTGCAAAGGTTTATAGCAGAAGAAAACAAGTCAGAAAGCTATGTAAAATGAGGAGAACCCCCCCTTTTTATAGGAGGTTAAGGGTCATGCCGATCCGCAGTCCCCTCCACCCACCGATCGGAACTGAGCCTTTCACCTGCTCGAGGCACCCCAAAAGTCCGAGCCAATACCGATTGGCACACCTCCATCCATGCCGGTTGGCACACTCTTTAAAATTTCATACAAAAAGTCCAAAACAAATACCAGAAAATCTCAAAAAAATCCTAAAAATTACCAAATCCATTCTAGCTCCTTGTTCACCAAGGAGACACTTTTTTTACACCCCCAATGGAATTCCAGAGAATCATTCTCTCCAAAAACGTCTCCAAAGGACACTCTAAATAATACCCTAGCGACAGAATCCCCGGATCATTCACTATTCCCCAGCATAACCTAAAATCCAATCCTCATCCTAGTGGAGTCCCCAAATTTCTCGAAGGAAAGGTACACCTCTTTTAGGTCAGAATTGACCTCGGTCTTGGATCGTCACCTTAGTTAGGTCAGAATTGACCTTGGTCCTTGGTCACCACCTCTCTTTGGTCAGAATTGACCTCGGTCTTGGATCGTCACCTTAATCAGGTCAGAATTGACATTGGTCCTCAATCGTCACCTCTCTTAGGTCAAAATTGACCTCAGTCTTGGTTCTTCACCTTAGTTAGGTCAAAATTGACCTCGATCCTCAGTCACCACCTCTCTTAGGACATAATTGACCTCGATCTTGGATCGTCACCTTAGTTAGGTCAGAATTGACCTCGATCCTCAGTTGTCATCCCTCTTAGGTCAGAATTGACCTCGGTCTTAGATTGTCAACTTAGTTAGGTCAGAATTGACCTTGGTCCTCGATCGTCACCTCTTTTAGGTTAGAACTGACCTCAGTCTTGGATCATCACCTTAGTTAGGTCAGAAAATCCCAAAAAATTCCTAAAAATTGCCAAATCCATTCTAGCACCTTGTTCACCAAGGAAAACATTTTTTTATACCCCAGTGGAATTCCAGAGAATCATTCTCCCCAACAACATCTCCAAAGGACACTCCAAATATTCCTCTAGCTACAGAATCCCCAGATCATTCACTATTCCCTAGCGGAATCCAAAATCCAATCCTCATCCCCAATGGAGTCCCCAAATTTCTCAAAGGAGAGGTACACCTCTTTTAGGTTAGAATTAACGTCGGTATTGGATCGTCACCTTAGTTAGGTCAGAATTGACCATGGTCCTTGGTCATCACCTCTATTTGGTCAGAATTGAACTCGGTCTAGGATCATCACCTTAGTTAGGTCATAATTGACCTTGGTCCTCAGTCGTCACCTCTCTTAGGTAAAAATTGACCTCAATCTTGGATCGTCACCTTAGCTAGGTCCGAATTGACCTTGATCCTCGTTCGTCACCTCTTTTAGGTAAGAATTGACCTCGATCTTGGATCATCACCTTAGTTAGGTCAAAATTGACCTCGTTCCTCGATCGTCACCTCTCTTAGGTCAGAATTGACCTCAGTCTTGGATCATTACCTCAATTCATTCAGAATGACCTCAGTCCTCGATTATCACCTCTCTTAGGTTAGAATTGACCCCGGTCTTATATTGTCACCTTAGTTAGGTCAGAATTAACCTCGGTCCTAGGTTGTCACCTATCTTAGGTCATAATTGACCTCAGTCTTGGATTGCCACCATAGTTAGGTCAGAATTGACTTCACTCCTCGGTCATATCTTGGATCATCACCTTAGTTAGGTCAGAATTGACCTCGATCCTCGGTCGTCATTCCTTTTAGGTCATAATTGACCTCGGTCCTGGATCGTCACCTTAGTTAGGTTATAATTGACATTGGTCCTCAATCATAACCTTTTTAGGTCATAATTGACCTCAACCCTCTGAATCGGTCATCCACATCCCTTAGGTACGCAGAACTGACCTCACTTTATCATGTGGTGTCTATTCTACGACCATAACTTGTTCCAAGAACACCCATCAAGGGGCTCTGTAAACACCACATTCTAGGACCCCCTAAGTCTCTCCTTAGAGTCCTATCACTTCCCATTTTGACCACAAACCTAAGTCACATTCCGAGTACCGATCTAGAGACCATCGGGTGCACTCGGGCCCCATTTGAGTCCGATCAACTCTTTCATCAGAGTGAAATCTCTTTGAATATTTGAAGGGATATGAATACCCTTTCCAATAGTCCATCTCGTACACAAATCAGCATAATGGTTTGGACTAAAAGACCATTTCAGTACCTAAAACTGTTTTAGAGGCCATCGGGCGCTCCCGAGCTCCGAATTGACCCCAATCAACTCCACTATCAGAGTGAAAAATCTTTGAATCTTAGAAGGATACTGAAACCCCTTTCCAATGGTCCACCCTGTGTGTGAATCAGCATAACCGTTCGGATGAACGATCAGTTTTCCCTCGAAAATTAATACAGAGGCCATCGGGCGCTCCCGGACTCCATTTGACCACAGTCAACTCTTCAGCTTGAATGAGACTGAATGAGTAACTAAGGGAAATTAATACCCTTTCTAACGATCCACCCCATGCACAATTCTGACCTTCGGTACGGATGAACGATCCGTTTTACTCCAAGAGTTCACCGGGCATTTTCGGTTCTCGGTTGACCAATGTTAACTTTCCTAATTGAGCGAAACTATTTGAAATTTTGAAGTACATATCCTAACCTTTCCAACAGTCCACCCCGTGCACGATTCTGACTTACCATGCGAAAGAACGATCCATTTGCGTCCGACGATCTCCCGTCCAAAGGTCCGACGTGCGCTTCCGGGCCATATTTGACCCAAAGTCAACTCCCGAACCCGAGAGTGGTCTAAAGGACTCTTGAAGCCCTCTGGAATACCTTTATAATTGTATGCCACTTGAATGATTCAGATCAACTATTTGTACACTATAGTCATTTTTCCAGGAAAGCCCGCACGAGACTGCCAATTAACAGGTCATGAACCGTGCGTATCGGTACAGTGTCAAGGTTGACCTCTCAATAGGCACCCCTTGGGGTACACCTATAAGCACCCCCTTTTTTCCCTATAAATAAGGTTCATGACCTCATTCCCAACAGATAGCAAACCCATTAGCATCAGTGATCTGATCAACATTATCTCGAAATCAGCGAAGTTCCATATGAGAAGTTCCATTCAAGCCTAAATACCCATCCTTTTCACACCCAATTTGGAAAATATCCTTCTCTCTCATCAACATCCATCAACATTCAAAGGATTTCATCCAAGATCCAATCTCAAGCTCCAAAGAAGGTCCAATTCCTTCTCCCTCACTTTTAATATTTTGTTTTTGCATAAACTACTTTAGATTCATAATCTAGTTTTACTTTATTTCATATATATTAACATCTACGCTTTTATTAGTATATTGCACATACTTTATTTTTCATAAAAAACCCAAAACAACTAAACGAGGGTTTCACCCCTAAATTCCGAACAGAATTATCCACCACACTTTTTCAAAACCAAAAATACATTTTCTACACGCACACGCATAATAAATTCTTGTTCGAATCTATGGGATAAACCCCACCCCTATTATACATTCAAACTACGTGGACTTTGATGCCTTTATAGGTTACGTAGGCATCTTGAATTAAAATCCGAGACTCGAGTCCAACTTTTCTATTTTCTAATTTCTTTCATTTTCCAAATTTCACAAAATCCATCATTTTCATAATTATCATACATATACATGTAATATGTTTGTTCGCGTCTCATACCACATATATTTTCATTTCTTAATAACGATAAATATCTCGATGAACGCTCATAGTCTATCTTCTACATTATTACTATTTTGGGAATATTCCCGTGGATGACCTCGCCCTATCTCTTCCATGGCATGGGTCGAATGATTCCAATCTCCATTATATAAACACATGCACACATTTCATGGGATAAAGGAAAACATTAACATTTGCCCATGAGAGACCGAAAGGGAGCAATGGGTGCCTAACACCTTCCCATTCCGTAACTTAGCCCCTGGACCTCTGATCTATTAGTTTCGCATGCATCAGTTTATCCTTGATGCCTCTTTCTTGAAGTGGAAACATATTCTTTTTTCTATTTTCTCCAAAATAGGATGGTGACTCTATCTATTTACATTTATCCCACACCGACGACGACCGAAGCCCTTTTTGAAGAGAAGGGTGGAAGACCACAATGCGGTTCTTCCTCGGGGGATTCTCCTCCTTCCCCTTCTGGAACGAACACCGCGCCGAGCGGGATGGCCACGGTATCCATTATTCACCCACTTGTAGTATCATCCTATATAAAGGCCAACTTGCTATGGACCACTATTAATGGCAAGTCTATTCAAATCATTTAAAACTGTTATACTCTATCATTCATAAGGTCTCACATATACACTGATATGAAAAACTATTGTAAATCCTCTAACAGTGCTCGCTTTATCATATCAATGTTGGAAAAGGCTCCACTTCCCTAGGAGCCAACTTCCTTTCTTAACCAAATCATGTAACTCCATTCTTGGGATATACCCACAATAATTTATGACCACTCATGTCAGTCTTTAATTCTTCGGTTTGTGACAATGTAACTTTGATGACGTTCCTGAAGTATACAAAAATAACTTCGATTATCTTAATCCCTGCCAGCCGACTCTAAATTACATCCGACCTACGGAACTGATTATTTCCCCATCCAAGCACAGGGAGGACAACAAGGCCTCCCGTCTCAAGCTTGAAATGGTTTTTTTCTAATATTAACAAGTACAAGTCATTACACGCGTCTCTACTAGTGGTAATTACTCCTCCCAATTACGTTAAAGTCTAGAATATGCATCTATCATCCTTCCACATCCTAGTCACTTTTCCAATTTACTCCTTAGTCTATGAGTAATATGTCTTATTTAAAACTTACTTCATCGCCACCACATCTTAATACTCCCAATCGGAGGTGGGACTTAAGGATCTCATCTTGAGTCACAACAATTTTTGGGCAACCTCTTACGTCGGTTAATTTTCTAATGTTGGGTACATTACTTGATAATGTAACTCACTTAAATTAGCAATAATTATTTCTCCTTGGTCAATTGATCCCGCAAACCCAAATGGAATATTTACATATTCACGATGTTGGTAACCCAATAATGAACTTTATTAGTCTGCTTATCCATTTTGTCACTGAAATCACCAATTATGGAAAAAATTTGGTGGATCACCTCGGACCGATAGTTCCCATCTATGATTAATGCAGTTGGAGACAAATTCATTGTGTCTCACTCCCCACTGATCCACATGATCAATATGGCACGTCACGTGGTACATCTCACATTCCTTCATGGTGTACTCCAAAAATCGTGAACCATGCATCTGCACATCCTGGGTCCTTTTCATATGGTAAAAATCACATAATATTTATGCGTAAGCCACCCTCAACATTCTACTGAGTAAGACTCCGCTTGACTCTCCTAACAGTTGGATCCTCCCTTATCTAGAGAGATCCCTCACTTGTGTCTCCATAGTCTTTTAACCCATCTCATGGTGATAAATCTCCTTGTTCTATACATATATTTGGACTCTTTACTCCCTCAATCTGAAGTTTAGTCCATCTTTCCCTTCTAATTCTACTTCTACTGCCCTACAGGCATTCGATTAACCTCATTTATTCTTTGAGATTGTCTCGAACAATGTTAAAAATTAAACTAACCAGGGCACCCATACACCCTATATCTCGTATAAATATGTACAGACATCATATATATAACATTTTTATCTAAAGTTCGATCCCTCATGCTCGACGTGGCAATATCGTAAGGGTATTCCACTTTTCATGATTTAATTATCCTCAAGATTGTCCCACCCAACCAGTGGTGGTGTAAAATTTTCCCAGTGTTTCTTAGACAATGCTACCTGGCTCCACTGGCCTTATATTGTATTATACCTCTCAACTTAAATTATTTTCTACACACGTATAATGATCGTCATTCAAACCTGTAAAATATAACGTGTGTGATAATTGATTAAATTAATTTACAAGTTTCCAAGTAACCCTTATTCAATTAGAGTCTACTTTTAAATCAAATAAATACATCCCCTAAATATGCAACTAAATCAACCCATCAAAAACAAAGCATGCAACACAGTAAATATGCTGAGACACAGATTTCAGGAAAAAAAACCTTTCGAGTAAACCCTTTATTTCACTATGAATATATAAATCGCAACTTACAATTATATAGAGAAATCTATAATGGATCAACGCGCAACCAACCCACGAAGACACGCAGTCTTGAACTCAGCAAGAGAATACACGCATCACCCTCCAAGGGCTCTCAGCCCAAAGAACAAAGGAAGAACCACAGCTCTCCTCAATGAAACGCAGCCATAACACTTTGTAGAGACTCCCTCAGTAATAACATGCAGCTCTCGACTGCAAAGATCTCCCCATAAAGGTTGAACAATAACAAAGCTTGTGTTCTAGGGTTCCAAAAGATTCACAAAAGTAATTGGGATTTTTGTGTGTGAATTAAAAAGATGTCTGGCACATCAAAAATCGAAGTCTTGTTGTGTTTGAAGTCTTAGAAACATTTTCTCAAAGACTGAAAAAATACGCCACCGAAATAGGTATATATATAGGCAATTTGAGTTGGTGGAAAAAATCTCAGCAGATTTGTTCAAGATTATCAAATCCGGATCAGTCAGATTTTGATGCTGGATCGGTCCGGTTATCAGATCAGTTTGTTTTTTAAAAACACTCTATCGCTTCGCCTTTGATCCGGGGTATACTAGTTTTTGGTGCAAATCGGATCGGTTCATTTTTCAAAATGACTGGATCGGTCCGGGACCGGATCGGTTGGTTTTTAAAAGGACCGGATCGGTTCGGGTTACCAGAAAAAAATTTCTTTTAAAAACCTCGTTTTGCTTGAAAAAACTTACTTCTTTTTTTTATAAAATCATTTTATAAAAGTTTCCCAATACTAAGTATGAAACTTTATGGGACTTAAAAACAAAACTTTACCAAGTTCATTCTCGCAGAGGTTATGATGATGAAGACGCTTTAATATTCAGATCCATTGATGCAGATGCGATATTGAATTTCTTCAATGGTGTAACGGCGTACGACATACATATTGACAATGGACAAAAAATGTCCTTACAAATCTACCCCTATGTCTATGCCGGTACATACATAAAAAATATCCGAATTATCAACTAATGACCTATACAAATCTACCCTCCCATTAACCCTAAAGATGGAAAGATACAAATGTTTAAATCTTCGTCGTTTGTTCTTCAATCTTCAATAATCATCAAAGCTCAAAGCTTTTCTCATTAGGGTGTGCAACATATTGATCTTCAGTCTTCGTCCATACACACATGAGACAAAGAAAATACCACGTGACATATCGAGTTTGAAATGAGATAAACATAGATACCAATTTACTTTTAAAAACATAAGCTAAATCTCAAAAACTCCCCCCAAATTCAAATTCCCCCATAATATGATAATTCTTTCTCCCCCTTTTTATGATGTCCCCAAATAGAAAAATGAGAAGAATCAATCAAATAAGCGAAATTCGGGTGTCACGGTACACAAAACACGGCATCAAATAATATGGAAAATGTGCATCTTGCAAGGAGATGCAAAAATAATTCACAAACTCTTTTTGATTTTTCATTTTTTCATACAAAAATAAGATAAATATTCTACAAAAATCACACCATGGATTTAGACTCAAACAACCAAGTCATGGAAATGGAATGAATGTGTGCGAACACATTCGATAGGTAAATCAACTCAATCAATCATATGTGCACGATGCATATGTGTACCCTTAACGAATAAGCATCAAAAGTATCCTTAGGTGTAAAAATTTATTGACTTTAGATGACATCGTCTTATGCAAATCAACAAAACAAAGTCAAAGTGATTTCCACACCAATAACGTCCAAAACTATGTAGCGCATTTTCAAGCATTTCAAGGACGTGCAAACCCGTTTTAAATTCTCCAACCAAACTTCCTCATGCATATTTTCTTTTAGAGGTGTATAAACTAAATTCTCAAACTTTGGAGAATTGGTGCAAAAACCTAAATAGCCACTTTTTGGCATGAATATCTTTTTATTGCCTTTCAATTTTTTCGAGCTCTTTTAACCTCTTTGGACCCGAGATAATAAAATTCCTCAATTTTTTATGTCCAATTTAACGGTGGCTTGGTATTCGCAAAGGCAAAATGAACCTTTCGCAGCCCTTTCCCGTTTTAAAACAAAGCACACTAAGTCACAAAACGGTTATTATATGAACAATTCCCTTATAAAAATTATCGTGCTTGGTTTGTTTTAAGGACCGGATTGAAGTGAAAACACCCAACCAACATGTGATAAGACAAGCACAATAATCAAACAAATCCATGCATGTGTGCAATAAAGGAAATTATGAGTCAAACATGTAGGAAGAAACACTTAATTGCATCTTAATGACAACAAACATTATAAAGCACAAAGATGACATGATTTATTATCTCAAAACACTATCAAATAGACACATGAATAAATGGAATGAAATTGTGACTTGGTCATCCTAAGTGTCTATTTATAAATGGTGCAAGACAAAATACCAAAATCAATTTGGATTTTCTCAAAATTTTAGCAAAAATAAAATCTTTTTGTATTTAAAAAAAAATTCTAAACAAATATACAAAAGATACACACTAGCAATAGGCATATAATATCATCATGAAAAGCATCCTATGCTAGTAAACAATTCAAACCTCAATCATTAGGTGCGAAGGGATTTTCCAAAGGTGGTGACAACTTATGAAAAACCTACATCAATTCTTGTGAAGTTTTGACTAAAAACTTAACTTACTCACCTAAATGTGTAAACTCTCCCATGTAATCTCCGAGAGCATGTAAAGTATCATGTGTGGGTGCATGTGTGTCAGAAACACGTGTGGTAGCGAAACGTGACACATACCCCAGCTTAAAACAAAATTCCCTAAGGTGACCATTCCTCTTGCAATGAGAACAAACATAAATAGGCCTAGGAACACCTTTCTCAAAAATAGTAGGATGCGCTCTCCTAATAGGAATGGGACGCCTAGGTGGGTTAGGGTGAGACACTTGTGAAACTATCACAAAAGTGGGAACCGTCTCGGGTGCTAATTGGGAAGTAGAATCACTGTCATGACTTATTGCTAAATTCTCACCTTTACCCTTAAGAACCACCTTTTCAACCTTCTTAGGTGCGTTCTCAAACTTGACTTTGACCTCCCTGGCACGTTCGAGATCACTCTCGAGTTGGGATACATGTGTCGTCAGACTAGACAACGTGTTGGTCAAATCACACTTCTCCTTTCTCCAAACCTCCTTCTCTCTCTCCAAATATAAAACCCGATGACCTAAATCTCGATTATACTTCTTTGTTTTCAAGGTCTCGGTGTACAAATTTCTAAAAGATTTTTGGAGCTCACTTTCATCTCCACTCTCCTCCTCACTTTCTTCCTCACTCGAAGAACACAAGTCACTATTATCGCTCTTGTGTGCACTCTTGTGAGACAAAGTGGGTGTGTTCACACGACTAGAAAAGGCGACAACCATCCCATGTGCTAAACCTTTATCGGACTCATCTCCCTCCTCTTTCTCACTAACACTAAGTGTGGCAGGCATGGCTACTTTCTTCCCTTTCTTTTTAAGCCATGTAGGATACTCAAACGACTTATGCCCCTTACCCCCACATTCAAAAAGGTGACGTTCTCAAAATTTTCCTCACATTCTTCATCCAAGTCATTCTCTTTTTCCCTCTCACCACTTTCTTTGGCCTTTCCTTTCCTTTTATTTTTCTCAAAAAATTTCTTTTTATTGGAAGAATTATTTTTGTTCATGTTGAGAATTTTTTTTAAGTTTTTTGCAAATAAGGCCATATCATTAAAATCAAAGTCTCCCTCAGAATCGAACTCACAAACTTTTTCTTTCCTTTTCTTACAATGAGCCTTTAAAGCAATGCCATTATCCTTAGCCTTAATGGTTTGGGGAAACATGTCAATCTCATAGGTTTGAAGATCTACTACAAGTTCTTCCAACTTAAGTGACTTCAAGTTTCCCAAAGAGTTCAAAACAGTGACTTTAGGAATAAAGCGTTTTGGGAGAGATCTCAAAATCTTTTTAACGACACGCGTGTTATCAATAACCTCACCCAAATAAAAACATGTGTTAATAATGTCCGACAAATGTACACAAAAATCATCAAAGCATTCAGACTCAGACATGGTGATAGTCTCAAATTGGGTGGCCAAATTTTATAATTTAGACTCTTTAGCAGCGTTCGTACCCTCATGTGTCAATTTCAAAACATCCCAAGCCTCTTTAGACGTGGTTCACGTCATAATTTGGCAAAACTCATCAGGAGTGACAGCTCCAGAAATAGCACTAAGACTACGGGAGTTAAAATTAGACATTTTAAATCATCTTCGGTCCAGGATGACACGGGTTTTAAAGAGGTGATGTTATTAACAGTGACCATGGGAGGAGTCCATCCGTTTTCACACATCAACCAAACACGCTCGTCAATAGATTTTAAACTAGATTTCATGCGATCTTTCCAATAGGCATAATTATTTCCATAAAAAATAGGCATCTTATTAAATGAACATTCCATTGGAAAAACTGCGATTTTTTCCCAAAACTGATTTAAAAAAAAAAAATCAATATCACACGATTTTACGAAAAATAGGAATACACGATAAATTAGCATAACCTGCTCTGATACGAATTTGTAAAATATGACGTGTGTGATAACTGATTAAATTAATTCGCAAGTTTCCAAGAAACCCTTATTCAATTAGGGTCTACTTTTAAATCAAATAAATACATCCCCTAAACATGCAACTAAATCAACCCATCAAAAATAAAGCATGCAACGCAGTTAATATACTGATACACAAATTTCAGGAAAAAAACCCTTTCGGGTAAAACCTTTATTTCACTATGAATATATAAATCGCAACTTAGAATTACATAGAGAAATCTATAATGGATCAATGCGCATCCAACCCACAAAGACACGCAGTCTTGAAATTAGCAAGAGAATACACGCAGCACCCTTCAAGGGCTCACAGCCCAAACAACAAAGGAAGAACCACAACTCTCCTAAATGGCACACAGCCATAACACTTTGTAGAGACTCCCTCAGCAATAACACGCAGCTCTCGGTGGCAAATATCTCCCCACAAAGGTTGAAGAATAACAAAGCTTGTGTTTTAGGGTTCCAAAAGATTCATAAAAGTAATTGGGATTTTTGTGTGTGAATTAAAAAGATGTTTGGCACATCAAAAATCGAAGTCTTGTTGTGTTTGAACTCTTAGAAACATTTTCTCAGAGACTTGAAAAATACACCACCGAAATAGGTATATATATATAGGAAATTTGAGTCGGTGAAAAAAATCTCAGCAGATCCGTTCGAGATTATCAAATTTGGATCAGTCAGATTTTGATGCTAGATCGGTTCGGTTATCAGATCGGTTCATTTTTTAAAAACACTCTATCGCTTTGGCTTCGATCCGGAGTATACTAGTTTTGGTGCAAACCGGATCGGTTCATTTTTCAAAATGACCGGATCGGTCCGGGACTGGATCGGTTCGTTTTTAAAAGGACCGGATCGGTCTGGGTTACCAAAAAAAAAATTCTTTTTTTTATAAAATCATTTTATAAAAGTTTCCCAATACTAAGTATGAAACTTTAAGGGACTTAAAAGTAAAACTTTACCAAGTTCATTCTCGCAGAGGTTATGATGATGACGATGCTTTGATATTCGGATCCGTTGATGTAGATGAGATCTTGAATTTCTTCAACGGTTTAACGGCGTACGACATACATATTGACAATGGACAAAAATATCCTTACAAAACCCAATATTGTAGCGTCCATCAACATCTCCAAACTTTTGACATTTAATAAGGTTCATGTATGGAATGTCTCACAATTGAAATAAAACCAAGGAATTTTCCAAATTCCCTATCACCTGGCATTATCGATTATCGAGGTCCTTTAACCTAAAGCATAATAATCGGGACTCTCAAAATCCTGTACCCAAACGTATAAGTATAATCCTCCATTCCCTTATTTCTAAAGGAGTCGTATAACACTGCATTCGTATTATCACTAAATCTTCAGCGTTAAATCAAGAACGAGCTAAATATCTCCACTCGACCTTAAACCCGTTATTCCTTAAATCACAACAGTATAGTCCTTATGCATCGAAATCGAATATGACGAGACAATTACATTCTTTGAAGTCTCCATTTCAGTATAATATATACACTATTGGGCCCTCTTTTGAGTGAAATATCACATAAACAACACATCCTTCCCCAAAACAGCGAACACGATAACCTTACTATAACAGTTCGCCATCACTCACCATCGCTAACCATTCCATTCCCAGGATAACATCATGCAGCGTAACATCTCTATAAAATGAGTAAATCTCCCAAAACATATCATCCCAGTGTCCACACCCGCTCCCCCGCAGATGGAACCAAAGAGAATCCCACTACCCAACGGTAAATATATACACATAATAGTGTTACCAACGATACATCTACTAAAACCGTTTCATGCACAAATCAAGTGTTAACCCAAATACTGTGATGCACTCGTATCATATTCAACCAATCCCATCTGCCCATGGATAATATTTTATACTTCCAATTGCCAATGTCTCTTGTTGTTTAAATGGTTCCTGTACGTAATACTCTCATCTGAACTCTCCAAAAAAATGATGTAATTGTTGCCCCTACTGGGCACCCGAATCCTATCCCCTTAACTCTTTACGAACACGATTGACACATGTGGTCCTACTCTCCCCATATAAAACATATAAAACACCTCCTTGCATAATCCCCATGTCTCTAGCCCTACTGGCCATATCAGGGCTGCCTTGTCTCCGGCACTGTAGCCTCGACCAGATGCTACTCCCATTGTTCCTTTAGCTCCGTTGAACTTGTGGAATGCATTACTGGGCTTGATGACCTTGTCTAAATCCACCGTCACTCGATTGAGCTTCCTTGATTTATTGGCTCTCCCTGTCGAGTAATTCTTTAGTGGTTTCCTATAATACTGATACATCTAGTGTCCCATAACACCGAGACATCTTATGTCCCATAACATCGATACATCTAGTCTTACTCTACTACTATACTTTCCCATGCTCTTGGCTCTTTTCACATGGAAGCATTGATATTCACATTATAATAGTATAGTATCGACACCAATCATTCAAGTCGGAGTCCCATGAATGTTGCTCATCCTACCCAGAGTCCATCATCAAACTGAAGGACCTTATTCTCCTCTATAATCACCTTGTCGGGTACGATGTTCAATAAATAAGCACATTCTTTCTCATATTCGGCTACTGTCTGACATTCTTGTAATAAATACAGAAATTTCCTTCACATCTCTGTTTGAACCTAAGATAAAAGGATTTATGGTCAAACCACACTCAAATTCCTCGATACTTTATAGTATGAATCTTCTCAGATGAGGTGACTAACTCCCATCACTACAACACTACTCCAACAAGCTAAGAAAATAGCCCAAAACTTCATCCTTAGCGTCACTGCACTCCAAATTTTCAAATGCCTTTAGATTTTCTCCTTCCATTAGCTAACTAATACATGTCCTTATTTTTCCCCGAACTCGTGTGGATGGCTTCTCGGAAAATCCCTCCAAACTTTCTCCCATACCGACTGTAATGGGTGAGTGTTAAATTGGCGCCACCATCTGTTTGGAAATATTTTGGGAAACTATTATGCCCTAGTGATTACAACAACATTATCTCCCCGAGAAATAATAGTGGTGACTTCTACTATGGCCACCATTTTGAAAATAATCTGCAGCTCTGACTAAGACTCTCCTCCTTTAATCGTACCAACGGATGGCCCTTATTGGTCATCCTTCTTCTATTCAACTTCTGAAACCTAATAGAACTCGTATTAAATTCATTTCAATTATACATAATAGCAGGAGAATGTACATCGTAATATGAATCAACAGTCCTAATCATAGGGCTCTACATCAAAGAACACTACCGTAGAAAACGTGATAAGTACACATAGATTCTAAGGAATCTAAAACCTGATGCTCTGATACCATATGTGACACCCTGCTTATTAAAATAATGGGTGGCCAACCCTCTACAAAAATAAGACAAGCATTGCATTATCTCATTCTTAGCATCACTGTCGAATTCAATTAATTACTAACCACCTATTCTTAAATTAAGTTGTGTGTCAATTTTAATATTGTTTAACGTGACACAACAATATAGCAATCAACTAAAGTTATCTAAATAGCTTGAATTACAATCCATGCTCACAAATATATCAAAACTATAAATTTATTACATGCCAAACTATTCAGATTAAATCATCGAAATAAATCTCCATGCAATAATACTCAGAATGAAGTAAACATAAGTTGGAATAAACTGACTGTCTTAGGAAACATGCCTGAATAGAAAAAGAGTCCTAAACTAGAATATAGAAATATAAGTGACTATACAAAACTCTGCAACATCCACAGTTATCGCAGCTCGGTACTTGGGAATGATCATGCCTGGCGTCCCTGTGTGTGGACACCTAAAAGGTTTTGAAAATATATTTTGACACGGGTAAGAGACCAAAACCATTTGAAAATATTTTCCAAGTAAATAAAATGCATAAATAAATGTATATCCATTTAGACATATTTAAATTGGTACTGCACTCTCTCATGAGACATTACTCACCTCTCATCTAAAGTGCACACCTAACGTATTCATTTTAATTACCTAGTTATGCTACCCGACTAACTAATTTTCAAGTGTCCTCATATACCATGTGCTATCCCATCCTGCGTAATTTATTTATTTAGCTTTCGCATTCGCTAATCATTATAATTCTTAATTATAATTTATTGAACCATTTCCAATAACTTCCACTAGTTATTATTCCAATATTCACATAAATCATTCCCAATAACTTTCACTAGTTATTACATCCGTATTTGAAAGTTGATATCACATAACTTATTTTCAATAACTTTTACTAGTCATTAAATCATTAATCACACTTAATGTTTAGGCCGTATATACTTCCTCACATTAATATACACAATATTCACATCATCTCATGCCCGTATATATTTTCTACACACATATATACATATTCATTATCACATCATGCATACATATATATATCATTCACTATATATATAACCTCCATTCGTAATAACAATAATAAATTCCTCGGATGCGGGTCTCTAATACTATAATCATCTAGGGAATACTCGCATCATCCTAGCTACCGAGTCGGGATCTTACACTGAACTACGATAGAAAATAACAAATGACGTTAGAGGCGATAATAAGCTCTCTAATTAGTGAGCAATAACCATACCTGTAACACCCCATATTTTTGATGATTTAAATAATTATGTGATTAATTATTATTGTGGGAATAAGTATGTAATTAATTATTGTTATAGGATAAATTAAATTGAAATGCGAGAAATTAATTTGTTATTAATCCGAATTAAAATAATTATTAACTAGCGTGCCAAGGGTTAATACTTATTGTTGAGAATTATTGAATATTACTGTGTGATATGTAATATGGAATATGGAATTATAACATTTGATAAATCGTCGGAAGTGAGAAATACGATAGTTTGGTAATTTAAGTCTGACACGCGTGTGAGTCGTGTCGGGAATAATTGAATGGAATAAAAAGAGAATTTATTTTTATTAACTCGTATGGTCATTTCGAGTGCGCCGTTGAGTCTGGGAGGGTCAAGATAGTCAAAATAGTATACCCAGATGTTTAGTTTGGGTCCCGGGGCAATTTTAGGCCTAACAGGCGTCCCGAGAGAGCATTATGGTAAATTGTATTTTTGGGTTTATTTAATGAACGAAAATTGGGAGTTATTTTATCATCCAAGAAAAGTCCTTTAGGGTTGTGACACACAGAAAGGAAAGAACAACCATAGAGGGTGTGAGGGAGAGCCAATTTCCAAGATGGAATGGCAAATTATCACCACCTTGCACAACCACCACCACCAACGCGTAGATCGAGAAGAGAGGAACGCATATATACCAACATCACCAATGGATGAGACCGTCATATTTGAGGCAAGTGTTTATTAGTTGCTTTATTTTAGCAATAATCATGCTCATGATAGTGTAGGTAAAATTAATCATGATTTATATATGAATTGGGTGAAAATTGGAGATTTAAATTATGATTAAGGATTGGTTTAATTAGTAGTTTAGAGTATGTAGAGGATTAATCACGGAATTGAATTATATATTGATGAATGAATCTGGGTTGATTAGGTTCTTTCATTGAAAATTTGGAAACTAGGGTTCATATGAATTAATTTGGGGATTTTATATAATTTTGATGATTAAGGACGAATTAATGATCCTAGGATGTTAGGAATGATTTATAACCTGTTATGTGTTGATGGGTATTGATGATGAGGCGTTGAGTGTTGAATCTTAGAGGTTTTTAGGTTCAAAAATGGTGAAAAATGCTGAATTCTGGGCAAAGGGGATGAACTAGTACTCGACGCGCGAAGTCTCATTCGAGCGAGATCTGTATCTCGCGCGATGTCATTCGAGCAACAACCCTTCTGGTTCGAGCGACAAGGTGAATTTTTGGGAATTTTCTTAAAGTTCAGTTTTGAGTTTAACAATTTATTGGAGTGAGAGAATTTTTGGGAATTTAAATAAGACAGAATTTTGAGAATTTTTGGGAATTTAAATAAGACAGAATTTCGAGAAAGTATGTGAGAATAAATACTTTACTTATTTCGGTATAGAGAGAATGTATCCTGGAGATTACGAGAGAGATAGTAATCTAAATATTTATACTATACGTAGTGTTGAGGTTAAAGTACATATGAGAAGTATATATGTAGGTTGGAGAAATACCTATAAATTCTAATAGGATATGTGTATGCCTATTATGTAATATTATTGTAAAGAGCACTAATGGGTGATAACCCGGGGGTGCAAGAATCTTACTATTAGGTGCACTTATGAGTGGTAACTCAGGGGTGCAAGAACATTGTTGATTAAGTTTACTAATAGGTGATTACCCGGGGGTACAAGGATGATTATTGTTAGGCGCACTAATGGGTGATAACCTGGGGGTGCTGGATTATTATTGATAGGTTCATTAATGGGTGCCAACCCAGGGATGCAGGATTTTATTTATAGGTGCATTAATGGGTGATAACCCGGGGTGCTTGATTATTATTGATAGGTTCATTAAAGGGTGCTAACCCGGGGATGCAGGATTTGTATATATATATATATATATATATATATATATATATATGACCTTGTGAATATTTCTACTGTGTGAAATTAGTAGACTTGGTAATAATAATAATCATTACATTGCGCCAAGTGGTCTTAACCTAAAGGTGACGGATTAGTGTATATATATATATATCTGTCACCCTTAGGTTAAGACCACTTGGCGCAATGTAATGATTATTATTATTACCAAGTCTACTAATTTCACACAGTAGAAATATTCACAAGGTTATATATATATATATATATATATATGAGTGTACTTGAGTAACTTTCTACTTTGTGAGACTAGTAGATAAATGGGAATGAGAAATAAAATAATCTTAGTGGATAAAAGATTAACCATTCAAACGGTGAATAATGAAACTTAGTATGTGAGATAAACTATCTGAATAGCGTATTGTATGGGCGATACCGGAATACTACTAGTGAGCAGAGTTAGCATTAGTATGGTTTCTGACTAGTTAGACTGGATGGTATAACTAGGGGGAGATTTGATGTACGTTAGGCGTGGGCAATGGATGAGAGGTGAGAAACTCATGTGAGAGTTCGATAACTAACATGCGTATAAGAATTATTTTAAGAACCAGCTTTAAATACTTGCTAAATCATTTTTAAGCCTCGGGCTCTGACCTGTTTCTTGTGTCTCTTGTCTCTTTTGCTATATATATTATATCAGGTGCTCAGCCACAGGAGTACCAGATTTAGAGATTTGGATTTCTTGACATGCTGCAGCTATTGTGGAAGCTGTAGGTCCTTGTAGTAGACGCATCTATCTTTTCCATTCAGTTTCATCTAGACTTCTTATCTAGGGCATGTGTCACCCGCTTCTAGTCCTTTATTAGAGAAATTGTATTCGGTTTACTTTATGGTTTGGAGTTTTGAACTGGGAGGTTTTACCCACTCTTATTTATTTCAGTACTTGATTCATGTTCAATATTTATTATATTCCTATGTGTGGTGAATGGTTTATATTTTAAGATTGAATGAAAATGGATTTACTTGCTTTTACTAAAATTGGAAATTTTTTGACACCTAGCTTAATTTTATATTAGGCGATTAATATGTAAAAAAGTTTTTCGATAGTGTTGCTAAGAATGAACCAACCGAACATTCTGTTTTAAATTGGTAGAGGACTGGTCACCCTTTATTTAATTGGGCGGGGTGTCACAGGTGGTATCAGAGAATTAGGTTATAGTGTCCTTAGGATCTGTGCAGCTTGTTACGTTTCAGCGTATCGTTCTTTTAAGTAGAGCCTTATGATAGGATTGTTGTGTTCCCTTACTTATGCGACTTACGTTCTTATGCTACAAATTATAATGGATGTGACTCATTATACGGAATTCTGTGTGATTCGAACACTGAACATTTTAGGATGACTAGCAAGGGCTGCAAGAAGAACTGCAGGAGAAGAAACCCAACAAAAGGCATAGAGTAATCGGGAAAGATTGATCGTGACAAAAATCACCATGAGAATTACTTAAGCAATTGATAGTGAAATCATCTCTTGGGAACAGTGGGTTCCTAAGATACAGTCGTAGATAATGGTATAATGATTTCAAGACCACCTAGCATAGTCGATGAGGGGAAATCAGAAGGACTCTTTTAAAAACCCATTGATGAAAATGCGAAGAAGAAAAAGAGAGTGTAACAGACCAACGGAGGTAGAAAATCCGAAGGCAATTGCGTAGAGTGGGGTGTGATGACACTCAAAATTAAATTTGGGAGTTAAAAGATATAGCTCTTTGGAGCATCATGTAGTGATTGGAGGAAATCACCACATATGAAGAAGTGTGTTTGAAATTTAGAGAGAAATTTGGGTACGATTTTACCATGAGGTCTTCCATTCGATGTGGTAATAAAATGCGAGTGAAATTTTGATGTTTAGCACAATGGGTAAGATAGAAACCGATCGTGAGAGAAAGGTTGAATTGTATAATGAACTTCGTACCTGTCAGCAGGGCATAAATTATCCAAAGGTTCTATAGTTGATAAAGGACCTGTGAGTTGAATACAAGCATAAATGAGAAACCCATCTAGGATGACTAATGTTGATGTCGTCAAGGTTATACGGTGACTAGTTATTGGGTTCTTTCCAGAAGAAGTGAGCCAGAAAGGTTAGAGAATATAGCCGAAATGCAAAACTGAACCTAACGGTGTTAGCATAACCCCACATGAGAGTGTACCCAATAAGGAACACTGTTAGATGATTTTAAGTTTATTAACTTCCTACAAAGTGACGATGAAGTCAATCAGGGCTTTAGAGGCCAACCATTGTCCCAAAAGGCCAACGTAGCCAGTAAGTTAAGACTACTCAGTTCGAGAGAAGGAATTTTCCAAAATGGTCAATGGGACCAGTGACGGGGAAATGTCTCGTGAATTTTCCCCATTTGAAGGAAGTAGAACTATACATGTTGAAGGTGTCCACAATTGAGAAGGGACCGAAAATATTAGAAATGGTAAATCATGCCAGTGAGGCATAACAACTGGAGGAGTGATACTTCCAACAAAGGAATTTGGGGTCAAGAGAATTAGGCCTAGGAAATTTATAACCCGAGAGTATGGGTTCAGTCTGGACCAATAGAGTCCTCGTTAATAGTAGCATACAGTATGTCAGGGTCGACGGGGCCCGGGATGTAAACGGGAGTTCAGTAAAGCCGTAATTGAGGCCTAGAGAGCTTGGGCCAACGTTTCAATAATGGGCGTGAAACCCACATGATGGAATAAATTGTCCATGATGAGAGGGGATAACTATAGGATGAAATACTAAGATGTATAATGATTGCAAATGTTTATGGGTCGTGATGGTAGCCATGTGCCGAGACCCTATAATTTGGCGAGACTAGTGAGGTTTTGCTTCTTCCTTGTGAGTAAATGATTAATTCTAGTGACACGGGTGTGTCACAATTGATATATAAATTGGAGACTCTAAAATTCATGTGCGAGTCGAGTTAAGTGGGGAAATTTACTTTTTAACAGTATTGTTACAAACGTATCTCTCGTTATTAGCAGGGCATTTTGATGTTGCCGGTGAGTGAATCGGGTAGGCCCTAAGAATATGTTTTGTCGTTATAATTTACTACTGCATTGAGTCAGCTTTAGTAGAGTTTATTATGGTAATGTGTAGTGATTAATTACCGTATGGTTAAACGATAGTAAAAATGTAGTGATATGACTGTCGTGTCGGATACTCCGGGAAGAGTGATCTTAATTTTGTGTGGCGCCACCTGAAACAGGGTTGGGCCCAGATATGGGTATATATGAAAATTTCATGCTATTGTAGACCTCAGCGATTATAGTGTCTAATTATATGTGATTTCCGTGCATAGGAATTTATTTGTCTATTAAGACTTAGAATACATTGTGTTCTTATCGAGCAGCGAAATATAGCTCGTTATATATTTAAAGCGCCAAGTACTTGGGATAGTGAGAGCGCCATGCTTCATGTTATTTTTAGGGACATGAAATGAATGAGTAGACTTTTATGTAAAAATATAGATTGTGGGAAGGTAAATAGTATGGACTGAGGGCCTTACGGACCTCGACAACCAACTAGGTTAGATAGTAGTGTATCGGGGGGTTTCTTATTTGGATTTCTCCTTACGAGACATCCCACGCATGAAACTAACGAACGTCGGGAGTTGGAGAGAAGTTTGGTCGATAGTACATAAGTTTTGTACGTTGATTATTGTACCTATAAAAGAATATAATTGAGAGTTGATAATTCTTTTATGACTTAAGGCCAATAGAGTCTCCTAGTCTTAGTATCATTCTGAATAGAGCAATGATGCCAATGAAGAATAGAATAAGTTATGACTAGCGGGGTGGTTGAGTGAACCCCAACTATATTAGCATACCAGGTATGCAAAAGTTGAAGTATGAAAATTACATGTCAATTATACAATGTTGCACGAGGCATAATGTGTACGGGAGCCTTAGGTGATTGAATCAAACAGTGGATTATGATTATCATGTGAATTCGATAATATGTAGTAAGGTAAGCTGAAGCTTATTCCGTAAGATTTGTCAGAGACTTACGTTTCAAGATTTGTGTCACGCGGTGCGGCAAAGTCACATGCATCAAGGTTAGAAGTACATTCGAGAGAGTATAAAATGTATCAGGTTCCAAATAACAGTGGTGAAGGGTTATGATGCAGAGTAATATTGCAAGGTTAGTCTGGCAATGGGTCACCTGACTGTTAGAAATAGGGTGGACAATTCGAAACTAGTAGGGGCTACTTCCACTAGAGAATGGGAGAGTACACCATCTTCTCATGTAGCTGAGATGGTAAGATTATAGGTACTGAAATGCGATTGAGTACGAACTAATACCCACAAAGGGATGGGCAGGCAAGCGGTCTAATCGGATGCGGGAGAGAAAATTTTATGTGCACCCTTAAATCTTCGGGGACGATGAGAGTAGTACCTTCCACTAGTGGAGTTGTGTTCAATAACTCCTATGAGTTCACGTTTGGGCAGAGTGCCAGTAGAAGTATGGCACGGTAAACTTTGTTATGTTTCCTACTTGATAGTTAAAGGTGGGGGACCAATTCTGATTACGAATATCAGAGAAGAATTGATATTATTGTATATATTGTGTGTGAAATATATTGCACTGCCAATTTACTTATATGAACGACATGAAACCGAGTCTTACGTATCTGAAAAGAAAATAAGTCTACTAAGGTGTAAATAGTAGAAGTCTAGATAGTGAATATCTAAAATAAAGTTTAAGTAGTGAAACTTAAGCGGAAAGGCTTGGGCAAGAGCCTATATGACAGGGTAACCTGGAGTTTAAAACAAACACATGTGAAGTGTTCATTATTAAGGGTATTCGATAGCGTACTATATGGGTGATACGGAGTAGTTTACTTGGGAGCGCAGGGATGCGATGCGCAATATATACACCTCGTTGTTGTACCTGGTATACTTTTTCCGAATTTCGGGGCGAAATTCCGTTGTAAGGGGGGAAGTATGTTACACCCCTTATTTTTTATGATTTAAATAATTATGTGATTAATTATTATTGTGGGAATAAGTATGTAATTAATTATTGTTATTGGATTAATTAAATTAAAATACGAGAAATTAATTTGTTATTAATCCGGATTAAAATAATTATTAACTAGGGTGCCAAGGGTTAATACTTGTAAAGGGGGTTGAAGGTAATCCTGAGATTAGGGATAATTCCCTAATTGGCAATAGTGTTTGAGATTAAGAAATCGAGGCAGCTTGGTGTGGTAACTCATAATTTACCTAGTTGTATTAGTCATAATTGTATAATTGTTTACAATGACTATAAGCTATAACGGTTGTAATGATGTAACGAGAATAATAAAGAGTTTTAGCGTGAGGTCAAACGATACTCGCGATCGACCAGGCTTGGCAGGGCCTGGGAGAACTTTCATGCTCTATCGAATGACCTCGTCGTGGGAACTTTAGAGGGACCTGGTTTGGAGGATTGAGAAGTGAGGCACCATTAGGGCTTGTCCTGTCCATCTTAGATACACCTGGTAAAAACACAGAAGGACTCTGACCGTGGAACCTCGGGCGGAGTAGCTTGGAGTTCCATCGGGAGTTGAGTCGAGAACCAAACAACCCTCTACTTAATGTCACATCTACTATAGGTGATGTCACTAGCCAGCTAAGCAATGTCAGACCTGTGCTTGAGAAAACCACCATGGTATTTGGGGCTGTCAGGCAGTTGGTGAGCCATCTTTGTGATAACAGCCCCTGACACACAGTGGTTAGGCAAAAGGCATGTCTTGGCATTTAATGTTTATGACATGGAGACAACTAGTGCATCAGACATTTAATGTTGTGACATAAAGTATGAGGGATGACTTTCATAGTCTTTAATGACCGAGTTGCCTCGGGGATGGTGTGGGTGGGATATTTAAGGACCCCAACCACACTTGAGGAGGGGATCGATCTTTTGAGAGTTTAAGAAGATTATTACTAGAGAGAATACACATCAGAGAGAGTTATTACAAACCAGAGGTCGTATTCATCCACCATTGTTAGTTATTAAGAAGATATAATACTTGATAGAGATTCTGGTAGGTGGTTGGTGTGTTTGGCTGCCTGCCAAGGCGTATCTAGGGTTCTTACTTCTCTCTCCATCTAGATAAGTTACTTCTAAGTTTCCTTACTACTTTTCTGAGTTATACACGAGAGATTTGTGAGTTTAAACTAATTCTTATCTTCATTGAGTTTGTGTTTGCGTGTTCTATCACTAATCCAAGGTCTTGGGATAATTAACTTATCATTACCATACTCAAAAGAGGTTACGCCTCCATCTATAATCTAAAATACCCTCTTACATTTGGCGACTCTGCTGGGGAGACATTATTCTATGCAAGGAGTATGGAGCAAGATAATGCTAATCAAAGGCTCAACTTTGATGACATTCAGCATAGCGAAGAGCAAGCAGCGAGAGAACTGGAGGCCTTAAGGGACGGGGCTCCTCGAATATAGGTACCTCCAGTTCAGACAACAACAAGCGCTCCAAGGGTAACACAAGCTTCCACGAGCGCTGGGCTGGGACATGCTTAGGTGGTCCTCCTCATGAGTAAGTTTTATGAGTTTTTACAGACCCTCGTAGCTTTAATGGTGCTGAGGGGATTTGAAGCCAATTCCTTCGTAATGCCGAGAGCAGCCCCAATGGCCCCACCAGGTACAGGTACAACGAGAACAGTCCCAGTAACCATACCCTCCATTGTGAATCCAATGATGGGAACCTCAGGATTATCAATGGCGCCAACTGCAACGATGGCTCCAGTTGTAACGGGCATTCATCTTCTAACCCCATTGGTCGTTTCTCCATCACCTATGGAAGAAATGAGAAGGGAGATACAAAAGGAGATGCTGAAGTTCATGCAAGCTTCCTCGCAATTTGTGGGTGAGGTAGCTTCGGTCTATGATGACTTTTTGACACCTTACCCTTAGGAATACAACGATGAGCCTTATCCAAAGGATTATATTCCTCCTATCTTTGAAAAATACACAGGAAAGGGTGGAAACCCGAAGGAGCATATTAAACGTTTTGTTGAGCACTTGTGGTCGCATTTCTACAATAAGAAGCTCGGGTTGAGGGATTTTTCCAAATCCCTAACCGATAAAGCATATACCTGGTATTCACACTTGGCTCCCAGGAGTGTTTCCACGTGGGAGGAGTTGCATGTGTTGTTCGTCCAAAAGTTCTTTCTGGCAGAGGATGAGTTTACTCTAACCCAATTAGGGAGAGAGAAGAAACGACCCGGGGAAGATGTGGTGGCCTACGTCCGAAGGTTCAGGGAAAGATCCCTCAATGTAAGAGAGGAGGCCAAAGAGTCTAAACTATTACAGATATGTGCGGAAGGGCTGCTTCCTGAGTACATCTACCATCTTATCAACGAGACGCCCGAGGGAACTTTTTCAGCGTTCCTAAAAGCGATAAGGAATATCTCATTGGTGGTATGAACAAACCCGATAGTGATGCCCATGATGTTTAGGCAACCGATACAACCTGGGGGAGGAAGGCCTCAGCTCCCACGGGTGGGATACACTGAAGGAATAGATGGGAGCAAGTCACCGAAGAAAGACAATAAGAGGAAGTTTTAAAGAGACAGAGAAGACCCACCACCGTTTCCTTGCACGATAGAAGAGGTTGTGAGTTATTATAACACGATGGTTTAAGGGGGAATGGTCTATGAACCAAAGGGCATTCCGATGGAAGAACCCAATACTGCAACGAAGGTAGATCCTAAATATTATCAGATCTATCGGAAGATCCAGCCTCCAACAGAGAGCTGTTTCACACTAAGAAGAATCAATGACAAATACATGAAGGCAGGAACGTTGCAAATCCCCCCACAGAACGTTAACAATAACCCACTTCTAGCGTAAGGGGCCAATCTAGTAACGGCCTATGATAAGGAGGCGGAGAGAGAAAGAGGAGGGTTAATGATGAAGCGGAAGGAGTTCAAAGAAGCCCTAGAAAGTTGCACTACGGGAATGGCTAACGTAGTTTTAGCCTACGATGAAGCAAGCGCTAAAGACGTGGAAGACGTATACAGCGTTGAAGGCAAAGAAACAGACCCAGTCATAGAATACAGTGCAGTTTCAAAATCTCCAAAGTTCACTTGGTTCTTCGATCAAGTGGTGATACCAAAGAAGAGCAGACTAGAAATAACTCAGGTAGTCTTAGACATTACAAGGAGGAATGCAGTCCCCTCGCTAAGATGGAGGGGACCCATGGCTAGACAGGTAAAAAGGTTTCTGTCAGAAGTAACCTTTAGCGATGCAGATAGGGCTGTAAGGTTCCCTCATAATAGGCCTCTGTATGCAACCGCTAGCGTCAACGGGGTTAGATTTGCAAGGACCCTCATGGATGGGGGTGCTTCCATCAATATTATGTCGATCAACTCCTTCCACGTAACTAAAATTCCAGAAGAAAGGTTGGTCCTCATGCCCTTGGTGATTTTGGGGTATGACAACCAATCTTCCAAATCCATTGAGTACGTGAATATTGGGATTGTGATGGGAAATCTGAGTTCCCGCATCAAGTTTCATGTAATAGAGAGTGCAACTGCCTATCATTTACTAATAGGAAGAGTGTGGATGCACAACCAAGGTCTAGTTCCTTCAACGGATCACCAATGTACCAAGGAAAATATCAAGGTAACGGAGGTGACCATAAGGGCTACGAGGAGGCCCTTCACTGTTGAAGAAGATCACTTGGTAGATACAACGATTTACATAGAGCTAGAAGAGGATGTTTAGGTCTTGACGAGAAAAATGAAGGGAGCATGGCTTCCCTCGATTAGGGAAAGAATGGGGCCTTCAAACGAGAAAAATAAAGAGGTTGCAAGTAGCAAAGGGATGATAGCCGAAGAACCCATCGGGGGGTCCCTCAACCCCAAAAGTACTCAAAGCAGCTCAAAGACATGATGAGACCTAGAGTAGACCCAATGCAACATGAGGCCCAACGCCAGAGCGTGTTGAGTCTATTTACAGGAGGAAGGATTACCGAGGCTTCCAAAGAAAAGAAAAGGAAGGCGATCGCGACTGCCAGTAGGCAGTGCAAAAAAGTTATCACCGAAGAAGGAAAGGTGGTCAATCGGTTGTAATGGTGTGAAAGGGAGACCAAAGGGACTGATGATGAGGCCGACCCGGTATATGAATGATTTCTGGTAGATCAACAAGGGCACGAAGGGGAGGATTTGAGGCCTATTTTCATTGCAAAAGATCTTAGCAAAGAAAAGCGAAAAGACTTGGTTGAGTTGATTCGGGAATTTATAGATATTTTTGCATGGAAGTACACATAAATGGAGGGGCTGGACGAAGAAGTCAGTTGCCACAAATTAAATGTAATGCCCTCCGCCATTCCGATGAAGCAAGCGACGAGAACGTACAAGACTGAGGTAGATTTGAAGATCAAGGAAGAGGTCCAAAGGTTAATAGCAGTAGGGTTCATCAAACCGATACAACATCCACTTTGGCTGTCTAGCATTGTGCCGGTGGGAAAGAAAGACAAGATCCAAATAAGGATCTGCGTGGACTTTAGAAATTTGAATAGGGCTTGCCCCAAGGATGAGTTCCCTCTACCCTCCATCGATAGCTTGATAGATTCCACGTTCGGTCATGAGATGTATAGCTTCATGGATGGGTATGTAGGGTACAACCAGATTAAGATGGACCCCACAAATGCAGAGAAAATGACATTTAGAACTCTGTTGGGAAACTTCATGTACAAAGTAATGCCGTTTGGACTCAAGAACGCTAGGGCTACTTATCAGGGAATGATGATGGCCATTTTTCACAATTTCTTCCATAAATTTGTAGAATTCTATGTGGATGGTTTAGTCATCAAATTTAAGAAGGAGGAGTCTCATCTGAGAGATTTGAGAAAGGTGTTCTCTCGATGCAGAAAATATAAATTAAGGATGAATCCACTAAAGTGTGCCTTCGAATTAACAAGTGGGAAATTCCTAGGCTTCGTGGTTGATCAACAATGGGTGCAGATGGACCAAGATAAGCAGCGAGCGATCTTGGAGATGCCATGTCCAAGAACGACGAAGGAGATGAAGAGTTTCCTCATAAAGGTCTTCTACCTTAGGAGATTTGCGCCTGGATTGGCCGAAATGACACACCCGTTGATGAAGCTATTACAAAAAATCACGAAATTCAGGTGGGAGGAGGTTCACCGGGAGTCTTTCGCTGGGCTAAAGAAGTTGCTCGTTTCACCACGAATCATGGTTGCCCGAGGGACGGGAATACCGTTGCAGCTGTATCTCACATCTACCACAAGGTCCATTGGAGATTTGCTAGCACAAGAGATTGATGGGTAAGAGTGACCAGTTTAATACCTCAGTAAAATCATACATGGGCCGGAGATGAGATATAGTAGCCTAGAAAGGCATTGTTTAGCGTTAGTATTTGTCGCACAAAAACTTAGACATTATATGTTGTCTTTTACAATTCATATTGTAACTAGATGTGATCCTATTAAATATTTATTGGAAAGAACTATATTAATTGGCAGGGAAGCTAGGTGGTTCCTCATCCTCTCCGAATATGACTTGAAGTGTGTGGTCCCTCGTGCGATCATGAGCCAGGTGTATGCCGATCTATTGGCAATCTTTCCATCAGGAACGTTTGAGCCGCCTAAAGAAGACATTCCATGAGACGACTTACAGGCCAATTATCTGGATGCAACCGATGAGGAATGGACGATGCAGTTCGATGGATCTTCGACGGAAAAGAAAGGAGGAGCAGGGTTATCCTTTCAAAAGGAATGGAGGATATTTGCCTTTCCTACAAGTTAGATTTCCATTTTGAGTATGGTAATAATAATACCCAGGCTGTTTGGATGAGGAAGTGATATTGTAACAGGCTAAGAACACATCGGCCGAAGGCTCATCGATGAAGGTATTTTTCCACAGAGAGATATAACCAAGGACAGTCCTCCCGGAGTTGGTAGGAAGTTGAGAGGGGGAAATGCCGAGGGAAGATAATATGTCAACTATAGCAGAGTGTAGAGGGAACCTCACACCCACCCTGAGCATCTACTCATAAATGGCAACTTCCTCCGCATCCCCCTAGAAGACCCTTTCGTCTGAGTTGGGGACCCTCATAGTTACATTGGGCTACACACCAAATGCATGCCTCCACAGCAAAAGATCACAATCCCAAAAAGTGGAAAAGTAAGATGACGCGTCCGAAGTGTCAACTGGATCAGCGTTAAAATTCTCGCCATCGTCCTCGGCCCCTTCTCCCTAAGATCCCTCATCAAGTGTCAGAAGCCCTCCCGAAAAGGCCATCTGTAAGGCACAAGGGGAGAATGTTATCACGGGAACAACCGCAAAAGGGACCACTCCCTCGGCCTATCTGTATGGGCTAAGATCAAGCGTCTCTCTCCTCCCAGAATGCCCAGCACCTATTGGTGATGACGCTCTCCCATCCATCTCTCCTTCTCGTATGAATGACTCTCGGATGGACAATAAGATGACCCACAGGACTCAGATGGTATTATTATGGCTAAAGGAATGGGGAAAATGGGTCGTACCCAATTAGGGTTGGCCCCTCGTCTCCTCTCGGCCTCTTCCTCTATTCGCCTAATCTCTATGAAGAACTTCTCTTTCAGGGATGGGAATTCTTCGGCTAAATCATAAATCCTCCTAAGAATTAAGGGGAAGACCCTACACTTGAAGGAATTTGGCTAACCTAACTACAAACAAGTTTGTTGTTGACTAAGTTGGACTTTTGGATTAAAACCAAAGAAATAAAGGGTTTTGATCAAGAACACTAAAGAAAAGGAAGAACTCAGCTCACTGGAGAAGACTCCGGAAAACATAAGGAAACCCTAAAAATACCACAAGGGGGCATCAACCCCAATGCAAGAAATGAAATTGAAGATTAAAAATGGAATCTATGGCAAAGAAAATTACCTGAAGACGAAAACAATGGCTGAATGAAGCTTGATACAGAAAGGTTGCAGAAATGGCTATGGAAGCGGTTGAGAATCTAGAGAGAGTTAAGGCGTGAAGAAGAAAGAAAATGACTTCAGAAAATCATTTAAATATCTCGCTAATGAGTGGGATCATTAACCAAGGCAAAATACAGCCCACGAAGAGGGCATCATTAGGGCACAAAGTCCCAAGTTAAGTGTGCAGTCGCCACATCTGGGAAACTAAAATAATGATGGGTGTCTGCCTTGGTGTCAAATCAGCTTGACATGTGTCACTCATCAAACTGATCATACACTTGTCTCAAAACCAGCACTATCCCTCAGCCATCTCAATAATATCGATGGCTAAGGGTTGGGCGGTGATTGATATGCCCATATGTACTCTCGGCCAGGCTGAGGGTATCCTCTACCCGGATAAGGCCAAGATGATCTCTCAACCAATATCAGCCGACCCCTCATCATAGCTCAAACAACCCTTTAAGGGGGCCGACCACTCATCAGGCCTAGACGACCCTTCAAGGGGCGCAGACGACCCTTTAAGGGGTCGACCCCTCTTTTTGGTCTGGATGACCCTATGAGGGTACGACAGTATGAGTCCTAAACTAGGCCAGGCTCACTGCCAGCAGGACTTTTTTCCTCGGCCTCACATCGCAGGCCGAGGATGACATTATCACAGTGCATGATTTGGGAGATGCGTGGAACAGTGCGCGTGGAACTCATATGGCATGTGGAAGACCATTATAACAATATCACCCCCTTACGTGAGGGAATATTATGTCATCATTAATCACAGGTGCCACCTTTAGGTTCCAGCAGGGGATTGGTTAGATTATAACTCACATGCAACATGCATGCTTGGGGGGGGGGGGGTGCACTACTCCCCCCAAGACCTATATATACTTGTCACCTACAACAGTGCAAAAGGATCGATAATTGTAACCCTAGCTAAAACTCTGTTCCTACACACAGTAGAGGGAGAGTGAGTGAGCTTATGTGCATTGTATGCAAGGCCATTAGTGCCCATACTTAGTGGATCACACACTCACAGTGGATGTAGGCCTAATTGACTGAACCACTATACATCGTTATCTTATTCCTCTTATACTCATCCCCTTCTATACACTTACACATATATACATCTATTTGGTTGCCATTGTTGTTACTGTTTGAGCTCATAATCACTTATCTGGTGGTGCTGAATCTTAGCATCATTAGTTTGGCACCGTATGTGGGAACGAGAAGACATCTCTTCCTTTATACCGCTTGACCTCACCGGGCACTCTGGTGGTGAACCAGATCTCCCCCTTTGTGGATTTATTTCACCATTGAAAGAGACCCATTAGGGTTTCCAAGATCTTCAGTCTTTTGATCATTCATCTCTCTGTAGCTCAAACACATGGCACCGGAGATGCCACCACCACCTCTTCCTCCACTGGATAGTGGAGTAGGACCCAGTTCTAATCAACCATCGCTTCAGTCTGAGATGGATGATGTGGCGGCCACCTTGAAGTATCTGGCAGCAAGCCAACGGATTATGCAGGAGTAGTTCATAGCTCATTGCCGAAACATACTAAGACCACCGGGAGTTTCACCGGAGATGATTACTCGAGCGGTAGCTCTGGGGCAGCATGAGACCAGGGGACCACCCCAGGCACCACGCAAAGACTTGTCACCTCCTCAGCGACGGAGGGATGTTGCTAACCCCCAGTATCTATGCCTGGGGAGGCAAGGAAACCCTTTCCAAGAAGATTGGTATGATGATCTGGAGAGGGAGGAAGCCCCCATAGAATGCTGGGAGCCATATGAGGTCTCCAACAATACTGTGCGACCTCTCCAGGAGAGCAGAGGGAAGTGTGGAAGGAAAAATCCTGACGATCGCTCGAGGGGCTCTACTTTTGATCGCCTGAGCAGGGGGTAGGCCTTTGAAAGGCTGGGTCCAGTAAATGACCTATGGGAAAAACTGTCCCGAACAAGGAGTATTACGAGGTCCCAAAGGGAGATAGCAGATGGCCGACCCCATGGACGGGACGATGGTCAGGGAGAAGTAAACAGTCATCACAGACCTACCACAGCGGAACCTTCCGTTCACCTAAAAAAGGTGACAGGGGATAACATCGTCCTGGCCGACCCTACGAGGCCCTGGAACGACTCGGTCCAAAGGTTAGAAGATAATATTGTTGATATTTGAAAGAGTTGGCGCTTGCGTTCAAATGATCAAATTATATTTAAAACACCATTTAACCCAAATTAACCCTAAGCATGCAACTAGGTGTGATTGAAACAATATGAAATCATGGAAGAATTATTCAATACACAAAGTTAAGGAAAAATCCCCCACAGGGGAAAAACCATTTGTATATCACTATAATTTGTAAAAGACGGTTTACAATCGGATTACAATGAAATACAGGTTGACTAAGAATTACCCTCGGGTATCGGATTCTGTAGTCGCGGCTGGAATATCCCTTTCCAGTAGGGTTGGCGGCTGGAACTATCCCTGTCCAGTAGGGCTGCAATGAAGAGGAAGAAGCGGTCCACTTCACAAGGGTTGAACAACAGCAATGGTGTTCTTGGGTTACCAAAAGTGACTCACAAATGTATGGAATTTGTGTGAATCAAGGGTATGAATCAATGGACTCAAATACCATGAAGACTTAAGAGTTATGGAACTCAGAAAATCGTGGGAAAGTCTTATTAAAAACAACCTATGATCGTGGATTAAATAAGGAACTCTTTGCCCTAGAAAATCTGGCCACGATCTGGCAGAGTTTATCCTCGTCGGATCGGTCCGGTCCTTTAGGCGGATCGATTCGGTGATCTCGAATCGGTTCTTTTTTTGAAATCGGATCCATCTGGTTGGCATCGGATCGGTTTGGCCTTTTTGCCTTCATCGGTTCGTTATGGATCCGGGGTGTACTGGTCTCAACTCAGCAGGCGGATCGGTTTGGTCCCTTTAGCCGGATCGGTTCGGTGAACCGGATTGGTTCTTTTATCTGAGCCGGATCGGTCTGGTCAGGTCTGATTCCCAAATTCCTTCTTCTTTTGATCTTCGAATTTCATTGATGACGATGTGATATTTTCAACCATCAATCTTGTAACGGTGTATGACATAACATATACATAAAGATGGACAAATTGTCCTTACAAATCTCCCCCTATGTCTATGCCGGAACAAACATAAAAAATTCAAATTATCAAGTATGAACAATGCCTATACAAATCTACCCTTCCATGAACCCAAAACGGAAAGAGGTACATATGACTAAGGCTGCATCGTTTGTTCTTCAATTCTTCAGGAATCTTCACGCTTTTCTCATCAGGGTGTGTATCATGGGATTATCAAGGATGTACCTACACACATGAGATAAAGCAAATACCAAGTGACCTATCGAGTTTGAAATGAGATAAACATAAGCATATATATCAATTTAAGATTATATTCTCAGAATATCAAAACTCCCCCATAATCAGATAATTCATTCTCCCCCTTTTTATGATGTCCCCAAATAGACAAATGAGAGAAATAAATCAAGCAATCAAGTACTGGGGTGTCACAAGGCATAAAGTCACACCATAAATGAACA
Source organism: Sambucus nigra (assembly GCA_949130495.1). NCBI lineage: Eukaryota > Viridiplantae > Streptophyta > Magnoliopsida > Dipsacales > Adoxaceae > Sambucus > Sambucus nigra. The sequence continues at coordinate 237,549,811 of OX422207.1, forward strand.
TAAAACAACCAAGTCAGTGATAGCGTAAATGAATGGGTGTGATCAAAATTCGATAGGAAAATCAAAGCATACAAACAGGACATATGTGCACGATGAATATTGGATATTCCTAACGAATGAACTCAAATGCTTCCTTTGGTGTAAAAGATTGGAAATATAAGACATTGACTATATCAAATCTACAAAATCAAAGCTCAAAGTGATTTCTACACCAATAACGTCCAAAATGATTTTCATGCTTTTTCAGGACTTTCAAGGAAGTACAAACCCGTTTTTATTCTCCAACCAAACTCCCTCAGATTTATATTTTGAATAGAGGAATACTAAATTCTCAAACTTTGGAGAATTGGGTGAAACCTAAATGGCCCATATTTGGCATGAATTGCTTTTTATTGCCTTATCAATTTTTTTGGGCTCTTTTAAACTCTTAGGACCTCGGATAATAAAATTCCTCCATTTTTTAGGTCCTTTTTAACGGTGGCTTTTGCGCAAAGGATAAGAATCAACTTTCGCAGCCCCTCCCCGTTATGAAAATATACACACAGTCTCACCACAACGGTTTTTACATGCATTCCAATCTTGTCAAGTTTTTTCGCATTTTATACATTGTATAGACAGGATTGAGATGGAAACACTCTAGCCAACATGAGATTGACAAGTGCAATAATCAGATATAGCCGTGCACGTGTGCATTAAAGGATATAGGAGTCAAGCATGTAGGAAGATATCACTAATTACATCTCAAGGACTCCAATCAATGTTAAGCACATGGATGAAATGATGTAGCCTCTCAAATCTTTATCAAACAGTCACATGGATATATGGAATGAAGTTGTGACTTGGCTATCTTAAATGCTCATCCATAATAGGCAAATCTCTTTTTGAATTTTTTAAAAATTTTATTAAAATAAAATCTTTTTGTGCTTTTCTTAAAATTTTCAAAAAAAGAAATATACCAAGCAACAAGAATAACACAAAGCTGTACAACAAAGCAATGGTACATATAAAACAGACTAGCAATAGGAAGCATATGATATGAACATGAGGAAGCATCCTATTCTAGACAAGGACCAACCCCTCAGTCAACTGTGCAAATCCCCAAAGACTTCCTAAGACTCTCAAATCTAAGGGCATCTAAAGGTTTCGTGAAAATATCGGCTAACTGACGGTCGGTAGGAACAAAACTCAGGGATACGACTTTCTCTTCAACTAACTGACGTATAAAGTGCTCACGTATCCTGATGTGTTTTGTGCGCGAATGTTGGACAGGATTGCGGGATATGTGTATCGCGCTTGTGTTATCACTGGAAATGGTCATGGTGTCCTGTGAAATCCCATAATCCTCCAACATTTGCTTCATCCACATGAGTTGCGTGCAAAAACTCCCGGCAGCGATGTACTCAGCCTCCGCAGTGGACAAAGAGATGGAGTTTTGCTTCTTGCTCAGCCAGGAGACAAGAGCAGAACCAAAATAGAAACACCCACCAGAAGTGCTCCTACATCCATCTACATCCCCAGCCCAATCGGCATCCGAATAGGTGGACAGACGGTCATCGGTATCAAAGGAATACCAAATCCCGTAAGAGAGAGTCCCACTCACATATTTAATAATACGTTTTAGAGCAAGTAAATGTGAATCTTTTGGGGATGCCTGATATCGCGCACAGACTCCAACACTAAAGGCTATGTCGGGAGGACTGGCAGTCAAGTAGAGAAGACTACCTATCATACTCCGATATAAGGTTTTCTCTACGTCCTTGCCTGTAGTGTCCTTACTAATCTTGGTAGTGGTACTCATAGGTGTACGTGAATGCTTAGCGGAGTCTAAACCAAATTTCTTCACTAGGTCTCTAGCATACTTGGATTGGGAGATGAACATCCCATCCTCTAGCTGACGAACCTGGAGACCAAGGAAGAATGTAAGCTCACCAACCATGCTCATCTCAAACTCACTTTTCATCTCCTCCTCAAAGTGGTGAGCATGCTAGGAGCAAGTGGATCCAAAGACTATGTCGTCCACATAGACCTGGGCAACCAAAATAGCATCGTCATCTCTCCTGACGAACAACGTCATATCTACTCCCCCTCTCTTGAAGCCACGAGCTAAGAGATAGGAAGTAAGCCTCTCGTACCAAGCACGGGGTGCTTGCTTCAAACCATACAAGGCTTTCCTCAGATAGTAGACGTGCTCAGGGTGCTGAGAGTATTCAAACCCTTTTGGTTGTTCCACATAAACCTCCTCCTGTAGAATGCCATTCAGAAAGTCACTCTTGACATACATCTGATATACTTTGAAGTGCAGATGACATGCGATGGCGAGCAGAAGACGGACGGACTCAAGCCTCGTAACAGGAGCAAATGTCTCCCCAAAGTCTACACCCTCTATCTGTGTGTAGCCTTGAGCGACCAACCTAGCCTTATTTCTGATTATGGTACCATATTCATCCATTTTGTTCTTGAAAATCCACCGGGTACCTATCACATTAGTCTCACTAGGTCGGGGGACTAATTCCCAGACATTATTCTTTTTAAACTGAAGCAACTCATCCTGCATAGCAGATATCCAGTGTTCATCCTTGAGTACTTCTTTATGGTTCTTGGGCTCGACTTTGGACGTGTAGCAAAGATGGCTAGCTACGTTTTCTAGCTGAGCACGAGTCTTGACCCCTAGAGTGGGATCACCAACAATGGCAGAAGGGTCATGACTCTTGCGTACCCAAGCAGGTGTGTCCCCTAACAGAGGAATAGGGTCCACAGAGTGAGAGAGGAACAGGTAAATCACTGTCAGAACAATCCTCATCCTCACACAAAAGGTTAGGATCAATAACCGTCGAAGGTTCGTCATCTTGCACGGTAACGTTTATTGATTCCATAACCCTAGAGCTCTTCAGCTTAAATACCCGGTACGCTCTACTATTCGATGAATATCCTAGAAATATTCCCTCATCGCTCCGGGAGTCGAACTTTCCTAATTGCTCTCTATCCCGTAGGATGTAGCATTTACTCCCAAAAACACGGAAATATGCCAGGTTAGGCTTCTTGCCAGTCCACAACTCATAAGGAGTGTGAAGTGTGTGTGGACGCAGATACACCCTATTCACCGTGTGGCATGCAGTAGACACTGCCTCTGCCTAAAATCTCCTAGAAACTTTACGACCTAGAAGCATAGATCTAGCCATCTCTTGGATCGTTCTATTCTTTCTCTCAACAATCCCATTTTGCTGAGGAGTTCTCACAGCAGAAAACTCATGTTTGATCCCGAGGCTATCACAGTAAAGATCTACCTCTGCTTCTGTGAATTCAGTGCCGTTGTCACTACGTATTCTGTTAATAGTGACACCGTGTTGATTTTGTAGGACACGGCACTTGGTCATTAAGAACTCTACAGCATCAGATTTCTCTCTTAGAAAACCTACAATAGAGTATCTAGAGAAATCGTCTACCATCATGAGAATGTATCTCTTACCACCTAGGCTCTCCGTGCGAGTAGGACCCATAAGATCCATGTGAATTAACTCAAGAACACGGGAAGTGGTAATGGAATTCAACTTCCTATGAGGGCTACGGATTTGTTTTCCCAACTGACAGGGTCCACAAATCATGGAAGTTGGCTTTCCAAGTGATGGTAAGCCACGTACTAGGTCCTTTTTGACTAAACGAGATAAGTCTCTAACGTTCACATGACCTAGACGTTGGTGCCACAGATCCATAGGAGTGATCGTGGCGCTGTTGCAAACAAGTGAGGATGTGGGCTCAGTCCCATAGCAGTTATCCTCTATCCTCACCCCTTGCACTAAAAGTTTACCGGCTTGATTATAGACCTTACAAGCTTTCTGGTCAAACTTCACTGCAAAGTCATCGTCGCACAGCTGGCTGATGCTAAGAAGGTTTGCTTTCAAACCTTTGACGTACAACACGTTCTCTAGATTTGGAATTCCTGGTAACTCTACTGTACCTTGTCCTACTATGCTAGATTTGCTACCATCTCCAAAGGTGACTCTCCCATCATTATAATCCTCAAGATGGGTAAAATATGAGACATCACCTGTCATGTGTCTGGAGCATCCACTGTCAAAATACCACTGTGAGGTATTATGGGTTTTGAGAACGACATGGACAACAAGGGCCTTTTCTTTCTTAGGAACCCAATAATAGGTACCTCTTTGTATTCCCTTGTTATTGTAGGTTTTAGCCGGAATGCGGGGCGCATTCATTGATGGTAAGGTTATTCGTCGGAATTCCTCCATCAAACTCTATGATGTGGCGGCTAGAAACTCAACACGCTCTCTCAGACTGGAAAACTCATCAGTCTGATGTGGTGGAGCAAACGTACGTCGTGTCCGACCCAACTTATAGCAATCATCCCTAAGGTGTCCATTTCTTTTGCAATGGGAGCAAAAGGGCACAGTATTAGGAGGACCTTGGATTGCTTTTCTTGGTCGAACTCTCCTTATTGGTTTTTGATGACGGCCATAAGGAGTCGTAGTAAACTCAGGAATTGGTCCGGGTGCAATTTGGGAAGTGGAGGCACCATCAAAACCTATTCCTTCCCTGTCACCAAAACCTAAAGCGGGACCGAGGAGCATCTTTCCCATCTTCCCAGATCTGTCCTCGATTTGTACGTTGACTTTCCTAGCTCTCTCAAGGTCATGAGTAAGCTGAGCAACAAGGGCTTCAAGTTTCTTCCTAGTCTCCATGGAGGAATGGAGCTCACTAGTAAGACTAGCCACTTGTTTAGTCAAGTCCGCTTTCTCTTTCTCAAAACTGCTCTCTCTCTCTCTAAGCAAATTCTCTTTACTAACCCAGGCAGACTCTCTCTCTCTCATGGCGGTGCAGGTGGAGGACTCTCTCTCTCTCTCGTTTCTTCTAACTCTTCTTCTAACGCGGTGATCCTAAGAACTAACGCCTTGTTACGTTTTTTAGTTTTGAAAGACTCATTATACAACTCGGCGTAGGCGCATTGAAGATTACTCTCGTCCTCACTACCTTCCTCCTCTCCCTCACTCTCTTCGCTCTCGCTGTCGAGGTGTCCCTGTGAAGTAGCATCCTCATCGTCGTGAGATGCAGTAGGAGTACTCACATGACTAGCCACGAACGCGGTGAAGTTACGCTCATGCGGTGACTCATCTCCCGAGTCCACCGACTCGACCTCACTGTCGTCACTAAGGGTAGCATTTAGGACAGCATTACCCTTTTCCCTATTCAGACGAGTGGCACACTCAAACGCTCTGTGTCCCTTACCGTCGCACTCAAAACACCTCTCGCTGTCTTTAGGGGGTTCTTTGAAATCTCTCTTTTCAACCTTATTTTTCTGAAAATTCTTTTTAACATTGAAATTCCCATTTTTCTTAAATTTCAGAATTTTCTTGAAGTTTTTAGCAAATAAGGCCAAATCATCTATGTCAAACTCACATTCAGAATCAGAAGTTTCTATCTTTCTAGATGACTCGACTCTCTTTTTTGCCGACCCCTCACTTTTTCTCTCTTGGGCTTTAAGGGAATTCCCTTATCTTTTGGCTTGGCAGATTTTGGAAACATGTCTATTTCATAAGTTTGTAAATCTCCTACCAGTTCTTCCAATTTTAGTGTATTTAAATTACCCAAGGAATTTAGCACAGTGACTTTAGGTATAAAACGCTTAGGAAGGGAACGAAGAATCTTTTTAACAACTCTAGCATTTGGAATATGTTCACCAAGATTATAGCTAGTATTAACAATGTCAGACAGCCTAGCATAAAATTCATCAAAACATTCATGTTCATGCATGGTGATGGTTTCAAATTGAGTTGTTAAATTTTGAAATTTTGACTCTTTAACAGCATTTGTTCCTTCATGGGTAAGTTGCAAAACATCCCATGCTTCTTTTGACGTGGTACACGTCATTATGCGTTTGAACTCATCAGGTGTGACAGACCCAGAGATAGCACTTAGACCCTTAGAATTAAAAGATGACCATTTAAATTCATCATCATTCCAAGAAATGTCAGGTTTCAAGTTGGTCACATTATCAACAGTCACGGTGGGAGGAGTCCACCCTCGTTCAACCAAAATCCAGAAACGTTCATCAATGGCTTTTAAAGCCGACCTCATACGGGCTTTCCAATAAGAATAATTTGACCCATCAAAAATAAGCATTTTATAATATGATTTCTCCATTTGAACACGCTCTTTTCAAAAATCAATTTATTTCAAAAAATTGATATCTTTAGAAAAATTTTGCGGAAGTAAGGAATACGTGATAGATTGGCGTAACCCGCTCTGATACCAATTTGAAAGAGTTGGCGCTTGCGTTCAAATGATCAAATTATATTTAAAACATCATTTAACCCAAATTAACCCTAAGCATGCAACTAGGTGTGATTGAAACAATATGAAATCATGGAAGAATTATTCAATACACAAAGTTAAGGAAAAATCCCCCACAGGGGAAAAACCATTTGTATATCACTATAATTTGTAAAAGACGGTTTACAATCGGATTACAATGAAATACAGGTTGACTAAGAATTACCCTCGGGTATCGGATTCTGTAGTCGCGACTGGAATATCCCTTTCCAATAGGGTTGGCGGCTGGAACTATCCCTGTCCAGTAGGGCTGCAATGAAGAGGAAGAAGCGGTCCACTTCACAAGGGTTGAACAACAGCAATGGTGTTCTTGGGTTACCAAAAGTGACTCACAAATGTATGGAATTTGTGTGAATCAAGGGTATGAATCAATGGACTCAAATACCATGAAGACTTAAGAGTTATGGAACTCAGAAAATCGTGGGAAAGTCTTATTAAAAACAACCTATGATCGTGGATTAAATAAGGAACTCTTTGCCCTAGAAAATCTGGCCACGATCTGGCAGAGTTTATCCTCGTCGGATCGGTCCGGTCCTTTAGGCGGATCGATCCGGTGATCTCAGATCGGTTATTTCTCTGAAACCGGATCCATCTGGTTGGCATCGGATCGGTTCGGCCTTTTTGCCTTCATCGGTTCGTTATGGATCCGAGGTGTACTGGTCTCAACTCAGCAGGTGGATCGGTTCGGTCCCTTTAGCCGGATCGGTCCGGTGAACCGGATTGGTTCTTTTATCTGAGCCGGATCGGTCCGGTCAGGTCTGATTCCCAAATTCCTTCTTCTTTTGATCTTAGGATTTCGGATTTCGTTGATGACGATGTGATCTTTTCAACCATCAATCTTGTAACGGCGTATGACATAACATATACATAAAGATGGACAAATTGTCCTTACAATATTCTGAAGAGCCGGGACCCTCTTCAGAGAGGATACTCCATAGGCTCACCCTTTGTGGAAAATATAGTCAACTTCCCCATGCCATCCAAGTTCAAGACACCAATGGTCACCCCACGATATGATGGGAGTGCCAACCCTGTCCATCATATTGAGATGTACCAATCAGTAGCAGACATATACTCTATCTCAGATGAGATGAGGTGTCGTGCCTTTTTTGGCACTCTGACTGGGGCTGCACATGTCTGGTGAAAACTTTAAGTAGTTAGCAGACCGATTTATCCATAACTTCTACTTTGGAGTGAGGCCACAGAAGAAGACCACACACCTATTCTATGTTAAGCAGGGGAATAATGAGATCCTACGATACTACATAACCAGATTCAATACAGAAAAGTTAGAGGTTGAAGACTATGACGAGAGCATAGCCATTACCTCTCTCATTGGAGGACTCCAGAAGGGGAAGATGCTATGGAAGCTTGCTAAAGACCCTCCAAGGACAATGGCTAAATTGTTGTCGACAGCAGGAAAGGTGATGAACGCTGAAGAGGTGATGGCTACAAAATACGAGGATGAAAAAGGAGGCACTAGTGGGGGTAAGTACCATAAGAAGAACAAAGAGGGGAAGAAGAGGTCTCCAGACGATAAGTTTGCTGATTACACCCCCCCTGACGGTCAGCTGCGAACATATTCTCAATGAGATAAAGAGTGATCGGTCCCTGAAGTGGCCTGAGAAGTTGAAGGCAACCCCCCACGAGAGGAACAAAAACCTGTGGTGTGAATTTCACCAACACCATGGCCATGTGACAGACAAATGCTTTTCTCTAAAAGATGAGATTGAAAAAATGTTAAAATAAGGGAAGCTTAGGAACATTGATAAAGGTGCCTTCAATAGGGGCCAAGGGGATGACCACAGAAAGAAGAGAGGTGATACATGTAGAGAAGATCCTCCAAAAAGAAGGGACGAACATTCGGATGATGAGGACGACCCTGACCTCCCTCCGAGAGACAACCACGACCCTATCAACAGACTTAATATGATCTCGCTCGGTGTTGGAATGATCTCTGGGGGTCCAGAAGGAGGAGGGTCAGAGGTCGCCGACAGGAAGGCCCATGTAGATGAGGCCAAGGCAGTGACAAAACTATGCACTCAACCTCTTTGGAAGCAAAGTCAAAGAAGAGAAAGAAATTTAACATGGACACCTTGATAGTGGGATTCTTAAGAATGGACTTCAAAGGCATCTTAGCCCCACACGACGACCCTCTCGTCATCACTACAAGGGTACATGGGTGCAAGGTGCCGAGGATCCTGGTCGACGGGGGTAGTTCTACATATGTAATGTTTTGGTCGTGCTTCAAAGCCTTGGGTCTCAGCCATGCTAGGCTCGTCCCATACCATAACCCCTTTATTGGTTTCAGTGGGGAAAAAGTTCATCCCCTAGGAATGTATGAGGCTGATATTAGGATGGGGGACGAGTGGCCGAGATGGCTCACTAAGAAGGTCAACTTTTTTGTGATGGATGAACAAGTCTTCTCTGCCTACAACATTATACTGGGGCGAGTGGCCCTTAAGGAATTTGAGGTCGTGCCATCCAAGATTCATCAGATGATAAAATTCCCAACCCCTTACGGGGTGAGGGAAGTCTAGGGAGACCAGACGACGGCACGGGAATGATACTTCAATTCCGCTGAAGAAAGAGAGGCGTATAAGAAGGCTACAACCACCTATAATATTGACACCCTCGATCCCAAGGATGAAACAAAGTTAAAGAAAGGAAAAGCCGCGGAAGAGGTAGAATCCATCATCCTCAATGAGGATGAACCGGAAAAAACCATCCAAATAGGCAAGTCTCTAAAGGTAGATATCAAAGAAGACCTCATCAAGTTGTTAAGGAGAAGATAGAACATCTTCGCGTGGATTCATGCAGATATACCGGGGATTGACCTCGAAATCATGTGCCACAAGCTCAATGTGGTAGAGGGTGCAAAGCCAGTAAAGTAGAAGAGGAGAATTTATTCTTGAGAAAAATATGAGGTCATAAGGGATGAGGTCAAAAAGCTAGAAGATGTTGAGTTTATCAGAGAGGTCATCTATCCTGAATGGCTGTCTAACGCGGTCATTGTCCCAAAAGCCAATGAGAAGTGGAGGATGTGCATAGACTTCACAGACCTCAACAAACATTATCCCAAAGACGTCTTCCCTCTTCCCCGCATTGATCAGATGGTAGACGCTATCGCTGGCCATGAGCTCATGAGCTTAATGGATGCCTATTCAGGGTACAACCAAATCTTCATGGACCCTAAAGATTCAGAAAAAATGGCTTTCATTACCTACAAGGGGACATACTGTTATAGGGTCATGCCCTTTGTCCTAAAGAATGCTGGGGCAGCATACCAACGCCTTGTGAATAAAATGTTTAAAGACCAAATCGAGAAGTCCATGGAGGTCTATGTAGATGACATGCTGACCAAGAATTATAAGGCAGATGATCATGTGGCCGATCTTGAGAGGACCTTTAACATGATGGACAAGTACTAAATGAAGCTCAACCCGGTCGTATTTGTCTTCGAGGTCGGAGAAGGGAAGTTCTTGGGGTTCATTGTCAACAAAAGGGTTATCGAGGCCAATCCTGAAAAGATAAAATCCCTCATATAAATGAAGACCCCCAAGACCACCAAAGACATTCAGAGGCTCACAGGGTGAGTGGCTGCTTTGAATAGGTTAGTGTTCAGAGCCACAGACAGGTGTTTGCCATTTCTCAAAATCCTCAGAAAGGCCTTTCAATGGGGCGAAGAGTGTGACCGGGCTTTCAAGGAGCTAAAGTCATACTTAGGGTCTCCCTTGCTATTGTCACGGTCAGTACAGGGTGAACGGCTACATGTGTACCTGGCCATCTCAGAATCAGCAATCAGTGCAGCCATTGTGAGAGAAGAGGACGGTGTATAAAAGCCTGTGTATTTTAATAGTATGGCACTCCAGGGGGTAGATCAAAGATACCCAAGGATGGAGAAGTTAGCATATGCCTTGATCCATGCATCAAGAAAGATAAAGTAGTACTTCTAGTCCCATACAATGGTTATCCTCACCGATTCTCCCCTCAAATAGGTCTTACACAAGCCAGACAAATCGGGGAGGCTAATGGACTGGGATATAGAGTTGGGGGAGTTTGACATTGTATATCAACTTAGGGTGGCCATTAAGGGGCAAGCATTAGCAGATTTTATGGCTAAATTTACTTGGGAATATGATGAGAGACTTGAAGGGAGAGATACACAGCAAGGCAGAATTGTTGACCCATCTGCAGAAAAGGCTGAGACAAGCACCACTAGAGAAAAAGTCATAGAAAATGAAGAGGGAAGATATCTCTTTAAACTGGGGTCCCTCACAGAGGGAAATTTCTCAAAAGAAAAGACCGTGTGGAACCTCTTCGTTGACGGGTCCTTTTAGAAAAGCAGAAGTGGGGCTGGAGTAATTATAACGGCACCCGATGGCACAGACATTGAGTACACCCTAAGGTTCAACTTCAAAGCCTCCAACAATGAGTCTAAATATGAGGCCCTGATAACAGTCCTCTCCTTGGCTAATTCTCTTAGTATCAACCATATTGTGGTCCATAGTGATTCAAGGTTACTGGTGAATCAGATACTAGGAGCCTACGAGGCTAAGGATGAGAGAATGGACAAATATATTGAAATGGTAAGGGAACTATTAAAGAGATTCAGAGAGGTAAAGTTGAAGAGGATACCTAGGCATGACAATAGCCGAGCCGATGCACTTTCTAGGCTGGCCTCAGCAACTAGGACAGAAGTCAGGAGGACAGTCCCAGTAAAAAATTTTCTTCGACCAACGATCGAAGAAGAAGAAGAGGGAACACTTGGCTTTTACTTAAACATCGATAGGGAAGCTTCGTGGATGGACCCTCTAATCAGGTACATTAAAGAGGGGGAGGTGCCGGAGGCAAAATAAGAAAGGAAGAAGTTGAGATACAGAGCTGCAAAATTCATTGTCATCGGAGACACCTTGTAAAAAAAAGGGTTCTTGCTCCCCTTGCTTAGATGTGTGCACCCATCTGAGGTCCCTCACATTCTGCAAGATGTGCACGAAGGGTCTTGCTCAAGCCACATTAGGGGAAGATCGTTAGCAAAAAGGATAGTAACCCAGGGATACTGGTGGCCGACCTTGCGGAAAGACACCACGGCATATGTAAAAAAGTGACATAAATGTCAAAGATTTGCCACAATCCCTCACCAGCCCCATCAGACTCTTACCTCCATCACATCCCCATGGCCATTCGCAGTATGGGGAGTCGGTCTAGTAGGAGCTTTGCCCAGGGCCATCAATAACTATCGATACTTGATCGTGGTAATTGACTATATTTCAAAATGGGTGGAGGCGGAGCCGATGGTAATGATCACAGAGCAGAAGACCTTCCAGTTCATTAGGAAAAACATTATATGCAAATATGGTCTCCCCAACACCCTCATCTCAGATAACGAGACTCAATTCAAGAATACATCTCTAAAGAAGTATTGTGAGGGTGAGTATCAAACAATTCTTCTCTGCCCCGGGATGACCTCAGGCTAACGGGCAAACGGAAGTTACATATAGGACAATCCTAGACGAGATCAAGAAGAAGCTCGAGGAGGCAAAAGGAAGATGGGTCGAGGAGTTATACGTTGTACTGTGGGCCTATAGGACGACGACAAAGACTCCTATCAGAAAAACCCCGTTCATACTAGAGTATGGTTCAGAGGCCATCATCCCAATCGAGATTGGGTTTCCTACTCACAGGATCCAAATGTATGACCCCCAGAGAAATATGAAGGAAAGGAGACTTGACTTAGACTTGATCAAGGAAAGGAGGGAAGACGCTGAGATAAGGCAAGCTGCCTACTAGTAGAGGACTGGCAGGTTTTACAACCAGAGGGTGAAGAAAAGGACAATCGCAATGGGAGACTTGGTCCTCAAAAAGACCTGGAAATAGCCTAAAAAGATCCACCCAAATTGGCATGACCCATATAGGATCATTGATGAAGTTGTCCCTGGAACATATAAACTAGAGAACCTTGAGGGGGAACCCTTTTCCAACCCCTGGAACGTAGTTTATTTGAAGAAATACTATCAGTAGTGTTGTAATGTCCTATCGGACCACAATTGTAATGGGTGTTTCTCTAACAGAACACTTGGAATGTTAATGAGAATATCATATTGGCCCCTCATCTTGTGTTTGCCAATTCTAGTATGATTGGGATCATCTTCGCGAAACCATCCATGGACATGATGAGGGAAAATGGTGGGGACGACCCCTCATTTAACCTCAAGAAAGACAAGGGGGACTTGAAATATAAAACCATTAAGTTGGTGGGAAACCACCCTCGGCTATGATGAGGGCAAATGGTGGGGATGACCTCTCATTTACCCTCAAGAAAGATGAGGGGGGACTTGAAATATAAAACCATTAAGTTGGTGAAAAACCACCCTCGGCTATGATGAGGGCCAATGGTAGGGACGACCCCTCATGCACCCTCAATAAAGACGAGGGGGGACTTGAAATATAAAACCATTAAGTTGGTAGGAAACCACCCTCGGCTATGATGAGGTTCAATGGTGGGGACGACCCCTCATTACCCTCAAGAAAGACGAGAGGGACTTGAAATATAAAAACCATTAAGTTGGTGGGAAACCACCCTCTACTATGATGAGGGTCAATGGTGGGGACAACCCCTCATTCACCCTCAAGAAAGACGAGGGGGGACTTGAAATATAAAAACCATTAAGTTGGTGGGAAACCACCCTCGGCTATGATAAGGGTCAATGGTGGGGACGACCCCTCATTCACCCTCAAGAAATATGAGGGGACTGTAAATATAAAACCATTAAGTTGGTGGGAAACCACCCTCGTCTATGATGAGGGTCAATGGTGGGGACGACCCCCCATTCACCCTCAAGAAAGACGAGGGGGACTTGAAATATAAAAACCATTAAGTTGGTGGGAAACCGCCCTCGGCTATGATGAGGGTCAATGGTGGGGACGACCCCTCATTCACCCTCAAGAAAGACGAGGGAGGAGTTATAAAAAACGTCACAAGATAAATCATACAAGAGACAAGCATAGATGATAGAAAGAGACATGATATTATAAACAAAGTGTTACAAATGCTTGTTCAATAGAAATAGAGTACAAGAATATTGGTTACATGAAGAGGGTATGGGCTACAGACAGCCACCCTATTGACCAACATCGGAGGGCAATGTTTCAACGTTAATTAAAGGAGTTTCTTCAGCGACCAATACAGGTCGATCCTGAGATGTGCCGATACCTTCGACGTGCACTTGAGACTCCACATGGGCTAGGGCCTCAGCAATAAGAGGGTTATCCAATTGAACTGCCTCAAGAGAGGGGCGGATAAACGATACAACATCAGTAAACTTAAGGACGACCCACTGATAGGGTGTCCTGATCCCCCTCTCTAAATATTCAAGACTGAAGCCTTGAAACTCGTTTGAGAGTTTGTAGGCCTCCACAACATCGGCCTCGGCCTTATTCACTGCCTCGTCTAGCTCGCTCTTGAACTGGGTGTTCTAGGCTTCTTCCTTCACCTAGAAGAGGTCATCCATCGCCTTCATATCTGCATCGTGCTGCTTCATCAGCTCATCAAGGACCCTTGCATGTTTGGTCCTTGCACTCTACAACTTGGCCTTTGTAGTCTCAAGCTCGGTCTTCAGATCAGGATCGTACTGAATAGCCCTCTTGGCATCATACAACTTTTGTTGGTTCTTGGCCATCCATTTGGTAGCTAACGTAAAGGCACAAACAAACTGCACAAAAAAAGGCACATGTTAAGGGGTCGAGGAAACAGTTAGTGAAAAGTTGACTGAGGACATGAAGTAAAAACAAATACTTGGGCCTGAGTATGAAGACCGTAATCATACACCATAGTCGGGGGCATCTTTGACAAGAAGTCATAGTCAGCGGGCGAGGGAGCGAAAAACATCGAGGCCTTGGCTGCCCTCAGGTTGGCGATGAGGGAAGACGGTTCAGCCTTCAAAAATGTCAAGTTTTGGGACCAAAAGTCCCCCATGCTAGAAGAGTACTATGTCCCCTCAAATGCCTCCACCCTCGCCCTCGTCCTAGAATCCGGCTGAGGGTCAATAGGAACTTCTGGCTCCTTTCTTTTATGGCTGTCAGCGGTTGGTTCAACAGGCGACGGCCCCACGACCTTTGTCTTCCTCGAAGCCTGCTGAGGCTCTTTACCTTTTTTCTTTCCTAAACCAGATAATAAACTTGGCACAGTCATCTCCCAGAGCTGATCAGATATATTTGGAGGACGACCTCAAAGGGAGACGATACACCAAAAAGATACAGTGGCAAAGAGGAAGCACTTGGAGAAAATTAAAAATTGAACAAAAATCTACTCACATAATTGTGTCAGGGGGCTGACTCTCAGGCCAGCTTCTTTGAGGAAGTGAGGGGACATCAAGTCTTCGAATTTGGCAAGCTATCCCTCCTTCTCTTGCTCCCTCAGATAATCAAATATGTCATTTTCATCCAAACTAAGTCCAGGGTCTGACCTAGCCTTCATAGAAGGGTTAGACCATCTCCTTGGGACTCTCGGATCATCGTCCAAAGGCTGTATCCCAACGGAGAATTCCCAATCTCCAGAAATGAAGAAAAATCTCTTCTTCCAGTCATGGTTAGAGGTTTGTGCCACGTGGAGAATTTTTTTATTGGACTTCCTCACCCCCAGATGATAATACCCAGACTATTTGGACGAGGAAGTGATATTGTAACAGGCTAAGAACACATAGGCCGAAGGTTCATCGGTGAAGGTATTTTTCCACAAAGAGACATAACCAAGGATAGTCATCCAGGAGTTGGAAGGAAGTTGAGAGGGGGCAAGGCCGAGGGCAGACAATATGTCGACAATAGCAGGGTGCAGAGGGAACCTCACACCCACCCTGAGCATCTGCTTATAAACGGTAACTTCCCCTTCGTCCCTTTGGAAGACCCTCTTGTCTGAGTTGGGGACCCTCATAGTTACATTAGGTTACACACCAAATGTATGCCTCCACAGCAAGAGGTCATGATCCCTAACAGTGGAAATGTAAGTTGAGGCGTGGGAAGTGTCAATTGGATCAACGTCAGAATTCTCGCCATCTTCCTCGGCCCCCTCTCACTCAGATCCCTCGACCTCATCAACTGTCGGAGGCCCTCCCGGAAAGGCCATCTCGAAGGCATAAGGGGATAATGTTGTCATGGGAACAGCCTCAGAAGGGACCACTCCCTCGACCTGTCTGCATGGGCTAAGATCAAGCGTCTCTCTCCTCCTAGAGGGCCCAGCACCTATTGGTGACGACGCTATCTCATCCATCTCTCCTTCGTATCAATGACTCTCGGCTGGACGACAAGATGACCCATTGGACTTAGATGGTATTATTATGGCTAAAGGAATGGGGAAAATGGGTCTTACCCAATTAGGGTCGGCCCCTCGTCTCGCCCTCTTCCTCTATTCGCCTAATCTCTACGAAGAACTTCTCTCTCAGGGATGGGAACTCCTCGACTAAATCATTAAGCCTCCTAAGAATTAAGGGTAAGACCCTACACTTGAAGGAATTTGGCTAACCTAACTATAAACAAGTTTGCAGTTGACGAAGTTGGACTTTTGGATTAAAACCAAAGAAATAAAGGGTTTTGATCAAGAACACTCAAGAAAAGGAAGAACTCAGCTCGCCAAAAAAGACGCCAGAAAACACAAGGAAACCCTAAAAACACCACAAGGGGGCATCAACCCCAATGCAAGAAATGAAATTAAAGATTAAAAATGGAATCTATGGTAAAGAAAATTACCTGAAGATGAAAACAACGACTGAATGAAGCTTGATACAAAAAGGTTAAAGAAATGGCTATGGAAGCTGTTGAGAATCTAGAGAGAGAATTAAGGCGTGAAGAAGAAAGAAAATGACTTCAGAAAATCATTTAAATATCTCGCTAATGAGTGGGCCCATTAACCAAGGCAAAACACGGCCCACGAGGAGGGCATTATTAGGGCACAAAGTCCTAAGTTAAGTGTGTAGCCGCCACATCTGGGAAACTGGAACGATGATGGGTGTGTGCCTAGGTGTCAAATCATCTTGACATGTGTCAATCATCAAACTGATCATACACTTGTCTCAAAAGCAGCACTATCCCTCAGCCATCTCAACAACATCGATGGTTAAGGGCTGGGCAGTGATTGATATGCCCATATGTACTCTCGGCCAGGCCGAGGGTGTCCTTTACCCGGATGAGGCTAAGATGGTCTCTCAACTAATATCAGCTGACCCCTCATCATAGCTCAGATGACCCTTTAAGGGGGGCGACCCCTCATTAGGCCCAGACGATGCTTTAAGGGGGCCAACCCCTCATCAGGCCCAGACGACCCTTCAGGGGGCCAACCCCTCATCAGGGCCAGACGACCCTTCAAAGGGTCGACCCCTCATCTGGCCCAGACAACCCTTTAAGTGGTCGACCCCTCTTTTTGGTCTGGACGACCCTATGAGGGTACGACAGTACGAGGCCCAACTAGGCCAAGCTCGCTGCCAGGAAGACTTTTTCCCTCAGCCTCACATCTCAAGTCGTGGATGACACCATCACAGCGCGTGATTTGGGAGACGCATGGAACAGTGCGCGTGGAACTCATATGGCACATGGAAGACCGTTATAACAATATCACCCCCTCACGTGAGGGAATATTATGTCATCATTAATCACATGTGGCACCTCTAAGTGTTAGCAGGGGATTGGCTAGATCATAACTCACGTGCACCATGCATGCTTGGGGGGGCTGGGGTGCACTACTCCCCCTAAGACCTATATATACTTGTCACCTATAACCCTGTAAAAAGATCGAGAATTGTAACCCTAGCTAAAACTCTTCTCCTACACACAGTAGAGAGAGAGTGAGCTTATGTGCATTGTATCCAAGGCCATTAGTGCCCATACTTAGTGGATCACACGCTCACAATGGATGTAGCCCTAATTAGTTGATCCATTATACATCGTTATCTTATTCCTCTTATACTCATCCCCTTCTATACACTTACAAACATATACATCTATGTGGTTGCCATTGTTGTTACTGTTTGAGCTCATCATCACTTATCTGGTGGTGCTGAATCTTAGCATCATCACTCATGTTAGTGTAGGTGAAATTAATCATGATTTACATATGAATTGGGTGAAAATTGGAGATTTAAATTATGATTAAGGATTAGTTTAATTAGTAGTTTAAAGTCCTTCATGTATGTAGAGGATTAATCACGGAATTGAATTATATATTGATGAACGAATCTGGGTTGATTAGGTTCTTTAATTGAAAATTTGGAAACTAGGGTTCATATGAATTAATTTGGGGATTTTATATAATTTTGATGATTAAGGACGAATTAATGATCCTGGGATGTTAAGAATGATTTATAACCTGTTATGTGTTGATGGGTATTGATGATGAGGCGTTAGGTGTTGAATCTTAGAGGTTTTTAGGTTCAAAAATGGTGAAAAACGCTGAATTCTGGGAAAAGGGGACGAACCAGTGCGCGTCGCGTGAAGTCTCGTTCGAGTGAGATCTATATCTCATGTGATGTCATTCGAACGACACGTGGAAGTCGTTTGAGCGACAACCCTTCTGGTTCGAGCGACATGGTGAATTTTTGGGAATTTTCTTAGAGTCCAGTTTTTAGTTTACCGGTTTATTGGAGTGAGAGAATTTTTGGAAATTTAAATAAGACGAAATTTTGGGAATTTAAATACAGCAGAATTTCGAGAAAGTATGTGAGAATAAATACTTTACTTATTTTGGTATAGAGAGAATGTACCCTCAAGATTACGAGAGAGATAGTAATCTAAATATTTATACTATACGTAGTGTTGAGGTTAAAGTACGTATGAGAAGTATATATGTAGGTTGGAGAAATAACTATAAATTATAATAGGATGTGTGAATGCCTATTATGTAATATTATTGTTAAGAGCACTAATGGGTGATAAACCGGGGGTACAATAATCTTACTATTAGGTGCACTAATGAGTGATAGCTCACGGGTTCAAGAACATTGTTGATTAAGTGTACTAATTGGTGACAACTTGGGGGTACAAGGATGATTATTGTTAGGCATACTAATGTGTGATAACCCGGGGGTGCTGGATTATTATTGATAGGTAAATTAATGGGTGCTAACCCAGGGATGCAGGATTTTATTGATAGGTGCATTAATGGGTGATAACCCGGGGGTGCTTGATTATTATTGATAGGTGCATTAATGGGTGCTAACCCGGGGATGCAGGATTAGTACATATATATATATATATATATATATATATATATATATATATATATATATATATATGAACTTGTGAATATTTTTACTGTGTCAAATTAGTAGACTTGGTAATAATAATAATAATAATAATAATAATAATAATAATTACATTTCGTCAAGTGGTCTTAACCTAAGGGTGCAAGATTAGTGTATATATATAGGATGATGAAACTATATATATATATATATATATATATATATATATATATATATATATATATATATATATATATATATATATATATATATATATATATATGAGTGTACTTGGGGAACTTTCTACTTTGTGAAATGGAAATGAGAAATAAAATAATCTTAGTGGATAAAAGATTAACCATTCAAATGGTGAGTAATGAAACTTAACATGTGAGATAAACTATCTGAATAGCGTATTGTGTGGGCAATACGAGAATACTACTAGTGAGCATAATTAGTATTGATATGGTTTCTGACTAGTTAGACTGGGTGGTATAACTAGGGGGAGATTTTGTAATACCCCGTATTTTTATGCTATATTTAATTTGGGGATTTATTAAATTTAATGTGATGATTTATTTAATAAAAATCCGGAAATTAATTATGTTATAATTATTAACGTGACTAGAGTTAGTAATTATGGGAAACTTGTTGAATATTACTAATGAGCATAGTAATATATTATATTGGTTATATTGAATGTCATAGGTGTATTAAATGACTATTTCGGAAATTTAAGTCGGGACGTGCCCGTGCCACGTCGGTACTAATTATGTTAATTAAAAAGTGAATATTTTATAAGTTGTCCATATGGTCGTTTTGAGTGCGCCAACGCGTCCGGAAGGGTCGAGATAGTCAGAAAAGTGTACCCGGGGGTTTAGTTTGGGTCTCGGGATGTTTTTAGGCTTAATTAGTGACCCGAGAGGGCATTTTGGTCATTTTACAAAATAGGGTAATTAAACCCACGAATTTCAGCCATCCTTAGCAGCCATTTAAGTCAGCCTTTTAGGGTTAGAACATTCAGAACCCTAGAACGGCCATTGGAGAAGAGAGGAGAGAGCTCTCAAGGTGATTCAAGGCCCAAAACACCACCGATTTCACCGCCGTCACCACCAACGCGTAGATCGCGAGGAGGAGAACGCAACCACACCAATATCAGCAGGAAATCAGACCTCTGAAATCCCAGGCAAGTGTTTAACTTGCGTATTTTCGTTGGTGCAATAATCATATTAGTGTAGGAATGATTAGGAGTATAATCAATGGAAGAAAACCCCAATTTTTGATAGGGATTTGCATGTAGAAATCGTTATAACCATATTTTGGAAATAATATGTGAAGTAGATGACTAACCCATGAATTTGTGATGTTATGTTAGAAGGAAATTTTGGAGAAAACTGATTAGAACAAAAGTTAAGAAAACTTTAGGGTTCTTGATTATTAGATGAGATTTTAGGTTGTTTAACCATGTTTAATGATGTATACACGCATGCTGAACGTTAAAGATATCTGGAATTATGTTAGTATGTTAACAGTAAACTTTTTGGGCCGATTAGTGTTGGAAAATATGAGTTTTGATGAAGAACTTTAATCAATCCCGTCACTGCAATTTCTGCAGAATTTTTGCCCAGACCTGCTTGATCGATCGATCGAGCCTAGAGGTTCGATCGATCGACCCCAAACTTCGATCGATCGACCCCTCCTGGCAGACTCCTATTTCTCTTGTTTATTTACTTAAATTAGTCTATCGTGAAATAACCTTTGGGCATTCTAAATAAAAGGATTTGGGAGATATTGAGGACCAGTAGGGTATATGGATAAATGTTAGAACCTTTAATCTTCAACAAGTATGGTAATTATGGGATATTTACTTTAGGTTGATAGATTTATAACTTAAGGGTGAGGTACGTAAGAGAGTTACATTGGAATCAAATAAAGTCCCTTACTGAATTTCAGATTGGTGAGAATATAAACCATGAGTATAAGGTAATGAGTGAGAAAACTCTTCGAATTAAGGTTAGAGACGAAACCTTATACGTAATCATAATAATGGGAAATTAAAGATAAATGTTGTGACTATGGGTTACGAGAGAAATCTATATTAATATGATGAAATGGGTATATTTATATAATTGTGTGTACATATATTATATACATGTGAAAAACGTACCCGCGCTACTTGCTATCCCTGAGGTTACCGCGCTGGGACGATCGTATCCTGTGTTGCTTTATGGGGGATCTTGAATCGTACCCTAGAAGATAGAGATCCTAGGTACGGGCTATTAGATTGATAGTCGGACGGTCCTAAGAGACGTGTGGGTATGTACTGACCTCTTGGACTTGGAATCTATGCTTCGCCTCAACGTTGTTTTGTATATGTTAATACAGTTCGAGAGTGATTCCGAACTTGTGTTTCCCTTTGTGTGAGCGATACGGGGATTGGATAGCAGAGTATGCCCGCACCATAGATTAGTTGGGGTGCTGTTATATATATATATTATACGAGTAGTTAATATATATATATATATATATATATATATATATATATGGTTATAAAATTTAATCTGCCTACTATAATGTGATAAGTAGGACATGGTTGTTGACATAATAATAAATACTTGTTTTGTGAAAGTATGAGAAGACACTGGGAAACCTTATAATTTAATGAAGCTAAAACGAGAGGAGTACTACATATTGAAAGTAACCTTTTTAAAACATTGACATCGTTCGGTTTTGAAAATATATGCGTAAGCTGAGATAAATGAACCGTTGGGAAGGTTAGTGCGATATGAGTGCACATTAGAAGAGAGGTGAGTATTTCTCAAGAGAGAGACGAACTAATATGATGTTGCATTGGCCTGTATCAATTTTAAATACTTGCTTAACGTATCTTAAAAATCAAACACACTTTCGGGCCCTAACCCGTTTCCTTTTCTCTCTCTCTCTCTCTCTTTTGTATATATATGTATATTTTCAGGTGCCCAGCCACAGGGGCGTCTTGCTTAGGATCCTTTGAGAAGAACGAGCTGCAGCTTAGGTGGGAGTTGCAGGTCACTTGAGTAGACGGCTTCTGTTCTTGACTCCACTCCTATTACTCTCATTTATTGGGCATGTGTCGCCCTTTTTATCATTTCATTTATTGTTGGGATTCTTATATTTAGTTATTCCAGTATTGTTTTATGGGATTTATTCAGGATGGTTTATGATGTTTAGTTTTATTATGTTGACATTCGATTGACGAATGTATGGTTTTATTTTAGTTCATCGTGGTGTGATTCCATATTGTAGAAATGTTGTTTTGTATAAATAAATCTTTTCTTTAATTAAAATTTGGAAGTTTGTATGAAAAATGTTTTTGACACTTAGCTTAATTATTTAGGGTGTTAAATTAGAAAAAAAATTATTTTTGATCGACAGTGATGCTGAGAATGAACCAACTGTTTACCTTGATTTAATTTAATAAAGGAGTGATCGCCCGGTATTTAATTAGGCAGGGTGTCACAGGTGGTATCAGAGCATCAGGTTCTAGTGTCCATAGGATCTGTACGGCTTATTTCGCTTTCAGCTTAACGTTTTTGCTATAGAGCCCTATTTTTAGGATTTGTTGTATTCCTGCTTTTACGTTTAAGTCTTTAGTTAATTGAGATTCGATGATAACTGTAGACTGATAAATTTTGTTCACGTTTCAGATGCCTCTGAGACGTTCTCCGAAAGATAGGCGTGCCCAGGCTGAGCAACCAGCAGCTCCGGCACCAGGCACAATGAATGCTAATGAAGTGGCCGCCATAGTTGCTCAGGCGGTGAATGCCGCGATAGCGGTGATTTAGAAGGCTCCACCCCAGGTTCAGGCAGTGGCGCCAGTACCAGCACAGCTTCCATCTGCATGGGAGAGGGTTCGGGATGCTTTTCAGAAAGCACATCCCCCTGAGTTCTCTGGTAGCTTCGACATTGTCACGGTTAGCCAATGGGAGAAAGACATCCAGCGGCACCTCCGTATGTATGAGTGCACCGAAGTTCAGAAGTAGCTATTGGCCTCTTTCAAGTTGGTGGGAGCCGCATTGCAGTGGTGGGAGTCCACTACTACTTTGGAGGAGAGGGACACGATCCCTATTCAGATGTTCTGGGAGCGGTTTAACCGCAAGTACTTCCCACCTGCAGTGCAGACGGAGATGAGGCGGAAACTACTAAATCTGAAGCAAGATAATCTTACTGTAGCAGAGTATGAGGAGGAATTCACGAGACTTCTCACCATTGTGCCAGATGAGGCACCTACTGAAGGCAAGAAGATTTTGCTGTTCGTCGACGGGTTAGCTTGGAGGATCCGTCAGCACCTTATTGGGAACCTATCCCTGAGTACGTTCACTGATGTACTCAATGCAGTGTTACTACATTGCCAGGATCACCGATTCCATCTTCAGGTAAGCAAGAGAGCAGGAGAGTCCAGCCAGCAGGGCAGGACCGGGGGTAATAGTGCCGGTGGGGCACCAACTCATGGACAGACTCGTCAGCATGAGCAGAGTTCCCATCAGGGGGACCCTGCTAAGCGATTCCGTTCAGGTGATTCTAGGCAGGGATTCGGGGGATTCAGGCAGGGCCATCAGGGTCAGCCTAATCAGCAGGGCCAGCAGGGTCAACACCGACCGCAGGGACAGCAGTAGGGCCAGCAAGACCAACAGCGTGCACATCAGGGCCAACAGGGCCAATGGCGTGGAGGTAACGACCAGCAGGGCCGTGGTCAGCAGGGACAGAGGGGAGGTAATTTCAGAGGCCGGTGTTTTGTGTGCGGCAAGCATGGCCATAAGCGTCAGGATTGCCCAGAGGGCGATAGGGCCCCACAGCAGCAGGGAGCCCGTAATGAGCCGCATAGACCACTCTTCCCACCTGCCCTTCCAGCTCCAGCCCAGGTGCCAGCCCTACCAGCCATTCCAGCAGCTCCCGTGTAACAGGGGCAATTGCAGTATGGACGTGTCTATAACGTCCACCAGGCAGCAGCTCCACAGGCACCACCCGCGATTGAGGGTATGTTTCCTATCCATGGTACTATGGGTAAAGTTTTGTTTGATACGGGGGCAACACATTGTTTTATAGCCACGCACTTTGCGAAGTCCTTAGGGTTGTTAGCCACAGCAGAGAGCACCGTGACATGTGTCGACTCACCACTGGGGAGTGGGTCACTTATATTCTTTATATGCCGGGGAGTAGGGGTAGAGATTGGTAGCTTGGTATTGCCTGCAGACATGCTAGTCTTAGACATGCACGAGCATGATGTGATTATTGGTATGGATTGGCTCGCATCTTATAGAGCCATGATTGATTGCTTCGGTGGGAGCATTGTTTTTGCCATTCCGTGGCAAGAGATGTTTGTAGTAGCGATGCCTCGCCCAGAGGGAGGTTCGACCACTCATTTATATTACATTGAGGAGGATACCTCTAAGGAGGTTGTGATTCCTTTGGATTCGATCCCAGTTGTTAGGGAGTATTCCGATGTGTTTCAGGAGATACCAGGCCTACCGCCCAGTCGTGAGATAAACTTCGTTATAGATTTATTGCCAGATACGAGACCTATAGCACGCGCACCGTACCGTATGGCTCCGGTAGAGATGCGAGAGCTACGAGATCAGATTGAGCATCTATTAGGTCAGGGCTTCATTCGTAGGAGTACCTCATCGTGGGGCGCTCCAGTCTTATTTGTAAAGAAGAGAGATGGCTCACTGAGATTGTGTGTGGACTACCGGGAGTTGAACAAGGTCACGATACGGAATAAATATCCGTTGCCTCGAATCGATGATCTATTCGACCAGTTGAGGGGAGCAACTTTCTTTTCAAAGACAGATCTTAGGTCGGGGTACCATCAGTTACGAATTAGAGAGCAGGATGTTTCAAAGACTGCCTTCTTGTCGAGGTATGGGTCATATGAATTCAGAGTGATGCCGTTCGGACTCACAAATGCCCCAGCCATTTTCATGGACTTGATGAACCGAGTATTCAGAGAGGTCTTGGACCAGTTCGTCATCGTCTTCATAGATGATATCTTGATATATTCACATTCCGAGGAGGAGCATGCCGAACACTTGAGGCAGGTTCTTCAGACTCTACGAGAACATCAGTTGTATGCTAAGTACGAGAAGTGTGGATTCTGGTTGCGAGAGGTACAATTCTTGGGCCATGTTGTTTCTGAGCAGGGGATAGTAGTTGACCCGAGCAAAGTGTCAGCGGTGAGGGAGTGGGGGCAGCCCACGACACCGACGGAAGTGCGTAGTTTCTTGGGGTTAGCCGGATACTGTAGGAGATTCATTCGGGGATTCTCCAAGATAGCGGGTCCATTGACGAATCTGACTCGCAAAGGGGTACCATATGTTTGGGATGACGCTTGTCAATTGGCTTTCGACGAGCTGAAGGACAAGCTTACCTCGGCACCAGTCCTTGCTTTACCGAAGCCGGGTGTAGAGTACCTAGTTTACACCGATGCATCCTTACGAGGACTTGGGGGAGTACTTCAGCAAGAAGAGAAGGCTATAGATTTTGCTTCCCTCAAGCTTAAGCCGCATGAGAAGAATTACCCCACCCAAGACCTGGAGTTAGCTGCGGTCGTCTTTGCATTGAGAATTTGGAGGCACTATTTATTGGGCGAGAAATTCCGTTTGTTCACAGACCATAAGTCACTGCAGTACCTGTTCACTCAGCGAGAACTGAATATGCGTCAGCGCGGATGGTTAGATTTTGTGAAAGATTATCAGTTCGATATACAGTATCATCCGGGGAAAGCCAACGTAGTTGCTGATGCGTTGAGTCGTAGACCGGTTGACGATATAACGGACATCTGGAAAGCAAAGTGGAAGGAGTTGGGTCACCAGGATGCAGTAGCACGTTCTTTCATATCCGTGATGACAGTCACACCCGATCTTGTTACGAGGGTGATACAGGCACAGACCACAGACCCATTTTGTCAGGAGCAGATCGTACGACTTCTAGCCGAGGGTGCTGAGTCCTATTCTGTTAGTTTGGATTATGGGTTACGATTTAATGGGAGATTGGTGGTTCCAGAAGGAGCGGAGCTACGTCATGAAGTGATGACTCATTCTCATGGGTCTCGATTTGCAGTACATCCGGGAGGCGATAAGATGTACCAGGACATGAGACGACAGTACTGGTGGAGTGGGATGAAGAGGGACATCGCTGAATTTGTGTCCAAGTGTTCTACTTGCCAGCTGGTGAAGGTGGACCATCAGAAACCATTGGGATTACTTCAGCCGTTGGAAATACCCGCGTGGAAGTGGGAAAGTATTTCCATGGATTTCATTACAGGGTTGCCTACATCACAGCGGGGCCACGATTCTATTTGGGTGATTGTAGACCGTCTGACCAAGGTGGCTCATTTTCTGCCAGTAAGGACAGATTATACCACGAGTCAGTATGCCCAGTTGTTCGTCGCTGAGATTGTCAGATTACACGGGGTGCCCCTGAATATTGTGTCAGATAGAGACAAGATTTTTGTGTCACGTTTCTGGGAAAGCTTTCAGGAAGCTATGGGTACAAAGTTGAGACTGAGTTCAGCCTACCACCCACAGATAGATGGACAGACAGAGCGTACTAATCAGATGTTGGAAGATATGCTACGCATGTGTGTTCTCGATTTCGGAGGAGGTTGGGAACCACACCTTCCACTGGTAGAGTTTGCTTATAATAACTCCTATCAGTTTACGATTGGCATGGATCCATTTGAGGCTTTGTACGGCAGTCCTTATCGTTCTCCAACCTGTTGGCTCGAGGTAGGGGACAACAAGTTATTAGGACCAGAAGTGATCCAGGAGACCTCCGCGAGGATTGAGATAATCAGGAGTCGTATTCGGGTAGCCCAAGACAGGCAGAAGAGCTACGCCGATGCGAAATGGTTCTTCCATGAGTTTAATGTGGGAGATCAAGTGTTGTTGCGTGTATCTCCTATGAAAGGAGTGATGAGGTTCAGGAAGAAGGGGAAGTTGGCTCCGAGGTACGTAGGACCATTTCCCATCATCGAGAGAATTGGGCCAGTAGCATACAGGTTGGGATTGCCAGAACATTTACATCGCATCCACAATGTATTCCACATCTCGTCGTTGAGACGATATCTTCGGGATGATATGGCCCATACTCACATTGCGATAGACGAGATAGACTTACAGTCTGATAGCTCTTACGAGGAGAGACCAGTGGCTATTCTAGACTATAGTGAGAGGAGATTGAGGTCGAAAGTAGTTCCACTTATGCGAGTCCAGTGGGAGCATCATAATGTGGAGGAATCCACTTGGGAGCGTGAGGCAGATATGCGCGAGAGATATCCAGAGTTGTTTTTACCAGGTATGCCTTATTTTCCGAATTTCGGGGCGAAATTCCATTATTAGGGGGGAAGTATGTAATACCCCGTATTTTTATGCTATATTTAATTTGGGGATTTATTAAATTTAATGTGATGATTTATTTAATAAAAATCCGGAAATTAATTACGTTCTAATTATTAACGTGACTAGAGTTAGTAATTATGGGAAACTTGTTGAATATTACTAATGAGAATAGTAATATATTATATTGGTTATATTGAATGTCATAGGTGTATTAAATGACTATTTCGGAAATTTAAGTCGGGACGTGCCCGTGCCACGTCGGGACTAATTATGTTAATTAAAAAGTGAATATTTTATAAGTTGTCCGTATGGTCATTTTGAGTGCGCCAACGCGTCCGGAAGGGCCGAGATAGTCAGAAAAGTGTACCCGAGGGTTTAGTTTGGGTCTCGGGATGTTTTTAGGCTTAATTAGTGACCCGGGAGGGCATTTTGGTCATTTTACAAAATAAGGTAATTGAACCCACGAATTTTAGCCATCCTTAGCAGCCATTTAAGTCAGCCTTTTAGGGTTAGAACATTCAGAACCCTAGAACAGCCATTGGAGAAGAGAGGAGAGAGCTCTCAAGGTGATTCAAGGCCCAAAACACCACCGATTTCACCGCCGTCACCACCAACGCGTAGATCGCGAGGAGGAGAACGCAACCACACCAATATCAGCAGGAAAGTAGACCTCTGAAATCCTAGGCAAGTGTTTAACTTGCGTATTTTCATTGGTGCAATAATCATATTAGTGTAGGAATGATTAGGAGTATAATCAATGGAAGAAAACCCCAATTTTTGATAGGGATTTGCATGTAGAAATCGTTATAACCATATTCTGGAAATAATATGTGAAGTAGATGATTAACCCACGAATTTGTGATGTTATGTTAGAAGGAAATTTTGGAGAAAACTGATTAGAACAAAAGTTAAGAAAACTTTAGGGTTCTTGATTATTAGATGAGATTTTAGGTTGTTTAACCATGTTTAATGATGTATACACGCATGCAGAACGTTAAAGATATCTGGAATTATGTTAGTATGTTAACAGTAAACTTTTTGGGCCGATTAGTGTTGGAAAATATGAGTTTTGATGAAGAACTTTAATCAATCCCGTCACTGCAATTTCTGCAGAATTTTTGCCCAGACCTGCTTGATCGATCGATCGAGCCTAGAGGTTCGATCGATCAACCCCAAACTTCGATCGATCGACCCCTCCTGGCAGACTCCTATTTCTCTTGTTTATTTACTTAAATTAATTTATCGTGAAATAGCCTTTGGGCATTCTAAATAAAAGGATTTGGGAGATATTGAGGACCAGTAGGGTATATGGATAAATGTTAGAACCTTTAATCTTCAACAAGTATGGTAATTATGGGATATTTACTTTAGGTTGATAGATTTATAACTTAAGGGTGAGGTACGTAAGAGAGTTACGTTGGAATCAAATAAAGTCCCTTACTGAATTTCAGATTGGTGAGAATATAAACCATGAGTATTAGGTAATGAGTGAGAAAACTCTTCGAATTAAGGGTAGAGACGAAACCTTATACGTAATCATAATAATGGGAAATTAAAGATAAATGTTGTGACTATGGGTTACGAGAGAAACCTATATTAATATGATGAAATGGGTATATTTATATAATTGTGTGTACATATATTATATACATGTGAAAAACGTACCCGCGCTACTTGCTATCCCTGAGGTTACCGCGCTGGGACGATCGTATCCTGTGTTGCTTTATGGGGGATATTGAATCGTACCCTAGAAGATAGAGATCCTAGGTACGGGCTATTAGATTGATAGTCGGACGGTCCTAAGAGACGTGTGGGTATGTACTGAACTCTTGGACTTGGAATCTATGCTTCGCCTCAACGTTGTTTTGTATATGTTAATACAGTTCGAGAGTGATTCCGAACTTGTGTTTCCCTTTGTGTGAGCGATACGGGGATTGGATAGCAGAGTATGCCCGCACCATAGATTAGTTGGGGTGCTGTTATATATATATATTATACGAGTAGTTAATATATATATATATGGTTATAAACTTTAATCTGCCTACTATAATGTGATAAGTAGGACATGGTTGTTGACATAATAATAAATACTTGTTTTGTGAAAGTGTGAGAAGACACTGGGAAACCTTATAATTTAATGAAGCTAAAACGAGAGGAGTACTACATATTGAAAGTAACCTTTTTAAAACATTGACATCGTTCGGTTTTGAAAATATATGCATAAGCTGAGATAAATGAACCGTTGGGAAGGTTAGTGCGATATGAGTGCACATTAGAAGAGAGGTGAGTATTTCTCAAGAGAGAGACAAACTAATATGATGTTGCATTGGCCTGTATCAATTTTAAATACTTGCTTAACGTATCTTAAAAATCAAACACACTTTCGGGACCTGACCCGTTTCCTTTTCTCTCTCTCTCTCTTTTGTATATATATGTATATTTTCAGGTGCCCAGCCACAGGGGCGTCTTGCTTAGGATCCTTTGAGAAGAACGAGCTGCAGCTTAGGTGGGAGTTGCAGGTCACTTGAGTAGACGGCTTCTGTTCTTGACTCCACTCCTATTACTCCCATTTATTGGGCATGTGTCGCCCTTTTTATCATTTCATTTATTGTTGGGATTCTTATATTTCAGTTATTCCAGTATTGTTTTATGGGATTTATTCAGGATGGTTTATGATGTTTAGTTTTATTATGTTGACATTCGATTGACGAATGTATGGTTTTATTTTAGTTCATCGTGGTGTGATTCCATATTGTAGAAATGTTGTTTTGTATAAATAAATCTTTTCTTTAATTAAAATTTGGAAGTTTGTATGAAAAATGTTTTTGACACTTAGCTTAATTATTTAGGGTGTTAAATTGGAAAAAAAAAATATTTTTGATCGACAGTGATGCTGAGAATGAACCAACTGTTTACCTTGATTTAATTTAATAAAGGAGTGATCGCCCGGTATTTAATTAGGCGGGGTGTCACAGATTTGATGTACGTTAGGCGTGAAAAATAAATGAGAGGTGAGAAACTCATGTGAGAGTTCGATAACTAACATGCGTATAAGACTTGTTTTAAGAACCAGTTTTAAATACTTGCAAAAGCATTTTTAAACCTCGGGCTCTGACCCGTTTCTTGTGTCTCTTCTCTCTTTTGCTATATATATATATATATATATATATATATATATATATATATATATATATATATATATACCAGGTGCTCAGCCACAGGGATTCCAGATTTAGAGATTTGGATTGCTTGACGTGCTGCAGCTGTTGTGGAAGTTGTAGGCCCTTGCAGTAGACGCATCTATCTTTTCCATTTAGTTTCATCTAAACTTCTTATCTAGGGCTTGTGTCGCCTGCTTCTAGTCCTTCATCAGAGAAATTGTATTCGATTTACTTTATGGTTTGGATTTTTGAACTAGGAGGTTTTACCCAGTCTTATTTATTTCAGTACTTGATTCATGTTCAATATTTATTATATTCCTATGTGTGGTGAATGGTTTATATTTTAAGCTTGAATGAAAATGGATTTACTTGGTTTTAATAAAATTGGAAATGTTTTGACACCTTGCTTAATTTTATATTAGGTGATTAATATGTTAAAAAGTTTTTCGACAGTGATGCTAAGAATGAACCAACTAAACATTCTATTTTAAATTGGTACAGGACTGATCACACTTTATTTAATTGGGTGGGGTGTCACAATACCATAATTACATCACCTCAGACTCAACCTTAACAGGCACATGCATGTCTATTATGACATGTGAATAATACTAACACTGCATTCGCTAGCCAAGAAAGATCACTCACTTGTGCAACCTCTGATGATAGCCCTAAGAGGGGCATGTTATATTATCCATATAATTATATCTCTCACATCGATATAATATCTATATACACAATTTTCACACACACACACACACACACACACACACACATATATATATATATATATATATATATATATATATATATATATATATATATATATATATATATATATATATATATATATATATATATATATATCATCAATTAATTAATTATACACTTAATTAATCAATTCATTTATTTTTCAATATCAATTCCGGACACGTGTCTATATCGCTGAACTCATATCCCAGTTCTTGCATTTTCCATCATAATTATTCATTTTCAACTATTTTCTCAAATATTTTAATTTCACATCTCAACTAAACGTCCCTTTTTAATCTAAGGTCCACATAACAACTTAATTGAATTTCTAGAAAAATAAAATATCAACTTTGGGTTGTCGTATCCCCTTAATAATTTAATTTGTCCCACATTAAATAAAATAGCCCCAAATCTGAAAATTCTTGAATTTCGAACCGATTTGATCTGAAAGCGAACCGGTTCTACTTTCGAGAAATCTTAACCAGTTCGGTCTAAAGATGAATTGGTTCATTTTTTTCAGCCAGATAACTTTATCCCTATTTTCTTCCCTAATTCAGTCCCAATGATCCTCAACACAATATTATACATTAACCAATTCGTAAATGGTATAAGGGACATTTCTAAGACGATTTTAACACCTAGTAATCACATTAATTCAATATATTAATCATCAATTCATGGGATTCAAAACTAGAGTCCAGAATATCACCATTCTAATAATTATATCACATATTCATCTTCATATCTCATGATCCATATCATCCTCAAATTTTAGAATTTTCAGTTCACCTTAATTCTTTAAAATTTATAATTTATACCACTTTCCAAATATAAATCATTTCCCAAAATAAAAACTATTTCTCAAAATCCCACAGTTTATATATATGTGAAATCATATTCAAAAATATCATTTTCCAACTATGATTGACTTAAATTTTATATACAAATTAAATAGCAAGTTAATTAATTGCCTTATGATTCGTGGAGTCTGATTTGATGAAGATGTCGCTTAATCCTTAAAGAATTCTCTTCCACTTCTTCAAGCCTAGAGTATTCTTGCAAAATTCTTCAATTATTCCCTTAGACTCTTGAATTTTCTTCCTAATTCTTTTCACTTTCTCTATAACTCTTTGAATAACTCTCCTTGACCTTTAGATTTGTGAAATGACTCTTCCTTAAACCCAAACTTTCATTTTATACGTGTAATCCCCTTTTTGGCTATTCACATGCCATTAAGGAGTCCTGACTAATCCAAAAATCTCCCGAGACCAAATACAACCCCCGGGTACTCAATTCTGACTATTTTGACCCATTCTAAATTAGTCGTGCACTCAAAATCATCACCCGGGTCACTTAACAATATTCTCCTATCTCAACCTATTTTAATTTAATCACGCGTGTTCGGTTGAGAAAATATTAAATTTCATCGTGTTTACTCACTTACGACTTAATTCCATTTTATTTACTATAGCACACTAGTAAATAAATAATCACAAAAATATTAATTCATTTTTCACTATAATTAATATTTATTTAATTTCTCATTATTTCATAAATTAAATTATGTGTCACCTGCTTAATTTAAAAATTCAATGAAATATATATATAAAACTACGGGGTATTACATGTTGTTGAGTTCATAACATGTGGTTTGGGGAAGAAGAAACATGTTTTTTGTAATTAATGGTTACGCGCGTCATGCGCGTAGATGAAAACTCTCATGAGAATCACAAGCGTGTATGCACTTTAAAAATCTCATGCGATTTGCCAATGTGTGCACGACTATGATTAGCTTTGTGCACATGGTATTGGAGAAGGTTTGGTTGGTGGGGTTTTTCACCTAGAAATGGTTGTAGAGGGTTTATAAAAAAAATCCTTGGGGATATTAGGAGGATGCTTTGATTTAACGTGATGGGTTTTGGGTTCGATTGACTTTGTAAATATTCGAGATTAGTTCTTAATTAATCGAAGATAATTAATTTATAAGGTAACATACTTTAAGAATCATGAGTATATAGGATTTATGTGTAATTGTTTGAGGGTCTTGAGTATAGGATCGAGTCTTGAAATATTTAATGAGATCAATAAAACTTTAGTGATTATGTAGATCATGCATTAATTTGGAATGTTATGATACGGGCTCTACCTAGGTCATATTTACACTAATCCTACAGTTGATGTACTCATGTTCCTAAGGGGGTAAACGGGGGTGTTCTTTATATAATCTTTAGGCACGGAGTCTATACGATAGACGGGACGGCGTGGTGATTTTCCTTTATTTTTCTTTGAGATTGTAGGGACGGGACTACCTATAACTATACATAGTATGAACGAGTGATCCTCGATAATAATAGGGATAGGTATTCTAATTTTTATTTGCGGTCTTGAGCATAGGTCATGTTATTTGATGTGAGTTGTGCACACTCACGGATATTCTAGATTATGTGATTTTGTATTGCAGTATTTTTAGATGGTTGTACCAAATAAATGATTATAGCAGAGATGTATAATGATAGGTTTATAACTAAAAAATATTTTGATAATAATATACTAGAGTGTAGATGTCGAATTGTGAATTGAGAACATCAACGATTAATGCATTAGAGATTTACATATATAGAAAGATAACTTGAGATGGTTAAAATGAGAGAATAATGCTTAGTAGGAGAACTAATGTTTAAGCACAAGTTTATCATTAAATAAGAGAATCTTAATAAGGAATATGAGCTTAAAAGTGTGAAAGTAGATATACCAAATTAATGATGAAATTATATCATATTGGGCCATACACGAGTTTGGGAGTAGAACCACATGCTTATTTTTAGGTTGTTTGGATTGGGTAACTTAAATGACTTAAAATACACTTAGGATGGGAGGAAGATGTGTTATTATTATTGTCTCTCAATTCTACTTAAATTCTTAGTCTTTATAGACTTTGTAAGTTTAATCCTCGTTCTTATACTTTTGCTCCATAAGTCGTAGGCTGCTGCCATTGTCGTAGACTTGGGTTGTTCGTTGGACGAGTATCTCTGGTGACATCATATACATTATTCATAAAATATACGTGCCGAGCACTATTTCTCCTTTACATCTTATCATTTCTTTGTATTTTAGCTCAGGCGATTGTATGTATTTCAAATTTTTTTCGAGTCATAGATTGTATGAGATATACTTGTATTCTGCGATGGACATTGTGTCGTTGAGATATTTAGTCTAGAGTTAGATATATTTCTTAGGGGAGGTACTGGTATCATAGATTTTTTATTTGATTCAACAGTTTGTTCCGGATTGTATTTACTTATTAGTTTTAGTTAATTCGTTATGCTATGAATTTTCCCAAATGTTTCTTATTCCCATAATTTTTGTATTAAACACGATAATATATTTATGGATTTTATGGGGTGTCACATTGGGACCTCTTCACAAGGTTTGTAATTCAGGATCATACTTTGTATCATTAGTATCCCCTATTAATTTTGTTTCACAACCATGGAAAAAGCAATAGTTAGTAAAAATAATGTAAGGGTATTGGGTCATGTTATGCGAGAATCCCATCATAAATGAGATTTAGTATGACAATCTAACTAGACCATTGGCGTGCAATACAAGGGCAAAGTTGATTTTCCTTGGCCTATAAAATCTCACTACTCTTAGATTTCCCCATCTACCCTTGAAAAAATTATCAATTCTAAAACTTATTGTGACACCCCGCCTACTAAAATACCGGGTGATCAGTCGGTTCATCCTTAGCATCACTGTTGAAAACCTTTTTAAAACTTACTAACCACCTAGTATTCCAAAAAGTTGGTGCCAAATTTTATCTTTTTAATTAAACAACCGATAACATGCGAAAATATAATATGAGTCATACACCACGACTGAAATAAATCAACTGCATAAATAATAAACTACATGCTGAATAAACCATCGGTCACCAAAGTAAATAGTCCAATACAAATATTCAACACCTGAATAAATAAATCTGAAAACTGTATTTAATGTCTGGGAGACACGTCCTAAGTAAAACTAAAAGTGATAACTGATTCCTACTCTAGGAAGGAATGAACGAACTGTCTAAACCAAACTCCTGCTAGCATCCACATGTGCCGCAGCTCCGCGTCCCTGGAATAGAATATCAATCCTGGTGTCCCTATGGCTGGACACCTAAAAGGTTTTGAAAATAATTTTATAGCAAGGGTTATAACCCAAAACATTTTGAAAATATTTAGCAAGTGAATTAACTACAATAATTAAAAATATATGAATGCGCTTCATATTTAAGTTAGTGTCACACTCCTTTGAGGACATACTCACCCCTCCACTAATGTGCACACCTAATGGTTACTTTAACCCCATCTAGTTGTACTACCCCGTCCAACTAGTCCTGGTATAATCTACCCTTGCCATTCTACTCTAAACCGAGTATTATTATTAATTGGTTATAAGTTATTCCACCAATTAACTTAATTAATTCCTTTTAAATAATATCATATAACTGTAACACAAGTTATATAAAACAAATCCATCACACACCGCATATAACATGCCATCTCATTATATACGTACCTTTACTAAAACATCCACACATAATTAATATGTATATCCATCCATCCGAGTACACCCTCACCGGATGATTCCCTCTAAAGTCCTATCTCACTAGGTGTGCTCACATAACCTAGTTACCCAAGTTGGAATCGCTCACGAACCTGGTCTAAAAATATAAACGTAGTATAGGCGGTCATATTCCTTCCCTGAAAGTGAGATAAACCCCTCACCCATATACCGAACGCTATGACCTGGGGATATACTCACCCTACTCCTCAATCAAGGTGATTCACCCACATCGCGCAACCTCCCTTGATAGCACTAGAGTATAAAAATTAAATAAATACCTAGTCCCTAATATTTAATCTCACACATAAAGTACACACATAAATACATAATATCACCCCACTGTATATATATATATATAATATAAATCCCGACTTTACGGTGTACTAAAACCCGTAACACTAGCCTGTAATTTCCCGAGTCTCTAGCCCGACTCAACTTAATTAATTTTCTCACTTATTAATTTATCATCATCCCGAGTCTATGGTCCGACTCTAATTTATTAAATTCACACATCAATTAGTATAATATTTTCCCCAAGTCTATGGTCCGACTCTAATATAAATACTTTACACATTAATCAATATAATATTTGCCTGAGTCTATGTTCGACTCTAATTTAATTAATTTACACATCAATCAATTTAACACTTGGTGTCACCCAACCAATATACCCGGACTCGCTCACTTGGCCCGTACCATCGTTAATACTCGATCCTATATTCCTCCCCATAATTAATTAATCACACGTCAATTCTTTTAATAATGTAGTGCC
The DNA here is from genome assembly GCA_949130495.1 of Sambucus nigra. Lineage (NCBI taxonomy): Eukaryota > Viridiplantae > Streptophyta > Magnoliopsida > Dipsacales > Adoxaceae > Sambucus > Sambucus nigra. The sequence continues at coordinate 237,586,061 of OX422207.1, forward strand.
ACTCAACTACAATGCCCGAACATTTTCCCTCGATCGAAAACCAATACCTACAAATTTATTCCCTAAATTTAAACCTCCCGTGACATACAGTTATCACCCTCCTAAACCTAATTATATCCATTTATAATTGTTAAGGAATATGTACCACATATGAATTTACCACTAAATAAGAAGTAGGAGAAAAATCTAAATTAGTTTTCCTTATATATATAAAACTGGCGAACCTGCCAAAATTCTGGGACCATCGATCGACCCCCTCCCATAGATCGATCGATCGAACGTGTCTGCTTCTTCTCCGAGTTGCTCTTTAGCCATTAATGAAAATCCAAGATTTCTTTTCTCAAATACCAACCTCAATCCAGCATATTTATCATCTCTTTACATCTATCATGAATTATAATCATTATCTAAACCTTTATGTTTCATTAATTTTTACAAATCTTCACCCCCCTCGAAAACACAAATTCCTATAGTAAGATCCCAATTATCATTCACAAATCTGATCCGAAAAATCCTAATAAATTCATCTCTAACACTGGAGTTCTGTTATGGTTCTAATACCAATCAATACTGAATGCCTCTATAACATTAATTCGACTGTCCAATTACTCAACAGAATAATTTTCGTAAAAACCCAATTTCATGCTATAACCCACCCAAAACGAATTTTGGTTTACACCTTCCATAATATAAATTGATTATCATCAATTTAAGAATCACAAAAGTTAACTAATTGCTTGGAATTATTCGTAGAGTCTGATTCGTTGGTGTAGAGAACGTGTTGATGAAGAACACCCCAATCAGTCCCTTAATTTGACTCCAAAAGATCCCCAATTGGCTCTTGATTAGCTTCCTATGTTTCTCTCTTAAACCCTAGGTTTATAATTTGCTAACTGCCGTTCAAGAGTCTCTCAATTAGATTTAAAACTCCTAATACCGTTTTTTGCCACACGAGCCTAATTAAAATGGACCAAATCACCCCGAGTGGGCCCGGCTATGCCCAAACATGACCCAAGACCTGATTACTACCCCCCATGTACTCTTTTTTTACTATCTCGACCCATCCGGACTCAATCGCGTACTCAGAATTGTCATCGAAAATACTTTATAACATTCTCAAATTTCGACCCCAAAATGTGACACACAATAATTCGAACAATTAAACTTAAAGTCGCCAAATATAATTAATTCTTCCCACTCAAATAAATTCTCCAAATTATAAATTTAAGTTTATCCAATTTAAATATTTTTATATCTCCCAAAAATAATTAAAAATTAAATCCTCAAAATTACGGGGTGTTACACTTATTCTCTCTTTTCTATTTAGTCTCCATTCCATCTTCTTTGTTTAAAACTTCTTCAATAATTTCTATGGATCCTAAGAAGTTTTCTCCCAAGGTGCTAAATCATAACCCTTTAGCTATGGCAAGCCCTACCTTAGGGGAGGTCTTTCACTTAACAATTAAAGAAAACATTCTTGTTTTCAACCATTTTGAAGATAAGTCATTCATGAATGCAAATGTGATGGAATAATGAGGTCCCTTTATTTATCACCTATATCCACAACACTTTGGGGTGGAAGTACGAGATTATATATACGGTGATTCTAAGGGTCGCTAATCCCCATGAAAGGATAATTTAATAATTTTTAGTCTTATAGACTTTTAGAATTTTTTTTCCTTACGAATGCATGCTCATTTTGTTTCACTTCACACATCACCACACATTGTTATAATGCCTTTTATAAGGAATGAAAAAGTTCTATGGTATTTTACAACATGTTTAAAACTTCAAAAGAATTTTGAAATGGTGTATAATTCCTTATTGTGAATGTGAAAGATTTGTGGTTCATGATTTGTAAAAGTTCAAAAGGCTTATTATGTATAAAAAAAATCATGAGAGATGATAAGATTGGTACTAAAACTTTATGAAGAGAGTGATACATTTATTGGATATACCTCATCGTCTTTTGTTTAGAGTAAAAGTCACCAATGCAAAGGAAATTTTAATTATGTTATTTATTAACTATTTCATCATGTTATTAACCTTCTAATAAATAATATTTTATTAATTATGAACATTGGGCATAAATTTGAATGTTGTAAGTGTGATAATATTGCTCAAATTTTTACTTATCAAAATGGGCCTAGTATTTGTTCTTTTATTCCAAAAATATATGCTTATATATTCTTACACAATTATTTAGAGAGATAAGTTTCCATACATTTAATTTATGCCATTTTCTTTGCATATTATTCTCAAGTTCTCCATGTGGTATGTCTTGATTTTTATTTTATTTGATTAATTGATAATATATGTTTATTCTCTTAGTTCAACTTGGTGTATTATATATGTAGATTCTCATATCTTAGAGAGAATGTTATGCACGATTGGGAATATCACATCTTTAAGAGTAATAATTTTATCGATGTATCATTACTCTATTTTATTCTTAATTGACCAAAGGTGTAATGTCTCTTATTCATGTCTTTAGAGTATGTTGTATGACCTTTGACTTTGATATTCAAATTTAATATATGATAATGTTATTGTTTTTATAGTTTGAATAATACGTGCAGTTTATGATTACTTTTGTTCCATGTTTACACAAGTCATTCCAATGTTGTCTTAGTTAAATTTTGTTATTACTGATGTTTTCAGAGTTCCATGATAAAAAAATTATATGCAATTGTGTTATATCATATATCCTTAGTGGTTGCTATTCATTTACTTCATGTTTCACCACTGGATGCTTTATGAACTTTGACTTGATCTTAGGTTCTTATACATAATTCATAGATACTTTCATTGTCATGATCTATCATTTGGTATCTAGGTTTATGTTTTGTCAATTAGGATTGAAAGAAAACAATTTCAATTGGTTTATTTCATAATGCTTAACTCTTTATTGTACTTATTTTGGTGTCAAGTACAATTTAGTATTTATGCCTAAATCATGCTTATGGTTTTCGTATATTTGGATTGTTTTATCATTATTGACAACATATTCCTATATATGTTAAACCATCTGATTCATAACCTATATTGGAATAATTTCATTATGCTGATTTTCATACATAACATGTTTTCATATTCGAGCTTGTCTTCTCTAATTACTTCGTATATTTGTGTTTCTTTTATTTCTGTTTATTAATTTTCATAATCTTTTTGTCATTCCTAAATGGGGAGAAGTTTTTCAATTGGATAAAATATTTTATTAAGGGGTCGAATCACCTTGTGATAAAAGGGTGATAACTATAGGAAAGAAACGGAGAATTTTTTTTGTTTTACTCTTTATGTTGTACTTCTTAGGGGAAGAGAGTCAATTATATCATATGCTGGGGAGTGTTTAGTAAGAGGGGGTATATTTAAACATTTGGTGTTATATATTTAGTTGTTTCTTATCATATAACTATCTTTGATGACTTACATAATGTTACCTTTGGTTCATAACCTATTTTTAACATATATTTCAATTTTATATTACAGTATAGTGACTATTGTTTTATATTATCTTTTTATGATTCACTTCCTTATAAAATGTTTCGTTATGTTTAGAATGACACTATTTCTTGATTATAACGCATTTCTTTGTTGATTCCATAATAAAAAATGGAAGATACATTTCTTAAACAAAAAGGGATAGAGTTATCCTTATTAATAAATGGGAGATGGATTAATTACACTATGCCAATACCAAGAATGGTCACGGTTGTGGAATGTGACAAAGGTCAGGGGCCACGATTTGGGTTCAAGACCATTATGAGGGTGACTAGTATGGGGGTTATGGTAGGAAATCATGGCCATACTTGGTGGTTATATCCCCATTAGTGGCATTAATATTAGAGGTTTGGTCACGGCTCTAGACCGTAACTAGTGGTCACAGTATTGAACCGTGGCCCATGTAAGAGCAAAAATTAGAATTGCTCATTTTATTTTTAGTTGGCATATTCTGTTACACCCCACTGCACCTTATGACCATTCTTAAGTCTTCAAAGAGAAGAAACATTGGTGAAATTTGCAAGATTAAAGATAGTTCCTCATAACTTTTTACTAGAAGAGTTATGAAGTGGTTTGGTAAACTTAAAATATCCAGGGGTCATTTTTTAATAGAGTTTGTTTTACAAAATGTTTTTAAGTTTTTTAAAAATCTCACTGGATCATTAGATCATATTGCCATGTCGTACGAACGAGATTCAACTGGTCATTAGAATGAGGTTCCCATGTTCGAACGTGATCAGAAGTGTCGCCTTTTTTGTCGACTCTGGAATGTCCTTCGAAGTTTCATTAGAAGTCATTCGAATGAGGTCTGGTACATCATTTTAACAAAGTGGAAGTTCCTTCGAATGAGTAAGCATGTTTTTTTTTATAACAAATCTTATCTAATCCTTAATACTTATCTCTTTGGAATAACTTTTCCTATAAATAGATATGCGGAGATAGACTTTTTTAAGCCTTTTTAGAGTTCATTTTGTGATCAAACTCTATAATTTTGTCATCCAAACCTTTTGGATCTTTTAGAATCACATTGCCAAACTAAAAACAACACAATCCAAAGCTTTAAACCCTTGTAGAGAATTTCTATACTGCTAAATTATAGACTTAAGGCTCCACGGCTGAAGAAGACTGAAATTGTGTATTCCAATGGCTGATCGGTGGATGTCCAAGGAAGATATGCTTCTTGTGGGCAGTGTTGGAGCACATCATTTATTGTTGAAACATTGACAGACTCATGTGCATTATAATTAATGAATCTCTAAGTACTTTATATGTCATTTCGTGCCTGTCTTATCTTTAACGATGCTGAATTAAAGGTTTTTGCCCGAAATGGATTTTTCACTTATTTCTTCTTCTTTCTATTTTGGTTTGGAATTTGGCTTCACATCACCCTTGCATATTCACTTTAGTTTAATCAGATAAAATTTGGCAAAAAGTGGATCTTTTATGTGTGAAATGATATACAAGTAAATCTATATAGACCCTACTATATCAAATTGGTATCCGAGCTTGTTACACTAAATTATTATGTGATCCATATTTTAAGTGCATATTATTTTAGGATACCAATTTTCTCAAATTTGTATCAGAACTGGTTACACTAATTTATTGTGTAATCTTAATTTTGGGATTATATGGAAAATTTGTATAATAGGATACCTATTTTTTTTATGGGTCAAATTATGCATATTGGAAAGCTCAAATGAGATCGACACTGAAGTCGATTGACGAGAGAGTCGGGATTATTTGTGAAAGAGGGTGGAGACTACCCACTGTGACTAAAGATGGTGTTGTAAGTCTTAAATTTATCACTGCTTAGACAAAGGATAATTTTAAATGGGGTAATTTTAACTCTCATGACTTGAATGAAATTTTTGGTGCAGTCACTCCCCACAAGTTTCGTTCAATTATCACGTGTACCATGTCTAAGGAAGCGTGGGATACTTTCTAACTCACTCACGAGAGCACCAACAATGTGAAAGCCTCTAAGCTACAAAATCTCATCACACTGTTTGAAATTATTATTATGCTAGAATCTGAGACTTTAGATGAGTTTTATGCACGTTTATATGATATAGTCAATTCTAGTTTTAATTTGAGTGAAAGAAATGTTGAGATGAGAGTTGTGAAAAATATTTTGAGATCCCTGTTGTCCCGTTTTATCCCTAAATTCAGAGTCCTCAATTCATTGGGAATTTTAGATACCCTTAGTCTTGAAGAACTCGTATGAGGCCTTGAAACTAATTAAATAGATATGTGCAATAATACTCAAAAGAAGAAGGAAATAGGGATTGCTTTGAAAGCCCGGTCTAAAAGGAAAAAGGAAAAGGTTTTTGATTTTGAGTATGAGTTTGACTTTTAGCTAGATGATATTGACTATTTTGAAAAAATATTCTCAAATTTAACAAAGAAATTTATTTCAAAGAAAACAAAGGTTTTGAGAAAAATAAAAATGTCAATGAGGGAGAGAATGTCTGTGATAATGATCGAGTGAGATGTTATGAGTGCGAGTGTAGGGGTCACAATGCTCACGAGTGTGCCACTAGGATAAAGAGATACAAAAATGACAAAGATTCATATAAAGCCACTCTTAGTGATATTGACGTCGAGTCGATGGAATTTAGAGATGAATCACCACATGAACCTTGTCTTGCATTCATGGTCAGTCATGTTAGTACTTCGAGTTTGTCCCGTTTCGGTGAGGACATTTCTAAACGTGAGAGCCTCAAAACTTCATCGAATCATTCTAGAGAAGGTGAGAGTTATGAAAAGAATTTGAGTGACGGAGAAGGTGGGCCTCAAGATGTCTACTACAAATTTACAAAGAGTCTTTGAGAACCAAAAAACAAAATAGGAGTTCGACTCTTAGGTTGTTTGATTTAGAAAGGAGGTGACAGTTTTGAGAGATTGTGAGTCATCGGTAGGTCAAGTATAGAAGTTGAAAGTTTCTTTGTGTAAGTAATTGACTATGGTTGGTAGGGAAAAGACATATTTGACCAACATTATGGCTAGTCTTACGAGAGATCCTCAAGCTTCATTGGAGACACTTGAGAAACTTGAAGCCCATGTTTCCCAACTCAAGAAAGATATCAAATGTGCCCATGAGGTTAAGATCACTGTAGATGACACATCGAAGAAGGTTGAAAAGATGTTCCTCAATCCCGTGTTAGGTTTTAATGAGAGGAAAGGAATAGGTTACGATAGTTAATCCATTTCTAAAGTCGCACCCAAACATGTTCCCGAGTTTGTTATGGATCCTTATGGGTATATACCTAACCTAACAATTAGACCTAAACCATCAAGGAGAGCATTTCCTAGGCATTTTAACTAAGGTAGACCCAAGTTTGTTTATGTTAGTTCCCATTGCAAACAAAGAGTTCACCTTAGGGAGTTTTGTTTTAAGCTAGGGAGAGATTTTTGCACGCGTGTTCCACGATATGATCCCACACGAATTCGCGTATGTGTTTTTGTACTCGCTCTAACTTATATTCCTACTCATTCTCCCACACATGATCGTAGAGATATTGAGAGTTTTTGAGAGAAAGTAGAGTTTTCGTTCAAAACTTTGCAAAGTTTGATAGAGGAATTTCAAAGGATGATTGATCCTTTTGAGAACTCCTCACAAACTAATGATTGAGGTTATGATTTGTTTCTATTATAGGGAGTATATCATGTTCATATCATTTGTCCATATTAGTAGATTGTATTTTTATTATAGTTATATGTTTATATATGCATTTATTTTGAAAAATCTTGAAAAATCCAAAACGTTTTTCGATTTTTAAGATAAAGATTGAAAAATTCCAAAAAGATTTTTTTTTATCAAATTTTTGAAAAAGATTAATTTCTATTTTTGACCATATATGGATGTACATTTAAGATGTTCGGATCATACCTACATTCCATCCATTCTCGTGAATTTTTCATGGTGCTTTGATATTTGGCTTCGTTCCTTTAGTGTGCTTAATAAGGTGTGGATAGCATTCTATTGTTCATTAATGATTACTTTCTTCATGCTAGACTCTTTATCACCTTAATTGCACACATGGACTGAATTTTTGAACATTATACTTGTTTATCTTGTGTCGAATACATTGTTCTTATCACAATAATATTTAATAATGAACCAAATGTACTAGAGATAAGTTGTCCTTGTAAGAACCATTGACCAAATTTCATTTCTCGCGAATAAAAATTATGTCAAGCAATGGAAATGGGCTATGAAGAAGAAAATTCTCTTTACGTTAAAAGCCATCATTTTCAAAAAGATCCTAAAAGATTAACGACACACAAAAACAGAAGTGACAAGGCCATTTTATTTCGTTGATGCTTCTCTACACATGGGAATTACGATATCTTCCCAAATTTAAGCATGAATTCTTAAATATGTGAGATTTTGAGGGTGTGATAAAGTACAAGATCAATGGGTTTTCATAGCGAACTATCTTGAAAAAAATCATATAGTTTTGCGTTATTATTTTGAGAAGCATTTAAATTCATGGCATATTAAACAAGTCAAGTTAATTTGTTCAAAATTCTTACACCTAAAGTTGAAATTGAGTTTCTTCTTTAGAAGTATCTTATTGACTTCGTGAAACTTTGTTATGTATGCCCCTCTTGATTTGCCTATGGAAAATATTCACACAATTACATTCCTCTTTTGTGATTCGGATATTTTAGTGTTATTCCATGTTTTGATGTATTTTTCTCTATATGTACCTTTTATACATATACTTTTTACATTCTTGAAAATTTTGAAAAACTAAAACGTTTCCACAAGGCATCCAACTTCAGGTTCCCTTCTTTTGGAATTTCATCACATGTGCAATTTCATCACGCTTAGTGTCTATTAATGAAAAAATGGGAAGAAAAAATTATGGGGAGTTTATTTTTCTTTAATCTCATCTGCATTACAGTATCTCTTTTATCTCATGTGTGTAGGTCATTCCACCTTGATAATGATTTCATGGACCACACAAGATGAAGACTTCGAGTTTAAAACTTATACATTTATGCATTTTCATTTCTTAGTTTAGGATGGAATTAATTGTATTAGTCTTAGGGGTTAATTTCACTTCAGTTTTTGTTTTGTACTGGAATAGCCAAAATGGGATATTTGTAAGAGCAAAATTTATAACTGATTATTTTATTTTTATTTGCATTATCATGTTCCACTCCACTACACCTTCATGACCGTTCTCAATTCTGCGAAGAGAAGAATCATTGGTAACATTTTCAAAATTGAAGATAGTTCGTCACAACTTTCCCTGAGAAGAGTTATGAAGTGGTTTGGTAATGCTTAAAATATTCAGGGGTAATTTTTAAATAGAGTTTGTTTCACAAATGTTTTTTGAAAATGTGATTGGCTTGTTAAAAATGTCATTCTAATAAAATTTAGTTGGTCGTCAGAACGAGGTTCCCACATTCAAACGATATTTGAAGCGTTTCTTTTTTTGTCAGCTCTGGAATGTCACTCGAAGTTTTGTTGGAAGTAGTTTGAACGAGATCTAGTACATCATTCGAACGAGGTGGAAGTTTGTTCGAACGAGTATGTGTGTTTTAATTTTTTTAAATAAATCCTTTTGTCTTTAATCCCCTTATCTTCGGAATAACTTTTCCTATAAATACATATTTTTAGGGACACACTTTTTTCCAAGCCTTTTCAAAGTTCATTTTGTGATCAAGCTCTACAATTTTTTCATCCAAACCCCTTGAATCTTTTAGGATCACTTTTCCAAATCAAGAACAACACAATCCAAAGTCCTAAACCTTACTAGATAATTTCTCTACTACTAAGTTATAGGGTTGAGGATCTACGACTAAAAAAGATTGAAATTATTTATTCCCAAGGCTCATCGGTGGATATTAAGGGAAGAACTAATTCCTATGGGCGGTGGATTCGAATACTCATTTTCATTATACTTAGTGGATCTCTAAGTAGTTTGTAAGTGATTATCTGTTTGTCTTATCTTTAAATGTGCCGAATTAAAGGTCTTGCCCGAAAGGAATTTTTCTTTTATTTCTTCTTCTTTCTGTTATGGATTGGAATTTGGCTTCTCATCACCGTTACATGTTCACTTTAATTTAAATAAGATGAAATTTGGTAAAAAGCAATTCTTTATGTGTGTGACCAAATATAAAAGTAAATCCATATAGCCCTTGTTTTTCAACCCAAGCCATGACACTACACAGTGGTCTTTTTTTGGTTACCATCCTCAACCGTGACCATCCTCGGAGAAATTTCATTTCTAGTCACGGCCTATACATGTGACCCTCCATCGTGATGAAATGGTCATGGATCAAAATCGTTACCAAAAATAAATTAAATTGAAAATAATAATTTTTAATTTTTTGCTTAAAAAAACTACACATGTTTTCAAACATGTATACATTTTCATGATAGAACTAAATAATTTATCAATAAAATAATAAAAAACAAATCAACTAAATATTAAACAATCAAATTAATTATATTAATTCAACAAAAATTAATATTTAAATCTACAAAGTGTTCCTTCCACGAAATATATGCAAAATGTTTTGAGTGTTCCTTCTCTAACTAGGCCTGAAAATATTTCAAAATGTCCCAAATGTGTTACTTCCACGAAACGTATGAAAAATGTTAACAGTATTACTTCTCTAACTAGGCTTGAAATATTTCAAAATGTTACAGATGGTAAGAACGGACTTGAATCCCAAAATGACACTGGGATTGTGACCATCCAAGATTAGACAGGGGTTCCTTGTGAAAAGAGATTGAGTATGGAGATCAAGGAAGAAAATTCTCTTTCTGCCACTTGCGCGATTCACGGGCTCACACAAACAGAAATTGGTCATTGTCGGATGGGTGAAAATGTAGAAAATAGAGTCACCAACCTATTTTACTCAAAACACGCAAAAGATGTAGTGGTCTCGGAAGAAATGGTATCAAAGATATATATATATATATATATATATATATATATATATATATATATATATATATATATATATATATATATATATATATATATATATATATATGTGTGTGTGTGTGTGTGTGTGTATGTGTGTGTGTGTGTGTGTGTGTGTGTGTGTGTGCATGTATATGTGTCTACGTGTCTGTGTGTGTGAAAAATTTAAGGTTTAGATAAATTAGGTATAAATATAAAATTGGGTATATTGGTGTGTAAATCTAAAATTGGGTATAATGTTATGTAAATATGAAATTGGGTATATTATTGTGGAAATATGAAACTAAAATCTGAAATTGTGTATAATGTTGTGAAAATCTTGAATTAAAGTCTGAATTGAGTATAATGTTGTGTATCGTTTGTACATTATTTTTTATTTATACCCAATTGGGTATATTGAAATCTAAAATTACATATGTATTGGGATAAGGGTATAATCACACATTGGTTGTGTAATTTGATATGGTAGCATAGTTTCACATGTTTGGATATTTTGTACGCTTTAGAATAGTAACTTTGTAATTAATTATACCCTTGATGAGTTATGTTAAATTTTGGGGATAGAATTGGAAGATTAGGAATATATATATATATATATATATAACAGATATATACAGATATACTCACACGTGCACATATGTGTGTGTGTGTCTGTGTGTTATTTGTGTGCGCGTATGTGTATGTATATGTGCACGTGTGAGTATATCTGTATATTTATGCTTTTAAACAATCACACGTATATATACACATAATTTTATACATGTGTACATATACTTATACATATATATACACATATACTCACATGCGCACATCTATATACACATATGCGCGCATATATAGCACATATACATATATATAATGAATACGCATTCTACCTAAATAGAAGTTTTGAGTAACATGAGATACATGAATTACATGTTTGGAATTGAATAATTTGGTAACATTTTAGATTGAATACCATATTAACACGTTTTCTTCCCATTTCGTGTGCACATGCAATTAGAGAATAATTATTGAAGCTCAAATGATTTCAGTTGCCTTCTTTATTTAGGTAATTTTACTTACCTTTTATTCTATGTAAGATAGTCTTATATATAGTTATAACTTCTTGGTTAACTATTTTGGTCGTGTTCACCCCTTCTTTAAGTGGTTGTTGTTTGGGTGAATACAAATTGATGGAAGGGCTGGCACATTTGGTGGACACATAGTAATTTTAGGATTAATTTAATTTAAATGAACTTAAATTGGACTTGTTGGTTTTGTGCGGATGAAAATTAATGAATATATTTGTTTGGTTAATTGTTATGGTCGTGTTCACCAATTCTTAAGTGGTTGTTATTTGGGTGAACACAAATTGTTGGAAGGGCTTTAACATTTAGTCGACACATAGTAATTTTAGGATTAATTTAATTAAAATGAACTTGTTATGTATGATTGAGGATGAATATTAATACATATATATTTTTGGTTAACTTTTGTGACTGTGTTCACCCCCTCCTGTTTGGGTAAGTACAAATTGGTGAAAGGGCTTTCACATTTGGTGGACACATCGTAATTTCAAGATTAATTTAATTAAAATAAACTTAAATTGGACTTATTGTGTACGATTGATTGTTCAAAAAATAATAATTTGTTTAGAATTAATAGATTAATTACCTCTAGGACTCATATTTTCACCCTCCATTTTTGTACTTTCTCGAGAAAAATGAGTGGCGGTAATAATTACTTTCAACAAGAGTGTGAGAGGTTTCAATTGGACAATGCTAAAACATATTTTTTGAGTGCACGCTATATATAGGGAACTCATATTCACAAGTATGGGAATAGAAAAATTGAATTGTTTAATTACCTCACAAACATATGGAGTCAGTCTCTCGCAAGAGTACCCATTTGATCGTATTCTATTTTACTTATCAAAATGTTGGGATGAGGCAGTAGAGAATATACTTCATCTTTATAATCCCAACAGGGCAATGACGTTAGTGATACTGTTAGAAAAGGCAGAAAATAATATTCATCCATTATGGATACAATTTCATAAAGAGAGCATTCACCCAGATTGTAACGTCTCGCAACTTATGCACATTAAATATGAGATTGAAAATAAGTTGAAGAAGAAAGGATTTTCAATTCATATCATGAACATTTATACGTCAATAATAGATATACTTCCGCCCAGTTGGCCACATGCATCATTAAATAAATTGTTAAAATAAAATATACCAATTGGATGAAAATAAGACACATCGAGCATGTATTAAAATATGTTCAAAAAAGTATATACACATATGTGTATATATGTACATACATTGTCATAACCATGATTGTCGTACTTTATTCTCTTTTTTTTATTTATTTGTAAGAAATGTTGAATATGAATAAAGATAATCAACCAAACAACGGAACACCTCCTACCCAATCCCCTCATATACCCCAACCTTAATTCTTATCACCTGAGGGTTGGAAATACTCTACTCTATCACAAGTTGAGTCTACCAAACAATCTATAATGTCTCTGAGGAATCCTAAGTAAATGATAAGAAGCCCATTGGGTTCACCAGTGGGAATCCTATCGACAAAAAAATGACGTCAAGATTTTTAAACCCTATTGTTTATCTCTTAAAAAAATTATTGTGGGTGTTAGGGGCACAGATAATTTTAAGAACGGTGATCCTTACATAAAGGATTACATGTGGGATCAACTTTGTCAGAGTTTTACATTCCCAATCAGTTCGAAGGAAAGTGTTCTTTCCCGAGTAAATGAACATATGAAAACCTATCAAAAGAATTTTCCCGGAGGGGGCACCTAGTTCTTATTTTTGAGGTTGAAAGACAAAGTTCCTTAAAATGTTCAAATGCACGATGGATAATGGAACAACTTATTAGAGAATGAGGCGGGGGAGGAAAAATTGACCAGAGGGAGAAAAACAAACATAACACGACAAAAAATTATCATGTATATACGTGCTTTAACAAAATAATTTGCAAATAATTTGGCTCCAACTCTGGTGAGTTTGAATTTAATTATCATATATATGCATGCTTTAATAAAATAATTTTAAAATCATAGCCCTAAATTTAATATTATGCTACTGGAAACGATTGAAGGCATAGAGAGCAATCACTCTAAGTGTATCCCCTATGATATTGAATCAGATGCCCTATCAAAGGTACTTGGGAAGGACAAATGGAGGAGGACATTAGGTTTGGGATCATATATGCCAAATACCAAACTACATCACAGTGCACCTTTATTGGACGAGCTCTCTTTGGTTAAGAGTCACATGTCAAGCTAGGTGAAAGAATAGGCCATGACAAAAGAGGAAATATCATAGAACAACATGGTTGATGTTACCAATACCTTTGGACAACTATCGAATGAAATCAATGGGTTAACCTAATTGTTTACTCTACAACATTGATTCCCCTCCCAAATGACTCCTTAAACATTCCTCATTCCTACACATCAATATTTCTCCTCCCTAGTGCATCCTCCTATAATATTCCCTGGAAAATCGTCGTGCATGAAAGAGGACTATAGAGACGAGTATTATATAAGGGACTTGTCGTATAGGAGTTTTTGGTTTGTGCACTCTCATTTCCACGAATATAGGAATACCTATCCACGATTGCCCTTTAGAGGTTAGTGAGGCTCAGATATTGGTTTATAAAATATACCAGGGTTGCGGAGAGGAACCTGTGCATGTTGACTCTAGTGAAGGTCCTATGTTAAAATCAGATCAAGAATGTTATATTATCTAGTGAGTTCATTTCTTGGTCAGGATTAGGCAATGAATAGTGTTTTATTTGGAAACAAGTTTGTTATGTTTTAATTATGTGGGACATTTAGTGACATCATAATTTATTTTAATTTTTTTCAGGTGTTTAATGACAACTTTATTTGTTTGGTTTGTTTCATATTTATTGCATGCTTATGTTGAAAGAATTGGAATAAGCTTGATTTAATTTGCTTGGGTTGAATGAATTTGAATAAATTTGCTTGAATTATAATCTGATAGTTCTTGTGTGAAACATGATCATCGTTTCAACCTATTTATATAGCTAACTTTAATTTTGAAGACTATTTAATGTATTTCCCACAAGTGAAAGAGCGGATGGGAGCAAGTAATAGATTCTCTGATAATCATGTAAAGGGAGTTCGTGAATTTGTTACATATATATAGCTAGAAATCTTAACGGTGACAATATTTTGAGTTCGTGCACCCATTATATGGACGTCAAATTTAAACCTTTGGAAGACGTTGAGTTGCATTTAATAAAGTGGGGTATGTCGCAAGACTATAAGATATGGACATTCCATGGGGAAAAAATATACCATATGTTTCAAAAGAATTATCGGTACTTGACCACATACCGAAACCCCACCAGATGGAAGTGGTGAATGATTCTCCTGCACATCATCCATTGACTGGCCTAATTAATGATGCTTACGGAATCCATCACCATCAAAACTAGTAGCCTATGGATACGAATAATGTACATTATGACCAAGTCAATCAATAAGTTGATGATGAATTACTCGGAGATCTGGAATACATACAACTGAAAATCGATGCAACTAGACTTTTGTATAAAAATTACGAAGAAGATCACTCTGTATTGTATGAAATTATTAGTTTCATAATTTGAAGTGTTAATTTGGTTTTTCGGACAACATTGCAACCATAATTCTTAAGTTAAAGACATTCTCCTGAAAGAGAACACGTTACTAGATAGTTATTCGAGCACGAAGAAGATCTTGAAGGGTTTGGGTGTGAAGTATGAATCTATTCATGCATGTAAGTATAATTGCATACTGTACCAAAATAAACATGAAGTGAAGGACAAGTGTCATAGATGCAATGATACAAGATATATGGTTTGTGAGAATAGAAAAGATAAACTTGTAAAATTTTGCAAGTGCTCTCAAGTTCCACAAAAGGTATTGACGTATTTTCCCCGCAAGCCACAGTTAAAAATATTTTTCAAACTATCGTGGATAGAAGAGACAATGACATGGCACACTTGAGATAACCTGTGGGGAATATCATGCGTCATCCCATTAATTCACTCATATAACATCTTTCGAATGCGCGACACCCTGAATTTCCAAATGAACCGCAAAATTTTTGTTTTTGATTTCAAACATCAGGTTTAACCCTTTCTATAATTTAAGCACTAATCAGAGTTATTGGCCAGTTCTCAAGGCATATTATGTATCCTTCATAGAATGTGCATGAGAAAACAGTTCACATTATTCTCGTTGTTGATACCTGGGCCAAATGCTCCGGAAGACGATATTGATATTTTCTTGTCCCCATCAAAAAAAGAATTAAAAATAGTTGTGGGATGAAGGCATGAAGGCATTTGACTCTCACAAGGGTGAAGAGTTCACATTTAAAGCAATAGTATAGTGGGAGATCCATCATTTTCCTACTTATAGGACCTTATACGGTTGTGATGTTCATGGTTATTATAGATGTCCCATGTTTAGGGAGGAAATATAATCAACTTGGATACATCATACTGGTAAGATAAGTTAAGTCAGTCATCGTAGATTTCTACCAAACTGTCACCCTTTTAGGAATAATAACTCAAACATTTTACATGTCGGTAATGAGTGTAGGACGCAAATTGATCAACTTTCTAATTATCGAATCTAGGAGAAGGATAAGGCTGTGACTTAGGGGAATAAGTTTATAAGCAAACACCCTCAGTTTGTAGTCCATAAGCATAAATCTAGGGAGGATCCGAAAGATCCTAGTAAAATAAAGGTACGGTCAAGACAACCAATCTTATTTGACTTTTCAAATTGGAAAGAGCATCATGTAAGGCATTTAATTGATGTGATTGAGAAAATTTTTGCAAAACATTTGATAGGAACATGTCTGGGTGGATCTCATTCGAACGATGGAGAGAAGGCACGCTGCGATCTAAAGGAGATCAAAATTTTTTGGTTAAGAACTGATCTTACAACATGAAGAAATTCAATCTTCGTGATTATTTTCACTTTGACTACTAGTGAGAAAAAAAATCACCTTGGGTATGTTGTTCAACCTTAAGACTCAAACTAGTTATCCCAAGAATTTGCATAGGGTTATAAGCTAGCAAACAAATTACCTGAAATAGTGCAAGTCTCATGAATGGAATGACATCATTCGATTAATGCCTTTGTTATTTAGGCATTGAATTTCTAATCCTAAAGATCTATGTGAAGAAATTATGCATATTACTTTGTGCTCCAACTTAATTTGTGCAAAAGTGGTAAACAAAAAGGACATTAAAGCTGGGAAAGCAACTTTAGCTGAGGCTATTTAATTATTAGAGGAATATTTTCCTCCCTCATTATTTGACATCAGTGCCCACCTGCTTGTGCATTTATGCGATGAAGCTTCATTGTGCGGACCCATAAGGTATCGCTGAATGAATCCTTTCGAGTTCTTGATAAAAACCTTCAAAGATTATGTTGATAATACATGGTATTTTGGAGTCTCAATTAATGAATAATATATAACATAAGACTCATTATTATAGGCTTAGGAACATATGCTAGAACAAGGGCTTAAGAGGTTCAATTTTGGTGGAGACTGAGCCGTCGAGGAACCTATCGATTTTAAGGATGAATTTCCTTTCAAGAAGCCTAAAGAGGTAAGAGTCACCAATCTATAATATGAGCAAGCATCTCGTTATGTCTTCGAATTGTAAGATGAATATAAAGATTAGAGATAGTAATTATCTATATATAACTTAGTTTTATTAGATTATTTGTATTCTCTATATAACCAAATAAATTCCACAATTTCTTGAAAATACATAGGAAGTATGAGAGACAAATTGCCCAAAATCAGAAGAAAAAAGGTTCAATATATGCGATGAATGATTTAAGGGCATGGGTATCAAAAGAAATCATTTTCACCTCTTCTACCTCGTGTACATGTGTATGTGTTGTAAGACACGCCCTAATACAAATCCATTAATAATGCAATTGTTAAAAAGTTATGATGTGTCTTCAAGCCTCGCATGCTTATCCAAGTGTCCTAATTTATGTGAGAGTGAGTGTGACACCCCGCCTAATTAATCTCGAGTGATCATTCCAAAATCAAGTTAGAACAGGTTTCTCATCTGGTTCATTCTTAGCATCACTGTCGTCTTTTTAATTACTAACCACCTGAGTGAGAAAAGTAGATTGGTGCCAATTTTTATCTTTCAATTAATTAAATAAAACTCATGCGGAACATAAAATAATACATCATCACAGTTAACTGAAATAACCATCCACAAATAAAATTACCTAACCAAATACACCATCGGTCCAAATATCCAATACAAGTAAAGACAAGAAGATAATCTCAACAAGTCTAACACTAATAAATGAAATGTGAGCGACATGCTCAGATAACTACTAAAGGGTCTCTACACGAATGAAAGAATGAGGCGTCTATAAAAAACCCCGCAACATCCACATGTGCTGCAGCAACGGATACTTGGAATAGAATCAAGCCTGGTGTCCCTGTGGTTGGACACCTAAAAGGTTTTTAAATTTTTTTATAGCAAGGGTTAGTACCCAAAAACATTTGAAAATATTTAACAAATGATTAACTTGCAGTAATAAATAAATATGCATGCTCTTCATATTTTAGTTAGTGACGCACTCTCTTGAGGACTTCCTTACCCCTCCTCTAATGTGCACTACTAACGCTTTCATTTAATTTACCTAGGCCCTACTCTCCTGACCCAACACTTACGTTACCCCTTGAATTTAACCTACTCTAACCGAGTATACCTTAAATCATGATTTTTAAGTTATTATAAACATCAACTTAATTAAATCATTACCCTTTTTAAATTTCATATAACACTCACACCGGTTATGCACATAATACATTTCACACTATGTATTAATTATCCCATATATAATTATTTACCTAATTATATATTTTATCATATTGCAGTATTCATAAACATACTTGAAACAATATTTAATACTAATATCCAACCGAGTAAAAATACTCATAAAATATAATTTCTCTAAAGTTCTATCCCACTAGGTGTATTCACATAACCTAGTTACCCAAGTCAGATTCGCTCACTAACTTAGTTTAGCATACGATTGGAGGCGGTCATATTCCTTCCCTGAAAGTGAGATGCCCCTCACCCCATATAACGGAGGCTATGACCTGGGAATATACTCGCCCTACTCCTCAAGCTAGGGGATTCATCCACTACGCGCAACCTCCCCCTATAGCACTAGAGTATAGAATAATAATATCTAATCACTGATATTAATGCACACACTATATATATATACTATCACACACCGTATATATATAAATATAAAATGTCCCGGCTACACCATGTACTAAATTCGTAACACAAGCCTATTTAGATTATTTAGAGTTTATGGTCCAACCCTAATTATTAATTAATTTTCACATTAATTAATTAAGTCACCTTTGGTGTCGCCCCCACCATAAAATTGGACTTACTCTCGTAGCCCGAAATAACCTCACCCGAGTCTAAATTCCCGACTCCCGGATTTTTAATCATGATGTGTCACCCACAAACTCCCTCAAATCCTAATTAACTTTACCCACAATTAATTAGATTTAAACTCATGTATAAATTTCTCTATAATTAATTACATAAAGATTTTTTTATGAATCCCCTCTTATATACATAACTGGGCGAATCTGCCAAATTCTGCCGACCTTCGATCGATCGACCCCGGACCTTCGATCGATCGATCGAGCAGGTCTTCGTCTTCTTCACGAAGACAGAATCAGCCATGGACGAAATTTCTCAAACCCTAGTTTCTTCTACCAGTAACCTCAAGCATTCTTAACCTCAATACATGTTAGATAACTTATTAGGAACCTCCAGAATGTCCACCAACATTATTAATTCGTCCATTAACTACAATTTCTAAATTTGGGGAAAAATTCATCTTTAACCCTTAACCCATTTACACCCCCAAGTTCCATAATCAAATCCATTTTTAATTGTCCAGATTTCATCCTACCAGATATGTATCAACTTATAACTATCAAATTTTACATGAATCCTCACTCAAATTCGTAAATCAGATTATTATTTTCAAAATCCCATGTTTATGCCATGAACACCCAAAACGAATTTTAATCAAACACATCACATGAATATGAATTGAAAAACAGATTCAATACTATTGCAAGTTAACCACTTGCCTTAGGTTTCGTAGTGTCTGATTTGGAGATGAATTCCAAGGTTGAAGATGACCCTTGTTGGCTCTCTTTTGATCCCAAAACTGCCTTTAACTGCTATTAGGGTTCCTTAACACACTTAGCCTTTTTCTAAACTCCCCTCAGCCATTTCCTTATTTCTTCTAATTTAACAATTAACCTAAATCTCGTTTTTTGCCTAATGGACCAAGCCCAAGTGACCCAATTGCCCCCGTGTGGGCTCGGCTATGTCTAAAAACCCCCCGTGACCCGTTTACTACCCCCGGGTACACTTTTCCGACTATCTCGGCCCATCCGAACTCAACTGTACACTCAAAATTGGCATCTGAATTAATTTATAAAAATACTTATCCCCCAACCCCTTTAGTCTATACCGACTCCCAGTTGAGATAAGTGCATACCCTATCATTAATACTCGAAATGACATAATTACAATATTACTATTCACTTAGTAAATAAAAATGCCTTTAATATTAATCATTCACTTCCCGATTAATGTTTAAATAAAATTTCCCTAATTAATTCAATTAAAATTACGACTCACAAGTAATTTTCAATTCCCGAATTAACTAAATATTTAATGCATGAAAATACGGGGTGTTACATACTCCCCCCCCCCCCCCCCCTTACAAAGCAATTTCATCCCCGAAATTAGGTCATACCTTTAATGAAAATCTCTGGATATTGTTCCCGCACATCCTCCTCCCGCTTCCAGGTAGACTCGTCAACGTTGTGATGACCCCACTGTACTCTAACTAGTGGAAGAACCTTGAATCGTAACTTCCGCTCACTACGGACCAAAATAGCCGCCGGTCTCTCCTCATATGAGATGTCTGGCTGTAACTCAATTTCCTGGAGTGAAATGTGCCAGAAGGCCCTCTCGCTCCTGCGATATTTCTTCAGCGATGGCACATGGAACACGTCAGGTATCCGCTGAAGATGCTCCGGTAATCCCAGCCTGTAGGCTACAGGCCCCACCCTATCGATAATAGGGAAAGGTCCCACATACCTCGGTGTTAACTTACCCTTCTTGTCGAACCTCATCGCCCCTTTCATAGAGGACACCCGGACCAATACCTGATCCCCAACCTCTAACTCCACATGTCTCTGTGAAGCATCAGCGTAACTTTTCTGCCTATCCTGAGCTATCCGAATCCTCCCTCGGATTAGCTCTATCTTGGCAGATGTCTCCTGAACAATCTCCGGCTCCAATAGTTTGTTATCCCCCACCTCTAACAAACAAGCGGGTGAACGACAAGGTCTCCCGTATAGTGCCTCGAATGGTGCCGTGCCGATCGTGAATTGGTAAGAGTTGTTATATGCAAACTCTACTAGAGGAAGATATTTCTCCCAACCTCCCCCAAAGTCTAATATGCACATTCTGGGCATATCTTCCATCATCTGATTGACCCTCTCAGTCTGTCCGTCAGTATGTGGGTGATAGGTTGTACTCAAACGTAAATCCGTGTCCATGGCCTCCTGAAAACTCTGCGAAAAGTGGGCCACAAAGATCTTGTCCCTATCCGACACAATATTTATTGGTACCCTGTGCAGCTTAACAATCTCTGCTATGAATAGCTGCCCATAACGCATCGTCTCAAAGTCTGTGCGAACCGGCAGGAAGTGGGCCACTTTGGTCAACCGATCCACAATGACCCATATCGAATCGTGACCCTTCTGCGATGCCGGTAACCCTGTAATGAAGTCCATGGAGATGCTCTCCCACTTCCACATGGGAATTTCAAGTGGCTGTAGCATCCTTGATGGTCTCTGATGGTCAACTTTCACAAGCTGACACGTGGCACATTTTGAAACAAATTATGCTATGTCCCATTTCATTCCTGCCCACCAATACTGTCTCCTCATATCCTGATACATTTTATCCCCACCGGGATGTACCGCGAATCTCGACCCATGAGATTTTGTCTTAACAACGTGCCTCAACTCCTCATCCCCTGTCACAATCAACCTCCCATTTAGGCGTAAGCCTCCCTCCGAGCTGATTGAGTAACCCTCTGCTCCCTCAGCTAGCAACTCTCTCACCTTATCTCGATAGGTCTGATCCTCTGCCTAAGCCTTCACAACCCGCATAATGATATCAGGTGTGATGGATAATGCTGACATACAAGCCCTGGCTACATCATCCTCATATCGAAGTTCTCTCCACTTTGCCTTCCAAACTTCTGATATTTCCCCAGTCGGTCTCCAACTCAATGCATCTGCTACCACATTAGCCTTACCAGGATGATATTGAATATCAAACTGGTAATCTTTCACGAATTCTAGCCATCGCCTCTGTCTCATATTCAGATCCTTCTGAGTGAAGAGATACTGAAGTGATTTGTGATCCGTGAATAACGTGAACTGCTCCCCCAGAAGATAATGTCTCCATATCCTCAAAGCAAAAATGACCGCTGCTAACTCCAGGTTGTGAGTGGGGTAATTTCTCTCGTGGGGCTTTAGCTTCCTGGACGCATAAGATATATCCCTTTCCTCATTTTGAAGCACACCCCCAAGTCCCTGTAAGGATGCGTTAGTGTAAACCCGATACTCTAATCCTCCTTTTGGCAATGCAAGCACGGGTGCAGATGTCAATTTGTCCTTTAACTCATCGAAAGCTAATTGACAATGATCATTCTAAGTGAAAGGTACCCCTTTTCGGGTCAGATGCGTCAAAGGGACCGCAATCTTTGAGAATCCTTTGATGAACCGCCTGTAATAATCGGCCAATCCCAGAAAACTGTGCACTTCAGTCGGTGTCGTGGGATGTCCCCACTCCCTCACCGTCGATACTTTACTCGCATCCACCGCAATACCCCGGCTGACACCACGTGGCCAAGAAACTAAACATCACGTAGCCAAAATCCACACTTACTGAATTTGGCTTAGAGCTGGTGATCCCGCAATTTCTGTAACACTATACGTAGGTACTCTGCGTGCTCCTCCTCGATGCGCGAGTAGATCAGGATGTCATCAATGAACACGATGACAAACTGATCGAGAAACTCCCTGAAAACCCTGTTCGTGAGGTCCATGAACACTACTAGTGCATTGGTGAGCCCTAATGGCATCACCTTGAACTCATAAGATCCATACCGCGATAGGAAAGCGGTCTTAGGAACATCCTCCTCTCGAATACGTAGTTGATGATACCCTGACCTCAAGTCGACCTTAGAGAAGTAGGACGCCCCTCTCAACTGGTCAAATAGGTCATCAATCCTAGGAAACGGATACTTATTCCGTATCGTGGACTTATTCAGCTCTCTATAGTCCTCGCATAATCGTAGTGAGCCATCTCACTTTTTCACAAATAACACCGGTGCACCCCACGGCGATGTACTTCGTCGAATGAAACCCTACCCCAGAAGACGCTAAATCTGCTCCCTCAACGCACGCATCTCTGAAGGGGCCATACGGTATGGGGACCAAGCAATTGGCCTCGTCCCCGGGGCTGAATCGATTACAAATTTGATTTCCCTGCTAGGTGGCAACCCTGGTATCTCTTGAAACACATCCTCAAAGTCTCTCACCACTTGGATTGAGTCCAATGGAATAGTCACCTCCTGTGAGGTTTCCTTCTCAATGTAATACAAGTGTGTGCGTGACCCTCCCTCAGGTAGTGGCATTGTTATTAAGAATATCTCCTGCCCTGGAATGGAGAACACGATGGTCCTCTCGTGGCAATCTACCATCGCCTGATAACCTTCCAACCAATCCATACCCAAGATGACATCATACCCCTCCATATCTAACACTAAGAGGTCCGCTGCTAAACTAAGTCTCCCGATCAAAATGTCCACACCCCGACAAATCGAGTGAATCGTAGCCCCGCTGCCTACTACCGACTCTACACACATCCGAAGACTACTCGCGATCTCTAGTAGTCCGGCCCATTTAGCAAAATTTAATTTAATGAATGAATGTGATGATCCCATATCAAAAAGAATACTACGCTCATAATCATGAATGAGAAACATACCCTCAACTTCTAGCGGTGCTTGTTGCGCCGGGGGATTGGGAACATCCCGGACGTTATACACACGCCCGTAGTGCATCTGCCCCTGCTGAGGTAGGACGGGTGGGGCTGGTGCTGCTGGCGGTATTTGCCCCCGTTTCCCCTGTTGGTCCTCATGTTGTTGACCTCTGCCCCTCTATGGGCACTCCCTCTTGAAATTTCCTGGCTGGCCACAAGTAAAATACCGTCTCTGACCATCCCCCTGTCGTTGGCCCTGTTGGCCCTGACGCGGATGGCCCTGGCCCTGCTGGCCTCCCCCATTGTTCCCTTGGCCCTGACGGCCCTAAGGAACCTGCTGCTGCTGATTCGGTCCCGGTTGCCCCAGCCTGAACCCCTGTCCTCCCGGTCGGAACCCACCAGGCTTAAACTTCTTAGCCTGATTCCCTTGTTGAGTGCCCGTCTGCTGCTAAGCACCACTTATGTCACTACTAGTAACTGCCTTGCCCTATTGGCTCGGCTCCCCTATTCTCTTACTCCCCTTCGCATGGAAGCGATGATCCTGGCAGTGTATAAGTGCGACAGTAACGACGTCTGTATACGTCACTAATGTCGGATTCCCAATCAAG
The DNA here is from genome assembly GCA_949130495.1 of Sambucus nigra. Taxonomy (NCBI): domain Eukaryota; kingdom Viridiplantae; phylum Streptophyta; class Magnoliopsida; order Dipsacales; family Adoxaceae; genus Sambucus; species Sambucus nigra. The sequence continues at coordinate 237,610,311 of OX422207.1, forward strand.
TGTTGCCTGATCCTCCAGGCTAAACCGTCCATAAACCTTGATTTCTTCCGCTCCTCATCGCTCACCTCATTTGGCACAAATTTTGCCAAACGGGTGAACTCTTCCTCATAGTCTACCATTGATCGGTCACCCTGTACCAAATCACTTAATTTCTTTCTCATCTCAGTCTCTACTGCTGGTGGAAAGTATTTATGGTCGAACCGCACCCAGAACTCTGCTATCGGCATCAAGTCTCGCTCCTCGGCCGTGGTAGCTGACTCCCCCCACTGTAAGGCTGCCCCCGACAGACGAAAGGTAGCAAGCATCTGTTTCTGTACCTCGGTACACTCCAGCATGCGCAGATGGCGCTGAATGTTCTTCTTCCAGTCACAAGCTTCGACTACATCTGTGCTACCCCGAAACTCAGGTGGGTGTCCCTTGAAAGGTCTCCCTAACTCTCTGCCAAGATGGTGGACCCACTAGAGCCTGAACTACTGGTGCCACTGGAAGCGGTGCCTGGGCTGTGGAAAGTGAGCTTCCATAGCTCACATTGTTGTTTCGACCACCTGGGCAACTATCACTGCCACCTGGGTAGTGGAAATCAACTCGGGGGGTGGTGGTGGTGGCGGTACTTGTGGCTCCTAGTGAGCCTCCCTGACCCCATCCCTAGCCTCAGCCCTCTCCGCTCTCAGTCTCCTCAGTGGCATCTGAAATAGATTAAATCGTATAAGTACATAATTTACACAATAATATACACAGCAGAAATACGATTATCTCACAAGTGGAAGATGAATCAACAATCCTAATAATAGGGCTCTATAACAACCGAGTGCTACGCTGAAACGTAGAAAGCTTCACAGATTATAAGGACACTAGAACCTGACGCTCTGATACCATCTGTGACACCCCTACTAATTAATCCCGGGTGATCAGTCCTAAATCAAGTTAGAACAGGTTTCTCAGCTGGTTCATTCTTAGCATCACTGTCGTCTTTTTAATTACTAACCACCTAAGTGAGAAAAGTAGACTGATGCCAATTTTTATCTTTCAATTAATTAAATAAAACTCATGAGGAACATAAAATAATGCATCATCACAGTTAACTGAAATAACCATCCACAAATAAAATTACCTAACTGAATAAACCATCGGTCCAAATATCCAATACAAGTAAAGACAAGAAGACAATCTCAACAAATCTAACACTAATAAATGAAATGTGAGCGACATGCTCAGATAACTACTAAAGGGTCTCTACACGAATGAAAGAATGAGGCGTCTATCAAAAACCCCGCAACATCCACATGTGCTGCATCAACGAATACCTGGAATAAAATCAAGCCTGGGGTCCCTATGGCTGGACACCTAAAAGGTTTTTAAATTTTTTTATAGCAAGGGTTAGTACCCAAAAACATTTGAAAACATTTAACAAATGATTAACTTGCAGTAATAAATAAATATGCATGATCTTCATATTTTAGTTAGTGTCGTACTCTCTAGAGGACTTCCTTACCCCTCCTCTAATGTGCACTACTAACGCTTTCATTTAATTTACCTAGGCCCTACTCTCCTGACCCAACACTTAGGTTAGCCCTTGCATTTAACCTACTCTAACCGAGTATACCTTAAATCGTGATTTTAATTTATTATAAACATCAACTTAACTAAATCATTACCCTTTTTAAATTTCATATAACACTCACACCGGTTATGCACATAATACATTTCACACTATGTATTAATTATCCCATATATAATTATTTACCTAATTATATATTTTATCATATTGCAGTATTCATAAACATACTTGAAACAACATTTAATACTAATATCCAACCGAGTAAAAATACTCATAAAATATAATTTCTCTAAAGTGCTATCCCACTAGGTGTATTCACATAACCTAGTTACCCAAGTCAGATTCGCTCACTAACTTGGTTTAGCATACGATTGGAGGCGGTCATATTCCTTCCCTGAAAGTGAGATGCCCCTCACCCCATATAACGGACGCTATGATCTGGGAATATACTCGCCCTACTCCTCAAGCTAGGGGATTCATCCACTACGCGCAACCTCCCCCTATAGCACTAGAGTATAGAATAATAATATCTAATCACTGATATTAATGCACACACTATATATATATACTATCACACACCGTATATATATAAATATAAAATGTCCCGGCTACACCATGTACTAAATTCGTAACACAAGCCTATTTAGATTATTTAGAGTTTATGGTCCAACCCTAATTATTAATTAATTTTCACATTAATTAATTAAGTCACCTTTGGTGTCGCCCCCACCATAAAATTGGACTTACTCTCGTAGCCCGAAATAACCTCACCCGAGTCTAAATTCCCGACTCCCGGATTTTTAATCATGATGTGTCACCCACAAACTCCCTCAAATCCTAATTAACTTTACCCACAATTAATTAGATTTAAACTCATGTATAAATTTCTCTATAATTAATTACATAAAGATTTTTTTATGAATCCCCTCTTATATACATAACTGGGCGAATCTGCCAAATTCTGCCGACCTTCGATCGATCGACCCCGGACCTTCGATCGATCGATCGAGCAGGTCTTCGTCTTCTTCACGAAGACAGAATCAGCCATGGACGAAATTTCTCAAACCCTAGTTTCTTCTACCAGTAACCTCAAGCATTCTTAACCTCAATACATGTTAGATAACTTATTAGGAACCTCCAGAATGTCCACCAACATTATTAATTCGTCCATTAACTACAATTTCTAAATTTAGGGAAAAATTCATCTTTAACCCTTAACCCATTTACACCCCCAAGTTCCATAATCAAATCCATTTTTAATTGTCCAGATTTCATCCTACCAGATATGTATCAACTTATAACTATCAAATTTTACATGAATCCTCACTCAAATTCGTAAATCAGATTATTATTTTCAAAATCCCATGTTTATGCCATGAACACCCAAAACGAATTTTAATCAAACACATCACATGAATATGAATTGAAAAACAGATTCAATACTATTGCAAGTTAACCACTTGCCTTAGGTTTCGTAGTGTCTGATTTGGAGATGAATTCCAAGGTTGAAGATGACCCTTGTTGGCTCTCTTTTGATCCCAAAACTGCCTTTAACTGCTATTAGGGTTCCTTAACACACTTAGCCTTTTTCTAAACTCCCCTCAGCCATTTCCTTATTTCTTCTAATTTAACAATTAACCTAAATCTCGTTTTTTGCCTAATGGACCAAGCCCAAGTGACCCAATTGCCCCCGTGTGGGCTCGGCTATGTCTAAAAACCCCCCGTGACCCGTTTACTACCCCCGGGTACACTTTTCCGACTATCTCGGCCCATCCGAACTCAACTGTACACTCAAAATTGGCATCTGAATTAATTTATAAAAATACTTATCCCCCAACCCCTTTAGTCTATACCGACTCCCAGTTGAGATAAGTGCATACCCTATCATTAATACTCGAAATGACATAATTACAATATTACTATTCACTTAGTAAATAAAAATGCCTTTAATATTAATCATTCACTTCCCGATTAATGTTTAAATAAAATTTCCCTAATTAATTCAATTAAAATTACGACTCACAAGTAATTTTCAATTCCCGAATTAACTAAATATTTAATGCATGAAAATACGGGGTGTTACAATGAGTTTAAAAAAAATTCGTGTCAATGGTTTTGATTTTGTCTCATACCCATACGAGGAAAAACTAATGATGTAAAATAGCGGAATTTTAATTTCTATCTTGATTTCTTATGTGGATAGAAAAAGCGATAAAAATCCAAAGGATATGGTGCTTGACCTATTATGGGATTTTTTAATAAGTCCTGGAACTAGATTACTTATATTATAAAGAAATCGTCTTCTATTATGACTTCATGAAGGTGGAGGACACTATGAATGGTTGTGAATTCGATCCTTCCTTAAAACTGATCACGGTAGATTTATCTAAGATGAAGAGTAAATATTGAATGGTCCATGAGACTTTTATTTGTGCATTTTAAAACGTGAAGAAGGTATTCAACTCAAAGTGCATAAATGATTACAATTGATTTGTTGTTATGGATCCATCAGGAGGTGTAACTACTTAAGCAGACGCATTAAAATCCCCTACGAAGTTCCAGTTTACTCTTGATGACAACCCTAATTTAAAGTATCTTTTAGTTAATTCAAACAAATATTGAGTTTAGAAACATTATTTTATTGTTATTTAGTTAACCTTTGTATGACAACCCTTTTTATCATATGTATTGGAACAACCCTTGTATTTATTTACATCTGGCCACCTTCAACTCGTATATTTAGTTCGCTTTCACTTGCTCTCTCATTGCTCATATTGTGTAATATTATTTTGATCTTATTAAGTTTTGAATGTGACACTAATAACAAATCGCCAATTTAAGGTAACCACGTGAATGGTTATGGTTTCCATTAATGTTCATTATTTATGTGGTTGCATCGATTGGTGGTTTATTGTAACAACCCGTCCTTTTGGAGACAATTAAATTCCATAATTAAGTATAAATTGGCAATGTAGAGAATTTCTCAAAATAGTGATTTTTGGGATTTTCGAGGATTTAATGATTTTCGATGGGTGTTGTGATTTATTTTGGGATTAAATAGGTCTAAGTATTTTAATTATATGTCGCCGTGGAGTAAAGTGACAACAGAGGTAAGATTTTAATTAGAAAACCCGCATTAAGTTATATGGGTTAGAATAGTGATTTGCGGTCAAGTACCTCGGATGGGAATTTTGACTGCGTCGTGAGTCTCGAAATGTCCGAGATAGTCGAAAAAGAGTGCCCGATTGTCAAAATTGAGTTTCGAGGAATTTTGGAGTTAAACGGGCGCGTAATTGAGTCGTTTTTGGGTTTTAAGGGGTTAAACCCTTTTTTTTCTTTATAAGGAGGGAGAGAGGGAGAAAGGGAAAGAGAAGGAGAGAGAGAGGAGAAAAAGGGGAAACTCCGGCCAAACTCCGCGGGATTCGACTCGAGGTCGTCGGATTTCATCCTCTAGGCAAGTGTTTACTTGCTTTATTTCAATTATGCATTTATTTCATATCATAGTTGGAAGAACCCTAAAATAAAAATTGGGAAAACTTAGATATGAGTTTACATATTGATGTAACATAAACTCTTAATGATTTTTAGTATTAAATGCATGTAAATGGAGTGAAGAAATGGGTTTAAATGATAAGTTGGGGTTTTAATGGTTTTAGGGTTTAAATTTAAGAGAAATGGTTTAATACCCCAAAATAATTGACACGTTAGGTGAAAAACATAGATTAGATGTTTGTTGAGTTGTTGGTTGAGATTAGAAACCATAAATATGGAGATTTGAGTGAGTTTTGGGTATTTTGGAGATTGAAAAATCGCCCAAACAGTGACCCTCGAACTGGCCGAATCGATTCGGGTCCAGGCCGAATTGATTCACCTACGGGGAATTGGGTTTCTGCAGTGGGCCGAATCGATTCGGGGTTAGACCGAATCGATTCGCCATTAAGGACCTGTTTGCAGAATACTTTCCGAACCGATTCGGATTGGGGACCGAATCGATTCGCCTACCCGAATCGATTCGCCAAAGGGGCGAATCGATTCGCTTAGGTCAGAATTGCCAGTTTTCTCCCCTTAAGAGTATGGGGAGTTAAATTACCATTTGGGATTTTATGGGGGTTCCTAGTATGTTATCGGGACTCTTAAATAATGGTTTTGAGGAATAGTAAACCTTTAGATGAAAGAGATTGCCTTAAATTGGGGTAGGTAAAAAAAAATCCTGGGAACGGACATAGTTTAAGTTCGGGAAAGAATACCCCCTGGAATAGTCCCGTGGGCATTTAGGTCTATGTAATTATGCATATAGAAAGCATAATTATATTGATTTTGTTAGGCAAAATCCTATGAGGTGATTAGGATGATTTGGGAATATAGAAATATATGTTTCGCTTAGTGTGGAGTATTAGAATTGGAGATATCCAATGAATCCGTAGATGGGATTTTGGTATATATTACTTATTAAAGTAAGGAAAAACTTTGGGTTTAGTATCATGCGAATATGAATGCATGATTATGATTCTTTGAGAGAATCTTTTGGATTATTGGTCATTGTTAGATGGTTTGGAAAATATGGCCATTTATATATATTCGAGGAGGAATATATGGTATATATATATATATACTATGTGATTAAAGTATATATATGATATGATGTAAATGATTTTGAAAATAAAATATGAATGTTTTCAAAATGGAAAAGAAATCAGTTTCATAATTAATAAATTATGGTTAACACCCTCTCTAAATTACATCATAAGGGAAGTTCGCGCGTGAGGTGAAGCCCCCTGGCTAGTGAATGCAGGGTGGATATAGTCCTAGGCCATATGAGCATTTATGTTATGTTTTCTATGATGGTTAGGTAACTTCGGGTGTGGTTATGACTAGCCCGCAGGCATATGGACGCTTCCCGACGTTTTGTGTTATAGGTGCCCAGGTGTCGTAATTGATAGGCACTGTAAGATGATGGTCATTTAGGGGCGCGCCCGGGGGGGCGGTCTTAGAATGCGTTATATATATATATAACCGTTTTCAATAATGTGGGACATTATTGGTATTAAAGCAATTTATGATAATGAATTGACTTTAATTTAAATTTCCTGGATGGAAGAAAGGAAATGGGATAAATGTTTTGGCTTCGGTAACACCTCCCGGATGGAATAAGGGAAGTGGAAGCATATGATGTGGTAAAAGAATTTTTTATGATAATAAAAATGGCTTTTAAATACATTTCCTGGCTATAAGAAGGGAAATGGGATGTTTTGAAACGGAAAAGCGTTTTTATGATAATAAAACTGGCTTTCAAAAGTATATGACATGTTAAAACAATTCATGATAATTAATTGGCTTATATATATATATATATATATACATTTCCTGGATATAGGAATGGAAATGAAAAGTTTTGGGATAAATGGAAATAAAGTATATGAATTCTCATTTCGGGAGATAGATCCGGATGTATATGGTATATATATATATATATATATATATATATATATGGATGAATCGAGTACCGAAGGTCTAATGGATTCCGATGATCGACCTTGTCGCATAGTAGTGTATCGGGGGCGTTTCCTTGTTTGGATTTCGCTTTGCGAGACACCCCACGCACGAATATGGCAATGTGTTGAGACTGGGGAGAAGTTTAATCCTTAGTGATCTTATATTGATATTTATTATATGATGTAAATATATATAGATATATATTCTGTACTGGGGGACTGGTGGATCTCGACGATCGACCTCGTCGCATAGTAGTGTATCGGTGGGGTTCCTTGTTTGGATTTTGCTTTGCGAGACACCCCACGCATGAACATGGCTTAGTGTTGAGACTTGGGAAAAGTTTAGCCCTTAGTACTTTACTTGGACTATCTAGGGATGATAGTGGTTGGGTGATAATCTATTTTAGAAGGGTAGCTTGACTAGGAGGTTTAGAGGGATGCGTTAGGAGTTCACTGTTAGAAGAGAGGTGAGGGGTATCTCATGGGAGTGCGATACCAATTTAAATATGAGATAAAACATATTTTCAAAAATAAAGCATTTATGCACTTGCTAAATATTTTCAAAACTCGGGCTCTGACCCGTTTATCTACTTTTCCTTTCTTACTATATTATATATATATATAGGTGTCCAGACATAGGGGTGCCTGGATGACATTTCCTTCGAGTCAGACGCCTGCTGCGGCAGCTGTGGATGCATGCAGGTTCTCGGTAGACGCTTTCATCCTTGTACTCTAGATAGGAGGTACTGTATACACATTCGGGCCAATGGTCCAATTGCATTTATTTATTCTTTTAGTCGTAGCATTCGATATGGTTGTATATTTTGACCGAGTGTTCGGTTGTTTTATTTCAGTTCAGTTTCATTTCCGCAAAACTGTGTGGATGTTTTAATTTTAGTTGTTTAAAAAGAATAGTTAAGTAAAAAATTTTGACACCGGCCTAATAGGTTATTAGTAATTAAATGGATTTTCGACAGTGATGCAAATAATGATCCATATGAGACTCCTGTTTTAATTTGATATAGGAGTGATTGTCCGCTATTTTATTAGGCGGGGTGTCACATTTATGTTATATGATATTCACAGAGACAGAAGGCATCAAAGTATCGTTTTCGTAATATTGATCCCATTTTCTATTATCCTTCTGTCACTAATCATACTCTTTTTATTATCATATGTACATTTAAATCTATTTTCATAAAATGAAAAACCAAAAAAGGGGGGCTTATACCAAAATTTCCAATTTAGAGTGTTCACATTATTTTCAACATTTCCAACACATTTGACATCTATTTTCATAAATCCAAAGTGACATCCTAGATTTGGAATATGGGTTATATCCAACCTTGTTCATATTATAAACTACGTGGACTTTGATATTAACTTTCTAACCGTGCATAATATGCACAAATTCTCCTTACGATTCACATTTGCTTTCCTTTTCCCTCCAGAACCCAAATCTAGAGACCGTCAAATGCTTCCGAGCCCCGTTTGACTCCTGGAAACTATAGGAACTAAAGGTAACCAAATGAAATTTTATAGGTCTCTGAATACCCTTTCCAAAGATCCATACCATGGGTGAATCTTCCTTACAATTCGCATTTACTTACATATTCCCTTCGAAACCCTAATCTAGAGACCATTGGATGTTTTCAAACTCCGTTTGACTCAAGTCAACTCTCATAACCAAGGGTAACCCAATGAACTTTCATAGGTATCTAAATACCCTTTCTAACGGTTCATACCATGTGTGAATTTGCCTTATATTTCACATTTACTTGACGTTTCCCCTCTAAAACCCTAATTTAGATACCACCGGATGCTTCTGAGCTCTGTTTGACTCCGATAAACTCTTGAAACCATGGGTAACTGAATGACCTTTCATAATGATCAAAATATCCTTTATAATGGTCCATAACACTAACAAATTCATCTTATGGTTCACATTTACTTGTTGATTCTGTCTGAAACCCTAATCAAGAGATCACTGGACGCTTTCAAGCTCCGTTTGACTCCGGTGAACTCTCAAAACCAAGCATAACTAAATGAACTTTGATAGGGTTCTCAATTCCTTTTCTAATGTTCCATACTGTGAGTGAAGCAACCTTATGGTTTGCATTTACTTGATTTTTCCTTCGAGACCCAAATCTAGAGACTGTCGAACGGTTTTGAGGTTCGTTTAAATTCGGTCAACTCTTAGAACACAAGGTAACTGAATGAACTTTTATATGGATCTAAATACCCTTTATAGTGGTCTATACTGTGTGTGAACCTACCTTACGATTCTCATTTACTTAATGTCTCACTTGAAACCCTAATCTAGAGGTCATTGGCCACTTTAAGCACTATTTTACTTTATTTAACTCTCAACCCCAAGAGTTTCCTATGAAATTTTAAAGAGTTATGAATCATATTTCCAGCGGTTCCATCTGTTCATAATTTGAACTTATGGCTTGCATTTTATGCACCTTTTTTCAAAAATGTCCATTTTGGATTTTTTATAAGCCCCCCTAGCCCTATGCCTATCAGCATATGGGTACTTTACTTATCCTGCAAGTCAGGAGGTATGCCAATAGGCAAGCCTAGGCTTATGCTGGTTGAAAAAGTCTGTAACCCTAAAATTTCCTATTTAAGGAAGCTACAACCTCATTATAATATACCCCCTCTTAAAATCCCAAGAAATCTCTACCTTGAAATTAGTTACACATACCTTTCAAAACATTCTTTCCACATCGCCCATACACCTCACCTTTCTTCCCTCACCTTACTACTATTACACCACCACCAAAATAAGCTAACACCACTATCAAAGTCCGAATTCAAACTTTATGGAAAGTACAAATCCTATTCATTCAAACTTATTATTTTAGTGATATTATTCACTTTCACCTATAAGTACATTGTTTACCTTTACCTATCATTTCCAACCTTAATCACTCTTTTACTATTTATATATTCACCACACTTATTTTTGTAAACTGAAAAAAACAAACAAAGAAAGATTTGATCCTTAAACCCAAAATCAGAACTTTCCTTCTATTTTTACTACACTTACCTCACTTGTGCACGTTTTTTAACAAAACAAAATAAGGAAATTTTAGTTTGGGGTATACGGGTTAAATCCCAACCTTATGGGTTTTCGAACTACACGAACTTTGATGCTATTTCTGGCTATGTAGACATCTCTAGTTTTCCTCGGGATGTGAGTCCGCATTGTTTACTTTTTCACTTTATTCATTCTCACTTATATATATATATATATATATATATTCTTTGAAATCCCGTTAGACATCTATATTCACTTCCACATGGTGAATTATGAGTCGGTGAGTTGCCCACATTATATTATATTTTCATATTTCTTCTCTTTCGTTTTTGCAATTCCGTCAGACATGCATATCCATTTTCTCATAGTGGATTACTATGACAACCCGAATATAATTATTATAAATTATGTTTAAATTGCGATTAGATTATGTGATATGGATAATATGTTATTAGTATGTATAATTTTAAGTCATTGTATTTAGTCTAATTCTACCTTCATAAAGTATGAAATATTGAATTAGTTACAAGCACCAAATTTAGATGTTTTCGGTAAGAATGTTCATGTTGGAGGCAAGTTTTGACCATTACAATATAATAATTGACCTGAGGTATAAACTAGGTATTTGTAGATATATGAGTTAGGTTTGTAACACAACAAACGGTTCATCAAACGGACATCCAAGTGGGAAGATATTGTCTTTTTACGAACAGGGGTAAAGTAGTCATTTAGCCTTAAATGATATTTTGTTTTATATGATGCCACATGTTATATTTTAATTGGACCAAGTGGGGGTGACCTTATGAAGACTTATAACCCTTGAATTAAGCTCTTCCTTCAGCATATTTCAGCCATGAAAGAGTTTTAACCTAAGGAAAGAGAGTTTTGAAGTTTAGGAAGAAAGTGTGAGGAGAAATTGAAGAAAAATTCATAGAAAATTACATAAACGCCCCTAAGGTAATTCTATCCATAAATCTTGTTTGATTTTTTGTATTGCTGATTTAAATGATAGAAATAATCATTTGTTTACTGAAATTCCATGTCTTGATGTGTACTCATGGATAGATGCATGTTTAAGCAAACTTGAATGTATAAACCCTTGGAATTGCCTTGTTTAGAAACCTTGTGTATTCAAACTATCATATCCTTTTTAATACTTACTTAAATTGATTGATTCCAATTGTAGATTAATATATACTCATATATGTATATCATATCCGAAAATCAAGTAAAAATACCAAAAAATGAATCTCAGGTGATGGTTTGAAGTTCGGGTAAGAAATCTGCCCCAAAAGAGTAAATATGCATACCTTATGTTTGATGTTTTGCTTGACATAGCAAATGAACCCTGAAAATTATGAAATTTTAATCTTGTGTTATTAAATATGGTTTCGAAAATTTGGTGAAATATCATAGAAATTTATGATGTATAAAAATTATGAAAATTCTTGGAAGATGACTGAACAATAGATGAGACTATAGGGCGGATTTCCTACGTGGTAAAGAAATGGGCATATCTTGCTCTAGGAAACTTAGAATGATGTGTCATCTTTTGTGTTGGAAACCCAATATGATAAGTATTGGATTACCAAGAATAATTAAAGTTGTTTTGGGCTGTAATTTGAATATGTTAGATATCATTACCTAGTCTAGATGGGACTTCATTTATGATGAATGATTTGAATTGAATCATATAATGCTTATGAATTGAGTTATGTTGAAGTTGTTCTTTGAATTGTTAATATTCTTATGATGATACTACTATTGTAATAATGATAGGAAGAGAATAAGAACCGACTAAAAAAGTGCCAGATAAAGGAAAAGGGAAAGCTTGTTAAATTTCCAAGGTGAGTGTACTTATGATTGTCTCATATATGCAGATATATGAATATAGCTCTAGGAGAAGGATTTGTTTGAATACTTCAGTATTCAGAATTTGTTTGGATATTCAAATATCCAGGATTTGTTTGGGTCTTATGATCCACAATTGGAATTGGATAAAGATCCAATGATTTGATTTGTCTTATGACAAGGATTTGTTGGAACTCATGTTCCAGGATTTGTTATTGCCAATGGGTAGAATTATTTGGATCTTATGATCCAGGATTTGTTATTGCCAATGGGCAGGATTGTTCGGATTTTATATCCACATATTCTATATAGAATTTTTATTTCATTATAGGGAAGGAGTACCTCACTAATCTTAATGCTTACGGTTTAAATTTTAACAATTTTAGGTTTGTATGCTGCCAGCTAGGATACCGTATGACCGGTAACTTTGAGAGTTGCACCGTTGGAAAGAGCTCGGGTTTGGATATGGGGATTTTAATATTGTCACACTGAATATTTTAATATACTCACACATTGTATATATTGCGTTAGTATGGATTGAGTTGATGATTGTGAAATTTTATCATAGTTAATTATAGTATTTTATGTCCGCTTAATTATGACTCTGATATTCATTTCATTATGGTATAATAATAATAATATTATGTTCATTATGCACATTATGAAGAAAAATATTAATAAATGAACTATATTTCCAATGGTCTGAAGATTATGATCCAATTATTCTAATAGCAAATGATTAGTATGGATATTAGGTTTGGGGTGTGTCAATTACGATTCGGTGTATTGCATATAGCATAGTCTTTTCTCTTTATTATATCTTAGTGGCCCCATTAGACATGCTTATTCTATTCTTTGTGATGGATTGTGATCCATTATACTGCTCACATTTCGTCTACCTTTAGATTATTTTCTTTCCTTTTATTTCTACTCCTCAAAATGACTCATCCCCGCCTTTTCCATGACATTGGTATGGAGATTTATTTTCTCACCTATTTCACTCCACACACATTATACACAAAAATTGCATTTTGGAGAAAAATGAGAATATTATCATAGCCCATGAGAGACCTAAATGGTGGAATAGGTTCATAACACCTTCACATTCTGCAATTTAGTCCCCAGACACGTGATCTATTTGGTTTCATATGGATTAGTTTGTCTTTTATGTGTTTTTTTAGGAATGGCTACATCTTTTTCCTTTTTTAAGCAAAATATGTTGGTGACTCCATTTTTATATTTTTATCCCTTTGACGACTCCCAATTTACGTCCATGGGAGCTCGCGAATCGCACGAGTGATGAAAAGAGGATTTTCATCCTTGATCCCCGCACGTAAAGAGGGGCCTAACCCTTGTCGAATCTCGAATGGCCATAGTGGTAACTCCCCCGGGAAAGTTATTTTTAAAGGATTAAACTTTATTTTACATGGGCTTTATTTTTTTTTCTTTTCTCAGTTTTTCTACATGTGTGTATATATCTCCACTTGTATATTCTTCTTACTCTCATGATCACATGTATATTATTTTCTCCATCATGCTCCTTTTTTCATCACATGTATATAACACATTTTTTTATCATATGCTCCATGATTTATCCACTTGTATTGTAATACCCCGTGATTTTTAATGATTTTTAAAATGGTTATATTTTAAATTAATGGATTAATTGGATTTTAATTATTAATTAATTCATTTGGGTTTTATCCGAATTATGGATATTAAAATGTATGATTCTGAATATTACATAAATATATTTAGGTAATATATGAATGTGATGCTATTGATATGGCGGTCTGTTAATAATTCAGTAATTTGAATTCTTAGTCGGACGCGGTATGGGACGTGTCAGGACTAAATTGTGAGATTAAAAAGGAAATTTATTTTCTATCGACCTTATAGTCATTTTGACTACGTCGTTGTGTCCGGAAGGTTTGAAATAGTCAGAAAAGTCTATTGGGACGTTGGTTTTGAGTCTCTGGTCATTTGGAAATGAAAAGACAACCCAAAAGGGAATTTTAGTCATTTTTATAGGGGGATGAATAGTGATTTCGGATTTTATCCTATTATAAGTATGTGGAGATAAGTGTACTTGGGTTATTCATCTCCTCTACACAAAATAGAGAAGTCATCTTCCTAGAGAGAGTGAAAGGTTGCTTGGGAAGGGAAAAGCCTACTTGGGAAGGAGAAGAACAAAGACCAAAGGTCACCACCACCAACCACCACCGGAGGTTGACTGGAAAAAGGAGAACCACCTGTGATATACTACACCAAAGTATCAGACCTTCACTAGAGGCAAGTGTTTGATATTTGCAATTTAAGTTTGTATATTGTCCTTGTTAGAGTAGTTGTAAAAAGAGATGATTTTTCAAGTTTGGAAGATGAAAAGATGAAGTTTTAAATGGATTTATGGAAACTGAAAATATATAGGAATCAAACTCATGTTATAGGTAGATAGTAATCCACGACATAATCATGAATCTGTTGAAGAAAATCAGGAAACCATTGATATGTTCTTGAAGATATTAAGTAGATAATTTTCTGGAATAATGAGGAGATAAATATGCTTTTAATTCAATCTCTTGATGATTCTAGGATGTTTTCATCATTAGAAATCATTTATATATGTTAATATATCATGTAGTAAGGATTATAAGTCGTTTGGGCTGTTAATATGAAGGTTTGAATGAACAAAAATGGCTAAACCCGTAGTTGCAGAAATGCTGAAAACTGGGTTGTTACCTGAGTGATCGATCGATCGGCCCCCTGCCTTCGATCGATCGACCTCCCCAGGGTTGTTAAAGTTGTTTCTTTTTAATTTTGATTCTTATCCCAAACCTTTTGTAGATCTTTGGTGATTATTAATTGGATATTATGAGACTTAGAAAAGATCAGTAGACCCTTGATAAGAATCGAATTGATTTGATTGGGATTTAATTGATTAGAATTATGATAATTAATTTGAAAGAAATTTCGGTGGATAGATTCATGTGTTGGATTCTAATTTGTATGCATGAGGATTAAGGATAGGTCCAGTAGGGGAGATTTAATATAAAACCTGGGTAGCCTTAGGGTTACAATTTGAACATCAAGGACTGAGTTTAAGCTCATTATTGATTTCGCAAGGACTGAGTGTAGTACAAGAGCGTAGTGGTATGGCTCCTGGATAGAGATGGGAGTTTAGAAAACATTTGGTTGAAAGAGGGGATGAGGTTATTACGATCACGTATTTGAAGTTGACGGACCTCCTCGATCGACAAAGTTAAGTATTAGTGTATTGGAGGGGTTCCTTGTTTGGATTTCGCTTTGCGAGACGCTCTGCGCATGAACCTTAACGACGTCGGGAGTGGAGAGATGTTATAGGATGTGAGGATGTTGGTTTTATTGATAAGTCTTATGGTGTGAATGAAACACTATAGACTATGAGCCATGTGATGATGGTATTCAATCCTAGTTGATAGAGGATGTGTTTATAAGAGATTTGAAACTATCGGTTTTAACCTTAATTAAAGGGAGAGTTTAATTCGTAGTAATTCGGGAGATGTGACGATATGGACCAGTAGGGTATAAGAGACTTCTTACTGAATATATGTTTAGGAAAAAACCTACTTGAACCGTGAGTATTGAGTGAGGCTCGAGGATAATTAAATTATCAAGTAAAGATATGATATTTTATTACATGGAATTTAAAAGAGATATAATGCTACGTATGGGAATAATCTAAGGGTAATGTGAGTACCTTATTAATATTATATTATAGGTATGATAATGCCTATTTGATTGATTGATGATTTATGTGTATGACATACCTAGCTTACTTGCTATCGATGGGGAGGTTTGCACGTGAGGGCAGTCATATCCTGATGAATCCATGGGATCTTTGATTTGTCGCTCGAGAACATAGGTCTATGAAAGACTTATCGGGGAGTTGATAAGTTCGCTGGTTGTGGGTACCTAGGTATGTGCGTGACCTATGGATACGAGAACTATGTTCTCCTCCAACTTGTATATTGTTATTTGTGGTTCGAGGAATCTTTACCGAACCTTTAGTTCCCTATTCGGCGACCAGCGATGATGGGACATGATAGCAGAGTAATGCATTGCACCACAGCTATGACTCGGGGTGCCGTATTATATATGAATATATATATAATGAATTAAAGGAATGAATGGTTATATTGTGGTTAAATTATCTATTGCGTGATAATTGTAGATAACGGTAAATTGAGAAAGAATGGAATTAAGTTAATGAATGTTTATTCTTATAGAATTGAAAAGATTAATTAATTCATATTAAAGAGAAACGATTCATATAAATGAGACATGCATAAGAAAGATTGTATAACGTATGGTATGGGACATACGGGGTTATGATATGGGAGTGGAAATCATAATATGGAAACTAGTGAAGAGGAACCATTAACTAGGAGATTAATAGGAAACGTTAAGTGTGCACTCTAGTTGAGAGGTGAGATTAGCAAGTGAGTGTGGGATGCTAACATGTACATAATAAATTCTTTATTGCACTTGTTAAATACTTGCTATTTTAAAAATCATTTTCACAATCGGGCTCTGACCCGTTTCCTTGCATATTATCTTTTCTATTGTATTTTCTATATCAGGTGTCCAGTAGTAGGGATGCCAACCTTAGTTGATTTTGACGAGCTATGGAGATATGGAGTATTGCTTAGACGCTTATCTTCATTCGATTCACAGTATTCTCTTAGTTAGGGCATGTCGCCCAAACAATTCAGTTATCTCTTTTTTATCGGGGTCAAATACTTTTGTAGTCGTGTTGTTTTAATACATTTACTATTGACGGATTACTGTATTGAATTATTACTTGGGAATGTTTATTCCAAATGCATTTAAATTCTTTTTGTGTTAACTATTCAGTTATCAGTGTTGTAGAATAAAATGTGTTGTGTTATTCTTAAACTAAAAATGGATTTTGTTGAATTAAAAATTTGGAAAGTTTTTAACACCAGCTTAATTGGGTATTGGGTGAGTTGTAAATGTTTTCGACAGTGATGATAAGAATGAGCCAACTGTATATTATGTTTTAATTTGGTATGGGACTGGTCACCCGATATTTAGTTAGACGGGGTGTTACAGGTGGTATCAGAGCATTAGGTTCTAGTGTCCTTTAGGGTCTGTACGGCTTGCGGTGTTTTCAGCTTAGCGTTCTTTGATGTAGAGCCCTATGTTTAGGATTTTTGATTTCTTTGGTAAGATTTCGTATATATTAGTGAATCTTAATTGCGTTCGGACGGGTTCGTATAAGAAGTATGGCTGATGAGGGACATTGGAGGGATATCAGAGATCGTACTTATAAGGTTATGAAGTATGTTCGAGTATGATGACCGTAGTAGAGGTCAACCCTATTATGGAAAAATTGAGGAGAGTCATCAGTAGAAGTTCTTGAAATGCGGGAATTGTGTGTGTTACCTAATGAAGGAAATATATTCAAAAGCTTGGGCATATAGTGGAGTGTGATGAACTAGAACTGAAAATTTGAGGTAAATTTTTCTTGTCTCTTTGGAGCAAAGTTATAATAGTGTGAATTAACAACCACCACCCGCGAATGAGGGTATGTTTTCTATCTAAGGAATTATGAGGCGTATATACTTATCTCTTTCATTTTACTTATCACCCAGTATTTAATTAGGCGGGGTGTTACATGTATATACTTATCACTTTCATTTTACTTACCCATGTTCTTCATATATCACTTATAAATATCCATGTTTGTTCCCACTTGTATATATTCATATCCTTACTTACATGTTTCATATACCACTTATGTATTTCACAATACTTTATAATCACTCTCACATGTTTCCATGTCACTCTCACTTTGCACATATATCTCTCTCACTTTTGTATATTCACATGTCTCACACTTTGTATATATCATTATGCCTTGTATATGATCCAAGCTTCATGCTACTTGTACATACTTGTTAGCTTTACTCTCCTTGTATACTTGGATCTTTTCCATATGCCATCCATGTATATACCCATGTTTCACTTCATGATTAGCAGTGGTATATATTCCCTTTATCAAACATAAAACTTTGCATTATAAAAATAAATATACTCATGCATTTTTCACACTACTTCATGTGAGCATTACATCTTGACCAAAATATTGTCCCGTAAATAATTCCCACCTTCTATTGTCCTTGTATCTTCAACGTACATTAAATGGTTCCTCTTGCATCGTACTATTTGATCGAGCTCACAACGGGAGGTGTATAGTGGGGAACTCATTCACATACATCGAGTATATTGATTCGGTCTCACTGATATCGCCATCATGAGATATATCATGAGGTAATCCACGTACACTCAGGTATATCAAATGGTTTCTCCACACGTACTGATAGAGGATTTCCTTTGTAAGTAAGCGGTATATCGTGGAAGTCATGCCAGATGGGGAACCCTTAGACTAACCTCCAATTAGTAAACCTCATATAGGTGTCTATCATAGGATACTCATACCTAGTTTTCGATTTCAACGTGAAACTCTGCAAAATGTTTAGGTTGTCTTACTGCCCAAAATTTGTACTATTTTGCCCATTTTAAAACAGGACCCTATCCGTGAGTCTGGAAACAAGCAAAAATATGTCTTACATCGCGTACCCATTCCTTTCCCAGACATGGGTCCTGTTCGGAATTCCACTTACAACCTTAGCAGAAAATATTACAAGTGAAACATAATAATAACAACTACAATGGGGAATTTTCCTTGTTTTCCTTTTTAAAAATACCAAAAATATTTCCTTCCTTTTTCAAAAAATATACATACCAAAAATATTTTTACCTTACCTTGAAAATACCAAAAATATTCTCTTTTATTGAAAATAATATCCCTTTCCCCAAAAAAGAATAAAAATTGTATTTCCCTTTCAAGTGCGAACACATACCCTAGTTTGTCCAGGAACCTTATTGAAATAGGGGTTAGATGCCCGAGGTTCCCAAAACTAATGTTATATTACCTCATGACACGGGTCCGCAAGTACCAGAATAGATATGGGCTCCTTATGAGTATCAATAAGTGTCTCATGACCCGCATATTCCACCTATTAATGGGTCACCACGAGCTCAGTTCTCGATGAAGAAATTTGCCTAGCCATGGGCTAACTTGCTTATGCATATTCTTGTTGATCCCAAAGAAGAAGAATTGAACAAGGTTAAGAAAGAGCACAAATTTCTATCCAAAAAGTGTGACTAAGTCAAGATCGTGGGGAACTAAATGGATTACATCCACATGTCTCCATACCTAAGTTGCCTGAAAATCTTAAAATGTCGAACATCGAAAGTTTGGAGGTATCGGACCTCCCATTGAGCATCAATGCAACTATCATCGCTTTGTAAGCCTATTGTGGGGGGAACCAAAGAGATAATGACCCAGATGTTTCAACAAACTCTTAAAGAAAGCGCTCTTCGATGGTTCTTCTCACTAGAGGAATCCCAAGTCCCCAGTTGGGAAGATGTGGCCCAAGAATTCATGGTTCAATACAAATATAATGAGAATTTAGAAGTCACTTGTAGAGACCTAAAGATACTTAAAAAGAACACTGGATAGTCAATCAGCACCTTTATATGCAGGTGGAGAGAAAAATCTGCTTTTATGATAAACTAACATTCCGAGGAGGAACATATGAGTGGCTTGAAGAAGAATTTATTACTGCATGTTTGGACCTCAATGTGAAGCCAATACTACCCACACTTCAGAGCCCTTATGGAGGTAGGGGTAAAAATCAAAGCGAGTGTTAACAATCATAATGTTGAGTTCAAACCGAAGAATCCAACATGGTAGTCCACTCCTCGCAGACCAGATAATACCACTGTTTTAACCATCAGTATCATTTGTCAACCTGCTACATCATGGGTACCAGAAGATCATCCCGTTACATCTAGAAAGGAATACAGTGATCTCCATGCTCCCTTCTCAAAATTATATGAATCCCTTCTGATAAGGAACCTCATTAAGCCTTTAGAGCCTCATCCATTACCAAACATAATTTCAAGGAACTTTAAGCGTGAAGATCATTGTGATTTCCATCAGATCATTGGGCATGACACAGAATAGTGGTTCCACCTAAAGAATGTCATTCAAAACCTCATTGATAAGGAGTTAATCTATCATATAGTCCATTATAAACCCAATACCATCCAAAACCCTTTTCCAACACACCAGACTGGTGTAAATGTCATTTTTCTAAATGAACCCCCTGATTTTTATCCTTCTACCAGAATCTAACCCATCAATATACATGCTCCATTGACCTGTTCCCTTAAACCCCTTAAAGTTTGTCCTTATTTCCTTTTGCACCATAAAAATGCTCCAGACCAAGCCCTACTCATCATGACTATGGCGTGTATCACCGTTTGAACCCACTCATAAATGGGGAATATGGAGCTACCAGTTATTTTAGATCAACATGGAGATTTTGGACTGAAGTTACCACATGGGATAACCAGGTAAAATAATTATGAGAGAATCAAGAATTTATACATGGAGTCCCGTGAGTGGTCCTATAAATCAAATAATTTCTTGTGTCAGCCAAGGTTCTAAAAAATGCGGGGCGTGATTGAGGCGCGGAGTCCAAGCCTTAAGCCTTAGAAGCCTAGGCGGGCCTAGGCGTAAAAAGGCGTGAAAAGGCGTTTAAGCCTTCTTAATATAATTTAATACTTTTTAACCATAACAATGCTATTAAAATACAAAAATTGCACATATCATAAAAATATGTCTGAATATATGCAAATTAAAATACTATTTGATTATTTTGAATGAGATAATGGTCCGATTTGTAAACAAATTCTTTAAAAGGCAACATTATTTCACTAAAGCATTGTTGTTTTTAGAAAAAAGTGCGCCTTAATGGTTTTACCAAGAATAAGGTGTGAAAAGCGTAAAGCGAGGCGTTTCTCCCAAGCCTTAAGCCTAGGCGGGTTTTTTAGAACAGTGGTGTCAGCAGAGGAATTTAACTTAAATAGTATAGTGTATATCATGTCAGATGAGTTTGTTAAGGAGATAGAGGTATATATAGCATCCAAACTACTTACTGTCATGAGACTCAAGGGATATCTGGTTCCATCTTTCTAACACTTATCCATTGAGCGGTAATATTTGCATCATAAAGCATTTGAAGTCGTAAATTGCATTGATTTCTCGTGGAAAGATAATATTGTTGCCACAGGGTGGGGTGATGACTAAAAAATAAGTTCCTCTGATATTTAGAGCATTTAAAACACAAAAAATACTAAGAATAGTAGCACCGATGAATAATTTGGCTTCCACACACTGGGTTTAGATCTCTGCATGATCCACATCGAGGTTGAGCTATCCAACTTGTCTGCGAAGACTATCGCTGCTAATAAGACACTTTTTAACTTGTGTAGTGTCCCTATCAACCCATCCCTAGCCACGAAGAACCCTGAATTTTACCTCCTAAAAATGAACCTGAACATGTCCCTTATTTTTTTGCTACTAATATGAATGCAAATGAGACCTCCTTTGATGAGGTTGTCACTGGTGTATTTCCAAAAAATATTTCTAATGAAATGAATAAAGATTTTGACTATCTTGTTATGACTTATATTAATTGCATTGATTCTAATCAAATAATTTTTGAAGATGATCCAATAAATGAATAGTTCTTAATTGATCTCAATAAGCAAAAAATAACTTCATTCAAACTAATGATGTTATTAACCTGGGCTCTAATAGCAATCCATGTGAGATTAGGATAGGGTCAATCCCGGATGAGCATGAGCATTCACAGTTCGAGGAACTCCTAAAATAATTCGTAGATGTCTTCGCATGAACCTTAATATGCCCGACATTGACCTAAAGATTGTGCAGCATAAGATCCGTAATTACCTTAACTGTAAGGCTATCAAGGAAAAATCGAGAAAGCTCTGCCCCGACCGGTCTTTTAAAGTCAAAGATGAAGTCGTCAAGCACCTAAATTGAATTTTATTCGCATAATCGAATATCCTACATGGCCGCCAAAATCATCCCTCTACCATATTAGGTGGAAAAGTCAGCATATGCATTGACTATCAAAATTTTAATAAAGCTTCCCCAAAGAAAGATTGTCTCTTGCCCAATATTGACATGATCATTAATAACACTTCCAATCACACCCTCAATTTATTCATCGATGGTTTGACCGAGTACAACCAAATCAAGATTCACCCCGATCACGAAGAGAAAATGGCTTTCACGACCCCTTGATGTACATTTTGCTACCCCGTCATGCCTTTTGGTCTAAAATATTTCGGGGCTATGTGCCGAAGAGAAGCTACCACTATT
Source organism: Sambucus nigra (assembly GCA_949130495.1). Lineage (NCBI taxonomy): Eukaryota > Viridiplantae > Streptophyta > Magnoliopsida > Dipsacales > Adoxaceae > Sambucus > Sambucus nigra. Next base: position 237,632,582 of record OX422207.1, read on the forward strand.
TTGTATGACCTTATCCACAATGAGGTTGAGGTCTACATAGATGACATGATTGTCAAGTCTAAAAATTGAGAAGGTCATATCCCCATCTCGAGGAAATTCTTTGAATGACTATGTTGCACCAAGTGCATATCAATCCATAGAAATGCATCTTGAGAGTCAGGAAAGGAAACATCCTTAGATTTATGATTAGTGAAATATGAATTAAGGAATAACCTACCAAACTCAAATCTATTCTCGAAATGTCGCATCCTCGGAAAGAAAAAGAAGTTTACAATTTCTTAGGTAAACTTCAATGCATTAGAAGATTCAACAACCAACTCATTCCCATTTACGAGGCCATTTTTAATCTCCTCCTAAAGTACTCAACTAAGGTTCGCAATGAGGCATGTCAAGAAGCCTTTGATAAGATCAAGTAGTATCTTACTCGACCTATAATGCTCATACCACCATATACGGATCTTCCCCTTCTTCTACACCTCACTCTTATAGACACCACATTAGGTCCATGCTATCCTAATACATTAATGAATCACGCAAAGAGATATTCATTTACAATACCAGTTAGAAACTGGAAGGGTACGGAATCAATTACAGCACACTGGAAAAGGTGTGTGTCGTTCTAGTCTGGGTCACTCGAAATCTTAAGCATTACATGTTTGCATTGCCTGTTAAGTTAGTATTTCGAATGGATCCCATGAAATACCTATTGGAAAAGCCCCCCTTATCAGGCCAAATGGGCATGTAGTTATTGTTCTTAGCTAAATTCAATATTTCCTATATCACATAGAAAGTCATAAAGGGAAGATCCATCTCTGATTACCTTATCGATAATCCCATGGGGGGAGTCGATGTGTGGATTTTTGCATTCCTGGGCAAGGATATTCTATGTACTTATTATGAGGATCTCTAGTGACAGATGTTCTTTAATGAGGATTCTAACAAGAAAGGATATGGTATTGAGATACGCATGATCACCCCTGATGATTCCCACACTCCCACTGCCATTAAGTCGGACTTCTCTTGCACTAATAACATAATAGAGTATGAAGCATGCACTGTAGGTATCAAGATTTCCCTCAATAAAGGAATTTGATACCTCAACATCTATGGAGACTCAAGCCTCATCATAGGAAAAGTTCTCTGAAAATGGAAAGTTGAAGACGAAAAGTTCCTACCTTTTTATGCTCACCTCGAAGAGCTTACCTCATAATTCAAAGATATAACCTTCCACTACCTCTCGCTCTCAAGAAATAGTTTAACCAATGCTCTGGAAAACTTGGCTTTCATGGTCGACATACTCGAGGGAATAACAATGCCCCCTTTCAAGTCCATAACAAATCCATGCTAACTCATTGCTACCACACGGAGCTCTCTATGAAATAAAATCCAGACAAATTTGGGCTATGGTAATACGTTATGTGGTCACTCCTCAAGCATGATTGATACCCTCAGGGGATAGATAAGAAAGACCATGTAACTCTTCGTAAACCTACAACTTGTTGCATTATCTGTGATAAAGTGCTTTTTAAAAATAACTTCAATGGAACCCATTTTCAATGCATAGAAGGTGATGACATAGAAAAATGATGTAGAAGATCCATAGTGGAGAATGTAGACCCCACATGAACGGTTATATGCTTGCCAAAAAGATCATCCATCAAGGGTATTATTATACTCTTATGGTTCAATAGTGTGTTGCTTAAGTTTTAAGGTGCCTTAAAAGCCAACAATTCTCTAACCTTCAACACCTACCTCCCCGAGAGTTGTACAACATGACTTTACCTTATACCTTCTCAACTTGAGGCATTGACCTAATTGGGAAGTCACTCCCAAAGAATAGAATGGTCATGAATTTATCCTGGTCACCATTGATTATTTCACCAAATGGGTTAAAGCTGAGTCATATGTTGTGTTGAATGCATAGAAAGTAGCTAAGTTCAACAGTTATAGGGTCCTTTATGAACTAGTATTATATAACGGGATCCATATCGAGGTAAAAGTTACATAAGTAGTCAATGAATACGGTATTAAGAGGCACATAATCTTATCCCTACCGATTACGAACCAATGGGATATCAAAGCTACTACAAAAAGCTTAATACCATAATCAGTAAGATGGTCGAAAGTCATCACAACTGGGATGATCGGATCCCTTATGCACTCTGGGTCTACCACACATCCGTCATAACACCAACTGGGACTACCCCCTACCTCCTTGGTATATGGCATGGAGGAGGTCCTGCATATTGAACTTATGATACCCTCTATGTGAGTTATGCTCAAAAGCTAAGTTTGAGAAGTTGATTGGAAACAAAGTCACTATGATGAACTTACACTCTTAGATGAAAAGAGATTGAAGTCTGTATACCATATACAAGGATACCACCACCACATTGCCCGATCATTCAATAAGAAGGTTAAAGACCTCAATGAGATAGTAGAGCCCTTCAGGAACCCTTCAAAACTAATTGGAGTGGGAAATACCTCGTAAAGAAAATCCTCTCAGGTGGATCCTCTATGCTCACAAACCTTGATAGAGAATAAATGGCACATCCAGCCAACTTGGACCATCTCAAGAAATTTTACCCTTATTCTGATTCTCGTCAAGCTATGATCTTTCTTACCTTCCTTTTATTAAAAAAATCTTCTCTTCTTCCTTTGTAATAAATACATAGGATATGATCCACTAAAACAAATTTTCTCAAAAATTTCCAACAAACCTTTATCCCCATAGAGGTACGTAGGGATCCCATAAAGTCACTTTAGGTGGGGTCCTTTATACTTCACAAAATGTATTCTTTTCTTCCACCAATGGAAACTAATCTCACTCATCATTTTAAATTAACAACTGGATTATGTATGCCTTAGTGATTGGTATAGATAGTTAAAATAATAAGGAATTCTTCCAAAAGGTGCACTAAGATACAATAAAATCATCATTTATATACCTTATTACAAACGCAACAATATCATGAAGTATTAGTGATAAAAAAAGTCCCTAAAACCAACATAAACTTCCCATCCACATACAATAACATAAACCTATCAAATCCATGCCTAAACACAAACATTAAAGCCTCGCAAACTCTCCTTAACAATCAGGAGGCCCTGCCTCATCATCACCATCATCATCACTATTTCCTGAACTACCCCAAAATTATAATCTTTATAGCACCTCATAATGCATTCCATGCGGAGATAAGACTTGATCAGCTTAGATGAAACCACAATGCCATGCTTCGTAGTCTCAAACATCATCAGCAACATCTGCCTAGTCTCCTCACCACAAACCTTCATGACCACATTCCCCCATAACCAACTCAGATAATCCCCTGATATTACCTAGGCTCCCCAGCATATTGGTACGAATGGGTAGATGGTCGGTGACGTAGCTGAGGGGTATCCAAGGTCATCTTCAGTGATCCAGTCAAGTCCTCCTAATAAAGAACTTCGTTATGCATGAAGGGACAATATTCTCCTAACCCCCTTGAGGCAAAAGTTTCCAAAGGAAGTAGAAGAAGATTTGGTGAAGGCCCACTAGCCAAACATACCAGTATTTATCTAATCACAAGACATGATATAACTTGCCCCACCATGGGATAGATCAGCGAAAGTGTCTAGTCCTATGCTCCACGAGCCAGTTAACTTTAATCCCAATATAAGGAACAAAAATCTCAAAATACCTTCCAAACAAATTCGAAAGACCAGTTAGTGGATAGTCAGGATGGGCCATCAAATGATGTCTCTTTACCAACCATATGAATAGCCTCACATGGCCACCACGCCAGAAGTTTTCCCGACCTTCCTTCTAGTTGTTAATCTTATTTAGCATCTCCGCCAGTATAATAGTGGCAGGGTTACGGTGATAAGACATCCACAACACAATGGTGACAACTTGGGTATTAACAGTCATATCTCCTATCACCAAAAGCATCCTAATAGTCAATCCTAAAGCTATGGCGCCATTAAAGTCTTTATCATTATACCCTCTTTGATGCATGGAATTTAGCACTGCTTGAAGGTTGATACTATCCCCATGCATTAGAAATCAGGAAGTAGAACGAGATACATGAAACAATTCATCCAATGACACCTGAGTAGAATGGGACATGTTAGGTATAGTGGCAGAATGCTTGGGTTGAAACCCAGTATGACAGCAAATTCTTCGTAGGTAGGACACACCTTATCCAGGCCAAAGATGAACATATGATCTTCAAGATACTAGAACTACAAAGTCGCTTCCAAAATATTTCATTCAATTGGATGATTATGCCACAAAGTATTTGGGCACAAGTTGAATTTCTCATATTTGATGTTGAATATGCATATGGCCTCAAACGCTCAAGATTAGTTTCAAAGGCTTCAGACATCAAAATGGTCATCTCAGATAGTAAGGAATCTTGGAGGAACAAAGAAATAATGAAAGAAGATTAAGTGTGTTTTAAAACTCAACCCAAAAGGCTCTTTCTATACTTTAAATTGGCCCCAAAAGACGATCCAATTAATTTGTTGTTGCAACAATAGTTGCAAAGTACCAAGTAATGCAAAAGGAGGACAATCTTGGCTGAAAAGAAACCTTAACTATAGGAGTATGTCGAAAGGCAGGCTAAGGAGTATGCCAACGTCACACCCCTATTTTAAGAAGATTCCCTTTTCCTTTTTTCCCTCCTTAATTTCCAAGCAATTCCCTCTTGAATTTAACTTTTTGCAACAAGGGATTCCTGGTCATTTCTTCTCAAAATAATTTTCAAAAATATATAAAAACATATCTCTTTACTTTTCATCATTAAATAAAATCCCAGTGGAAAATTAAAAGTTCACATAGACTAGGTCAATAATTCAAGATAAACCAAAAATTAAAAAATGCATCATTTTATATATGTGTCATTGCATTTACATCTTTCAGGAACAAAAGAAGAATAAAAAAGAAAAAAATATTGTTGAGATGTAGTCTAGACTTTCTAATATAATAAAATTAAGGTCCACCTTCTTGGGTATCCTGACGCACATGCTTCCAATGATGGCATGCACTAGACCCTCTGCTTCCAGATCCAGAGCCTTCCTCACAATCCTCAACAGTCACCGACGGCACCACACAAGATCGAGTTGCCTACCTTATGTAATCAGTAAAAGAATCCATCCATTCTATGATGTCATTTAATAACGACGCTAACATGAGCATGATCTGTAAGAGAACATTCAAACAAAAATAAACGAGTCAGTAATAAAGGAAAAAATCGGAATCCAAGTGTGGGGAATCAAAGGCCAAGGTTATACCTTTCTCTGAAGAACCTCCTCGAAAAATGGAGGCAATCCGTATATCGTTGCCTTAGGAAGATGATGCACTAATACCATAGGGCCTCCTCTCAGTTGGATGTGATAAAAAGGAGTAGAGAAGTTATGGATAATAATTACCTCCACTGCCATTGTACAGCTCCCTGATGCATGTGCTGAAGAACCTGGTGCACTGCTACACCTCTAGTCCTTATTAATATTGGAGGCATACCCCCCATGTCATATATGGATGCAAGAAATAACCAACTGCTCGTGATGTCTAGATAATCGTACCCCACTATTATATTGGTGTATAACATATAAGGCTAACCCGTCATTGCCTCCGCCCTCTCCTCATCCTATAACTCCCCCACTTTCCTCATATAGGTAGGAGGTTCCGATGGTGGGACCTTCACCTCACCCTCCATCACATATCTCACCACCATCTCTTCTAGGTCCCAAACATACTCGAACTCATGTTCCAACAACCTCTGCATATGTGCATGCACGCTTGTCATCCCCGCTCCCCCAAGGAAAAACGCCAAGGATAGAACGCCACCTGTCCCAAAATTAAGTCAATCATTCGAAATTTGGAAAAACATAAGGAAAATATGCAAAAATACAAAAGAAAAATAAAATAAAGCCTAACTTGATCACTTGTAAGGGCATTTAGAACCACTTCACACCCTTTCAGACCAAGAACTCCTCTAATACCCTATTCGATCTCCTTCATTGATTTATCCTCGAAAACTCCCAGGCCTCACTCGTCTTCAAATACACCATCCCTGTGTTGTGCCTGATCACCTCGTAAAACCACGTCTACAAAATCAATTATCTCAAAAAATAAAAATAAAAAAATAAGAAGAAAATGCAAAAAAAATAATAAAGGCTACCTCTAGAAGGTACGCAGGTCCTGTGAAAGTTTATCGGTAGCAAAAACTGAAAGCACAAAGAGAAGCATAGAGGGACACCATCATGAAGGTCCCTTAATCATATAAGTGAATATTAGATATGACCCTAATGAAGGTCAAGAACCACAAGTGAACAACATCACCACTAAGCACCATCGTGAACCTCCCAATAAAAGCATAATGAACATATGGGCTACCTACCACACCTGCTGATTATCTATGACGTCTATCTAATGAAGCATCAAGGTGTCCTTAAAACATCGATATCCTCATGTATTCCTCCTAAAAATTAGTTCACAGTCCCCCAGGGCAACTCGGATCACAACCTGTGAAATGCACAGTTTCATATCCACCAAGATCTATTAACACTCACACTACAGTGATGTTAGCTAATGGACATCTAACGGAGTGACTACCATCTCACCTGCGCCCAGATGGAATGTGTGGGTGGTTTCCCACAAACACTTTTCCAAACCACACAAAACAACTGATGATCTCGACGTATCATCCAAAGCTCCCACAAGAGAACTAAACCCCGTAGCCTCTACCATCAACTCACTTATGTGAGGAGTCTCTTCCATACCTTAATCGATGTCGATCCTCGAAAGTGTATACCTGGTGAAGCGATGTCCACCTTTACGAGAGCAACAATCATTAATCCCTAGTGAAAATAAATTTGAAAGAAAAATTCAAAAAAATAATAAAGAAAACTTACATAGTGATTTGGGTTTTTCATCCTCACAGAGCAATGATTTCGAGGCTCCCTCAATAGAAACCTCTCATCATCAACGTCTTTAATACCATGGTACGCATTCTTTTAAGCGCAGATATTTTTGCTTAGGCTTTTTATTTGATTTTATTTACACATTGGCATATTTGGCGTATCTCGTTACAAACTGACACACACCGACACATCGAACCAAACTCTAATATCTCCAAGTTCAAGACTCCTCTACATATCATGAAGGTATAATTATTTTAGGAGTTCATAATTATTTATAAGGTTATTTGGTATGTTACTTTAATGAAAAAATGAGGACAGGTTTTTTGGTTTTAAAAATATAAAATATTATTTTTTGCCCTCGTTCAAACGAGGTATGCCTATCTTGTTTGAATGAAATGGACTTTTTGTTTAAAGTTCATCTGATCTCTACATCGAATGAACATATAATGAGGGAATACTATTTGAATTTGTTGAACTCTCGTTAGAAGCTATTATTAATGAGAATGTTATCTCGTTTGAACGAACTGCCATTTTCGTTCAAACGAAAAGCCAATCTCGATTGAATGACTTCTATTTTCATTCGAATGAATTTGTTACCTTGAATTTTGTATCAGGTCTATAAATACCTATTTTGATTTCTTTTTTTCATCAGACTTTGGATATAATGTAAATGTAATATCTTTGACAAAGGTTTTCCATCTTTTGAGTTTCCAAACACTTTTTTATTCACACTTTACATCCCAAAATAGTTTTGTAAATCTTTTTACAACCCTAGAAAGTTTTGTATCTTGTATACACACTTATGGAGGGAGAGATCTATGGGTGAATTTGTGACCAGGGTGATAATGGCAGAAGAAGGCTTAAGGCTGATCGGTGGATACCGAGGATGGATCGCCGCTTGTGGACGACTCTGTACTGCGCCATTTTTTAGAGGTTTTGAAGACATTGCGCATTATACTTGTGAGTGTATCAAGTAGTTTGTAAGTTGATAGTCTTGTAAAACTTTCTAAGGGGATGAAATATAAGTTTTGACCTGAAAAGGAATTTTTTCTTATTTGTCGTGTTTGATTTTATGCTTACTTTAATTTCTGTGATTGGATCATTTAGCTTTTGCAAAAATATATTTAATCAAACATTAAAATTTGGTAAAATTTGAATTGTGTGTTGGGATAAAAATTCAAAAATACAAATATATAATTTTTTATTGTAACCATCCTGTCGGGCGTGTTCACGTGCTAACAAAGTGGTATCGCAGCATCCACTCTTACAAGTGGTATCAGACTTTTTTCCACCTTTATAAATTGGTATCAGAGAGAGTTGCACTAATTTATCGTGTAGATCTTTATTTAGTACTGTTTAGGGTGATTATTTATCATTCTCTCTTGTATTTATTTTTTTCGAGATGGATTGCCATAGTGAAAATTTATCTCATTTGAATTTGAAGTTGCTAAAAGAATTAAATTTCTTAAAAAAAAAATTGGTTCTAAAGCTTATATGGAACTTTTGCAAACTCTTCAGACACAGTGAGTTTTTTCGTGCGAATCTTGTGGACATAGACTATGATCTTAAAATTTTATAATTATCTAAGAAAGAGAGTGATGAAAGAGTCCGGGTTTTGGATATAGAATTAGAGGACTCAAAATTTCTGGGGTTAGTTTATGTGTCAATGAGAAAAATGATAAATTAATTAATGATTTGAGAACACGTGAGAAGACTCTTAGGGATAAGTTCCCTTTCCTTGAGGAGGAGCAAGATGGCCTTTTATGAATGATTGAAAATTTAAAGGAGTCTCTAAAATTTGAAGAGTCTAATTCTTTGCTTGAGTCTAAAATTTATAAGCTAAAAGATTATTTAAAAGACTTTAGTAGTGTTGGTAGTGATGATACTGGATCCTATGTTTCTAATGCTTTTCGTGTCAAAGTCACAACAATTTTTTTATTTTAGAGGGTCAACCTCATCCAATGATTTAAGAAAAGGTCAAACCTTAGGTAACAATCCTCGAGTTTACACATGTTCACATTAATGTAGGAAAGGTCACATTAGGGCATTTTGTTATGATCTTTAAAGAGGTCCTAGGAAGTTTCAGTCTAGTGTCCCTTTGGTTCCTAAAATCCGACACATTAATTATACTTCTATTTGGATTAGTAAATCCATTTTGGAAGCGTTATATGTTAGACTAGTTGATTCTTGCATGCTTGCTCATGAATATTCACATGTTATAGCTTATGGGTGATTACTTGCATGTTTTTTTATCATACTCTAGTTATGCTTCATGAGATATATTTTCTAGTGTTATTACATGTGTATCTTTTGTATTTTTCTTTTCTTTTATTGAGTCATATTGAAAACATACAAAACTATTTTATTTTGATATTTTTTTTTTAAATACGAAAGAAAATTTGGTTTTTTGGTGTATTTTAGTTTTACACATTTGGTATGGAACAATGGTGTGTTTGAATCCAATTCATTTTGTACTTTTCATGTGTCTAGGACATTTGGTTATGATTATATATACTTAGGTTGTTCTTAACTATGTTATCGTGGAGTTATTTTGAACTTGATTTGCTTTATGGATTCGAATTTGTATTTAACTCCTCACACACATGCACTAGATTTTTAAACGTTAACTTCACATATGTATTTGAGCTCTGTGAGATGTTCTATCATCAATTTTCCATCTACATGTTTATGTGACTATGGATAATTTGTGCATGTAAGAACCACTCCCCATTAGAATTTTTGTTTAGTAGTGAAAAAAATATGAGGGTGCACGGGAACGTGTTATGGAAGGAGAAAATCTCATTTGTGAGAAAGCCACCATTGGCAAGAACCCAATGAAAAGATTAAAGGTAAAAAAAATAGAAAAATTACCAAAAAGGGGCCAACTTAATGTTTGATCATTCAAAAGAAATAACTTCAAAATGATTGAGAAAAAAGAAGAAAATCTTGAAAATATGGTAAATGTTTATCTTTTGAGGGTGTTTAGTTGAAGATCAATGGATTTGCACAATAAATACTAGTTATGCTTATTTTGTCATGACACTATTGATTTGTAGAAAAATCAATATTATAGGCTTGTGTGTATTTTTATTTTTTGTTCATTAAATTCAACTTTATCTTGTCACTTGAGGATAAAACATAGTTTGAAAAAGTTTTGAGACAATTAGAACTTCTTCAACATATTTGAGTATTTGGGTCATAATTCATATGTTTTTAGTTCACGCCCATTCATTTCATCCCATATGTTTAGACACATCGATACTATACTAGTGAGTGAAGGTTATGTATTTTGTGTCGAGTTTGTGGTCATTTATACCTATATATGTGTGTCGTTCAATCTTTGGTATATTTTGCATATATTATAAATGGTATTTTGAATTCTTGCGATTTACATTTAGTCCAGTTTTGACACATGATTAAATCAATTGGATTATTTGTTATTTAGTGGCCATATTATGTATTGTACTTTTTGGTTTGTACATTTTATATTTGTTTTTGAAAAAATTTGAAAATTTTCAAAAATAGTTAGTTTTGATGACCTTTGAGATTATCATTTCATGTGTTGTTTACATATCTATGTGACGATATATTCCTCTTTGATACGTGATTCTTTGAAATCCATTCTTATGTTTCTACTCCTTTGTATATTTTTGATAAAAGGGGGAGAATAAATTAATGGGGAGATTTGATTTGATTTGATGATGAGTTTGATTTATGGGGAGATTGCTTTATGAGTTTTGTTTTCTATTTCAAACTCGATGCATCACATGGTATTTTTTTCGCTTCATGTGTGTAAGTACTAAAGAAGAAGAACATATTGCACCGGATGAAGACAAAGTGTCCAATGGAAGAACAAGATGACATCGAAGACAATGTTTCTCTATATCGTTCCATTTTTAGGGTTTGGGAAGGGTGTTAGGATTTTTTTTGTCATACAGTGGTATTTATTATAATTTGGTTTTTGGTTAGTTTTGTACCATAATAGCCAAAGGGGGAGATTTGTAAGCACAAATATTTTAGCTTAGGCTTTTTATTTTATTTTGTTTGCACATTGGCATATTTGGCGTATTCCGTTGCAAACCGACACGCACCGACACATCGAACCAAACTACAATATCTCCAGGTTCATGGTTCCTCTACGTCTCATGAATGTATAATTATTTTAGGAGTTCATAATTATTCATAAGGTTATTTAGGATGTTACTTTTATAAAAAAAAATGAGGCGGGATTTTTTAGTTTTAAAAATATGACAAATTTATTTTTTAACCTCGTTCAAGTGAGATGCTTATCTCGTTCGAACAAAATGGCCTTTTCATTTGAAGGTCATTTGATCTCTATATCAAACAAACATCTAACAAGGGCGTATTGTTTGAATTTGTTAGAAACTCATTAGAAGTTGGTTCTAACAAGATTATTATCTCGTTCGAATTAACTGAAATTTTTGTTCAAGCAAAATGCCAATCTCGTTTGAATGACTTCTATTTTTGTTCAAATAAATTTATCGCCTCAAATTTTTTGTCATGTCTTTAAATACCTATTTTTGAGTTATTTTTTCACGGGACTTTGGATAAAACGTAAACAGAATATCTTTAACAAAGTTTTTCCCTCTTTTGGGTTTCCAAACACTTTTTGATTCACGCTTTACATCCCCAAATAGTTTTGTGAATCTTTTTAAAACCCTAGAAAGTTTTGTTTATTGTATACGCACTTGTGGAGAGAGATATCTATGGCTGAATTTGTGACTCGAGTGATCGGGCAAAAGATGGCTGAAGAAGGCTGAAGGTTGATCGGTGGGTACCGAGGGTGGATCGTCGCTTGTGGACGACTTTGGACTGGGCACTTTTCTTTAGAGGTTTTGAAGACTCTTCGCATCATACTTATGGGTGTATCAAGTAGTCTATAGTCTTGTAGATCTTTCTAAAGTGCTTAAATATAGGTTTTTGCCCTGAAAATGAATTTGTCCTTATTTGTTGTGTTAGACTGCATGCTTAGTTTAGTTTCTCTAATTGGATTATTTAGCTTATGCAAACTCTAATGAGAAATTAAAATTTGGTAAAATTTGAATTATTTGTTGGGATAAAAATTGAAAAATATAAATATAGAATTTTTTATTGTAACCATCCATGTCGAGCGTGTTCACTATGTGCTAACAAAGTGGTATCAGAGCATCCACCCTTACAAATGGTACAGACTTTTTTCCACCTTTAATTACCAATCCCCATTGCACTTACTCGGAGCCTATCGGTATAGCTCATTGGTATGCTGAAAAGCTCTTTGCATTTCGTCCCACTGTCGTAGGCATATCGATACCCCCCCCCCCCCCCCAAAAAAAAAAAAAAAGAATCACAAAATCCAAGCCATATCCAAATTGCCCTGAAAAATTTATAAAAACAAATTCCCAAAATCTGTAAAAAGTCAAAAACCTCGAAATTCGTCAATAAAACCATTTTTTTTTTATAGAAATCAACCATTTTAAATAATACAGGATGCATTCAAAAATACAAAAATTTATAGAAAATTCCAAAAAATTCTAAAAATCAAGAATAAAAATGCACAAGCATTGACAAATAAATGAAATTGTCTAATACATCATGCATCCATGCCATCACACTTTTTACCTAGGCCCACATAATTGGCCTCGACTCTTCGAATCGGTCACTTCCACTCTTTAGATCCAATAAATTGACCTAGGCCCACAGAATTGGCCTCAACCCTCTTAATTAGTCACCACCACTTTAGGTTCGCAGAATTGACATAGGCTTGTAGAATTTTCTTGATCCTCTGAATTTGTTGCTTACACTTTTTATGTTCAAAAAATTGATTTATGCCTGGAAAATTGGCCTCGAACCTTTGAATTGATCGCCTACATACTTTAGGTTCACAGCCTGCAAAATTTCCCTCAACTATCGAAATCGGTTTCTTTCGCTCTTTAGGTTCGCAGAATTGTCTTAGGCCCGCAGAATAATCCTCGATCATATGCATCGGTTGCTTCCACTCTTTAGGTCCAAAGAATTAACCAAGACTCGTAGAATTTGCCTTGACCCTATGAATCGGTCTCTTTTACCCTTTAGGTTAGCAGAATTGACCTAGGCTCGCAAAATAGTCCTCAATCGCTAGCATTTATTAGGTACGCAAAATTAGTTTTGAACTAGTCGTTCACCCTCAAAAGGTCCGTAGAATTGGCATCAAGCCCTGAACCGGTGGTCACTTTCCCGCGCTATGTCCTCAGAATCAGACATTTACCCCTCATAACTCCCTTTTATCAGGGTGTCTATCTTTTAATGGCCTTCGCTTATCCTCAGCTTTCTCGTCGACAGAATTTGTAGACACCTAATTCTAGTGTAACAGCCCGTGTTTTTATAATTGATTTATTTAATTAAATGGGAATTTTCGAGAAAAATAAAATTTTAATTTTTGGATTTTTATTAATTAATTATGTTGGTTTTATTATTTGGAAGGTAGCATTTCAAACGGAATCGAAATCGGATTTAAAATGAAGTTTTTATAAGAGTTTGAAGTTTTTTTTTTAAATGAAAAATCACTTGTCACGGATTTAGGCCGTAACTAATGAAATTTTTTTATTTTTGGTTAAATGGAAATAAACGAAGGGGAATGGCAGTGGTCGCATACCTGATCGATCGATCGATCGATCGACTATGCCATATTTGAGGCGGTTCGGTGATTTTTATTTTTAGTGTTAGAGTGGGATTAGGATTCCTAATTAATATATAAGACTAATAATCCATAGGGGGGCTTCTCATAATTACTTTTTCACAAGTTTTTCTCGAGATAACACTTCTAAATACTTTTTTCACTCAACCATAATCATCAACCTCCAACATAATCAAGTTTTTGTCACAAGTTTTGGAAGGCTTAATTGGGATTTAATCAAGTTTATTCGAGAACACTTGTTCATTAATTTTCGAGAGGAATCCAACCGTGCTACCAGTTTTTCTTCAATTTAATCTCAGGCATGAATACTCTATTCTTTTTCTTTAGTATTATGCGTTTTAAGTATCGCTGAAACACTTAATTACATGTTTTCTTAAAATCAATTAGTAACTTAATTAGAGAAAGTGGACACTAAAGCTCGAGGCTATTTTTAAGAAATCTTTTAATATGAATAATATTCATAACCCGTGGGTACGTAGGATTCATGAGTGTATTTTTGGTTTTGTTGCTGTAGGTTGCATGTAAAAAAAACCTTGGCTATGAATTAAATGGAATTGGGGGCGTGTAACTCACGTAATTTATATAGAGATAATGAAATTGGAATTTTGTTGTATTAATGATGAAATGTCAGTGTATTTAATTTAAGATAATTATATGAGATTAATTGGGTGATTATGATGTTGTGATAGTTAAATTAATATTTAATTGAATTGGACTATAACGCATAGTTTTATACGTTGATTTATTATGATTGTTTGTGTGTGACTTGTTGGTATTATTTAATTGCCATTGTGACAACAGGTTGTTGGGTATTTATGCTCTCCCTATATTTTAGGATGCCTTCTAGGTATGGGACTAGAGGGTAGGCTTTTGATGATTTACCCTTATAAGTATGGGACTGGTGAGGGTATATTATTACGACTTTATTATGTCGGGGGTGGGCTAATTTTTTATCACTTTATCGTTGTTATGCTAGCCTAGGCATGAGACTCAGTCGAGATTTATGTTAGATATTCATCCTATACACAAGGTAGGACGTATTGATAACTTGGGGCCCCTTAGGTTGATAACTTAAGGATCTCACATCGTTGAAAGGGTGGGGTAAGTTTATGAATTGTGAATTTGAGAAATTGAGAATTAATGCCTAAGATAAAAATTGGTATTAAAATTGGTGGCGACATAATGTGTCAGGGACCGATAGTTTAAACGGGTCAGCTTGGGCGATTTATGTCGTGTCATGTGTTGGAACCTTATCATATTGCGGGGGATCGACAGTTTAAACGGATTCTACTGGCTATTTGCAAGGGGAAGTGTGACATTTTTGGTGAATTATCACACGTGGCGGGAGGACCGCTATAATGAATTTTGGTGAATTATCACCCGAGACGGGAGGACCTCCATACCTAATAATTATTGAACTAAGAACATAAATAATTGAGAAATTTGGTTATTAATAAAAGATTAACTCTGTGGGACTTGGGAATTTAAAATCATATTGGTGTGCCTGTTTAAATGGGACCTCTGCGGATAGTTAGTGATTTATTTATATCGCATTTAATTATCTTGTTTGATTAAAATACTCTATTTTGATATTTATTGCGTATAATGCTACTGTCTGGATTCAAGGATCCTATTTGAGGGGAGTAGTGTGTATTCATGCTCGGGGCTCTAACCTCTGACCTCGTGCGTTGATTAACTTTTTCAGGTATTAGTGCTGGAGTAGCTGCCTAGGATTTTTGGATACCATTTGGAGTTACAGCTGGAGTTTGTTCTTTTATCGCTTTATTTAGTTAGACTTTATTTTTAGCCGTATTTTATTATGACACTTCATTTGGGTTTTATTGGGCCATTCGGTTCCAAAGTTGTTAAAGGATTTCACTCGGATTATTCACAGTTGATTATTAGTCAGTTTTAACTAAAACATTTGGAGATTGAATTTATTCAAAGTTTTAGCATGTGATGGATTTTATTGTTCAGAAGTTATTATCATTTGAGATTGATTCAAATATTTATCTTATGGAGTGATTTTTTTTTATGTCTCATATTTGTGTCATGCTAAGAATGGTATTTTATTTACTCACGTCCGGCATAGTTTTGGTGGCGATCGATGCCATAATTACACAGGGTGTGACATCTAGTACCCTTATCTTAGTACCCATCGTGCACCTTCATAGCTACCAAGCATAATCACTTAAACCCTCAAACCCAATCCTCCCTCTAAAACCCCAATCGAGGAACTAATGGACACTTTTGAGCTTTTTTGTTTACTCTGGTCAACTCTCCAAACAACAAGTAACTGAATGAACTTTCATAGGACTTTGAATACCCTTTTTAACGGTCCATACCGTGCACGAATTGATCTTATGGTTTTCATTTACTTGCCTTTTCCTTTAAAACCCTAATCTAGATATCGTCGGATGTTTATGAGCTTTTTTTGACTTAATCAACTCTCGAATCCAAGGGTAACGTAATGAAATTTCATAGGCTCCGAATACCCTCTCTAACAGTCCATACCAAGCATGAATATGCCTTACGAATCGCATTTACTTGACGTTAAACCCTAATTGAGAGGTTACCGGCCATTTTTTATCTCTGTTTGATTTTGGTCAACTCTCCGTATGAAATTTTGAAGAAATATGAATCCTCTTTCGAATGATCCTGCCCGTGCACGATTCGGACTTAAGGCCTGCATTTTATTCCTATTTTTCCAAAAAAAAAAGTTTATTTTGGACTTGGGATAGAAACCCTGAGTCTTATGCCTATCGGCATAGGGGTACTTTACTTGGCATATAAGTCAGGGGGTATGCCTATAGGCAGGTCTAGGCCTATGTCGGTCGGCATATATCTTAACCCTAAAATTTCCTATTTAAGGAAGTCATGACCTCATTGCAAAACACCCCCTTTGTACATACTAAGAAAGCTCTGCCTCAAAATTAGTGCATAGCCTTTTACAAAAACCTTTGAAAACAGTTTTCCCACATTCCATTACATAATCCATACACCTTACCTTCAAAACATTACTCCCACATTCCATTACATCACCCGTACACCTCACATTTCTTTTGTAACCTTACCACTATTACACTACTGTAATACCCCGTATTTCTATGCTATATTAATTTGGGAATTTATTAAATTTAATGTTAATTAATTATTTAATATAAATTTGGAAATTAATTATGTTATAATTATTAACGTGATAAGAGTTAGTAATTATGGGAAATTTGTTGAATATTACTAATGAGCAAAGTAATATATAATATTGGTTATATTAAATGTCACAAGTGAATAAAATGACAATTTTGGAAATTTGATGTATAAAAGTGAATATATTATAAGTCGCTCGTATGGTCGTTTTGAGTGCACCAAAGTGTATCCGGGGGTTTAGTTTGGGTCTCGGGGCGTTTTTAGGCTTAATTAGTACCCCGGGAGGGCATTTTGGACATTTTACATTTTTGGGTAATTAAACCCATGAAATTTCAAGGGATATATCAGATGTCTAAGGTTGAGTTCTAGGGTTAAAACAACCAAAGACAAGTGACGGCCATAGGAGAGGGAAGGACAGAGCTTCCAAAGCAATCCAAGGCCCAAAAATCCATCCGTTTACACCGCCACCACCACCAACACGTAGATCGCGCGATGGGGAACGCAACCACACCAAAATCGTCTGCATATCAGAACGCCAAAAATCCTAGGAAAGTGTTTACCTTGCTTATTTTTGTTAATGCATCACTCATGTTAGTTTAGGGAGGATTAGAATGAGTTTTATGGAAGAAAACCCAAATTTGAGATAGGAAATCGCATGTAGTATTGATTTGAATGTTATTCTGGAAACCCCTTCACATGTAGAGGATTAAACCATGAAATTGTGATGTTTTAGAAGAAGAAAATTCTGGAAAAGATTGATTAGAACCATGTTTAAGTAATTCTAGGGTTCTTGAGATTTTTATGAAGTTTTGCCTATAAATCCATGATTAGTGATGGAAATTTACATGCTTTACGTAGAAAATACATAAAATGAGATTATAATGTTAGTAGTGCAAATTTTTGGGCGATTGGGAATGAAAAGTTTGGATTTGGAGGAGGTTATGTGATAGAAACCGTAACTGATTAACTGCATAATTCGCCATACCTGTTTGATCGATCGATCGAGCCAAGAGCTTCAATCGATCGAAGGTTCCATCGATCGAGCCCCAGACCTCGATCGATCGACCCCTTCTGGCAGACTCATATTTTCTCTTTTTAAATTAGATGAATTAAATTTAATGAGAAATAATTCTTGGACACCCTTATAAAAATATTTTGGGAGATAAAGAAGGCCATTAGGACATATGAATAATTTTGGGACCTTAATGTAAGAAGAGAGTTGTATTTTTGGGATACTTACATATAAGGGACGGTGAAACTAGGTATTAAAGGGAGAGACGAGTAAAATAGTTATGTTGGAACATAAATGAATACCTACTGAATTTTACACTTGAGAGGATAGAGTCCATGAGTATTGCGTAGTAAGTTGAAAAAAAATCCCTCGAATTAAAGTTAGAAACGAACCGTTATACGTCATAACTAATAATGGGAAAATCAGGATAAATGTCGTGATTATGGGTTATGGGATGAACCTAAATTTATATGATAAAAGTAGTATATTTATATGATTTTGTGTATGCATATATTATATACATGTGAAAATCATGCCCGCGCTACTTGCTATCCCTGAGGTTACCGCGCTGGGACGGTCTTATCTCGAATGGGCCTTCATGGGGGATATTGACTCGTACCCTAGAAGATAGGAATCCTAGGTACAGGCTATCGAATCGGTAGTCAGGCTCCTAAGAGACGCGATGGTATGTTCTGACCTCTTGGACTTGGAAACTATGCTGCACCTCAATATTGTTTGTGTATGTGTTAATACAGTTCGAGAGTGATTCCGAACCTGTATTTCCCTTAGTACGAGTGATACGGGGATTGGATAGCAGAGTATGCCCGCACCATAGTTTTTATGTGGGGTGTTGTTAGAATATATATATTATACAAGTATTTAATATATATATATATATATATATATATATATATATATATATATATATATATATATATATATATATGAAATTCTGAAATTTGGAACTGCCTACTGTGATATGGTAAGTAAGACATGTATAATGACTCAAATTGGAAATACTTGTTTGAAAAAGTATAAGATGACACTAGGAAACTTTATTAATAAACAAAGTTAAAATGAGAGCTTTGTTAATAAATGAAACCTTCCTTTCAAACAATTATATTGTTCAGTTTTAAATCTTACGAGTAACCTAAGATAAGTAAAAACCATTGGGAAGTTTAGTGCGACATAAGATAAGATAATCCGTTGGGAAGGTTAGTATGATAGGCGTGCACATTAGAAGAGAGGTGAGAATTTCTCAAGAGAGTGCCGCACTAATATGTTGTTTCATTGGCCTGTAAACATTTTAAAAACTTGCTAACGAATTTTTAAATCATTTACATTATCGGGCTCTAACCCGTTTCTATTTCTCTTTCTCTCTTGTATATATATGTATATATTACAGGTGCCCAGCCACAGGGGCATCTTGCGTAGGATCCCTTGGAAGGAACGCGCTGCAGCTTAGGTGGGAGTTGCAGGCCACTTGCTTAGACGACTTCTGTTATTTGACTCCACTCCTAGCATATTCATTTAGTGGGGCATGTGTCGCCCTTTCCATTATTCAGTTGTTTATTTGGACATGTGATTCTGTTATTTCTAGTATTGTCACTTTGGGATTTATTACTGTCTGGATGTTTTACTTTAAGTTTTAATGTTGGGATTTAGTTGTTGGATGTTTAAATTACTTGGATTATATGTTCCAAGATTATTGTGGTGTGATTATTTAATATTGAATTGTTGTAAATAATTAAATCTTTGTTTTTAAAATAAAAATTTGAAAAGTAATGTTTAAAAAAATTGGTTTTGACACTTAGCTTAATTAATTAGGGTGTTTAAATTGGAAAAGTTATTTTTACGACAGTGATGCTAAGAATGAACCAACTGTTCAACTTGATTTTAATTTAATAAAGGAGTGATCGCCCGGTATTTAATTAGGCGGGGTGTCACAAGTGGTATCAGAGCATCAGGTTCTAGTGTCCTTAGATTCTGTACGGCTTATTTCTCTTTCTGCTTAACATTTTTTGCTATAGAGCCCTATTTTAGGATTGTTGTATTCTTGCTTTTACGTTTATGTCTTCTGCTATTTGAGATTTGTTAATAACTGTAGACTAATGAATTTCTTCACGTTTCAGATGCCTCCGAGACATGAACCAAAGGATAGGCGTGCCCAAGCCGAGCAGCCAGCAGCTCCGGTACAGGGTACGATGAATGCTAATGAAGTAGCCGCTATTGTTTCCCAGGCGGTGAATGCCGCGCTTGCAGTAGTTCAGCAGGCTCCACCCCAGATTCAGGCAGTGGCGCCATTACCTGCACATCTTCCATCTGCGTGGGAGCGGGTTAGGGATGCCTTTCAGAAGGCTTATCCCCCAGAGTTCTCTGGTAGTTCAGATATCATCATCGTCAGCCAATGGAAAAAATATATCCAGCGGCATCTTCATTTGTATGAGTGCACAGACGTGCAAAAACAGTTGTTGGCTTCCTTTAAGCTGGTGGGGGCTGCTTTGCAGTGGTGGGAGTCCACCACCACCTTGGAGGAGAGGGACACGATCCCAATTCAGTCATTTTGGGAGCGGTTTGACCACAAGTACTTTCCACCCGCCGTGCAGACTGAGATGAGGAAGAAATTACTGAACTTGAAATAGGAGAATTCTACTGTTACTGAGTATGAGGAGGAGTTCACGAGACTTCTCACCATAGTGCCAGATGAGGCACCCACTAAGGGTAAGAAGATAATGCTGTTTATGGACGGGTTAGCTTGGAGGATCCGTCAGCACCTTATAGGGAATCTGTCTCTGAGTACTTTCACTGATGTACTCAATGTTGCGTTACTACATTGCCAGGATCGCCGCTTCCATCTGCAGGGAAGCAAGAGAGCAGGAGAGTCCAGCCAGCAAGGCAGGACCGGGGGTAGTAGTGCTAGTGGAGCACCGACATCTCAAGGACAGACTCGTCAGCACGAGCAGAGTTCCCATCAGGGGGACCCTGCTAAGCAATTCCGTTCAGGTGATTCCATACATGGATTTGGGGGTTATAGGAAGGGCCATCCTAATCAGCAAGGCCAACACCGGCAGTAGCAAGGCCAACAGCGTTTTCATCAGGGCCAACAGGGCCAGTGGCGGGGTGGTAACGGCCAGCAGGGCCGTGGTTAGCAGGGTCAGAGAGGAGGTAACTTCAGAGGTCGATGTTTTGTGTGAGGCAAGCATGGACATAAGCGCCAGGATTTCCCAGAGGGTGGTAGGGCCCCACAGCAGCAGGGTGCCCATAATGAGCCATAGAGGCCACTTTTTCCAGCTTCCCTCCCAGCACCAGCCCTACCAGCCGTTCCAGCAGCTCCAGTGCAGCAGGGGTAGTTACAGTGTGGACGTATCTATAGCGTACACCAGGCAGCAGCTCCACAGGCACCACCCGCGATTGAGGGTATGTTTCCTATCCATGGTATTATGTTTTGTTTGATACTGGGGCGAGGCATTGTTTTATAGCTACGCATTTTGCGAAGGCCTTAGGGTTATTAGCCACAGCAGAGAGCATTGTAACGTGTGTAGACTCACCACTGGGGAATGGTTCGCTTATTTTCTTTATATGCCGAGGAGTGGGGGTAGAGATTGGTAGCTTGGTATTACCTGCAGACATGTTAGTCTTAGATATGCATGAGCATGATGTTATTATCGGTATGGATTAGCTCGCTGCTTACAGGGCCATGATAGATTGTTTTGGTGGGAGTATTTTTTTTTCCATTCCGAGGCAAGAGATGTTTTTAGTAGCAATGCCTCGCCCAGAGGGAGGCTCGACCGCTAATTTGTATTACATAGAGGAGGATACCTCTAAGGAGGTTATGATTCCCTTATACACGATCCCAGTTGTTCGTGAATATTCAGATGTATTCTAGGAGATACCAGGCCTACCCCCCAGTCGAGAGATAGACTTTGTCATAGATTTATTACCGGATACTAGACCGATAGCACGCGTTCCATACCGTATGGCTCCGGCAGAGATGCGAGAGTTACGAGATTAGATAGAGCAGCTGTTAGGTCAGGGCTTCATTTGCAGGAGTACCTCACCTTGGGGCGCTCCAGTCTTGTTTGTGAAGAAAAGAGATGGTTCACTGAGGCTATGTGTCGACTACCAGGAGTTGAACAAGGTCACGATACGGAATAAGTATCCGTTGCCTCGAATCGATGATCTGTTCGACCAGCTGAGGGGAGCAACTTTCTTTTCGAAGATAGATCTGAGGTCGGGGTACCATCAGCTACGTATTAGGGAGCAGGATGTTTCAAAGACTGCTTTCTTGACGAGATATGGGTCCTATGAGTTCAGGGTGATGCCATTTGGCCTCACAAATGCTCCAGCCGTGCTCATGGACTTAATGAATCGTGTGTTCAGAGAGTTCTTGGATCAGTTTGTCATCGTCTTCATAGATGACATTTTGATATATTCACACGTCGAGGAGGAGCATGCCGAGCACTTGAGACAGGTTCTTCAGACTCTACAAGAGCATCAGTTGTATGCTAAGTATGAGAAGTGCAGATTCTGGTTGCGAGAAGTACAGTTCTTGGGGCATGTTATTTCTTAGCAGGATATAGCAGTCAACCCGAGTAAAGTGTCAGCAGTGAGGGAGTGGGGACAGCCCACAACACCGGCGGAAGTGCGTAGTTTCTTGGGGTTAGCCGGATACTACAGGAGATTCATTTGGGGATTCTCCAAAATAGCGGGTCCATTGACGAACTTGACTCGCAAAGGGGTACCATATGTTTGGGATGATGCTTGTCAATTGGCTTTCGACGAGCTGATAGACAAGCTTACTTCAGCACCAGTCCTTGCTCTAACGAAGTCGGGTGTGGAGTACCTGGTTTACACCGATGCCTCTTTACGGGGACTTGGAGGAGTACTTCAGCAGGAAGAGAAAGCTATAGCTTTTGCCTCCCGCAAGCTTAAGCCGCATGAGAAGAATTACCCCACCCATGACCTGGAGTTAGCAGCGGTCATTTTTGCATTGAGGATATGGAGACACTATTTATTGGGGGAGGAATTTCGTTTGTTCAAAGACCACAAGTCACTGCAGTACCTGTTCACTCAGCGAGAGCTGAATATGCGTCAGCGCAGATGGTTAGAGTTTGTGAAGGACTATCAGTTCGACATACAGTATCATCCGGGGAAGGCCAATGTAGTTGCTGATGCGTTGAGCCATAAATCGGTAGACGATGTAGCAGACGTCTGGAAAGCAAAGTGGAAGGAGTTGGGTCACCAGGAAGCAGTAGCCCGTTCCTTCATATCTGTTATGACAGTGACACCCGAGATTGTTACGAGGATGATACAGGCACAGACCACAGACCCATTTTGCCAGGAGCAGATTGTACGACTTTTAGTCGAGGGTGCTGAGTCCTATTATGTTAGTTATGGTGGGGGTTTGAGGTTTAATGGGAGATTGGTAGTTCCAGAAGGAGCAGAATTACGTCATGCAGTGATGACTCAGTCTTACGGGTCCTGATTTGTGGTACATCTTGGAGGAGATAAGATGTACTAGGATATGAGGCGACAATACTGGTGGAGTGGGATGAAGAAGGACATCGCTGAGTTCGTGTCCAAGTGTTCTACCTGCCAGCTGGTAAAGGTGGACCACCAGAAACCGTCGGGGTTGCTTCATCCATTGGAAGTACCCGCGTGGAAGTGGGAGAGTATTTCCATGGACTTTATTATAGGGTTGCCTACATCACAGCGGGGCCACGACTCTATCTGGGTGATTGTAGACCGTTTGACCAAGGTGGCTCATTTTCTGTCGGTGCGGACAGACTATACCACGGGTCAGTATGCTCAGTTGTTCATTGCTGAGATTGTCAGATTACATGGGGTGCCCCTGAATATTGTGTCAGATAGAGACAAGATTTTCATGTCGCGTTTTTGGGAAAGCTTTCAGGAGGCTATGGGTACTGAGTTGAGGTTGAGTTCAGCTTATCACCCACAGACAGATGGACAAACAGAGCGTACTAATCAGATGTTGGAGGATATGCTACGCATGTGTGCTCTTGATTTTGGAGGAGGGTGGGAGCCACATCTTCCACTGGTAGAGTTTGCTTATAACAACTCTTATCAGTTCACGATTGGCATGGCTCCATTTGAGGCTTTGTATGGCAGGCCTTTTCGTTCCCCAACTTGTTAGCTCGAGGTGGGGGATAATAAGTTACTAGGACCAAAGGTGATTCAGGAAACCTCCGCAAGGATTGAGATGATCAGGAGTCGCATTTGAGTAGCCCAGGATAGGCAGAAAAGCTACGCCGATGCGAAACGGTTCTTCCGGGAGTTTAATGTGGGGGACCAAGTGTTACTACGTGTTTCTCCTATGAAAGGAGTGATGAGGTTTGGGAAGAAAGGGAAATTGGCCCCGAGGTACGTGGGACCATTTTCCATCATCGAGAGGATTGGGCCAGTAGCATACAGATTGGGACTGCCAGAGCTTTTACATCGCATTCACGATGTATTCCACATCTCGTCGTTGAGATGATATCTTTGGGATGATATGGCCCATACCCACATTGTGATAGATGAGATAGACTTATAGACTGATAGCTCTTACGAGGAGAGATCGGTGGCTATCCTAGACCATAGCGAGAGAAGATTGAGGTCGAAGGTAGTTCCACTTGTACGGGTCCAGTAGGAGCATCATAATGTGGAGGAGTCCACTTAGGAGCGCGAGGCAGATATGCGCGAGAGATACCCAGATTTATTCTTACCAGGTACGCCTTATTTTTTGAATTTCGGGACGAAAATCCGTTATTAGGGGGGAAGTATGTAATACCCCGTATTTTTATGCTATATTAATTTGGGGATTTATTAAATTTAATGTGAATTAATTATTTAATATAAATTCGGAAATTAATTATGTTATAATTATTAACGTGATAAGAGTTAGTAATTATGGGAAATTTGTTGAATATTACTAATGAGCAAAGTAATATATAATATTGGTTATATTAAATGTCACGAGTGAATAAAATGATAATTTTGGAAAATTTGAGTCGGGACGCGCCCGTGTCGCGTCGGGACTAAATATTGATGTATAAAAGTGAATATATTATAAATCGCTTGTATGGTCATTTTGAGTGCGCCAAAGTGTCCGGAAGGGTCGAGATAGTCAGAAAAGTGTACCCGGGAGTTTAGTTTGGGTCTCGGGGCGTTTTTAGGCTTAATTAGTACCTCGGGAGGGCATTTTGGACATTTTACATTTTTGGGTATTTAAACCCACGAAATTTCAAGGGATATATTAGATGTCTAAGGTTGCCTTCTAGGTTTAAAACAACCAAATACAAGTGACGACCATAGGAGAGGGAAGGAGAGAGCTTCCAAAGCAATCCAAGGCCCAAAAATCCATCCGTTTGCACCGCCCCCACCACCAACGCGTAGATCGCGCGACGGGGAACGCAACCACACCAAAATCGTCCGCAAATCAGAACGCCGAAAATCCCAGGCAAGTTTTAATCTTGCTTATTTTCATTAATGCATCACTCATGTTAGTTCAGGGAAGATTAGGATGAGTTTTATGGAAGAAAACCCAAATTTGAGATAGGAAATCGCATGTAGTAATGATTTGAATGTTATTCTGGAAACCCCTTCACATGTAGAGGATTAAACCACGAAATTATGATGTTTTAGAGGAAGAAAATTCTGGAAATTATTGATTAGAACCATGTTTAAGGAATTCTAGGGTTCTTGAGATTTTTATGAAGTTTTGCTTATAAATCCATGATTAGTGACGGAAATTTACATGCTTTACGTAGAAGATACATAAAATGAGATTATAATGTTAGTAGTGCAAATTTCTGGGCGATTGGGAATGAAAAGTTTGGATTTGGAGGAGGTTATGTGATAGAACCTGTAACTGATTAACTGCGGAATTCGTCATACCTATTTGATCGATCGATCGAGCCAAGAGCTTCAACCGATCGAAGGTTCGATCGATCAAGCTCCAGACCTCGATCGATCGACCCCTTCTGGCAGACTCATATTTCCCCTTTTTAAATTAGATGAATTAAATTTAATGAGAAATAATTCTTGGACACCCTTATAAAAATGTTTTGGGAGATAAAGAAGGTCAGTAGGACATATGAATAATTTTGGGACCTTAATGTAAGAAGAGAGTTGTATTTTTGGGATACTTACATATAAGGGATGATGAAACTAGGTATTAAAGGGAGAAACGAGTAAAATAGTTACGTTGGAACATAAATGAATACCTACTGAATTTTACACTTGAGAGGATAGAGTCCATGAGTATTACGTAGTAAGTTGAAAAAAAATCCCTCGAATTAAAGTTAGAAACGAACCGTTATACGTGATAACTAATAATGGGAAAATCAGGATAAATGTCGTGATTATGGGTTATGGGATGAACCTAAATTGATATGATAAAAGTAGTATATTTATATGATTTTGTGTATGCATATATTATATACATGTGAAAATCATGCCCGCACTACTTGTTATCCCTAAGGTTACCGCGCTGGGACGGTCTTATCTCGAATGGGCCTTCATGGGGGATATTGACTCGTACCCTAGAAGATAGGAATCCTAGGTACAGGCTATCGAATCGGTAGTCAGGCTCCTAAGAGACGCGATGGTATGTGCTGACCTCTTGGACTTGGAAACTATGCTTCGCCTCAATATTGTTTGTGTATTTGTTAATACAGTTCGAGAGTGATTCTGAACATGTATTTCCCTTAGTACGAGTGATACGGGGATTGGATAGCAGAGTATGCCCGCACCATAGTTTTTATGTGGGGTGCTGTTAGAATATATATATTATACAAGTATTTAATATATATATATATATATATATATATATATATATATATATATATGAAATTCTGAAATTTGGAACTGCCTACTGTGATATGGTAAGTAAGACATGTAAATGACTCAAATTGGAAATACTTGTTTGAAAAAGTATAACATGACACTAGGAAACTTTCTTAATAAACAAAGTTAAAATGAGAGCTTTATTAATAAATGAAACCTTCCTTTCAAACAATTATATTGTTCAGTTTTAAATCTTACGAGTAACCTAAGATAAGTACAAATCATTGGGAAGTTTAGTGCGACACAAGATAAGATAATCCGTTGGGAAGGTTAGTATGATAGGCGTGCACATTAGAAGAGAGGTGAGAATTTCTCAAGAGAGTTCCGCACTAATATGTTGTTGCATTGGC
Source organism: Sambucus nigra (assembly GCA_949130495.1). Taxonomy (NCBI): domain Eukaryota; kingdom Viridiplantae; phylum Streptophyta; class Magnoliopsida; order Dipsacales; family Adoxaceae; genus Sambucus; species Sambucus nigra. Next base: position 237,659,520 of record OX422207.1, read on the forward strand.
CTGTAAACATTTTAAATACTTGCTAACGAATTTTTAAATCATTTACACTATCGGGCTCTAACCCGTTTCTATTTCTCTTTCTCTCTTGTATATATATGTATATATTACAGGTGCCCAGCCACAGGGGCGTCTTGCGTAGGATCCCTTGGAAGGAACGCGCTGCAGCTTAGGTGGGAGTTGCAGGCCACTTGCTTAGACGACTTCTGTTATTTGACTCCACTCCTAGCATATTCATTTAGTGGGGCATGTGTCGCCCTTTCCATTATTCAGTTGTTTATTTGGACATTGTGATTCAGTTATTTCTAGTATTGTCACTTTGGGATCTATTACTGTCTGGATGTTTTACTTTAAGTTTTAATGTTGGGATTTAGTTGTTGGATGTTCAAATTACTTGGATTATATGTTACAGGATTATTGTGGTGTGATTCTTTAATATTGAATTGTTGTAAATAATTAAATCTTTGTTTTTAAAATAAAAATTCGGAAAGTAATGTTTAAAAAAATTGGTTTTGACACTTAGCTTAATTAATTAGGGTGTTTAAATTGGAAAAGTTATTTTTACGATAGTGATGCTAAGAATGAACCAACTGTTCACCTTGATTTTAATTTAATAAAGGAGTGATCGCCCGGTATTTAATTAGGCGGGGTGTCACAACTACCACCAAAATCATCCTACATCACCATCAAATTCATAATTCTAGGTTTAAAGTAGCTCCAAATTCTATTCATCCCAACTTGTTATTTTAGTGTTATTATTCACTTTCACCTATTAGTATATTTTTTATATTTAATTGTCATTTCCTCACCTTAATCACTCTTTTACTACTTATATATTCAATAAACTTATTTTCAAAAACTCAAAAAACATAAAAAAAAATTGATTTGATCCTTAAATCCCAAATTAGAAATTTCCTTCCATTTTTACTACATTTACCTCACTTGTGAATGTTATGGGTTAAAGTTCGCCCTTATGTGTTTTTGAACTACGTGGACTTCAATACCATTTCCAGCTACGTAGGCATCTCGAGTTTTTCTCGAGAATCGAGTCATTTTTTTATTGTTTTTCACTTTATTCATGCATATATTGGAAACCCCTCATAGTGAATCATAGTGAATCATGATACGATGTGTTGCGTACAATATATTATATTTTCATTTTTTATTCTCTTTCATTTCGCAATCTCGCCAGACATGCATATCTATTTCCTCATAGTGGATTATGATTCAGTGTATTGCATATAACATAGAAATTTCTCTTTATTATACTTTTAGCAGTCCCATGAGACATGCGCATTCCATTCTTTGCGATATATTATGATCTAGTGTGTTGCTCATATTTCGATTACCTTTTAGATTATTTTCTTTCTTTTTATTTGTACTCCTTAGAATGACTCATCCCTGTCTTTTCCATGACGTGGGTATGACGATTTGTTATCTCACCTATTTAACTCCATATACCTTATACACACAAATTGCATTTGGGAGAAAAAGAAAAATATTATCATAGCCCATGAGAGACCGAAAGGGAGGAATGGGTGCCTAATACCTTCTCATTTGTAACTTAGTCCCATATATATATATATATATATATATATATATATATATATATCAAGGTTTTAAAAAATGCGGGGCATGATCGAGGCGTGGATGCCAAGACTTAAACCTTAGAAGCCTAGTCGGGCCTTAGGCGTGAAAAGGCGTTAGGCCCTTCTTAATATATTTTAAGATTTTTTAACCATAACAAGGCTATTAAAATACTAAAATTGTACATATCATAAAAATATGTCTGAATATATGCAAATCAAAATACTATTTGATTATTTTGGATGAGATAATGGTCCGGTTAGTAAAAAAATTCTTTAAAAGGCGATATCGTTTCACTAAAGCATTGTTGTTTTTAGAGAAAAAAAAAAGTGAGCCTTAAGGGTTTTACCAAGAATAAGGCATAAAAAACTTAAGGTGGGGCATTTCTCCCAAGCCTTAAGCCTAGTCGTGCCTATGCGGAGCCTAGGTGGGTTTTTTATAACAGTGATATATATATATATATATATATATATATATATATATATATATATATATTATAATTATCTTGTGTGGACTAGTTCGCAATTTAAGAGTGCGGACCGAATATGTGTCACATGACGGTGAGCCTAGAAATTATCTGCTAAATTATAAGCACACTCTCTCTCTTTTCTATGCTCACCGACAAGTGACACATGTCCGGTCTGTACTCTTAAAATGCGGATTGGTCCGTATAAGAGCAGTACTGTATACACACACAAAAAAAAAACACGTATATCTATAGAGAGAGAGAGAGAGAGCACTCATGGTGAAGAATGAGAGAGTGAGTAACGAGAGAGGTAGAGTGAGCAGTGAGAGAGAGAGAGAAAGTTATGGGTGGTGGAATGAAATAGAACCCCACTGTAACACCTAGTTTTTTAATAAATAAGAAAGTCACAAATTTTCGTGTGTCAGATACCGCATTAAGTGGGTTAATTGAGCTACGAATTTTAATGGGGATTAAAGAAATTCATTTGAATAAGTTAAATATTTATAATTATTTATTTATTATAATATCATAAGGATAAAAGAAGTAAATTCAATGAATAATAATAATAATAATAATAATAATAATAATAATAATAATAATAATAATAATAATAATAATAACGGGTTTTTTGACAAAAAACAAGTGTTCAAAAAAAATTTGAAAACTTCGAACGAGATATAAAATGAAATTATGGACAACTTTTTCTTCTCCAATGCCTTCAAAATAACATGTTTAACTCTATATTAAAAGTATTTTATGTCAAAAGTTTAGTAAAAAAATAATGGAGCAACTTGAGTTAGGCGGACTGTCAACTTTTGGGAGAAATGGGGAACGAAAAGAATTGACCCTACTATATATTTTAGGCCTTGTTATCTGGATTCCTACCCAATTAGACCAAGTGGGATCATTATTGAGTGATGGGAGATTATTGGTATAGGACTAGGAGACTTTATAAGGAGGATGAATGAGGATCTTAGCTCATATTGTCAAAATCTTTCGAGCGTAAGGTAGCCCCAAAATGAAGACTTGAGTCTTCTTCCCTTGCCCATTTCAGTAGACTCGGAGTTCCTATATTATCTTTATACATCAACCTTACAAGACCACCACCCCATCATTTCATTATTAAGTGTTAAAGAGGGTGTTGATGTTTTTATTATTAAGAAAAAACCTCCAAAGGAGCTAGGATTTTATTGAATTTTCCTTCAAACTCTTCATCAAAGGAATTAATATCTTCAAAAGGTAGGGGTTCTACACTATTTTCAAGTTTGAAATCAAATCATGCTAGATATATGTATATATACAAGATTTACAGGATTACTTATGCTTATTATAACTACATATGAATATATGTTGAAAATATATGATAAAAATGGATAAAATTTAAAGTTTAAAAGAAGGATAAATTTAAGAATGCTTAAGAAAATTGTTTCATGCATAAATCATGTTAAGCTTGTTGATTTCGTGATAATATATTATATTGAACTTATGAAGAAATAGTAGGATGTTTTTGTTGGGTTTTATTGCCATAAAACCTTGCATTCATGAACATAAACTTATGTAGTTGTGATAAACAGGTTAGGTATATTGAAAATGTATCAAAATGAGCTCTTGAAAATAAAATGATAAACATGAAAACTTTAGAATACTAACCACATAAAATGATACAATTTATGTGAACAGAGTTTTAGAACCTTGAAGAAAATAAATTAAATGGGTTCTAAGTGTATAAGTAGTAAAAGAGTGGGTGTTACAATTGTAATACCCCGTATTTCATGGCAATTGATTATGGGATAAATTAAATTAAGTTGGGATAAATTAATTTAATATTAATCCGGATTTTAAAATAAATATTTACTAGCATGATGAGAATTAGTAATTATTGGTAAGAATACTGTTGAATATTACTAGATGAGTAAAGTAATATATGAGATTGAATTTATTAAAATTTTCGCAAGTGAGTAATACGACAATCATAGAAATTAAGTCGGGACGTGCATGTGTCATGTCGGGACTAAATTAATGGAATAAAAAGTGAATTAATTATAAGTCGCCCGTATGGTCATTTCAAGTACTCCAATGTGTCCAAAAGGGTCGAAATAGTCAAAAAAGAGTACCCGAGAGTTTGCTTTGGGTTTCGAGACGTTTTTGGCCTAATTGGTAACCCGGGAGGGTAATTTGGTAATTACCCATTTTTGGCCTTAATTATGGACGAAAATTAGAGTGTTATATTTGATGAGAGTTAGAGTCCTCGAGGGTTAAAAACATTAGATTTGCAGAGAGGCTAAGGAAGGGAGAAGAGAGAAGGCTTCCAAGGAGGAGAGCCACCAAACCTACACCATTATCATCAATTCCACCACCAATGCGTAGATCAGGAGAAGGAAAACGTTACTATATCACTTAATTTCATCGGACCAGACCATTGATTTCCATGCAAGTATCTATCTTATTGTTCTTTAGTTGATAACACATCCATGCTAGTGTAGGAATTAATTCTCTCATGTCTTCTTGAAAATAAAATGTTGTTTGGGAGATTTTTATTGCAAATTTGGAGTATAAACCATGTTAGGATGGATATCTATCCTATGTTAAATAATATCCATGAAATTCATGCCCAATAGAGATTGAAATCTGGAAATTTAAATGAATTATTGATAAAATTGGATGAACTAGGGTTAAATGATAATTTCTTGAATTAATCCCCTTTGATGACGATTCTTAGTGAATTTGCGAATGTTTTACATTAGAAATCTTCTATATTGGTTTATAAAACGTTCATGATGTTTGGTTGGGAGTTTGGGATATGCTAATAGAGGTTTAAGGATTTATATTGGATGAAAGCCGTAGGTTAAAATTGTAGAAAAATTGGGCCAACGCCTACTTGATTGATCGATCGATCGACCCCTTTTCATCGATCGATCGACTCCTCCAGGAAACTAAAACTTTTTCCCCTTTTTATTTTAATAAAATTCCAAATGTGTAAGGACGTTTGGACATAATTTAAATATCATAATAGGACATGAGAAGGACCATTAGGGTATAAGTAGGGTCCGGGTAAGACGAGTTTATGTGAGATTTAAATCGTGGGGTTTCGGGGATATAAGTTGAGGGAGAAATCATGCGTACGTTAAAGTGGGTCTTTTAATAATTTAGAAATACATAGACCTGTAGGGTAGTGAGGGTACACCTACTGATTTTATATTTATCGAGAGGATACACTTCGAGGGTCGAGAAGTACTTACGGATTTACAGTAATTGAGAGAATAAAAAGAATAATTTAATTGTACGTAGAACTCGGGAATTATAGACTACGCATAGCGAACTTATTATGGGTCGTGGGCGTACCTAGATGAATTATGTGAATATATGTATGGGTGCATATATATATATATATATATATATATATATGTATATATATATGGTATATTTGTGTGTAATCGTACCCGCGTTACTTGCTATCACGGAGGTTTTGCGTCAGGACAGTCTTATCTCGATTGGACCTTTATGGGGTATATTGACTTGTACCCTAGAACATAGCATCCTTGGTATAGGCTATCCGAGAATGATAGTTAGACGGTCTTAAGAGACGTGAGGGTATGTGATGACCTCTTAGTGACTTGGAACTATGCTTCACCTCCAATATGTGTGTTTTGTGTTAATACAGTTCGAGAGTGATTCCGAACTAGTATTTCCCTTTTTGTACGAGAGATACGGGGACTTGATAGCAGAGTATGCCAGTACGATAGATTTATATGGGGTGCCTTATTAGTATATATATTATGAGTGATAAATATATGTACTTGTGATTAATATACTATGCTTATAAGTAGATAAAATTTAATAATTGATATTAAATGAATTAAGTGGTTGAGAACGTAATTATGTATTGAGATGAACATAACTGGATTAAAATATTCCTAATAAAAGAGTCATCAGATATAATCTATGGTTAGGCGATCACTTAGATTAGGCTTGGTGAATAAAGAATCGGTTAGACTAGTTAACTGGGTTAGATTTAACTACGTCAATTCGGTAGTACGCTAGGCGTTCACACTAGTTGAGAGGTGAGAATTCTCATGTGAGTGTCGAGGTACTAACATGTATGAAATATCAATTGGTAAGCATTTTGAATACTTTTTAAACTATTTTAAAGTTGCTTTACACTCGGGTTCTGACCCGTTTCCTGTTATCTTTTCTTCCTCTTGCATACATACATACATATATATATATATATATACATATATATATATACATATATATATATATATATATATATATATACATATATATACATATATATATATATATATATATATATGTATATATATATATATATATATATAGAGAGAGAGAGAGAGAGAGACAGAGACAGAGACAGAGACAGAGGAAGGCTCACCTACATCATGCACTATACATCACACTTAATTCTAGGCCCAAGAAAACTTTTTTTTTCAAATTTTATATTTTTCCCTTGAAATTAACCTTCCAATCAACCCTCAACCCATATGCAAAAAATTAGGTCAAAATACATTTTGTAACTATTTTTAAAAAATCCATAAAAAAATGTTGGCGCAGGCCCTTGTAAATAAGCTATTTTTAGCAGCTTTTTGTGATTTTTTTTAAAATAGCTACAAAATGTATTTTAACCTAATTTTTTGCATAAGGGGTGATTGGAAGGTTAATTTCAAGGGAAAATATATAATTTGAAAAAAAAATTAGGGCCTAGAATTAGATGTGACGCATGGGTGATGTATAGAGCATGATGTACTATAGCCTGGCTCTCTCTCTCTCTCTCTCTCTCTCTCTCTCTCTCTCTCTATATATATATATATATATATATATATATATATATATATATATATATATATATATATATATATATATATATATATATATATATATATATATATATATATTATAGGTGCCCAGTCACAGGGGCATTAGGCCTAGTCTTTTGACCATTGGCGTGATACAGCTATCGTCGAAATTGCAGGTCCTTGTAGTAGACGACTCCATTCTTATCTTTCCAGTCTTCTATTTAGTTATTCTATGACAGGGCATGTGTCGCCCATTTCCATATATTATTTTAGATCAGAGAGCGACTTATACTCTTTATCATTTCACGATTTAGTTATTGTTGGGATTATTTTATTTATTTTCTTGCTTGCGATTGGGATATATTATTTGGATTTATTAATCTAGCTTGGTTATTTAATTTGGATGGTTTGGTTTAATATTATTAATTGTGTTCATGAAAATGGTTTCATATTAAATCATAACAATAGGTCTTAATTTATAAAATTTAATGTTTTGACACTTAGCTTAATTATTTATTATGTGATTAATAAAAAGAATTATTTTTTCGACAGTGATGCTAAGAATGAACCAATCGGAGTACTAATCACCTGGTATTTAAGTAGGTGGGGTGTCACAGGTGGTATCAGAGCATCCGATTCTAGAGTCCTTTAGGATCTGTACGGCTTATCATGCTTTCAACTTAGCGTCCTTTGATATAGAGCCCCTTTAGAATTGTTGTACTCTTATTTATTGCGAATATGTCTTCAGCTAATTGAGACTTAATAATAACTGTGGATTAATAAAAATTCCTTCTCATATCCGATCCCTCCAAGAAGAGCCCCGAGAGACAGAAATGCCTAGCCCGAGCAGCCAGCAGCTCAGGCTCGGGGAATGATGAACGCAACTGAAGTCACCACTATAGTTGCTCAGACAATGAATGTAGCATTTGTGGTGGTACAGCAGGCCCTACCCCAGGTTCATGCCATAGCGCCAGTGCCAGCACAGCTTCCCACGGCATGGGAGAGGGTTAGGGATGCCCTTCAGAAGGTACATCCCCCAGAGTTCTCGGGCAGTTCCGACATTGTCATCGCTAGCCAATGGAAGAAGGACATCAAGAGGCATCTATGCATGTATGAGTGCTCAGACGTTCAGAGACAGTTACTGGCTTCCTTTAATCTATTAGGAGCCACCTTACAGTGGTGGGAGGCCACCACCACCTTAGAGGAGAGAGGCAGTATGCTGATTCAAATTTTTGGGTTCGGTTCGACGGTAAATATTTTTCCTCCGCCATGCAGACTGAGATAAGGCAAAAATTATTGAATCTTAAGTAGGAAAGTATGACAGTTGAAGAGTATGAGGAGGATTTCACGAGACTTCTCACTATAGTGTCGGGTGAGGCACCTACCGAGGAGAAGAAAATCTTGATGTTCATGGATGGGCTAACCTAGAGGATTCGTCAGCATCTCATAGGTAATATGTCGTTATGTAGTTACACTGATGTACTCAATGCCGCGCTGTTGCATTTCCAGGATCACCGCTTCCATCAGCAGGAAAGCAAGCGAGCAGGGGAGTCCAGACAGTAGGGCCGGACAGGAGGTAGTAGTGTCGGTGGAGCACTAACAGCTCAGGGACAGGTCCGTCATAGTTAGCAGAGTTCCCATCAGGGGGACCCTGCCAAGCAATTTTGATTAGGTGATTCTATGAAGGGATATAGGGGTTTAGACAGGTCCAGTCTAGTCAGCATGGCCAGCAAGGCCCACATCGTTACCAGCCAGGCCAACAGCAGGGCCAATAGAAGGATGGTAACGGCCATCAAGGCCGAGATCAGTAGGGACAGAGGGGAGAAAACTTCAAGGGCATATGTTTTGGTTATGGCAAGAATGGCCATAGGCGCAAAGATTTCCCAGAGGGGGATAGGGCCCCACAGCATCAGGGTGCTCGTTATGAGCCATAAAGATCACTCTTCCCAGCTGCCCTCCCAGCACCACCTCTGATGCCAGCTTTACCAGCCATTCCAGCAGTCCCTGTTCAGCAGGGGAAATTACAGTATGGACGTGTTTATAACGTCCACCAGCCAGTAGCACCATAGGCGCCACCCGCAGTTGAGGGTACATTTTCTATCCATGGCACTATAGGGCATGTTTTATTTAACACTGGGGCGTCATATTATTTTATAGCCACTAGCTTTGCAAGAGCCACAGGGTTATTAAACACGACAGAGAGTAAAATGACATTTCTAGATTCACCACTAGGAAATGGGTCTTTAATTTTCTTTATATGTCGGCGAGTAGGTATAGAGATTGGTAGCTTGATATTACCTACAGACATTTTAGTTTTAGATATGCATGAGCGTGATGTCAGGGGTGGAGTACCTAGTGTATACTGACGCCTCTCTACAGGGACTCGGTGGAGTACTTCAGCAGGACGAGCAGGATATAGCTTATGCCTCCTGCAAGCTTAAGCCTCACGAGAGGAATTACCCCACCCATGACTTGGATCTAACAGCAGTCGTGTTTGCCTTGCAGATTTGGAGACACTACTTGTCGAGGGAAAAGTTTCGCATGTTCACAGACGAAAAGTCACGGCAATACTTGTTCACTCAGTAGGAGTTGATGTGGTTAGAGTTTGTGAAAGATTATCAGATGGTCTAGGATGAGGATCTTGGTCCGATTGGGAAAATATCTTGGTCGTAGTTAAGGGATTTCAATATCAAAATTATATTACTATATACATTCGTGGTCCCGTAGTGGATTAAGACTAGGGTACATAGTCATCATGTCACATGTTTAAATAGTACACGGGATTGTGTTGCGATTGTAAACAATGATTACTATTTCACTATCTATAGCGATAAGAACAATGTTGGTCCGATGATCATTACGAAACAGTTCCTAAGTATCTATATATTAAGTCTTCTTGATAGTCTTGGATGATGAGTTATAGAAATAATAAAATGAGTAAAATGAGTAAAGGATAGAAAGTTTTCATTACACGTGATGTGTTGGCTGACTTGAGTTAAATGGTCTGTAACATCTCGATTGTTAGAATTATCCTTAGTTGTTCTTAAGTTTTAGAGTGTTTGATTGATGACGAATTAGTATCCGCATTAAATTATAAGTTGTCATCTTAGTGGGGTGAACGAATAATCATGAATTCTAAATTGGGATATATATAATGATCATGCAAATTCATATTTTGAGTTTAGAAGGAAACTAATAGGCCTTATGATTAATTTATTTCCTGACATAGAATTTGTCATAAGTGTTATTTTCGCATAGAAATTACGTGATCGTATGCCATTATGATGTAGGCAATTATTCGCCTAAGTTTAAATTTGGGTAAAGTTGAGTACTTAGTATATTTAACTATATAACACATTTTTGATGAGAATCTATCAAGAATCTATGAGATTTACCAGAGTAAGAAATTTAAGTAAAGGATTTGGAGAAATTGGAAACAATTGTAATATTGTGGATCAATAAGTAGATTTATGATTCATAACGATAAATTAGAAAATACTTGTATAAAAGTAACAAAATTAAATGGTAAGCGTCAAACTAAGAAAGCATCTTATGGTCATACAGATGAATTTCATTTCTAAGAATATAATTGGATAATGATATGAAAGAATAAGCATTAAGAACAAGTAAGAGTTTACGAAAATACTTATAAATCAACTGTTTGATTATATTACCTCATAAGGAAGAAGTTTCAGGTTTTGGAGATCCCAAAATTAAGGTTGTACATGTAGGGAACCGCATGGATATTTAAGATTGAGTAAAATAAATTAAATTTCATATCATAGTGTAAAAAATATATAATGAGGTTTAAAGGAGCAAACAAGGACTCTGGCGAATATTGGCACATTAAATTCATGTCTGAACCTAGAATAGAAAGTTTGGAAAAAGGGACAAGCTTAGAGTTTATAGGGTATTGTTTGATAATAGGTAGGTTAAGATTTATGAAGGAAGTCATGGAAGCTAGTTTTTTATTTGAAATTTTCCTTGATGACTAAATGATAAAAAGGCAAATCGTGCATTATTGCATATAATGTAACTAAATTATAAGGTGAAAGATTAATCGTAAGTCGAGTTCAAAAAATGAACTGATGGGTTTTAAAATCAATATAGGTTTTTTTAATAAACTACGAAGCCTAAGAAAAGTTTCATAAAATATCTAAGACGTTGAGGAGTGTATGTCAAGATTAACTTTTCCAATCAAGTTCGAGGAATAAAAAGTGATGCGCGAATAGGGATTTGATCCTTGACACATGAGCTTAAGTATGAACTTCAAGGTAAGATAATGAAGACTAAATCTTCTTGTGTAATGTTTTGATTTCAGGAACAAAATTTCCCAAGGTGGGAAGGTTGCAACACCCGATTCTTTTATAAATAAGGAAGTTGCAAATTTCTACTTGTCGTGTACGGCGTTACATAGGTTAATTGAGTTATGGATTTTAATGGGGATTACATAAATTAATTCAAATAATTTAAATATTAATAATTTTTTATTAATTATAATATCATCAGGATAAAAGAAGGAAATTCAATGAAAAATAATAATAAAATAAATAAATAATAACGAGTCTTTCGTTAAAAAAATAAAATTATTGAGAATTTTTTTTTTAAATTTCATTAGATGTAAAATTAAATTCTCGACAACTTTATCTCTTCGTGGTCTTCAAAATAAATTATTTAGAGCCATATAAAGGGTATTTTTTATCCGAGGTTTAGTAAAAAACATAATGGAGAAACTTCACTTGGGTTGGCTGTCAACTTTTAGCAGAAATGGGGAACAAAAGAATTGACCCTCCCACATTTCAAGGCCTTGTTACCTAACTTCCTACCCCACCAAGTTGGATCATTATTGAGTGGAGGGGTATCATTAGAATAGAATTTGGGGAGTCTATAAGGGGATTAATGATGGACTTAGCCAATACTGTCAAAATCTGGTCAGTGTAAGGAAACCCAAAAATAAAGACTCTAAGTCTTCTTCCTTTCCCATTTCAGAAGTCTAAGAGTTCCTATATTATTCCTATACATCAAGCTTGAAAGACCACCATTCCACCCATCCATTATTAAGGGTTAAAGAGGGTGTTGTAGGTGTTATTTTTAAAGATTTTTTTTTAAAGGAGCCAGGATTTTATTGAATTTTCTTTCAACCTCTTCATCAAAGAAATTAATATATTCAAAAGGTAGGGGTTCTACACTATTTTTAAGTTTGAAATCAAAGCATGCTGGATATATATATATATATATAAGATCTACATGGATACTTATGTTTATTATCACTATATATGAATATATGTTGAAGAATATGTGATAAATATGGATAAAAGTTAAAGTTTGAAAGAAGGATAAGTTTTAGAATGTTTAATCAAAGTATTTATTAAATAAATCATGTTAAACTTGTTGATTCTATGATAAAATATTATATTAAACTTATAAAGAAATAGTAAATGCATTTGTTGGGTTTTATTGCCATATAACCTTACTTTCATGAACATAAACTCATGTAGTTAGGATTAATGGGTTACGCATGTTGAAAATGTATTAAAATGAGATTTTAAAAATATAATATTAAACTTAAAAAATTTCAGAATGCTAATTACATAAAATGATACAATATATATCAACAGGGTTTGAGAACCTTGAAGAAAACAAAGTAAATGGGTGTTATGTGTAAATGTAGTAAAAGTGTGGATGTTCAAATGTGTAATATTAAAAAGTTAAGGCCCAAAGTAAAACAAGGAAATAAAGATAACAATGTGAAGTTATTAGAGTGTAAGACAAGTCTTGAAATGTTAAAAGTATGGTGTTTGTGCCAAAAGTATAATTTTATAATAAGTTTGGGCTAAGTAGTAACATTTGCACAAATGGGTATTGTTCTGGAAGGTTTGTTTTAAAGAAAGAATATGAAATGATAAAGTGATGAGAAACAAGGTAGAAAATGCAAAATTAATACTTTTAAAAGGTAAAGTCTTGAAATGACAAAAGCAATGTTTTAGTACAAAAGTGACATTTTATGTGAAATATGGATAAGTAGTAACATTTGAAAAATGAGCATTATATTGGAAAGTTGGTTTTAATGGTAGAAAATGACAAGGTAAAATGATGAGAAATGATGTAAAAAGTACAAAATTAATGTTTTAAAAAGTAAAGTCTTGAAATGATAAAAGTAGTGTTTTAGCACAAATGTGTCATTTTATGTGAAATATGGATAAGTAGTAACATTTGCAAAAATTGTATTGTCTTATAAAGTTGATTTTAAAGGAAGAAAATGAAAAGGCAAAATAATGAAAAATAGTGTAGAAAATGGAAGATTAATGTTTTGAAATGACAAAAGAATATTTTAGCATAAAAGTGTAATTTAATGTGAAATATGGACTTAAGAATAATTTTATCAAACTAAGTGGACTCTAGTTAAAGAGTTGGACATTAAAGTATATTATGAAAACTCATATTTTGTAAATTAAAGATGAAAATAAGCATTTTTGAAAAAATATATATATATATATAAAATGCAAGTTTACTAGTGTGTGTGTACATAGTGAAAAAGCACATTAAAGTATATAAATGGGTATTTGAACTCATAGGTTAAGTTTCACAAGAAATGGTAATTAGATTTGCTTTCAAAGGATGAAATATCGAGTCTAAGGTAAAATAAAAATGGATTTTTTTTAAAGTGTGAAACTTGAAAATAAAATGTGTGCTGGGACTTATCTCATACCGGGTATTTGGACTCATCGAGTGGCGAAAAGGAAATAAAGGGAAAAATATTAATAGTGGATAAAAAGGAAAGAAATAAAAAATGTTACCATGATGTAACAAATAAAAGTTGCTCGGAGGTAACCGGGAATTTGAGAAGGTCCCGGAGCGGTAGGGTGCGTCTTAATGCTTAGACCCCAAACCACTAATTAGGAATATATTGCGGCATAGTGGTAGTCGATGAAAGAACATATAACACTCATGGAATATATTATGACACGTCGCTTATTAATGTAAAGGAAAGTTTTCAAGACGAGTTGGAAAATATGAAATTACATTAATGGTAAAATTAATGAGATAAGGTTAGTATGGTAATAAAGATTAAGTGTGAGTGAGCTCATTGCCTAAATTGCAAGGTCATAATACATCTTGCATGGTTACCAAACATCTTGAATGAGAACACTTAATCAAATGAAGGATGATTTCATAATTGCTAAAATACACTGTAAATGTATAGATATTACTTGTATGATATATATACTTTCATAGTATTTATCCTATTAAGCACACGCTCATACCCTTACATTTGACAAACCACCCAGGTACTTCAAGTAGAGTAAACAAAGGATAACGGGAAAGGAAGGGAGAGTTTTTCACGATAATAGAACTCTATCACTATTCATTTTCAATCATGTAATTTAATTTCAAACAATTATTTTATCATTAAGATTTTACGTAAGTACTTTAAATTTGGATTTTAACGATACAGGACATAGGTATTATTTCCTCTATAAAATTCCTTTATTTTAAGTGTTCCTATAAATTTTATAAGATGGACTTCATTTTATTATTTAAACTAAATGAATTTTAGGTTACAAATGCAAAAGCAAGATTCTATTTTAAAGGAGGATTTTCTTAAATGAAATGTAAGTATAAAAAGGTTTTTCGCAATTGACACCTAGAATCAGGGCATCACACTAAGGAGTTTTATTCATATCAGATATTGGGCCACAACTAGGACTATTACCCCTACTATAACTAATAAAGGTTGTCACGGCTCCTTTGTATGGTCACGGTTCCCAACCGTGATCTACGACCGTGACCCACATTTGCCATCGATACTTTATCACTGATCCCAAACTATGACCATAACGCCATAACCATTTCAAATTAAAAAATCTATCATGGTTTGGGGTCACAATTCTGAACCATGACCATGTTTCACTAAACTTTGTCACGGTCCTTTGGGTTTGATCACAGTTCTAAATCGTGACCCTCAATGTGAGTAAATTAGCGCCAAAATTCCTGCCATCTAGTTACGGTTAGGGTGCATTTTCTGAAATTTACAAGATTCCTTCCATCTTCCCGTGGTTCCAATATCATTATAAGAAAAAGTTTATATCCTCAACTTAGAAAACATATTTTATTTTGATTATAAAGATAATGGATGCAAACCATACCGGTTATGGTTTTGATGAGTTCTTTAATTGTTGGCACCTTTCCACCTTGAAAGATATGGTGTGAAGGTGTGGATCATGAAAGTAATACATTCTATGATTGTAATTCGTTGTTTTCGTTTTGTAAATCTCTATTCTAGTTCATTTGTCAGTCATTCAGGCCGTAATTTTTTCCGATTTAGGTTTTTCCTCATCACTCCTGTGTTGTGTGATTGTTTGTCTTTCTATGAGTTTTGATTCAACACTTCAGTCTCAGTAGATAAATCTAGTTTTGAATGATTTCGGTAAACTTTTTCACATGGACATAGGAGTGTTTATATTCCTATAAAATGAATTAAAGGAAAATATTCCCTCAATATTGAAAACAAATTTATATTGATGGTTTCTCTTAGACACCATTTTTCTTTAGCTCTCCCGCATTCCCATATCATATGCGCACACTATCACCATCCTTGTGATCCCTAAGGTGAGCAAAAAGATACTTATCAGCAGTCATGTGTCCCGAGAAATCACTATTAAGGTAACATTAGGAATTACATTGTGCTTTCTACAAAGTTTGGATGATGGAATTTTTCCCATTTTTTTTTCTAATTTAGGGAACACTCACGTTTAATTTATACATTTACATTCTCAAACTTTCATTCAAAAGGGGGAGTGATGGTTAAAGCTTGTACTACACATCGGTGGAAGAAACACGACTACTATAAACTAAAAACTCATTATTGTCCGAGCCTGAGTCACTTTCACTAAGGTAGACATTCAAACCTTTCTTTTGATTGACCCTCTTCCTCTTTGCTCATTATCTGCTTGATATTTTCAATTACATCTACAAGAATTGTTTCCAACTTTATTTGTATTTACATTCTGAAATCTTCTCATTTTGGATCAAAGTTTTTTAAGGTTATATTTAAAAAAATCATTTAATTATTTAGTCAACATGACTAGATTAACCTCATCATCATCGAAATCATCATTCGAAATGAAGACATTACTCTTTTATGCATTCAACATGATGCCCTTCTTTTTATAGGGGGTGGGAGATTCTTTCTTCTCAAACGATTATAGAGATACTATGACCTCTTCAACCCTCGTCATGTTGATATTACCTGACACATTTAAAGAGGTGATGCGTGGAAGGAACTTATAACGCAACGACCTCAATATATACTTGACTACCCTTGATTTTTGAATTTTCACTCAAATTGAACGATAAGTTTTTGATATATGAGAGTTTGTATAAAAATCGTCATTTCAGTTTCTTGCATCAACACTATCTTAGAACAAGCAGTAAGATATTATATATTTGAGAACAAACTATAACGGTACCCTCATGGGTGACTTGGTGTATATCCTTTGTCTCCATATACTTTACACACCATATAATTCAGCGATACTCCTTATGTGTGACTCTATTAATCAAACCATTCAATCTTCTAGAATCAAAGTTACATAACATATGTTCTTCCTTATTCCAAGTATCCATGAGTTTCGCGACAATAGTTAAACTTCCATTTATCATTGCACGCTTTTATCCTTTCTCCATGGCTAACTAAACATCATACATGCTTTTCAGCACACATAATTACTTCCATCAAAAAATATGTTAGTGGGTATTTAGTAAGGGGGTATATTTTAATATTTGGTGATATATATTTGTGTGTTTATTATCTCATAGATATCTTTGATGACTTATGTATTGTTACCTTTGGTTCATAACCTATTATTAACATATATCTCAATTCTATATTATGGTCTAGTGATTTCATTCTTTTAGATTATCTTTTCATGCTTCACTTCTTTATAGAATGTTTTATTATTTTCATAATTACACTATTGCTTGATTATATTGTCATTTCTTTGTTGATTCCGTAACAAAAACTACGAGAGAGATTTTTTCTAAAAATTGGGAAAGAGTTATATTTATTAATAAATAATAGATGGTTTAATTAAGAAGGACTATAATGATGAAACATTATGTATTAGTTTATGCGGAAATGAAATAGTGAAAGAATAAAATTAAGGAATGAGGTTTATACATCGTATATTCTAGAGACGTTCATTAAACTTGATATATATTCTTTAGTGATTAGATTAACCATGTTTACATCATTATATATTGTATTCATCTTATTACTTATGTTTCACTATCATTTAATTACTCATTGGTTTTTGGATATGTTTGCTAGTTAAATCAGGTTTCGAGAGTTAAGAATGGATGAGGATTATGGTCTGATTCATCCGAGTGTGTCTTTCTATCATAGTCAAGCTATGTTTTATCATATGTGATAGATTTGATTTGTTTGTTTATAATTATTTTATCTTTGTGTTTTTTCAATCAATAGATAAAGGGGGTGATTGTAAGAGTAAATTTATACTTATTTGGCCTTATCTCATTTGATTATCTTGCTTTCATTGGATAAGATAAAATTTCAACCATACTCCTTGAGGTCTTTATGATAAAAGTTCATATCAATATATATTCACTGTAGTTCATGAATATCCATTGTTGCATCCTTCATGATCATACATTGGATAATACAACTTTAGGATAAAGGTAAAGAGACTTAGAGAACTTAGATTTTACCTCTTCGTTAAATTTTTTTTCTAAAATAAATAATGTTCTAATTCAACCATTTGGTTGAAGATATTTTTATACACATGATGTAATATTATTTCTTATAAAAATATATTTTAGAAAATTCATCCTTGTATGTTCATTAAAAAATATTTTAGAAAATGCATCCTTGTGTGTTCAAAACACTTCTTAAATATGTTGAGGCAAGTATTTTGGTTTTTGCAAAATTTCTACAAATCTAGGAAAACTCAAACTCCTAGCGCAACCTAGTTTTCTTAATCGAAGCCAACCTTTGTTGGTTGAGGGTATAATAGATTTTGGTGGAAATTTTTGTGGTTTTTGTCTCAAGCTTAATCACCGCAAGTTTTTTTAGCTAAGTTTCTAGAAATAGCTTGCGAAACGTGAATTTTGAGATCTTTTAGAGAAACTTGCATTATAAGATGTGTAAATTCTCTTTTTTCATATACATATATTTTTTCATAAATAGGCAAGAAACTTATTT
Organism: Sambucus nigra; assembly: GCA_949130495.1. Classification (NCBI taxonomy): domain Eukaryota; kingdom Viridiplantae; phylum Streptophyta; class Magnoliopsida; order Dipsacales; family Adoxaceae; genus Sambucus; species Sambucus nigra. Next base: position 237,677,605 of record OX422207.1, read on the forward strand.
TTGTGAAATATAATCACTATGGTCTTTAAGATATTGTGTCCACAAGTTAGAAATGCCTATTTATTTTCTTCTTCTTCTTCTTCTTCTTCTTCATCTTCTCCCAAAAAAAATAAGGTTTTGAAAATTTTAAGGTTTCCAAATTAATTTTTATCAAGCTAAAAAAATTTAGGTTAAAAGAAATTAGATTTTTAGAGAGCCAACGACTTCTTTGTATTTTCATAAAATAGGTGGTTTAAAGTTTCATTACATGTTCTCAAGACTTGAACAAATATTTTCCAATTTTTTTCTTAAGAGACTTCAAATTTTTGATATCTCAAAAATAATTTGTGAGTTTATTTTGAGAAGATAAATATATTTAACACTTCTATCAACCTTTAGGAATATCATATCCTATGAAGTAAAAATATACAATTCCTCTTCCCGTGGTTCCAGTCTCATTGGAAAAAAAATGGATCTTCAACTTGAAAACAACATTTGATTGGGTTACGAAGACAATGGATGCAGACCATACTAGTTGTGGTTGTGATGAGTTCTCTAGTTGTTGACACCTTTCCACTTTGAAATATATGGTGCGAAGGAGCGAATCGTGAAAGTAGTGAGTTATGTGATTGTAAGTCATTTTTCCCTTTTTGTAAATATCTATCATAGTTTCTTTGCCATTCATTCAACCTGTGTTTTTTTTTTGTTTTGGTTTTTTTCCTTGTTGCGCCTTTGTGTTGTGTGATTATTTATCTTTTACACATTTTCATTCATCATTTCAATCTAAGTAGATTTGGATTTTGATCATTTCGATAAACTTTTTCCTATAGACATGGGAGTGTTTATATTCTCATAAAATGAATTAAAGGAAAATATTGCCTCAATCTTGAAAATAATTTTAATGTCACTAATTTCTCTTAGACGTCATTTTTCTACGACTTTGTTGTAGTTCTATATTATACGCGCACACTCTTACCATCCTTGTGATCCCCAAGCTGAGCAAAAAATACTTATCATCGGTCATGTGTCTCAAGAAATCACTATTGGAGTACCATTAGGAATTATGGTGGGTCTTCAAGAAAGTGTGATGATAAAATTTTGTTCATCCTCTTTCCTTTAATCTAGATAACAATCATGTTTAGTTTATACATTGGCATTCTCAACTTTTCCTGAACATCGGTGAAAGAAACACAACTAATTTTAACTAAAGGCTCATTTATGTCAGAGTCTAAGTCACTTTCACGAAGGTAGGCATTCAAACCTTTTTTCTGTTTGCTCCTCTTTCTTAGTTGAGTGGGACACTCAAAATTATGATTCCTAAAGCGTTTTAACTCAAAGCACTTCCCTCTGTCCTCGTCATCTCCTTGATATTTTCAGTTATGTTTATACAAATTGTTTTAGTCCATATTAGTATTAGCATTCCTGAATATTCTCACCTTGGGTATAAGTTTTTTAGTGGTATCTTTAAACAAGTTATTTAATTATTTAGTCAACATCACTAAATTAACGTCATAATTATTGACATCATCATTTGACATGAAGGCAATACTCTTTTATGCATTTGACATGATGCCCTGTTTTTATTGGGTGGTTAGATATTCTTTCATGTTGAAAGTTTGTAGAGATATTATGACATATTCAGAATTCATCATGTCAATACTAACTAATATATTTAAGGCATTGATGCATGGAAGGAACTAATAAGGCGATGACCTTAATATATTCTTGACTACCCCTAGTTTTGGAAGTTTCACCCAAATTGAATAAGGAGTTCATAATATTTAAGAGTTTGTATGGAAACTCGTCATTTCATTTTCTTGCATCGATAACATCTTAAAAAGAGCGATAAGATTTTGGGGATTTGAGACCAAACTATATTAGTACTCTTATAGGTGAGTTGGAGTATTTCCCACGCCTTCTTAGATGTTACATATGTCATAATTAAGGAACTCCTCATGTGACTCTGCTGGTCAAAATATCCAATCTCCTAATAAAATTAAAATTGCATAACACGTGTTCTTCCTTAGTCCAAGTCTCTATGAGTTACGAGACAACAGTTAAATGGTGATTCGTCATGGGATGCTTCCATCCCTCGTCTATGGCTAACCACACATTATACACACCTTATAAAATGAAAAATTAGTTCCATTAAACAATGGTGCACAAGAAACAAACTAACCCTCACTACACACCCCACGAGATTCGTATTCATTAAGTTTGAACACCCGTTTCCTTAAAAAATTAAAAAAATTATAGGAATTTTTTTGTTCAATTAATTAATAAATTAAAATTAAGTACATCCTCAAATAAATCAAAGTTGAATATTATTTCTAAATTATTTAATTATGACTGTTATACCTTTATAGGCCCAGTTTATGTGGGACACGAAATGATACCAAAAGAGGACTCACCATGTGTTCGGCCTCACTTCCAACAAGAGTTAGGCTCAGGTACCAATCTACTCGGCCAACCACATTGACAGTTGTCCCTCTCCAGTGTAGACGTTCTCTCACACCGTACGTAAGTATTCACCTATACGACCAATAGACTTCTATCTAGTCAAGTGGGAGTAAGGGAACATAGTTGTTATGAGTTTGTTACTTGCAAGCATATCAGGAACACTAGCACGGGATCCAAGGCATATCAGTTTGTTGTTTATTTATTAGCACGTGTATATAAGTGTAACTACCTGACCTATAAAGGCAGTCCAGTTGTCCCCTAAATATTCTCTACCAAACACTTATAAATAGGTGGCAAATCCACTTGAAAAGGGGACACTTTCAATCATTCTTCTACCATAGCAACCCTAATTATACATCTAATAATAATGAAAGGAGAGCTAGTAACACCCGTGGATGTAGGTTTCCATCTTGTGTCGAACCACATAAAATTTATCTTATTCTCATTGTCTCTCATCCCCATCCTCTATTATTATTTATCTTTTTATTGATTATTTGATTATTTTTTATCTCCATTTTTGGACAATAACAAATTGACACTGTCTGTGGGAATACGATAAGTCATTGTGATCCCTACCGGAATTTGATTGTTTATCACCTTCCCTGAAACACCTGAGAATGGAAAACAATCCTGAGAGTAGCCCTATGGAAGAAGTCCAAACACCGCCTACCCCCATTGGGGAGGGCGATTTACATAATCTATTGATGAGCCTGGCCAAGGGGAAGGTAGTGATGCAGGAGAGTGTTAAACAATTGGCACACACCCTTTAGGAAGGGATGGTGTAGCTCAATCTGAATGTCGTTATCCCTATACCAGGGGTATCACAAAGCAGTGGAGCATGATTTCCATTAGTTCCCTAAAGAGACATGAGGCAAGAGTATCACAAGAAAGCTATGAAGAATACCAATAGGCTGAGCTTGGGGTCCCACAAAAATGCCAACTCCTCCAGACGAACTGGATCGCAGCGGGACCGATCCTATCACCCCAGAGCCATATCCTCCATCCAGTCACAGAGCCATTTTAACGATCAATCCTACTCTGAAAAGTATCCCATTATGCTGGAAAGGCTGAGCAGAGGCTTAGTGTTCGATCGGTTGGGCCGACATCACAATCACTGGCAGGTACCAGTGATATCTCGCGATCGTGATCAGATGAGAAGTGATCTAGGAAGATCCATCACCAAAGGCTCCCATAATATTCTAGAGCATCTGTCGAACCCGATTATACTTTCTAGGAAGAGAGCTCGGTCGAAAGTTGAGGATGAACTGCAAAGTCAGTTACACGTAAGACCAAAGACGATAACTAACCATGAAAGGTATCCATCTAATGTTTGGAGGATCTTCTCGGCGGGATGTCCAAGTCTAAGAAGCCCCTACAGAGAGACTTCGTGATAGGGTCACCATTCGTATCTTTTATTGTAATGTACCTTACCCCGACCAAATTTTAGCCTCTGGTTATCATGCCAAAGTACAATGGAAAGACAGACCATGTTTTGTATTTCGAGCAGTATCAAGTTGTTAAAGACATTTATTCTATTTCTGACGAGATGCGATGCAGAGCCTTCTCTAGCACAATCACAGGTTCTGCTCAAATCTGGTACAATATCCTGTCAAGAGGATAAATAGTCAATTTCCAGTATTTGGTTAACCTATTTGTTAGTAACTTTAGCTTGTATGTGAAACCAGGAAAAAGAGTGGCCCATTTCGTTAGTGTTCAATAGAATGCTAATGAAAACACCAGTGAATATATCACCCGTGTTAACACCGAGAAGATGGAGATAGTGGATTACAATGAGCAAAATCCTATAACTTCCGTAATGAGCAGTCTACAATCGGGGAAACTATTTTAGGCATTGGCAAAAGAACCCCCCAAGATTATGACAGAGTTGTTGGCCAAAGCGGGAAAAATCATGAACACTGAAGAAGCAATGGCTGTTAAGGATTCTGACCACCCCAAATCCTCGGCCATCAAAGATAGTGGCGAGAACATCTGAAAGATCGAAATGCTAAAAAAAATGAAGTATGAGGAATATACTCCACTCACGGTCGTCATCCATCATTTTCTAGAGGAAATTCGGGGAAGTACGAACCTCAAGTGGCCAACAAACTTGAATTCACCAGCAAATAGGTGGGACAAAAGCAAATATTTTGAGTTCCATAAAGATCACGGTCACAATATCGACAGCTGCATCGCCTTGAAGAATGAAATTGAGGGACTAATCAGGAGAGGTAAGTTGTTTAAGTATGTGGGTAAGGATGGTCGACTAGATCCTGATGAGCGTAAGAATAGGAGAAGATTGAAGTCACCATGCCATAGGAAAAATGACAAAAAGAAGGAAATGGATGACGACTCAGTGTATGATCCACACCTCCCAAAGAATCCTAAAGACCTTGTATACGATGTCAGCATAATATCCTCTAGGTATTATTTCATCTCCGAAGGAGATGCAAGTGGGGGAGAAGATCCAACCAAAAGGAAGGCTAATCGAAATAAGGTTAAAGTTTTCGCTCACGTGAGATAGATTAACCTAGCAGCAAAAGTGGACACACATCCTCGTAAGGAGAATAAGGATGATCTGATCATCGATTTATCTCAAGACGACCTATCTGGAGTGTTGTATCCTCACGATGACCCTCTGGTCATCACCATGATGATCCACAAAGGAAGAGTTGCCAGAGTATTGGTTGAAAATGGTTGCTCCATAAATGTTATGTTCTACAACTATTTCAGAAGGTTGAAGCTCCGTGATAGTAAGTTAATGCCATACCGCTGACCCCTGATCGACTTTTTTAGGGGAAAAGGTGTACCCATTGGGAATGGTGGAGCTCGAGGTTATAGTGGGCACATGGACAACTTATCGCATCGAGAACATTCGTTTCTTTATCCTAGACAAAAATATACTCTCTGCCTATAACGTGATACTAGAAAGTGTTGAATTAAAAAAATATGGGGTCGTCCCATCCACAGTGCACCAGTGCTTAAAGTTTCCAACTCACTATGGAGTGCGGTCATCAAAGGCAACCAGGTTAAAGTATGTGAGTGCTACTACACCTCGACAGATCAGGAAGAGTAGAAGAAGCTAACGACCACCTACCAGATTGAAACCATTGACCTGCCAGATGAAGCAAAACTGGTTAGACAGCAAGAAGTTTAAGAAATTGAGACAGTTCCACTTGAGACCGATTACCTAAAGCGGACAGTCCAGATCGATCATCACTAGACCAATGTCTAAGCCAGGAGCTCATAAACTTCTTGCAGCAATGCAAGAACGTGTTTTCATGGAGCCACAAGGATATGCCCCAGGTTGATCCTAATTTCATTTTCCACGAGATGAGTGTGATGGAGGAAGTTAAGCCATTCAAGTAGAGGCGAAGGGTTTTTAACATTGACAAGAACCTTGTCGTACAGGAGGAAGTTCTCAAGCTACAAAAGGCTAATGTCATCGAAGATGTCAAGTATCCATAATGCTTGGCAAACGTAGTCATGGTGCATAAGAAGAATGACAAATGGAGGATATGTATTTATTTTACCGACCTGAACAAGGCATGACCTAAGGATCATTATTTATTGCACAAGTTAACCAGCTGGTGGATGCGACCTCAGGCCACAAGTTTCTTAGCTTCATAGACGCCCACTCTAGATATAACCAGATCAGGATGAAACCCTCTGACAAAGAGAAGACTTCCTTCAATACCAACAGAGGTACTTACTATTACAATGTTATGCCTTTTGGTCTAAAAATGCAGGAGTTACTTACCAGCGATTGGTGAACAAAGCCTTTAAGGACCGAATTAGGGTAAACATGGAAATATATATAGACGATATGGGCAGACTTTGACTACCTAGAAAAGCACCAGAAGAAGCTGAATCTAACAAAATATATTTTCGAGATGAAAGAAGGCATGTTCCTGGGTTTTATCATCAATTAACGGGGTATCAAATCCAAACCCAAAAATATCTACGCTCTTATCAACATGCAACATCCCATGACAAAGAAAGGTGTGCAAAAGCTAACAGGGCGAGTGACAGCACTTAACAGGTTTGTCTCTAGAGCCGCAGATAAGTGCCTGACCTTATTTAAAGTAATAGAAAGTCTTTTGAGTGGAACGAAGAGTGAGATAATGCTTTCTTAGAATTAAAGCATTACCTAGGTTTGACCCTCTCTTATCACGAACCGTTATTAGAAAAAATATCTACCTGTATCTCAACGTGTTCGAGTTAGCTGTCAGTTCGACACTGGTAAGGAAGGATAAAAGAGTTCAAAGACCAGTCTATTACACTATAAAAGCATATCGAAGAGAAAATTTTTGATATCCCATAATGGAGAAGTTATCCTTAGCACTGAGGGGCGCTTTAAGAAGAATGAAGTCGTATTTCCAATCCCACACCATTGTGGTTTACATTGATCTACCTTTGAGGCAAGTCCTACACAAACCGAAGAAATATGGTTAGCATATTACTTGGGCAGTTGAGCTTAGTGAGTACGACATACTGTACGAGCCCAAGGAAACCATCAAAAGTCAAGCACTGGAATATTTCATTATTTAGTTTACCTATGATGAAAAGTCATCAGAGTATACTCCCCCGAGAGAGAGTTCGGTTCTTAAAGACAAGCACACTTCCTCGAAAGAGAACTTAATCTATACTGAAGACAAAGAAGACTCCCCTTTTGGAAATATTTCCTCAACAAAACAAGATAAATACTATTGTTGATACCAAAAATTATTCACCCATGTGGACCAATCAGAAGTGACCACTTTTCCTCCTACGTGGCCAAAATTTTAATCAGCAGATAGCAGCTCGACAGACATGCCAACCAACATAAAGAATGCCGACCATCAATACCAGTGAAGCGTCATCATACCAAGGGTCTTACCATATGTGGTTCATACAAATTATCATATCCATTGTATACGGGTGTAAATGCTTGAATGTATAAAATCATTACATCCCTTGATATTCCAACCCCTAATTTTTAGGCCGGTCAAGGTAGAACGAATTCTAGGCTATTCTTATTGACAATAGTACCTAGCATTCTGTAACCTCTAAAATTAATACTATAATAGTAGATGTAGGGTTTCTTACATAGTTGAACCACTTCAAAAACCTTATGTATTTATTTTATTGAACATTGCAATTATATATTTTATCTATTTTATCTATGATTATAAAATTAGATCAAGTTCGATTTTTTACATCAACAAATTGGCACCGATTATGGGAACGTGTGTCTAATCGCCATTCACAATCTTATTCAAGGAAAAATGAATAATCCAGACCCTAGTGCCAGAAACGAAGGCAACCCGCCTGATCCATCTGCTCCGCCTATAGCAGTCAACTTAAATGGGATCCTAACCAGTATTGCCAGAGGTCAAGATGTTATGTAGGAAAAATGAGACAATTGGCTCAGTCGTTACAAGCAAGATCTCCAACCCTCTCCAAACAGCAAGCAGTCCCATCACGATAGAGAAAAATACCACCGCCACCTTTTAGGCATTGCCAACACAACTATTCCAGATCATCTCAGGATAGGAATTATCACCCAGGAATCAATTCCTCATTCGGAGCCTCAGTCTTATGATAACTATTCTTTCTCTATTGAAAAGCCAAACATCTTGCAAAGATTGATCCGAGCTTCGCCTTTCGATCGATTGGGACCCCGAGCAATTAAAAACACCCGTAGAGTAGTATCTGGGGACACTCAACATCCAGTCGACCAACATGAAGCCATGATCAGATCAAGATCAAGCATCCGACGATCTATATGCATCAAGCAGACTTCTCAAGAAGAGAGTTCAGCACATACACATAGTCGGGGAAGCCGAGTTATTTCACATAAATCTGATGTGGCAATCCTTCATAAAAAGGAACAATTCAGCGATTAGAAGATCATTTGGGAGAGATAGAAAAGGCAAAGAATCCTTTACAGCGAAGTTTTGTTAATGTATCCCCTTTTATTCAAGAAATTATGGATTTTTCTACTCCATCTAAGTTTAAAGCTCCTATGTTACCCCTAAATATGATGGGAAAACTGATACAGTTCTGCGCATTGAATAATATCAAGTTGTCGCTGACATTTATTTTGTCCCCGATGAGATGAGATGTAGAGCGTTCTCAAGCACCATTACAGGTTCTTCTCATATATGGTATAATAACATGGCCCAAGGACAAATTACCAACTTCAACCAGCTTGTCGATCTTTTTATTAGCAATTTATATTTCGGGTTCAAGCCAGTAAAGAGAATATTCCATCTCTTGTGTGTAAGGAAAAAAGTAGGGGAAACAACCAAGGAGTACATCACTCATTTTAATAACGAGAAATTGGAAGTGGTAGATTACGAGGAAAAAACAGCCATCACTGCTGTCATGAGTGGGTTGCTTCCCTAGAAACTATACTATACTCTGGCCAAATATCCTCCTAAAATCATGACTGAGATCATGGATAAGGCGAGAAAAATAATAAATGCCGAGGAAGTAATGGCTACAAATCAAATTCCAGCCACAAAGACTGAGAAGAAAGACCAGAAGGAGATGAAACCAAAAAAAGAGGATAAGATAAAAAAAAAATATGGAACCTTCACTCCATTAAGTGTTAGCATTCACCATATCCTTAAGGATATTAAAAGCCATAAGGATCTGCGATGGCCTGAAAGGTTGAAAGCAACTCCTAATAAGAGGGACAAATCTAAATATTGTGAATTCTATAAGGATCATGGCCATATAATAGACAACTACATCTCTTTGTAAAATAAGATTGAATCTCTCATCTGTCGAGGAAAACTCAATAAATTTGTTCATCGGTGTGAAAGCAGAGAAGTTAGAAGAAGATTAAATTCTCCATGCAAGTACAGAGATAACAGGAAGAGAAACCATAAATATGATTATGAGGATGATCCCGACCTTTTGAAGAAGCCCAAGCAACCAGAATGTGAGGTAGCTATGATCAGTTTTGGTTCATTTAATTGTCATGTCATTACAGGTGGCGATGCAGGAGGAGATCATACTACTGAAAGAAAAGCTTACTTAAATGAAGCCTAGGCTTGATCTTATATCCAGATAATTAATTTAAATGAAGAAGACCGGCATAGGTAGGTTAACAAAGACAAATTGGTTATTGGTTTTTCAAAGAATGATCTCTCTGGGGTACTTTATTCCCATGAAGACCCATTAGTTGTCAAATTCAGGATCCAGGATACTATCATTGCTAGAATTATGATTAATAATTGAAGCTCGATAGATATTATGTTTTACCCTTGCTTTCAGAGTTTGGATTTTAATCTCAACCAACTGAAACCCTACCATAGTCCATTAATAGGATTTTATGGTCAAAAAGTTTATCCTCTTAGGACAGTCAAGCTAGAAGTGTTGTTCAGCACTTGGTCGATAAGTCATACGGAGAAAATACGCTTCTTTGTGATGGATAAAAACGTTCAATATGCCTATAACATGATCCTATGTAGGGTAGGATTGAAGAAGTTTGAAGTTGTAGCATTAAAAGTTCATTAATTCTTGAAGTTTCCGACTCCTTTTGGTGTAGGTGTCGTAAAAGGCGATCAAAAGGTGGCGAGAGAATATTATTATTTAGTCGAGTGAGAGGATTTGATCGAATTGAAGAAGAAGAAGAAGAAGAAGAAGAAGAAGAAGAAGAAGAAGAAGAAGAAGAAGAAGAAGAAGAAGAAGAAGAAGAAGAAGAAGAAGAAGAAGAAGAAGAAGGAGAAGAAGAAGAAGAAGAAGAAGAAGAAGAAGAAGAAGAAGAAGACTATCACCTCTCAGGTGGATACTACTGAGCCCAACAGTGAATCTGACATTGAAACTTTAGATCCACGAGATGAGATAGAATTAGTCAAGGGATAGATTATGGAAGCTACTGAAAGTATTATCTTGGATGATGACGAACCAGAAAGAACTATACAGATCGGTTCAACATTGGAGCCAATCCCTAAACATGAGTTTATTATATTTCTGAGGCAACGAAAAAATGCATTTTCTTGGAACCATGAGGATATGCTAGGGACTGATCCTAACTTCCTTTGTTATGAGCTCAATATCAATAAGGATACCAAGCCAATCAAGCATAGACAAAGGGATTTCAGTCCCAAGAAAAGTCAAGCTATCCAAGAAGAGGTCGAGAAATTTTAAAAGCCCGATTTATTGAAGATATGAAGTATCCAGCCTGGTTGGCCAATATTGTAATGGTCAAGAAGAAGAATGATAAATGGAGGATGTGCGTGGATTTCACTGATATAAATAAAGCTTTCCCAAAAGACTATTTCCCTTTGCCTAGAATTGATCGAATGGTGGACGCTACATTGGTACATGAGCTTTTAAGCTTCATGAATGCCTATTTAGGGTATAATCGGATAAAAATGAATCCTAAAGATAGGGAAAGTACAACCTTCATCACCAACTGAGGAACTTATTGCTATAATGTAATGCACTTTGGGCTAAAAAATGCAGAAGCAACGTATCAAAGGT